>CM057350.1:209003774-210203774 GCA_030015575.1 Agapanthus africanus
TATCCACTTGCTTAGCTCCATGTGGTCGTCCCCTCGCTGTCCATCACGAACCTCGGACTCTCGCGACGGCTTCATCGGAGAAGTGAGCGGAATAGTTCGACGGCTTCGTGTCAAAGACGATCTACGTCGAGGTTGCACTAGTTCAAGCTCCGACTTCACCAAGTAGTGAAACTTGTGAAGAAAACATCCAAAACCACTTGGCAAGAGGTAGAGGGTGAAGAAATAGGAGGTGGGTTCACTTTAGAATTGGATTTATCTCACTTTAACTCAAGTTGCCATTGATGGACCTTGAGCTTGAAGAAGAAGAAGAAGATGATGGTTATGATAAGTTCTATCTAAAAGAAATAGAAAATCAAATACTTATCATAACTCAAACTAGGGTTAAGTGTAGAGAATTAACCATGGTCAATTGGATGGGTTAGGGTTAAGCATGAAGATAAGGATGGTTACAAAAGTCAAGGCTTCATGAAGCTTCAACTAATGACAAAGAAAGCCACCATTCTTATCTTTATCTTTTCCAAATAAATAAATAAACAAACAAACAAATAAATGAATATGCAAAAACCCTAATTATCAAATTAACCATGGATTAATTCTATATACTTAACTAAATGATCAAGTATCATCAAACATGATACAAAAAAAGTGCACAAAAGCATATCACATATACTATGTGCATCAAGTGAGAAAATCAGTATAAAGTGAACCAATACTAGTTAATGCAAAGTAATATATCAAATATATAATTATACATTAAATCATTAAATCAACATTTGATTCAATGATCCGGTCATGTCGCACATAACCGACTAGTATTCAATGTATCGATTTATCGAATCAATGATTCGATAACTAGGTCATATCAAATATAACCAATCGAAACATTTATCGCGAGAATGAAATGCGGTATCACATACACGCATTATTCTCGGTCCTGCACATATCTCATATACGCTCCTATTTCGTTTCGCTTGAACCAGGAAACCTCTGTGTAGGACTCTAAAGACTCGTCAATACGCCGGTAGCAGATGATGATCATATCATGCACCCACAAGCCGCAAGCGGTCTGCTAAACGTAACGGCCACCCGGGTATTGAGCGATCAGAAGATCGACGAGCTAGCCCGCTCACACTCCTGCGAATCCGACCAGTAACACAAACTATACAGTCCGGTCTCTTCGTCTGATACGTCGCATATCAAGTCTAGGGGTGGTATACGTCAGACCCTAATAACCCGATAAGTCGTGCCGATGTGAGGCTCATAACGGGTCGAGAAACTACTGGTAACACTTACCAACAAATCTCTGATCAGCCCTGGCCAGGGACTTCCCTGTTACGGCCAATCGAGCACAGCGCAACATCTACCCCCAATACCGGGAGAGACGAAACCCCTCCTATCGCTCATTGCCTCCATATGACTCGGGACTGTACCAAAAGACCACCATTTTGCACGCCCTCATGGACGTGGTAAGGTGGAGATCAAAGCACAGTGGGAATCACACAAGACTCTATGACGATCTCGGGTCTACAGACTAACCTGTACAAGTGTCACCTGAGAACTGCCATCTGACGTGAGGTATAATACCATCTGGGAGTTCTCGGCGAGTCCGTCCAGTGTACCCAGTCTCCACTGAGCACCCGTATACCATCTCTGATGTCAAACACCAATGGATATGGGATCATCCATCGCCCATCACATGGGTCGAGAAGCGTATACGCTAGTCTACTCTGGTATATCGATGCCCCATATCGATACACCCACGACTAGGGACCTTGAAGGATGTACTTATGGACTACCATGTCCCCTCTAGTATGATCTGCATCATAGTCCAGGTAGTCAAGTACAAGTCCTAAGGGCTTTACCAACATGTAACTATAAGACAGTATAAAGAGACTAGTGTACATGTTAAGATAAAGAGCAACCAGATAGCATACTATCATGTCGAGCAAGAAAGTCATCTCTATATATGTCCAAGCATCCAATATAATATACATAATCTGTACAATACTGGCCTCTAGGGCATACATACAACTAACAATCTCCCACTTGCACTAGGGCCAGCTGCTGTAGTATCTCATACCGAGCATCCCGAAGAGTCTCTCAAACTGTATCTGGGGAATGGCCTTCGTGAGTGGATCCGCCGTGTTGTTCTTCGTGTCAACTCTCCTGACCTCGATCTCCCGGCGATCAACTACCTCCCGGATCAGGTGATACCGCCTCAGAATATGCCTGGATCGCTGATGGGACCTGGGTTCCTTGGCCAAAGCCACTGCTCCATTGTTATCGCAATACAAAGGTATTGGATGCTCAATGGATGGAACCACACCAAGTTCAGTAATGAACTTCTTGATCCAAACAGCTTCTTTAGCAGCATCGTTGGCAGCGATGTATTCAGCCTCCATCGTCGAGTCTGCCACGGTTTCCTGCTTGGAACTCTTCCAGCTAACCGCCCCTCCGTAAAGGGTAAAGACAAAACCCGACTGCGACTTAGAGTCGTCCTTATCACTCTGGAAGCTCGAATCGGTAAAGGGCTCCACTTGGAGTTCTCCGTTACCATACACCAAGAACATATCTCTAGTCCTTCGCAAGTACTTGAGAATGCTCTTCACAGCTGTCCAGTGACTCTCTCCAGGATCAGCTTGATACCTGCTCACTACACTTAGTGAGTATGCTACATCGGGTCTGGTACATAGCATCGCATACATGATAGAGCCTACTGCCGAAGCATAGGGTATCCCTTGCATGCGAGCTCTCTCCAAATCACTCTTGGGAGACATCTCTTTGGAGAGAGTGACTCCAGAGATCGTGGGCAAGTTCCCACGCTTGGACTCTTCCATACTAAACCTCTTTAGTATGGTGTCTATGTACCTGGATTGGGACAATCCCAAAATTCGTTTGGATCTATCTCTATAGATCCTAATTCCCAATATGCAGGAGGCATCACCAAGATCTTTCATTGAGAATCTTTGTGATAAGAAGAGCTTGACCGCTTGCAGCATAGGAATATCATTTCCTATCAAGAGTATGTCGTCTACGTACAATACGAGGAAGACAACCTTACTCTCTGCCACCTTCTTGTAGACACAAGGTTCATCTGGATTTTTGACGAAATCAAACTCTTTGATAACGACGTCAAAGCAGATGTTCCAACTCCGCGATGCTTGCTTTAATCCATAAATGGATTTAAGCAGCTTGCACACCTTCCCGCTGCTCCCACTGTCTACGAAGCCCTCTGGCTGAGTCATGTACACGCACTCTTCTAAATCACCATTTAGAAAGGCGGTCTTAACATCCATTTGCCAGATTTCGTAGTCATGAAAGGCAGCAATGGCAAGCATGATTCGGATGGATTTAAGCATAGCCACTGGAGAAAAGGTTTCGTCATAGTCCACACCTAGTCTTTGACGAAAACCCTTTGCTACAAGTCTAGCTTTGAAAGTCTCCACTTTCCCATCTACACCAAGTTTCTTCTTAAAGATCCACTTGCTCCCAATGGGTTTTACCCCTTCAGGAGCAACTTCCAAAGTCCATACTTTGTTGGTGTACATGGAATCCATCTCGGACCGCATAGCATCCAGCCATTTCACCGAATCCCTACTCGTGATGGCCTGCTCGAAGCTAGTTGGGTCATCATCCTCCATGATGCAATCCTCGCTCCCACCATCCATCAGAAAACCGTAGTATCTCTCAGGTTGGCGAGGAACCTTACTTGATCGGCGCAGAGGCTGGGGTTCATCGGGAACTACGGAATCCTCTGGTTCCACTAAATCTTCTGTTATGTTTTGTTCAGCTGGAACCTCTTCAAGTTCTACCTCAGAGCCACTAATCTCTTTTGCAAGAAATTCCTTTTCTAAAAAGGTGGCATGTTGAGCAACAAATACTCTTTGTTCCTCACTGTGGTAGAAGATATACCCTCGCGAATGCTTGGGATATCCAACAAATTTACACAAAACAGACCTTGCCTCGAGTTTGTCCGGTTTTTGTCTTTTGACATAAGCCGGGCAACCCCATATCTTTATAAAATTTAGATATGGTCTCTTCCCCTCCCATATCTCATATGGGGTGGTAGGCACTGATTTGGTAGGAACCCTATTCAGTAGATATGCTGCTGTTTCCAGTGCATATCCCCAGAAGGAAATAGGTAACTCAGCTGTGCTCATCATAGAGCGCACCATATCTAATAGGGTGCGGTTCCTCCGTTCTGATACACCGTTGTGCTGTGGTGTATAAGGAGGAGTCAGCTGAGAGAGAATCCCATTCTCTTTTAGGAAGTCCAGGAATTCAATGCTCAAGTATTCACCTCCTCGATCAGATCGAAGGATTTTAATACTTTTTCCGGTTTGGTTTTCGACTTCTTGTTTATATTCTCTAAACTTCTCAAAAGCTTCTGATTTGTGTTTCATCAGGAACACATATCCGAATCTAGTGAGATCGTCAGTGAATATAATGAAGTATGAAGAACCATCCCTGGCATGTGTAGACATGGGACCGCATACATCACTATGTATCAGTCCTAAGAGTTCGGTAACTCTTTCTCCGTGTCCCGTAAACGGAGTTTTGGTCATCTTGCCTTTGAGACATGACTGGCAAGTGTCATAAGATGAAAATTCAAACGGATTTAAATATCCATCTTTATGCAACTTAGCTAGTCGTGTCGCATTGATGTGACCCAGTCTACAATGCCACAAGAAGGATTCGTTGAGTTCAGAACTCTTCCTCTTGTGTGTGTTTGTTATACTCAGAACTGTTGATTGATTTAGAACATAAATGCCATTGCATAACGTGCCTGATCCAACCAACTTTTGGTTACGGAAAATGTTCATAACATTGTCCTGTAATACAAAATTATATCCCTCTTTACTTAATAAAGAAACCGATATAATGTTGCATATCAGGTTCGGCATGTAATAGCATTCGTTCAGAACCAATGTATTTCCAGTTGGTAATACAAGGTGATATTCTCCGACAGTCTTAGCTGCAACAATTGCACCATTTCCAACTCTAATGTCTTTATCACCTTCTCCAAGTTCTCTACCTTTCCTAAGCCCATGTAACTGATTACATATATGGGATCCTGACCCGGTATCCAATACCCAGGACGTAGAGCAAATAGAGAAACAGTTCTCAGTAACGAACACACCCGAAGAAAATGCATCAACATGTACTTTCTTCATTCGGGTGGCATGGGAATCCTGGTATTCCCCTATATCCTGTTCATTCCTATAACTCTTATAGGAAAGAACGGAACCAACGTTCCCCAGCACAGTATAACATGCGGGTTCGGTCAATACATCCATATTATTATCTTTATTAAGGCATGAAATGGTCGCTACCTGGAGAGAGAGAGAAGAAAACACTTTAGCGTATGCTCGTGCAAGATCAGATTGGTTATTATCTTATCTAATCAGGATGGCTCCCACTGCTTTTTATCAAATCTTCCTTCAAACCCTAAAAGGAAAGACTAGCCGGGATTAATTACACCCTACAACTTCGTCGATCTTTCAGCCAGGCCAGTGTCGGTACTTTGAGGGAGGTCCTCCGTGCTTTCGCACGAACCTAATTACTGTAAACCTCGTTTTCCCAGAGGCGTAACCTCGTTAACACCTTTCTAGACACCTACTTGATCGGCTAATTGTAATGTGTAAAACTCTCCCAGGAGTAACTCTTACTCGCAGTGGGTATCGGGATCCAACTATCTCATAGAAGGTATGCAATCTCATTGCAAATTTCAACACTTGAAATTCCCGATAATATTTTGCCCCAAGCATCCTATGACCTTGACGGAGGTCAACAAACCACAGGGTGCAAGTTAAGTTCAACCCGTCATTTCTTGATTGAATCAAACCCACCCGCACGACCCTTGACGGAGGTCAACAAGGTCGTACGACTACCCTAATCCAATCTGCATCATATGCATAAGCAGACAAATACTAGTTAGCTACCGCACACTACGCCTTGACGGAGGTCAACAAACGTAGCACGAATACTAAGTAGGATCTATCTGAAATCACGGAGGGCTACGCCAGGTTTTTCTGAAAACCATGAGCGTAATGAACTTGATATCGTTGTAGAATCAAATGAAGTTTTAAAATGGAGTGATTTTGAGGCTTTTCTAGTTTTGCTAAAGAGGTCACTCCCGATGAAGGGATCGTCGGCCCTTTCCTCGTCGAATGAAGTGCGGGATATATCATATATATCACTGTGCAAAGCAAAAACCCAAAAGCAGTCAAAAGCAAACCGAGTGTGTAGCATCTGCCAGTTATTGCTAAAGGAGTCACTCCCGGTGAAGGGATCTCGGTCCTTTCCTCATCGAATAAGGTGCAGGGTATATCATATATACCGCTGTGCAAAGCAAGAACTGTAGCTACCTGTTTTATTTTAAAATTCGATTCCACAACATCTTAGGTTTCTTATCTTTCATTAATCACATTAATGAAGTCCCATCATTTAAATACCTAAACATCACAGATAGATATGACGTACACTTATGCCATCCGCATTCGCCTCGATGTCCCCTCGTGCACCGTTAGGTTAGGTAACTAACGACAGAGCAGGGCAGGGCTAGCGCGGGTGTAAAACATAAGTAACGTCTATATAATATATCATATATACTATATACTATATCCATCACAGAATCACAACACAGATATCGCGGCAGAATAAACATATGAAATATTGGATATACTAGGACGTCCGTGTTTTCAATACGAGCCAGTATAAAACACGGATTCCACGGTCGTGATGAATAGCCAATCCCACACCCCTAGACCCCTACGAGAGCGGCAAGCAACCCTGCCAATTCTAGGGTTAGGAGACCCGGACTCGACTCCTCGAGTTGGTCTCCCACTGGACCCCAGAACCCGGTTACTTGTGCTCCCCTCCTTGGGTCTATCCTAATGCGGAAAAGTAAATAATATACAAAGGTTACAACTTCCGCTACCTGGAAGTGCCCCAAATGAAAGAATATTACATACAAGTTTTTACATGAATGAAAATGAAAAAACACTCATCTCACATAAAAACCCCCCGGCTATTCGAACACGACGATTCAATATAACATATACAGCAACACATAACATCACATGTCATCAACGTAAGTAAGTATGCATACCCCAATTGTCGTTGACGTATAGCAACGAAACCGGCGATACGAACATACTACACTTACGGTCACAGAAAAGAAAGTGTAAAACTACAACAGTTGGAATCCGCAACTTCTTTAGACATCGCATGCCTAACAGATATAAATCCCGCATTTTAGTCTCATTATCGAAAACTCTTTTCAATAAAATATGGGACTAAATTGCTAGATTTATAACATTCATTCAGTTATCTCATAACTACTTGTGAATTCCAATTATTGTATCACATTCCAGATAAACAGAAAATGTTAAACTTTCCGATCGAACAGTCGAATATCCAAGTTTTCCCGATACAGCTCAACACATGAAATAAGTCTAACAACATTCAGTTCGTGCCTCAGTACCGACGGTCCATCCGTAGAAGGGTCAAGCCAACGCCTCACATGTGGCACGCCGTACTGCCCCAAACCCGAAGGTTCAAAGGGCAGTTCAAGACGGTCACATAATCGAGTTAAGGTTTGTTGTCTTCTAGAGGGTCCATCGCGTTACTTGCACTACTTAGAACGTCGTTAAACTACGGAAAAATCCAACACTTGGAAATTTCCCGACAGGGGAAAAATTGGGTATTTATATCCGGTCGAACTTTTTAACATATTCTAAAATTTATCCGGAAAGCCACAAAGACGAAATTTGATACCCCGATCGAAACACCGAATCCCCAAAGCATCCCAGAAAATTCAACTCTTGAATAATTATTAAAAATTCCCATAAAACTCAGCAACAGAAATGATGAATTACTGTGCAACACAAATAGTACAAAGTGAACAGTGGGCCGCTGAAGCGCGGCAGAAGGCATGCTTCTGCCGCGTTTCCGCGCCAGTTTAGATGAATCAAGAGATCGTGTTTCACCATAACTCTTAGATATTCCTGCTGAATTTTTTAGGCATTTTTAATCTGGAAAAATCCCGGTTTTTAGAAAATGTACAGAGAGCATTATAGATTTGGTGTTTCGGGTTCGTTCGGACTTCAAATCGCGTCTAGACTTCGACTAAGGCTCTAGCTAGGCTCTGATACCAGTGAAAGGTTCCTAGGTACCCTATAGAGGTCTCACAAGGCATCGAACATGCCAATTTAAAAAATTATTGGTGCCGAGAAACCCTAACACGGATCGTAGACTAGAATTCTAGGCGAAAAACTAAACTAGTTAGCAAATAAACTAAAGGTCGGAAACTACAACCTTTGTAGATCCGGATATCCACTTGCTTAGCTCCATGTGGTCGTCCCCTCGCTGTCCATCACGAACCTCGGACTCTCACGACGGCTTCATCGGAGAAGTGAGCGGAATAGTTCAACGGCTTCGTGTCAAAGACGATCTACGTCGAGGTTGCACTAGTTCAAGCTCCGACTTCACCAAGTAGTGAAACTTGTGAAGAAAACATCCAAAACCACTTGGCAAGAGGTAGAGGGTGAAGAAATAGGAGGTGGGTTCACTTTAGAATTGGATTTATCTCACTTTAACTCAAGTTGCCATTGATGGACCTTGAGCTTGAAGAAGAAGAAGAAGATGATGGTTATGATAAGTTCTATCTAAAAGAAATAGAAAATCAAATACTTATCATAACTCAAACTAGGGTTAAGTGTAGAGAATTAACCATGGTCAATTGGATGGGTTAGGGTTAAGCATGAAGATAAGGATGGTTACAAAAGTCAAGGCTTCATGAAGCTTCAACTAATGACAAAGAAAGCCACCATTCTTATCTTTATCTTTTCCAAATAAATAAATAAACAAATAAATAAATAAATGAATATGCAAAAACCCTAATTATCAAATTAACCATGGATTAATTCTATATACTTAACTAAATGATCAAGTATCATCAAACATGATACAAAAAAAGTGCACAAAAGCATATCACATATACTATGTGCATCAAGTGAGAAAATCAGTATAAAGTGAACCAATACTAGTTAATGCAAAGTAATATATCAAATATATAATTATACATTAAATCATTAAATCAACATTTGATTCAATGATCCGGTCATGTCGCACATAACCGACTAGTATTCAATGTATCGATTTATCGAATCAATGATTCGATAACTAGGTCATATCAAATATAACCAATCGAAACATTTATCGCGAGAATGAAATGCGGTATCACATACACGCATTATTCTCGGTCCTGCACATATCTCATATACGCTCCTATTTCGTTTCGCTTGAACCAGGAAACCTCTGTGTAGGACTCTAAAGACTCGTCAATACGCCGGTAGCAGATGATGATCATATCATGCACACACAAGCCGCAAGCGGTCTGCTAAACGTAACGGCCACCCGGGTATTGAGCGATCAGAAGATCGACGAGCTAGCCCGCTCACACTCCTGCGAATCCGACCAGTAACACAAACTATACAGTCCGGTCTCTTCGTCTGATACGTCGCATATCAAGTCTAGGGGTGGTATACGTCAGACCCTAATAACCCGATAAGTCGTGCCGATGTGAGGCTCATAACAGGTCGAGAAACTACTGGTAACACTTACCAACAAATCTCTGATCAGCCCTGGCCAGGGACTTCCCTGTTACGGCCAATCGAGCACAGCGCAACATCTACCCCCAATACCGGGAGAGACGAAACCCCTCCTATCGCTCATTGCCTCCATATGACTCGGGACTGTACCAAAAGACCACCATTTTGCACGCCCTCATGGACGTGGTAAGGTGGAGATCAAAGCACAGTGGGAATCACACAAGACTCTATGACGATCTCGGGTCTACAGACTAACCTGTACAAGTGTCACCTGAGAACTGCCATCTGACGTGAGGTATAATACCATCTGGGAGTTCTCGGCGAGTCCGTCCAGTGTACCCAGTCTCCACTGAGCACCCGTATACCATCTCTGATGTCAAACACCAATGGATATGGGATCATCCATCGCCCATCACATGGGTCGAGAAGCGTATACGCTAGTCTACTCTGGTATATCGATGCCCCATCTCGATACACCCACAACTAGGGACCTTGAAGGATGTACTTATGGACTACCATGTCCCCACTAGTATGATCTGCATCATAGTCCAGGTAGTCAAGTACAAGTCCTAAGGGCTTTACCAACATGTAACTATAAGACAGTATAAAGAGACTAGTGTACATGTTAAGATAAAGAGCAACCAGATAGCATACTATCATGTCGAGCAAGAAAGTCATCTCTATATATGTCCAAGCATCCAATATAATATACATAATCTGTACAATACTGGCCTCTAGGGCATACATACAACTAATAGTGATCATGTGATGTTCTGTGATAGATACAGTATATAGTATATATGATATATTATATAGGCGTTACTTATGTTTTACACCCGCGCTAGCCCTGCCCCGCTCTGCCGTTAGTTACCTAACCTAACGGTGCACGAGGGGACATCGAGGCGAATGCAGATGCCATAAGTGTACGTTGTATTTATCTGTGATGTTTAGGTATTTAAATGATGGGACTTCATTAATGTGATTAATGAAATAAAAGAAACCTAAGATGTTGTAGAATCGAATTTCAAAATAAAACAGGTAGCTACAGTTCTTGCTTTGCATAGCAGTATATATGATATATCCTGCACCTTATTCGATGAGGAAAGGACCGAGATCCCTTCACCGGGAGTGACTCCTTTAGCAATAACTGGCAGATGCTACACACTCGGTTTATCTTTTGATTGCTTTTAAGAGTTTTTGCTTTGCATAGCGGTATATATGATATATCCTGCACCTTATTCGATGAGGAAAGGACCGAGATCCCTTCACCGGGAGTGACTCCTTTAGCAATAACTGGCAGATGCTACACACTCGGTTTGTCTTTTGATTGCTTTTAAGAGTTTTTGCTTTGCACAGCGATATATATGATATATCCCGCACCTCATTCGACGAGGAAAGGACCGACGATCCCTTCACCGGGAGTGACTCCTTTAGCAAAACTAGAAAAGCCTCAAAAGCACTCCATTTCAAAATCATTTGATTCTACAACGATATCAAGTTCATTACGCAATAGGTTTTCAGAAAAACCTGTCGTAGCCCTCCTTCATTTCAGATAAGTACTAGTTAGTATTCGTGCTGCGGTTGTTTGGCATGCGTCAAGGCGTAGTGTACGGTAGCTAACTAGTGCTTATCTGCTAGCATACGATGCGATTGGATTAGGGTATTCGTACGGCGTTGTTTGGCATGCGTCAAGGGTCGTGCGGGTGGGTTTAATTCAATCAAGAAATGTACGGGTTGAACTTGACTAGCAGACTATGGGTTGTTTGGCATGCGTCAAGGTCATAGCGAGCTAGGGGCAAAATATTATCGGGAATTTCATGTGTTGAGATTTGCAATGAGATTGCATACCTTCTATGAGATAGTTGGATCCCGATACCCGCTGTGAGTAATTGTTACTCCTGGGAGAGTTTTATACATTACAATTAGCCGATCAAGTAGGTGTCTAGAAAGGTGTCAACGGGGTTACGCCTCTGGGAAAACGAGGTTTACATTAATTAGGTTCGTGCGAAAGCACGGGGGACCTCCCTCAAAGTACCGACACTGGCCTGGCTGAAAGATTGGCGAACTTGTAGTGTGTAATTAATCCCGGCTAGTCTTTCCTTTTAGGGTTTGAAGGAAGATTTGATAAAAAGCAGTGGGAGCCATCCTGATTAGATAAAATAATAACCAATCTATTCTTGCAAGAGCGCACGCTGAGTGTTTTCTTCTCTCTCTCTCCTGGTAGCAACCATGTCACGCCTTAATCAAGATAATAATATGGAATATTGACCGAACCCGCTTATTATACTGAGCTGGGGAACGTTGGTCCCGCTCCAACTTATAATAGTTATAAGACAGAGCAGGAAATTGGGGAATACCAGATTTCCTGTGCTGCCCAAACGAAGAAAGTGCATATGATGCATCATCTTCGGGTGTGTTCATTACAAAGAACTGATTCTCAGTATCCTCCGAATCCTGTGTATATGATACCGGATCAGGATCCCAGATATTTAAGTTGTTACATAGGGCTACAAAAGAGTAGAAAAACTGAGAACGGGTGATAAGTTTCATGAAGCAGAAAACGGGGCAAGTGTTGCAGCCAAGTCTGTTGGTCACTGTCACCCTGTATTGTAATACATTGATTCTGAACGAATGTTATTAGATACCGAACCTGATATACAAAATCATATCAGTCTCTTTATTAGTAAAGAAATGATAAAATTCTGTATTGTTGGATAATGTTTTGAACATTTCCTATATCAAAAGTTGATCGGTTCAGGCACGTTATCTGAAAGCATTGATGTTCTAAATCAAACTACAGTTCTTAGTATACGGAACACACAGAAGAAGAAAAGTTCAGAAATGAACGAATCCTTCTTAAGGTATTGTAGACTAGGTCGGATCAATGTGACCCGACTAGCTAGAGTTACATAAAGATGCATATTTAAATTAGTTTGAATTTACATCTTGTGAAACTCGCCAGTCATGTCACAAAGATAAAATGACCATAGCTCTGTTTACTGGAAGCAGAGAAAGAGTTAGTGAACTCTTGGGATGATACATGTTGATGTATGTAAGTCCCCTGTCTACACATACCAAGACCGGTTCTTTTTACTTCATTACATTCTCCGATAATCTTTCGAGATTCAGACCTATGTTCCTGTTGAAACACATGTCCGAACCTTTTAAGATATTCACAGAATATAAGTTAGAAGTAGAGAACCAAAATACGGGTATAAGTATTATGTCCTTTGATGTGATCGAGGAGGAGAATACTTGAGCACGGAAATCCTGGACTATTCTAAAGGAGAATGAGATTCTCTCTCAGCATTACTCCTCTGTATACACCATAGCACGATGGTATATCGGGGCGGAGCAGATACACCCTATTTGATATGGTGTGCTCTATGATGAGTACTACTGAGTTACCTATTTTCTTTTGGGGGTTATGCACTTATGAAGCTGCATACCTATTGAATAGGGTTCGAATCAAATCAGTTGCCTACCACTTCATATATGATATGGAAAGGGTAGAGCCCATATCTTAAGTTAGTTAAGATTTGGGGTTGACCGGCCTATGTCTAAAAGAAAAATCCGGACAAGCTCGAGGCAAGGTCTGTTATGTAGAACTGGAAATGTTCCAGCTACACAAACTACAGCACATGAATTGATAGAACCAAAGGATTCAGTAGATTCCAACGAACCTCAGCCTTTCCGCCGATCTAGTAGGGTTCCTCACCCACCTGAGAGATACTTCGGTTTCTCTATGACAGTGGGAGCGAGGATTACATCATGAGATGATGACCCAACTAGTTTCGAGGTGGCCATCAGGAGTGAGACTCTGTGAGAATGGCTGGATGTTTATCGATCTGAGATGGAATCCTTATACACCAACAAAGTATGGACTTTAGTTGCTATATCTGAAGGGTTAAATCCCCATCAGGAGCAAGTATATCTTGAGTAGATTACTTGGTGTACATGGAAAAGTTGAGACTTTCAAAGCTAGACTTGTTAAAGGTTTTCGTCATCGACCAGGCGTGGATAATGATGAAACCTTTTCCAGTAGCTATGCTTAAATCCATCCAGATCCTACTTGCCACGGCTACATACCATAACTACGATATCTGGCGGTTGGGTGCCATGACTGCTTTTCTAAATGATGTTTTAGAAGAGTGCGTCTATAAGTACACAGCCAGAGGGCCTCGTAGACAGTGGGAGCAGCGGAAACGTGTGCAAGATGTTTTATATGATAAAGCAGGCATCGCGGAGTTGGAACGTCTGTTTTGATGTAATAGTCAAACAGTTTGACATCATCAAAATGGTAGATGAACCTTGTATATACAAAAAGGTAGTAGGGAGTATGGTAATGATCCTCGTAGAGTACGTGGATGATATACTCTTGATAGGGAAGGAGTTTCCTATGCTACGCTCGATCAATCTCCGCTTATCACTAGGATTCTCCATATAGGATCAAAGTGATACCTACTAAATCCTGGATTTTGGATCTATGAGATAGATCTAATTGGATGTTAGGATACTCACTAGTTGTAGTGAGATAGTATCAATTGATCCTAGGGAGAATCACTGGAACTGTCCCAGGGTGATAAAGACGACTGAATGTCAGTCACAGGCATTGTCTTTACCCTAAGTAAAGGGACGGTATGTTGGAAGAGTTCCAAGCTAGATACCGTGACATACTAGACGATAAAGGCAGGATACATCGCTACTTAAGATGCTACCAAAGAGGCTGTTTGGGTGTATATAGGTTCATGAGATGAACTAGGTTCCTACCATTGTGTGACAATGGAAGTGTGGCTTTGGCCAGGGAACCCTTGTCCCATCAGTGATCCAGACATATTCTAAGGCAGTATCACCTGATCGTGGAGATGGTTGATCTCCATGGTGATCAAGGTTAGGAGAGCAGACTAAGAGGACAACACGGCGGATCCACCCACGAAGGCCTATTCCCAGAGAGAGACTTTTATGGGATGGTTGAGTATGAGATACTACAACCACTGCTACAGATGGCCCTAGTGCAAGTGGGAGATTGTTAGTTATATATATGCCCTAGAGGCCATTACTGTATATAGGATGTATATGTAGGGTCCCTAGGCACCCTAGTGAGGTCTCACAAGGCATCGAACATGCCAATTTCAAAAAATTCTAGGTGCCGAGAGACCCGACTACGGATCGTTTGCTAGAAAACTAGGCGAAAAGATAACTAGTTAACAATTAACTAATGAGAATACGGAAATACAACCTTTGTAGATCCGGTGCTCCACCTCCATAGCTCCGCAACGAAGTCCTCTCCGCTGTCCAAAAAGAATCCGGGCTCTAGCGTCGACTTCATCGGAGAATAAGCGAGCTAGGTCGTCGATGTCCATGCCGAAGATGATCTACGTCGAAGCATCGCAAGATTAAGCTCTCACTTCACCAAGTCAAGAAACTTGTGAAGGAAACACACTCTACTACTTGGCAAGAGGTAAAGGATGAAGAAATAGGAAGTGGGTAGACTTTAGTTTTGGATTTCTCACTCAAATTCATCACTTGCCATTGATGGAGGCAATCTTTCTTCACTTGAAGCAAGGAAGAAGAAGAAGAATAATATGATAAGATTAATTAGAAAAGAAAAGAAAAACCAATCCTTATCATATATTGAACCATGGTTAGATGTAGAGAGTTAACTAAGGTTTAAGTGAGTGGTTAGGGTTAAGCATGAGACAAAATGGTCATTTGGTCAAAGTCTTCATGAAGGTTCATGAATGAACAAAAGAAAGCAACCATTTTCCTCATTTTGCCTTTTCTTTTTCCAAAAAGATAAATGAATAAAATGAAATCAAAAACCCTAATCACCCACTTAACTATAGTTTAATTCTTAACACTTAACCATAAGGCATGTATCATCAAACATGATACAAGCAAGTGCACAAAACTATATCGAATATACAATGTGCACACCCGAGCGAGAAAATCCATTTAAAGTGAACCGATACTAGTTAATGCAAAGTAATATATCAAATATATTATTATGCATTAAATCATTAAATCAACACTTGATTTAACGATCCGGTCATATCGCATATAACCGACTAGTATCATTAGTAACAACTTATCGAATCAACACTTGATCCGATAACCCGGCTATATCGCATATAACCGATCAATGTCACATCGCGAGAATCGAATAAAGTATCACATACTGGTATTATTCTCGGTCCCGCACATATTTCATATGCGCTCCTATTTCGTTTCGCTTGAGCCAGGAAACCTTTGTGTAGGACTCTAAAGACTCGTCAATACGCCGGCAGCGGATGATGATCATATCAAACATCCACAAGCCGCAAGCGGTCTGCTAAACGTAACGGCCACCCGGGTATTGAGCGATCAGAAGATCGACGAGCAAGCCCGCTCACACTCCTGTGAATCCAACCAGTAACACTACCGTACAGTCCGGTCTGATCGTCTGATATGTCGCATATCTTGCCTAGGGGTGGTAAACGTCAGACCCCAATAGCTCGATAAGTCGTGTCGATATGAGGTCTATAACTGTTCGAGAAACTACTGGTAACACTTACCAGTAAATCTCAGCAACCCTGGCCAGGGATTTCCTGTTATAGCCAATCGAACACAGCGCAACATCAACTCCCTATACCGGGAGAGACGAATCCCCTCCTATCGCTCATTGCCTCCATATGACTCGGGACTGTACCCAAAAACCACCGTTTTGCACGCCCTCTTGGACGTGGTAAGATGGAAATCAAAGCACAGTGGGAACCACACAAGACTCTATGACGATCTCGGGTCAACAGACTACTCTGTACCAGTGTCACCAGAGAACTGCCATCTGACGTGAGGTATAATACCATCTGGGAGTTCTCGGCGAGTCCGTCCAGTGTACCCAGTCTCTACTGAGCACCCGTATATCATCTCTGATGTCAAACACCAATGGATATGGGATCATCCATCGCCCATCTGTATGGGTCGAGAAGGTATACGCTAGTCTACTCTGGTATATCGATGCCCCGTCTCGATACACCCACGACTAGGGACTTTGAAGGATGTACTTATGGACTACCATGTCCCCACTAGTATGATCCGCATCATAATCCAGATAGTCAAGTACAGATCCTAAGGGCTTTACCAACATGTAACAGAGAGACAATCAGCATACACGTTAAGGTAAAGGGTAACCAGATAGCATACTATCATGTCGAGCAAGAAAGTCCTCCCTATATATGTCCCAGCATCCACTACAATATAATCCTATGTACAGTAATGGCCTCTAGGGCATACATATAACTAACAATCTCCCACTTGCACTAGGGCCATCTGTAGCAGTGGTTGCAGTATCTCATACTCAACCATCCCATAAATATCTCTCTCTGGGAACAAGCCTTTATGAGTGGATCCGCTGTGTTGTCCTCTGAGTCTACTCTCCTAACCTCGATCTCCCTGGAGATCAACCATCTCCATGATCAAGTGATACTGCCTTAGAATATGTCTGGATCACTGATGGGACCGGCGTTCCTTGGCAAAAGCCACAACTCCATAGTCACACAATGGGAGGAACATAGTTCATCTCATGAACCAATATACACCCAAACAGCCTCTTTGGTAGCATCTTAAGTAGCGATGTATCCAGCCTTTATCGTCTAGTATGTCACGGTATCTAGCTTGGAACTCTTCCAACATACCGTCCCTTTACTGAGGGTAAAGGCAATGCCTGCGACTGACATTCAGTCGTCTTTATCACACTGGAACCCTTCCAGCGATTCTCCTCAGGATCGATTGACACCATCTCACTACATCTAGTGAGTATCCTAACATCCATTTAGATCTATCTCATAGATCCAAAATCCAGGATTTAGTAGGTATCACTTTAATCCTATATGGAGAATCTTTGTGATATGCGGAGATTGATCGAGCGTAGCATGAGAAACTCCTTCCCTATCAAGAGTATGTCATCCACGTATTCTACGAGGATCGTCACCATACTCCCTACTACCTTTTTGTTTATACAAGGTTCATCTACCATTTTGATGATGTCAACTTCTTTGACTATCTCATCAAAACAGATGTTCCAACTCCGCGATGCCTGCTTTATCCTATAAAGTATCTTGCACACGTTTCCGCTGCTCCCACTGTCTACGAAGCCCTCTGGCTGTGTACTTATAGACGCTCTCTTCTAAATCATCATTTAGAAAAGGTAGTCAAGACACCCAACCACCAGATATCGCAGTCATGGTATGTAGCCGTGACAAGTAGGATCTGGATGGACTTAAGCATAGCTACTTGAAAAGGTTTCATCATTATCCACACCCGGTCAATGATGCAAACTTTTAACAAGTCTAGCTTTGAAAGTCTCAACTTTTCCATGTACACCAAGTAATCTTCTCAAGATATACTTGCTCCTGATGGGGATTTAACCCTTCAGATATAGCAACTAAAGTCCATACTTTGTTGGTGTATAAGGATTCCATCTCAGATCAATAAGCATCCAGCCATTCTTACAGAGTCGTACTCCTGATGGCCAGCTCGAAACTAGTTGGGTCATCATCTCATGATGCAATCCTCGCTCCCACTGTCATCGAGAAATCGAAGTATCTCTCAGGTGGGTGAGGAACCCTACTAGATCGGCGGAGAGGCTGAGGTTCGTTGGAATCTACTGAATCCTTTGGTTCTACCAAATCATTTGCTGTTGTTTGTATAGCTGGAACCTTTCCAGTTCTACATTACAGACTTTGCCTCGAGCTTGTCCAGATTTTGCTTTTAGACATAGGCCGGACAACCCCAAATCTTAACTAACTTGAGAGATGGGCTCTTCCCTTATCATATCAAATATGAAACGGTAGGCAACTGATTTGATTGGAACCCTATTCAATAGGTATGCAACTTCATAAGTGCATAACCCCCAAAAAGGAAACAGGTAACTCAGTAGTACACATCATAGAGCACACCTTATCATATAGGGTGTGTTTGCTCCGCCCTGATATACCATCGTGCTATGGTGTATATAGAGGAGTAATGCTGAGAGAGAATCTCATTCTCCTTTAGAATAGTCCATTATTTCCGTGCTCAAGTATTCTCCTCCTTGATCTCATCATAGGACATAATACTTATACCCTTATTTTGGTTCTTTACTTCTAACTTATATTCTGTGAATATCTCAAAAGGTTCGGACTTGTGTTTCAACAGGAACATATGTCTGAATCTCAAGAGATCATCAGAGAATGTAACGAAGCACAAAGAACCAGTTCTGGCATGTGTAGACAGGGGACCTACATACATCAACATGTATCATCCCAAGAGTTCATTAACTCTTTCTCTGTTTCCAATAAACAGAGCTGGTGTCATTATATCTTTGTGACATGACTAGCGAGTTTCACAAGATGTAAATTCAAACTGATTTAAATATACATCTAAATGTAACTTTAGCTAGTCGGGTCACATTGATCTGACCTAGTCTACAATACCTCAAGAATTCGTTCATTTCTGAACTCTTCCTCTTGTGTGTGATCCGTATACTAAGAACTGTAGTTTGATTTAGAACATCAATGCTTTTAGATAACGTGCCTGAACCGATCAACTTTTGATATAGGAAATGTTCAAAACATTATCCAACAATACAAAATTTTATCGTTTCTTTACTAATAAAGAGACAGATATGATTTTGTATATCAGGTTCGGTATCTAATAACATTCGTTCAGAATCAATGTATCGGTAATACAGGGTGACAGTGACCGACAGACTTGGCTGCAACTCTTGCTCCGTTTTCTGCCTCATGAAACTTATCACCCGTTCTCAGTTCTCTACCTATCTGTATCCCTATGTAACAGATTACATATCTGGGATCCTGATCTGGTATCACATACCCAGGACGTAAAGGATACTGAGAAACAGTTCTGTATAATGAACACACCCGAAGATGATGCATCAGCATGCACTCTCTTCGTTTGGGCGGCACAGGAATTTTGGTACTCCCCAATTTCCTGCTCTGTCTTATAACAATTATAAGTTGGAGCGGGACCAACATTCCCCAGCTCAGTATAACAAGCGGGTTCGGTCAATAATCCGTATTATTATCTTGATTAAGACGTGATATGGTCGCTACCAGGAGAGAGAGAGAAGAAAACACTCAGCGTGCGCTCTGTCAAGAATAGATTGGTTATTATTTTATCTAATCAGGATGGCTCCCACTGCTTTTTATCAAATCTTCCTTCAAACCCTAAAAGGAAAGACTAGCCAGGATTAATTACACACTACAAGTTCGCCAATCTTTCAGCCAGGCCAGTGTCGGTACTTTGAGGGAGGTCCCCCGTGCTTTCGCACGAACCTAATTAATGTAAACCTCGTTTTCCCAGAGGCGTAACCTCGTTGACACCTTTCTAGACACCTACTTGATCGGCTAATTGTAATGTATAAAACTCTCCCAGGAGTAACTCTTACTCGCAGCGGGTATCGGGATCCAACTATCTCATAGAAGGTATGCAATCTCATTGCAAATTTCAACACTTGAAATTCCCGATAATATTTTGCCCCTAGCTCGCTATGACCTTGACGGAGGCCAAACAACCCATAGTCTGCTAGTCAAGTTCAACCCGTCATTTCCTGATTGAATTAAACCCACCCGCACGACCCTTGACGGAGGCCAAACAACGCCGTACGAATACCCTAATCCAATCGCATCATATGCTAGCAGATAAGCACAAGTTAGCTACCGTACACTACGCCTTGACGGAGGCCAAACAACCGCAGCACGAATACTAACTAGTACGTATCTGAAATGACGGAGGGCTACGACAGGTTTTTCTGAAAACCTATTGCGTAATGAACTTGATATCGCTGTAGAATCAAATGATTTTAAAATGGAGTGCTTTTGAGGCTTTTGCAGTTTTGCTAAAGGAGTCACTCCCGGTGAAGGGATCGTCGGTCCTTTCCTCGTCGAATGAGGTGCGGGATATATCATATATATCACTGTGCAAAGCAAAAACTCTTAAAAGCAATCAAAAGTCAAACCGAGTGTGTAGCATCTGCCAGTTATTGCTAAAGGAGTCACTCCCGGTGAAGGGATCTCGGTCCTTTCCTTATCGAATAAGGTGCAGGATGTATCACATATACCGCTGTGCAAAGCAAGAACTGTAGCTACCTGGTTTATTTTGAAATTCGATTCTACAACATCTTAGGTTTCTTTTATTTTCATTAATCACATTAATGAAGTCCCATCATTTAAGTACCTAAACATTACAGATAAATACGACGTACACTTATGCCATCCGCATTCGCCTCGATGTCCCCTCGTGCACCGTTAGGTTAGGTAACTAACGGCAGAGCGGGGCAGGGCTAGCACGGGTGTAAAACATAAGTAACGTCTATATAATATATCATATATACTATATACTGTATCTATCACAGAACATCACATGATCACATCACAGATATCGCAGCAGAAGAAACATATGAAATATTGGATATACTAGGATGTCCGTGTTTTCAATACAAGCCAGTATAAAACACGGATTCCACGGTCGTGATGAATAGCCAAACCCACACCCCTAGACCCCTACGAGAGCGGCAAGCAACCCTACCAATTCTAGAGTTAGGAGACCCGGACTCGACTCCTCGAGTTGGTCTCCCACTGGACTCCAGAACCCGGTTACTTGTGCCCTCCTCCTTAGGTCTATCCTAGTGCGGAAAAGTAAATAATATACAAACGGTGACATCTTCCGCAACCTGGAAGCGCCCCAATAAAAGAATATTACATACAAGTTTTTACATGAATGAAAATGAAAAACACTCATCTCACATAAAACCCCCCCGGCTATTCAAACACGACGATCCAATATAACATATCCAGCAACACATAACATCACATGTCATCAACGTAAGTAAATATGCGCATCCCAATTGTCGTTAACATATAGCAACGAAACCGGCGATATCACATATTACACTTACGGTCACAGAAAAGAAAGTGTAAAACTACAACAGTTGGAATCCGCAACCACCTCAGACATCACATGCCTGACCAAATGAATTCCTTAGACATCGCATGCCTAACAATTATAAACCCCGCATTTTAGTCTCATTATCGAAAACACTTTTCAATATCAAGTCGGGCAATTCAACAGGATTCCCGACATCCTGATCGAATGCTCGTCGCAAACTTCAGTAGGCGGCCGCACCCCCGATACCGTCGACGAAGTGCACCAAGGCGGAACACCGCTGCCGCGAGCACCCGAACGGATGCTTTCGGCGACGGGGTTCTCCTACAGTCACTTGGTCGGGGCTATGGAGTGAGGCTGTCTATTAAGTTTATCGGCGAGTATCCGCGTACGCTACGTGATTGCGACGGACTTTTGATCACATCAAAATTCCGTGGCAACCGATCAAGTGAGACTAAACTGCTATGTTTATAACATTCATTTAGTTATCTCATAACTCATTGTGAATTCCAATTATTGTATCCCATTCCGGGTAAATAGAAAATGTTAAACTTTCCGATCGAACATTCGAACACCCAAGTTTTCCCAATACAGATCAACAGATGAAGCAAGTCTAAAAACATTCAGTTCGTGCCTTAGTACCAACGGTCCAGCCGTAGAAGGGTCAAGCCAACGCCTCACATGTGGCACGCCGTACTGCCCCAAACCCGAAGGTTCAAAGGGCAGTTCAAGACGGTCACATAATCGAGTTAAGGTTTGTTGTCTTCTAGAGGGACCATCGCGTTACTTGCACTACTTAGAACGTCGTTAAACTACGGAAAAATCCAACACTTGGAAATTTCCCGACAGGGGAAAAATTGGGTATTTATATCCGGTCGAACTTTTTAACATATTCTAAAATTTATCCGGAAAGACACACAGACAAAATTTGATAATCCGACCGAACATTCGAATCCCTAAAACAACTCAGAAAATAACACTCTGGAAAAAATATTAAAAATTCCCAGGAAAACCAGAACTGAAAACAAAGAATTAAGGTGCAAATTTCGAAGCACAAAACGACAAATGGGCCGCGGATCAGCCGCGTGAGCCTCTTGTAAGGCCGCGGATCCGCGCCCCCTTTGAGGAATCAGGCGCTCGAAATTTGCAGTTAACCTTATATCTTCCTGCTGATATTTCTGAATATTTTTAATCTGGAAAAAATCACGATTTTGAAAATTGTCCAGAGAGCTATTTTGAGTTGGGTTTCGGATTCGTTCGGGTTTCAAATTCCGTCTAGACTTCGCCTAAGGCTCTAGCTAGGCTCTGATACCACTGTAGGGTCCCTAGGCACCCTAGTGAGGTCTCACAAGGCATCGAACATGCCAATTTCAAAAAATTCTAGGTGCCGAGAGACCCGACTACGGATCGTTTGCTAGAAAACTAGGCGAAAAGATAACTAGTTAACAATTAACTAATGAGAATACGGAAATACAACCTTTGTAGATCCGGTGCTCCACCTCCATAGCTCCGCAACGAAGTCCTCTCCGCTGTCCAAAAAGAATCCGGGCTCTAGCGTCGACTTCATCGGAGAATAAGCGAGCTAGGTCGTCGATGTCCATGCCGAAGATGATCTACGTCGAAGCATCGCAAGATCAAGCTCTCACTTCACCAAGTCAAGAAACTTGTGAAGGAAACACACTCTACTACTTGGCAAGAGGTAGAGGATGAAGAAATAGGAAGTGGGTAGACTTTAGTTTTGGATTTCTCACTCAAATTCATCACTTGCCATTGATGGAGGCAAGCTTTCTTCACTTGAAGCAAGGAAGAAGAAGAAGAATAATATGATAAGATTAATTAGAAAAGAAAAGAAAAACCAATCCTTATCATATATTGAACCATGGTTAGATGTAGAGAGTTAACTAAGGTTTAAGTGAGTGGTTAGGGTTAAGCATGAGACAAAATGGTCATTTGGTCAAAGTCTTCATGAAGGTTCATGAATGAACAAAAGAAAGCAACCATTTTCCTCATTTTGCCTTTTCTTTTTCCAAAAAGATAAATGAATAAAATGAAATCAAAAACCCTAATCACCCATTTAACTATAGTTTAATTCTTAACACTTAACCATATGGCATGTATCATCAAACATGATACAAGCAAGTGCACAAAACTATATCGAATATACAATGTGCACACCCCAGCGAGAAAATCCATTTAAAGTGAACCGATACTAGTTAATGCAAAGTAATATATCAAATATATTATTATGCATTAAATCATTAAATAAACACTTGATTTAACGATCCGGTCATATCGCATAT
The DNA here is from genome assembly GCA_030015575.1 of Agapanthus africanus. Lineage (NCBI taxonomy): Eukaryota > Viridiplantae > Streptophyta > Magnoliopsida > Asparagales > Amaryllidaceae > Agapanthus > Agapanthus africanus. The sequence goes on from CM057350.1 coordinate 209,027,611, forward strand.
AACCGACTAGTATCATTAGTAACAACTTATCGAATCAACACTTGATCCGATAACCCGGCTATATCGCATATAACCGATCAATGTCACATCGCGAGAATCGAATATAGTATCACATACTGGTATTATTCTCGGTCCCGCACATATCTCATATGCGCTCCTATTTCGTTTCGCTTGAGCCAGGAAACCTCTGTGTAGGACTCTAAAGACTCGTCAATACGCCGGCAGCGGATGATGATCATATCAAACATCCACAAGCCGCAAGCGGTCTGCTAAACGTAACGGCCACCCGGGTATTGAGCGATCAGAAGATCGACGAGCAAGCCCGCTCACACTCCTGTGAATCCAACCAATAACACTACCGTACAGTCCGGTCTGATCGTCTGATATGTCGCATATCTTGCCTAGGGGTGGTAAACGTCAGACCCCAATAGCTCGATAAGTCGTGTCGATATGAGGTCTATAACTGTTCGAGAAACTACTGGTAACACTTACCAGTAAATCTCAGCAACCCTGGCCAGGGATTTCCTGTTATAGCCAATCGAACACAGCGCAACATCAACTCCCTATACCGGGAGAGACGAATCCCCTCCTATCGCTCATTGCCTCCATGTGACTCGGGACTGTACCCAAAAACCACCGTTTTGCACGCCCTCTTGGACGTGGTAAGATGGAAATCAAAGCACAGTGGAAACCACACAAGACTCTATGACGATCTCGGGTCAACAGACTAGTCTGTACCAGTGTCACCAGAGAACTGCCATCTGACGTGAGGTATAATACCATCTGGGAGTTCTCGGCGAGTCAGTCCAGTGTACCCAGTCTCTACTGAGCACCCGTATATCATCTCTGATGTCAAACACCAATGGATATGGGATCATCCATCGCCCATCTGTATGGGTCGAGAAGGTATACGCTAGTCTACTCTGGTATATCGATGCCCCGTCTCGATACACCCACGACTAGGGACTTTGAAGGATGTACTTATGGACTACCATGTCCCCACTAGTATGATCCGCATCATAATCCAGGTAGTCAAGTACAGATCCTAAGGGCTTTACCAACATGTAACAGAGAGACAATCAGCATACACGTTAAGGTAAAGGGTAACCAGATAGCATACTATCATGTCGAGCAAGAAAGTCCTCCCTATATATGTCCCAGCATCCACTACAATATACATCCTATGTACAGTAATGGCCTCTAGGGCATACATATAACTAACAGTATATTGTAGTGGATGCTGGGACGTATATAGGAAGGACTTTCTTGCTCGACATGATAGTATGCTATCTGGTTACACTTTACCTTAACGTGTATACTGATTGTCTCTTTGTTACATGTTGTTAAAGCCCTTAGGATGTGTACTTGACTACCTGGACTATGATGCGGATCATACTAGTGGGGACATGGTAGTCCATAAGTACATCCTTCAAAGTCCCTAGTCGTGGGTGTATCGAGACGGGGCATCGATATACCAGAGTAGACTAGCGTGTACCTTCTCGACCCATACAGATGGGCGATGGATGATCCCATATCCATCGGTGTTTGACATCAGAGATGATATACGGGTGCTCAGTAGAGACTGAGTACACTGGACGGACTCGCCGAGAACTCCCAGATGGTATTATACCTCACGTCAGATGGCAGTTCTCTGGTGACACTGGTACAGAGTTGTCTGTTGACCCGAGATCGTCATAGAGTCTTGTGTGGTTCCCACTGTGCTTTGATTTCCATCTTACCACGTCCAAGAGGGCGTGCAAAACGGTGGTTTTTGGGTACAGTCCCGAGTCACATGGAGGCAATGAGCGATAGGAGGGGATTCGTCTCTCCCGGTATAGGGAGTTGATGTTGCGCTGTGTTCGATTGGCTATAACAGGAAATCCCTGGCCAGGGTTGCTGAGATTTACTGGTAAGTGTTACCAGTAGTTTCTCGAACAGTTATAGACCTCATATCGACACGACTTATCGAGCTATTGGGGTCTGACGTTTACCACCCCTAGGCGAGATTGCGACATATCAGACGATCAGACCGGACTGTACGGTAGTGTTACTGGTTGGATTCACTGGAGTGTGAGCGGGCTTGCTCGTCGATCTTCTGATCGTTCAATACCCGGATGGCCGTTATGTTTAGCAGACCGCTTGCGGCTTGTGGGTGCTTGATATGATCATCACCTGCTGCCGGCGTATTGACGAGTCTTTAGAGTCCTACACAGAGGTTTCCTGGCTCAAGCGAAACGAAATAGGAGCGCATATGAGATATGTGCGGGACCGAGAATAATGCGTGTATGTGATACCGTATTCTATTCTCGCGATGAATGTATCGAATGGTTGTATGCGATATTACCTAGTTATCGAATCAAGTATTGATTCAATAAGCCGATACATTGAATACTAGTCGGTTGTGTGCGACATGACCGGATCATTGAATCAAGTGTTGATTTAATGATTTAATGCATAATTATATATTTGATATATTACTTTGCACTAACTAGTATTGGTTCACTTTAAACGGATTTTCTCACTTGGTTTGTGCACATTGTATATGTGATATACTTTTGTACACATGATTGTATCATGTTTGATGATGCATGCTTTTTGGTTAAGTGTAGAGAATTAAACCATGGTTAAGTTGGAAATTAGGGTTTTGTTTTATCCATTATTTATTCATTTATTTATTTTGGAAAAATATTAAGCATAAAGAAATGAAATGGTGGCTAATTTTGGACTTGCATGTTGAAGCTTCATGAAGCTTTGACTTAGTCACCATTTTGTCTCATGCTTAACCCTAACCACTCCACTCAACCCTAGTTGATTCTCTACACTTCACCATGGTTAGATTATGATAAGCATTCCTTTTATTTTCTATTTTGGAATTAACTTATCATAACAATATTCATCTTCTTCATCTTCTTCTTCCTTGAAGAAGCTTGCTTCATCAATGGTGATTGATGAAAACAAGTGAGAAATCCAATTCTAAAGTCTACCCACTTCCTATTTCTTCATCCTCTAGCTCTTGCCAAGTAGTAGAGTGTGTTTCCTTCACAAGTTTCATGGCTTGGTGAAGGTGGAGCTTGATCTAGCGATGCCTCGACGTAGATCATCTTCGGCATGGACATCGACGACCTAGCTCGCCATTTCTCCGACGAAGCCGACGCTAGAGCCCGGGAATTCACTAGGACAGCGAGGGGACTTCGTTGCGGAGCTATGGAGGTGGAGTACCGGATCTACAAAGGTTGTATTTCCGTTTCCTTTTTGTTAAGTTGTTAACTAGATTTCTTTTTCGCCTAGATTTCTAGCCAACGATCCGTAGTCGGGTTTCTCGGCACCTAGATTTTTTGAAATTGGCATGGTTGATGCCTTGTGAGACCTCTTGAGAGTGCCTAGGAACCCTACATCTCTGATGTCAAACACCAATGGATATGGGATCATCCATCGCCCATCTCATGGGTCGAGAAGCGTATACGCTAGTCTACACTGGTATATCGATGCCCCGTCTCGATACACCCACGACTAGGGACCTTGAAGGATGTACTTATGGACTACCATGTCCCCACTAGTATGATCTGCATCATAGTCCAGGTAGTCAAGTACACATCCTAAGGGCTTTATCAACATGTAACTATAAGACAGTTTAAAGAGACTAGTGTACATGTTAAGATAAAGAGCAACCAGATAGCATACTATCATATCGAGCAAGAAAGTCATCTCTATATATATGTCCAAGCATCCAATATAATATACATCATCTGTACAATACTGGCTTCTAGGGCATACATACAACTAACAATTTCTTTGCCATCTCTCCAAATCCCTTTATTTGTCTTTAGTCGTTACCTTCTATACACCATCATTAGGCTAAATGGTTTTCTTCCTTCCCTACCGTTCAGCACCAGCCTATGGTTTGGAAGAAGACTATCCAGTAAGCATAATAGGTGTACCCTCCTAAACCAAGGAGTACTCGCAATTGAGAGAAGGTGATGATAAAAGACAACTGAATAATACCTTATTCTTTTAAAGGTGAAATAGGAGTGGCGATGAAGTACGCGGTTTGGTCGTAAATGATAACAGTCGCAACTTTCTTTTCCCTCTTTCTAATCCCTTTATTTTTTCTTTACATATTACCTTCTGTACACCCTCCTTAAGCTAATTGGTTTTCTTCATTCCCTACCTTTAGGCACCTGCCTATGGTTTGGAAGAAGACTATCCAATAAGCGTAATAGGTGTACTCTCCTAAACCAAGGAGCCCTCGCAACCTGAGAGAAGGTGATAAAAAAAGACAACTGAATAAACCAATTCTTTTTCTCCTGAACCTGGATCCATCCCCGAAGAATTCCCTTCGAGTTCGTATATAACTATACGATGGATCTATCCAATGGAAGTGGATGTCCGTAGTAATACGGGGTGTTCTGGGAAATGCAAAGGGTAAAAGAAGGAGTGGCAATGACTTATGCAACACAGACAATCCAAAAGCCAGTATTTTAAGAAGGTTCGGTCAACTTGGTCCCTGAGTCATAGTCTAGGGTCGGTCAAAGGTCGCTGCCAAAGAGAGAGAGAAAAGAAACACTCTGCGTGCACTCTAACCTAGATCAGAATGGTTATCACTTTATCTAATCCGGAAACCTCCCACTGTACTGTCAAATTCTCCTCCAAACCTAAAAGAAGAATCAATCGGGATAACCCGAAGAGTAAACCAACTCATCAGTGGGAATCGGGATCCAACTCTCATCGCATGATAACGTGACGGAATCCACTCACGTTATCACACTCCAGATGGTATGCGCATGACTGGCAAGTTTCAGTTTCTTTAGAAACTCCCGATGTGATTTTTACCCCATGTTCTTATGACCTTGACGAAGGCCAACAAATCATAAGTCACATGTCAAGTCCTGCCCGTCATTATCTTGTTAATTTGAACCCACCCGTACATACCCTTGACGAAGGCCAACAAGGTAATACGACTGTCCCAAACCAACTCATCTATCTATGCAATAAATGAATACCCCAGCAGCTACCAAACACTATGCCTTGACGAAGGCCAACAAACATAGCTTGAATACTACTGACCATCCATAAGAAATGACGGAGGGCTACGGCTGGTTTTTGGCGAAAAACCTTTAACGTAATGAACTTGATCTCGTTGAAGGAACCTGATAGCTTTTTATAAAAAATAGTGGTGAAAACCTTTGCTAAAGAGGTCACTCCCGGTGAAGGGATCTCGGCTCTTTCCTCGTGGAATGAGGTGCAGGATATTCCACTGAATACCACGATGCAAAGCAACATGTAATCGACTATAGTGAAGTTATTACCCTGACGCAAACTTCTGCCCAAGGGGTCAGTCCCGGTGAAGGGATATCGGCCCTTGCCCCGTCGAATGAGGTGCAGGATATTCCAACCGAATACCACTGTGCAAAACAAAAGGAAACGTCTTTGTAATAACACTTTTTAAATTGTTCCAACAACATCCAAACAGGTTTGTTTTACTTTGCATTGATCAGAATCAACGCAGTCCCATCAATTAATCATACCAGAAAAGAACGAAAATAAAATGTACGTATATGCCATCCGCATTCGTCACTGGGTCCCGTCATCACCCGTTAGGTTACTTAACTAACGACAGAGCGGGGACTGAACTAGCGCGGGTGTAAAACATATACAACATCTAATAGTATGTAAACCAATATACAATAATCGCTCCAGGCGTGATAATATGCAACATTACAGAAAAGTAATAAGCATCACAGAACATCAGATAATCTGGGATCCCCGGGTTTCACAGAGCCGCTGCTGAAACCTGACGTTCCCTTGTCGTGTGGATAGCCTGTGCAATGAAACCTAGACCCCTACGGGTGCGGCAAGCTACCCGCCAAAACCTGAAGCGAGGCAGCCCCCTACAGCAAAGTGAATGGACCACACAGCACTTCACGGAATCCGGTAATCTTGGGCACCCCTCCTTGGGTCAACCTGTACCCCCTACGAGTGCGGCGAATAGTCTGCCAATTCTAGAGTGAGGCCCCTCTGCCTCTCAAAGCCATGAGATACGGACCCGTTGCCCCCCAGAACCCCGCTATCCGTGCACTCCGTCGCGGGGTAAAACCTAGTACAGAAATGAAAAATATGTACAACGGGTACATCGACCTCGACCTGGTCGTGCCCCAAAAGAATATAATACAACAGGCAGTGACGGCAGTCCACATGTTGGACGCTCGCCCCGCAATATCAAATGTACAAATAAATTCAAACTGCACTACAATTGCACACTGCTATCCACCACGACAAATCCGCAACATCACAGCACAACACAGAACATCAACGCGAATGTCACGTTCGCAAACCCGTCTAAAAGAACTATAGCAATCAGACGCGGTTTACCGATCAAATGACATTCACGGTCGGAGATATAATGTAAGCACTGTAAACTAACGCGCTAAAATTTCGATCGACAAAATTTCCCGAAGTGGGCCCTACGCAAATCTGCTGCACAGTAAAAAACACTGGGCCCAAATGAACAGTTCCAGAAACCACAATTTCCCACGTAGAAGCTACTGTAGAAATTTGACAAGTTGATCGCACTTTCCTGCGGCGGATCCGCGGCCAAACCCTAGCTTGGGCCGTGGATCCGCGGCGGAACAGTGACATCTCATTGTCGAATTTCTTCAGTTTTCTTACAAAACCCTGCTTGATTTTCTGGTATGGTCAAAATGATTTTTAGACCAGTTTGAAAATTAACAGAAACTTTAGACTTGAAAAATTATAGTTTTTGAAAATCCATTCGATCGATCTTTTAAACGCGTTAGCACAAGTTAGTAAAGCTTAATGGCGTGGCTCTGATACCATGTAAGTCTACGGTAGCGCCCCGGCCGTCTTTCAGACGCCAAATGCGGAACAAAAACTTTTATAACTGGCGCTATCGCATACTATAACCCGGATCTGCCATTAACGCTAAACTAACAATCTACAAAGAGGGAAGAAAGGTTATACCGAACGATCCGAGTCCTTCGTTCTTTAACCATCATCCCACGCTCCGTTGTGGCTGCTCCGATCTCTTCGATCTCCGATCTTCTCGTCCAAGTGGCACCACGTCATCGGATCTTTAAACGGGCTCCCGCCTCTGACTCGAGGCAACTCGGTCATCAAGTTTGCTAGAAGAGATGACCAAGATTGATGTAGAGAATGAGTAGAAGACTTTGCCTCGCTTCGTCCAAATCCATGGACGAACGGTTAATGAAGTTGCCATTGGAATCGGGTGATGGAATGAAATGAGCTGTGAAATTCCATACACCGAAACTATCATAATCTTTTAATCAAATGAAGTGAGAGTCTCAAGAGAGGAGGGAAGGGGCCGGCCATCATATAGAGGTGGGGGTGATGGTAGGTGAGGGGGAGGTGACAATAAGAGAAAATATCAAGTGTGAACACAAAGTGTGAACACAATTAATGAAAATGATGAATCATTAACCAAGTCATCATGCATTAATGGAATCATTAAATGCAACCATGACTCACTAAACACATCACCACTTCTAGAACCTTCTAGAAGCTTCCACACTCATCTCAAGAAAAGATAAATCCGTATTTAACCGAATGTTAAAAGACGGCTGATAGAAAACTGGAAACTGGCAACTTCCAAAAGTGATCCGAAACGAATTTCAGGATAACCCCGTAACTGTATAAATATACCCGCATTTGTATTACGACCGAATACAAATGCAACTGAGACAAAGATATTATATCTACTCTATATAATACACGGATCCGGCTTAAACTAAAGCGCACCAGTATTATCTGCCCGAAATATGACACGTGCGTAAACGCACGTGCATTTTCCGAACCTTGCCATAAAACCATACGGCCTCTACAACGTTTCGCCCGAACTTGGAAAACTATCTGTGGGGGACTCTAATGACTTGTCAGTACCCTGGCAGTGGGTTTAACCACAAGCCGTCAGCGCCACTAGCTGTGCGTAACGGCTGCCCATGAACTGACCTCAAGGGAGGCCGATGAGCGAACTCATCCTGAAACCCTACTGAGCTTAACAGTGACCATGTATATACAGTCCGGTCCGTTCGTCTATGATTATTTCATATCCGGCCTAGGGGGCTAGTGGCGTCAGACCCCCAATAGCTGTATAAGTCGTGTCGGAGACAAGCCCTGAACACCCTGAGATACTACTGGAGTACCTACCAGTAAATCTCACCTGCCTTGGCCAAGGACTTGGTGTAATGGCTTTCCTAGACAAAGCGCGACCTCCACCCCCAATACCGGGAGAGACGAATCCCCTGCCGATCCGCTCACGTGCCTCTATGTGGCTCGGGACTGTACCCAAAAACTACCTGTTTGCACGACTCCTTTGAGCCGTGGTAGGGTAGAAATCAAAGCACAGTGGGAACTCACATGAGACAAATGACGACCTCAGGTCGATAAACTAACCTGTACACATGTCACCAGGGAACTGCTATCCGACGATATGTATAATACCAACTAGCAGGTTCCCGGCGAGTCCTGTCCGGTGTACTCATAACCCAATGAGCACCTGTATACATCTTAGGTGATCCAATTGACACCAGTGGCTTATGAGACCGGCCACCGCCCCTCGTCGGGGTCTCGACTGTATACACTAGTCTACTCCGGAGTATCGATGCCCTGTCTCGAAACTCCCATGACTAGGGACCACTATTAAGGATATGCTTATAGACTACCCAACTCTCACTTATATGATCGCCCTCACACTGTTGGTAGTCAAGCAAGATCCTAAGGGCTCTATCAAAGTGTAATCGTGATCAGTCACCTGAACCTATACACGACTGATAAAGGCAAACCAGATAGCATACTATCATCTTGAGTAAGACTGTCCTACCGGCATAGGTCCTCCTCAATCATTGCAATCACGTACCTGCGATCCAATAATTGACTTTGAGGGCACTATATCCAACAAAAAGAAGGTTATGATTTCACGTTTGTAAGCGATGTTGTTAACATCCACCTTAATCATAGTTTGATTGGGTCCGGTACACTAGATAACGGTATATATGTGTTAAACCAATTACAAATTTTCAATGTCCAGAACACACTAAAAAGAAAGTCTCCAGATATAAATCAGGCTTTCTTATGGTATTGTAGAATAGGTCACATCAATGAGACAAGGTTAACTAAGTTATATGGAGAAGGATATTTGGATCCGTTCGAATATCAATCTTATGCCACTTGTCAATCATGTCTCAAAGGAAAGATGACAAAGACTCTATTCACAGGACATGGAGTAAGAGCGAGCGAGCTCTTAGGACTCATACACAGCGATGTATATGGTCCAATGTTTACACATGCAAGAGACGGTTTTTCATATTTCATTACTTTTACGGATGATTACTCTAGGTATGGATTCATTTTCTTAATGAAACATAAATCCGAGGCCTTTGAGAAATTCCAAGAATATAAGAATGAAGTAGAAAACCAAACCGCCAAAAGTATCAAGACACTGAGATCTGATCGAGGTGGTGAATACTTAAGTGCCGAGTTCCTGGGTTACCTAAAAGAGATTGGAATTCTCTTTCAGCTTACTCCTCCAAACACTCCACAGCATAACGGTTTATCGTAAAGACAGAACCGAACCCTTTTGGATATGGTACATTCCATGATGAGTAATGCTGAGTTACCGCGATCTTTCTGGGGTTATGCGCTAGAATCAGCTGCATATCTTTTGAACAGGGTTCCTACCAAGACTGTGCCTACCACACCATATCAGATGTGGAGTGGGAAGAAACCCTATCTTCAGTATCTGAAGATATGGGGATGTCCAGCTTTTGTTAAAAAGAAGCATGTGGACAAACTCGAGGCACGCTCAGTACAGTGTAAGTTTGTGGGATATCCAAAGAACTCCAAGGGGTATTTTTTCTATTACGCAGAGGAACAAAAGGTTTTTGTTTCTCGTAATTCCCATTTTCTAGAACAGCAGTTTTTAGAAAAGGAAACAAATGGGAGCGAAATTGAACTGGAAGAAATTCCAGAACCACGAACTACTACTGAAAGTTTGGTAGAACCAGAAGTTCAAGAAGAACGGGACAATCCCGCACCCCTCCGCAGGAGTAGTAGGCCGTCTCATCCGCCTGAGAGATACTACGGTTGTCTTATAGACGGGGATAGAGAGGATTGCGTCATCGATAATGATGAACCTACTAGCTTCCAGCAGGCCATCCAGAGCGGCGACTCGATAAGATGGTTGGATGCAATGTGGACCGAGATGGAGTCCATGTACAACAACAAAGTATAGACTTTGGACTTTGCTCCATATGGGGTAAAACCCATAGGATGCAAGTGGATCTTCAAGAAAAAGATTGGTGTAGATGGACTGGTAGAAACCTATAAGACTAGACTTGTTGCAAAGGGTTTTCGTCAAAGATCTGGTTTGGACTATGACGAAACTTTTTCTCCAGTGGCTATGCTAAAATCCATTCGGATCCTTCTTGCCATTGCCGCCTTCCATGATTATGAGATCTGGCAGATGGACGTAAAGAAGACTTTTCTAAATGGTAATTTAGAAGAGTGCATCTATATGGATCAGTCAGAAGGTTTCAATCAGAGTGGGAGCAGCAGGAAAGTGTGCAAGTTGCTTAAGTCCACTTATGGACTAAAGCAGGCATCGCGGAGTTGGAACATCTGTTTTGATGAAACGGTCAAGAAATATGACTTTATCAAAAATCCAGATGAACCATGTATATATAGTAAAATTGTAGCACGAACTGTTGTATTCCTCATCTTGTACGTGGATGACATTCTCTTGATAGGAAATGGCATTCCTATGCTACAATCTGTCAAAGGATTCTTGTCACACAGGTTCTCCATGAAAGACCTGGGTGATGCCTCTTACTGTAACATTCCAAAAAAATAAAATATTACTTTTGGGAATTTTTATAATTTAATATTATTTTTAATGAATATTTTAATATTTAGGTATAATTAAATACAGAAAAATTTGGAAAAATTATGGAAAATTCTAAAATAGGTTATTTTATGGAATTATGCTATTTTTTAGTTTTTATAATTAGTTATATGCTAATTTAGTGCTAATCGCGATTAAAAATCGCTAATCGCTTTTTAGCAATTTTGTGCAAAACATGCACATATCTTTTTCTACACTTGTGCATTTTTCTATCAAGTTATTTGGGGTTACTATTCTTGTGAGAAGGGTTTTTGGAGGAAAAGAAAAAGAAAAGAAAAAGAATAAAGAAAAGAATAAAGAATGAGGTTTGGTGAGAGAGAGGGGTATCGCGTCTTTGACCAAACACTTAGCCATTTTCCTCCCCTCATTTCCCTCCCTCTCCCTCCATTGCTGCTGCTGCTCCTGCACCTCTCCTCCCTCCCCTCTTCAAGCCCTCTAAACACGTCTAAAACAACTCCAAAACCCCACTCTCATTTCATTAAAAGTGTGCACAAGCTCAAGATCTACACATTGGACCAAGAAAGCAAGGATTTTGGCCACTAGGGGCAACTCAAGAAAATTCTTGAGTTGCCAAATGAGGTAATTACTGAACCATTAGCTTAGTTTTTGTATTACATACACCCCCATACTAGTTTAGAATCGATATTGTGTGATTTGGTGGACTTAAAGAAAACCTAGTTAGGGTTTGAGGAAATTATGAGTTGTGATGGGAAATTGAGCTCAGTAGAGGCTACACCAACACCCTAATGTATGAATTGAGACCCAAACCTGAGACTTAAGACCCGGATTAAGGATTTAGAAACCGATATCGGGGAATTTGTGAAATCTGTGAAGGGTATATTGAATCTGCTATCACCCGAGACATCCTAAATTAAAATTGATTGGACAGTGACATGTGCAGACACCGAGGAAGCTACCACCAGAACCCTAGCCCCTACCTCCTATACCCGGCCGCAGATTTATACATTCTGGCCGCAATTTGCGGCCAGACCATGGTGGATTTGCCTCGTTTTGGTTTTGGTGTCCCCTTACCAGTAGATTAGACCCCTGGCATGTTTAGATTTGTCAAATTTGACCTAGGGTGAAATCTGGAGCCTATTTCCTTAGTTGCTGTTATGGATTCGTGTTTCCGTATTCCGTATTTTCAATTCTGAAATTGTGTATTGTATTTTACTTCGACTATTTGGCGTTTATACGACGATATGGAGGATTGATAGATAGTTTTGAAGGCGTGCCCGTAGGTTCTAACATATAGGCCCCTTATCGTATCGTTTTGGGTTTCGTGTGCCGTTTTAGATTTGATTTGGTTTTAATGCGCATATACGATACTTTGATATGTAGGTACCCATGAAGACTTCGGTACGACAAGGAAGCGCGTGGCGACATCGACAGATAAAGACGCAAGATGAGTAGATTATATCTACAGGGGGAAGTCGGGTGGATGGTGTATAGCACCCCCGCAGTACGTAGATAGTATACTATATGTATATTATATGATAGTTTTAGTGCGTTGTGGATATTGTGTTAGGCGTATTATGGATAGTGTAGGGTTAGAAGTAACTAGTGTAGTTCATAGTCGCGAACCATAGAATAGATTTACACCTATAAGCACACCCTTGCATATTCATTATACTTGCACTGTGTTTGATGATTTTGGATGACATTGGAGATGAGTCGATGATATTGAGCATTGTGCCGCGAGATCGATGATTTGATGTGATTCGTATTTGGGATACGATATGTGATCTCTAGCGGGCCTTTGGGCATGTGCTTACACACGCAGTATATAGATGGTATCGATTGTACTAGACTTAGATCAGTACCCCAGATTTTGTGTTATGATGATACTGATACCTGATATCTGATGAGAGGAATATGATATTGACCCGTACCCAGCTATTGGGATGCCGTACGGCGATTTACCGTACGAGCTTTACATTGATGATAGATCCGCACTCATGACTTGAGGATGTCATATGATATACTGTATCGTACGCGATACTATTGAGGCGGAATCACCGACTATTATATCTATATATCGACTCAGATTTAGGTGGTTTCCATACCCCTCCCGATTTACTTGATACTTAGATCTATAGTTTGCATAGTAGATGTTGGACTAGACCCGAGTCATACCTATTTCAAAAACTACGAATCAGGAATATCTTAAAGGACAAGTAAAGGGATCCTACGGGTATTTTCCAAAGGACGTATCTTTCTTAAAAATACCATAGCCCTTATTTTACTAAAAATCCTGATTCGTCTTATTTCAAATGACATAACTGCTTGATACATACATATTGATGTAGATTCTTCACTGTGGTGTTGATTAGTTGATTTCCGCATATTCATGCTATTCACATTGCTTTGCATATATTTATTGCTATATTATTATCATGCTGTTATGACACCAGCACTATTATCGATGATGCGTATGTTCCACGTACACTATTTGCCGGCTCACACACTTCATCATCGATAATTGCCATGCCACTACACTGTAGTACTGTTGCATTCATGATATGATTCTTGCATGGCATATTGTACACTTATACCTGTACACATACATAGATGATTCTGACTTGATTAGAGGTTTAGGAACCGCAAGATATTCTTCAAAATGAGATCTTTTAAAAGAGCGGTTCTCCCTTTCTTTTACCCTTAGTGTCATACGACACATTGCAAGGATTTACGCATTGGATTTGATTTATGTGATTTCTGAATTTAAGAACCGGAGTACTATTTTAAGAAACCACGCACTGTTTAAAAACCCGGTTTCCCTTGATATGATATTTTGGTGCGTCCACCATGAGTTTTCTCGGTTCCAGAGAGCTTGTGTGAGTATACCCGATTCGAGGAGAGGTAGGCACCGATTGCGGGTACATGGTGGACCCGGTACGGTACCTCAGGGCAAGAAGACTCGTATTGTTAGACGGTGAGCCCGGCGGAGGGACTACTACCTACCGGTGATTGTATTTGAGCTCAGCGGATATCTGGAGGATACCGACCGGAGTTGAGAGATGGACATGGGCTGACCCGTACTGCCGGGGCCGAGGGCCAATACCGCAGATGGAGCCCCATATGGATGAGGATTTACGTGCCGATGTTAGGCACAGGTTTCATGATGTTTCCATGATTTTGATTATATCCTCATATTTGCATGCATGATGCTTATTGTCATTGGGTGACAGGTGGACGGGATCCACATATATACAGACATTGATTACATACAGATTTTGACTACATTGATCACACTTCATTTGTATATATAACAGGGTATGAGGGCGCTGTTATATATACCCTTACACCAATATTAGTGGAATGGGACGCTAGTATATGTGTATTGATATCATTTTAAATACTTCATCATATTTACTTCATGCAGACATACCTTACATTTATGACATGTTATTACCTGAGGCACTGGCACGGGTACTTGGTACTACATACACGATTAGATGTTGCATTGCCACCTAATCATGGTTCAGGCTTATTCTTTGAGGTTTATATATCTGATTGTTTTGACCTAGGATTATGTCATGCATTCGGTTTCTGCTTGTAGATGTTTTCTATCCACGAGTTGGCAACTCACCCCCGTTGTGCCACAGTTCTTGCAGGTTTTGCCGTACAGGTTCCATTGAGGCATTTCTGGCACACTGCTTCTTTTGCGGGTGAATTGCTTTTGGTAGGTGGGTTCTTTGCATCAGAACCACCATTGTTTTTGTTTTATTCTTTGTATCTAGAAATTCCATCAATCAAAACTTGTATATTGTTTCAGACTTAGACATTAGTGATGTATTATTCGACCTTAGAGTCGCGCTTAGTAGTATTGCGGTTTTCATGCTTACTGAGTTTCTTTTGGATTTGATCCTCGCCATTCGGCGTTGTATATTATATTGCTTGCGTGGTTGTGACCGTCAATTGACGAAGAGCTAGCTCCCGCTTGGGGATGCCTTTTATCATTGTATATATATATTGTTCTTGTTCTTCCCCGTTCGGGGCCAGTATTTACAAAAGAAATTCTGCCGAAATTTTTAGAAAAGACTTTACATTTTAAAATTCTTATTCGGCTTAGTTATTTAAAAACCTTGACTTCAAACATGTTTTTCTTCACTCCTTTAAACCAGTTTTCTTTATTTACTCTTAAAATGGTTTTAGATTTCTGGGCTTTTGGCTTACTTGGATCAGATGGAGTCCTATAGACTTCATATGGTTCAAGGGCCAGTCACGTGCTCTTTCGGGTCGTGATAAAGTTAGTATCAGAGCGCTAGGTTAACCTTAGTTCGAGTCTAAGTTTGACTATGTGGAGCCTAGGGTGTCTATATATATACGGAACTTAGGCTTGACCTTACAGAACTTAGACTTAGTCGAGGGGGTATTAGACCCGAACTTTCGTCGCGTAGGATGACCCTTGGTTGATGGAATAGGTGACTAAAGTAGAGTGACGTACCGTGGGTATGTTCCGCGGCATACTTACGACACGCCACTCCGCTTAAGGAACCTTAGGATGTACATATTTTCGAGATCAGTGATTCTCTTCATATCCATGATTATACATCCATTTGAGATCCTCAATTCTATTAGTTTCATGATCATACCTTCATTGATGTTGTTCCTTCTTATGATCATGTATCCACTCTGGATCTGTTGTTTTCTTTCTTACCATTGATCTACTCTCTTCGATACTCGATTATGGTTCCTGTCACCATGTTTGAGCGCAGTTTGGGCTGCTGCTAGGGTTACGGTCAGGGCGAGCTCGTCTGGTATGAGGGCCGACCATTGTGTTTTCTGGTGACATGGGAACGTCTCGAGTTAGTATTGGTGATTGTGACCTCTAATGGAGGCGAGTGCTTGGCTTTGCACCGGATGATCGGGCCATTGTTAGAGCTGCCAATTGAGAGAGGACTGTTGATGTACAGCATACCCCAGAGATTATGATGTCGCCTACCGTGCAGTCAGATGGACCAGCTGTTGCTGAGATTGACAGGATGTCGCTTCAGGAGCTTACGGGCTGAGATCGCCGAAACTTCCAGGCAGATATGAGACAGATGATAGCTTGTCTACCCGATTTGAGAGACAAAGGTGATTCTTCCGATTTATGCGCCAGAGCAGGCCCAGTTGAGTCGAAGATTTCCAGTGTGGAGAGTCTTACTCAGATCTAGAGCAGACCAATTTAGAGATGACCGCCAATGTATCGCCTTTCCTGGAGGATTGAGGCGCTATTCAGCGTACAGACGAATGAGCCAGTTGTTGCTGCAAACGACAAGATATCACCCAGATGATTGGAGCTACTGCAGCAAGAGTGTATACTTAGAGATATGATAGAAGGTCGCTAGTCACCGAGGATGAATGACTAGGACATGTGGTTCGTTCGCTCATCCCGATGCGAGGTCATCAGATAGATTGCTTCCAGCTAGAAACGACTTCACGTGGAGACGTTAAGAGTCGATAGAGACGATCGAATGTCAGGAGCCCATTTTCCAAGTTTAATGTATACGGAAAGACATGCAGGCGATTCCATGGACCCTTTAGAAGAATGAAACCCTAACTCGACTTAATGACCGTGTGAAAGCCTTTGAACCTTAGGGTTTGCGGTAGTTCCGCGGCGCCATTAGTGAGGCTTGGGTTTGCCCTTCTACGGCTGGACCACCGACGCTATGGCATGTACTCGATACTATTAAACTGTACCCAAGATGTTGATCTCTTGGGGGATTATGAGGGTCTGACGAGTCGATCGGACGATTCGACATCATTCGGATATCATGTGATGGGACACACTGCTTGGGAGACTCCGGATACGAGCATGGCCGTTGGAGCGCAGTCCATGCAGCCACGACGAGATGAGTCCGAATCAGTCGATATTGAAGCAGAGTGAAGTAAAGAGTTCGCTAGAGAGTTCGACGAGATGACGTTCCACTCCGCCGACATCAGAGATGTGATACGCACGCAGAGGCATGGTTTATGGATTTAGCTTCCAGAAAGAGGCGCGATGAGTATGCAGCCGTTCCGGAACAAGAATTAGCTTCAATAAAGGACGATGACTTCCGGGCAATTCGGCAGAAAAGAGATATGCGAGAGACTTTGGATGGACTGTAGCCGAGAACGTTGCAGTGCGCAGATAAAGACGTGACGTCGATGTGGACGATGATACAGACAAGCGGGACAAGAGGTTCGTGCGAGACGCTGACGAGCTGTCATTACTTTCCATCGAGACTGGAGACCTAATATGCTTACAGAGGCGTTGGGATGCGAGCAGTTTTCGAGGAAATGCTGTGCTGAGGACACAGATGTCCATTGAGCGAGAAGAGATTATGCAAGAGTACCAGCCTCCGTACAGTTCGGCATAGGCAAGATCGGAAGAGACCTTGAGCGGGATTCCTTCCAGGACACTACTGCAATGATGTTTGCACCCAGGATAAGATGTGTGATGTGCATTCAGAGAGCTAGAGGCCGACGCCTGTGATATTCTTCTTTATGAGTGGTCGTGAGGATTGACCGAGAGATGACCAGAGAAGTGCCAGAACGGAATCGTCCCTGTTAGCACACCTGACAGGGCCGATGAGCCGATTGATTTCGAGATAGGTAATCCGCAAAAATAAAGACCCAGAGTCAGAGGACGCCAGACCGTGAGCAACAGGCAAGTAGATATCTTGCGCTGTTAGCATTGGATGTACCGACACCTTCCCGACCTTGAAGGAGGAACTACCAACGACGGTAATTATGATTTGTGATTTTGTGATTCGGTTATCACGTATCTGTCATCTTAGATTTCGGTATTTTAGGCGTTCTGTTTGCATGATTTAGTTTTGATGACTGAGTTTCATGATATTTGTTTTATGCACCCACTGGGTATTTATATTTTGCGCATAGTTATTACATTTGAGCTATTGATTGTGATTCACGCCTATTTTGTGCAGTGATTTGATTTACGTTTCCAGCATAGTTTTCATGCACCTTTAGTGTTTTGATATACGATTTTAGTGCACGCCAGATGCACTAAATCGGGACTCTTCGTGCATGTTATATGCACCTGATTTTGCTGTCAGGCACACACGTTGCCTATGACAGATGTTTCGTGCACACCAGTTGCATCTAGATGTTGTTTTGTGCCCATGTGGATTTTGATTTCCTTGCGCACCAGACGCACAGGATATTCTTATATATACATTTTGGCGATTGATTTCTAGTAGAGCAGTACATTTTTATGATATTCGCTATGTATTGATGTTTTCGGAGCCCCGACAATTTGGATTTTTACTGAAATGTTTTAGTACTTGGGGGTTTAAATTTAAATTCGGGGACTGAATTTATTTAAGGGGGGAAGATTGTAACATTCCAAAAAAATAAAATATTATTTTTGGGAATTTTTATAATTTAATATTATTTTTAATGAATATTTTAATATTTAGGTATAATTAAATACAGAAAAATTTGGAAAAATTATGCAAAATTCTAAAATAGGTTATTTTATGGAATTATGCCATTTTTAAGTTTTTATAATTAGTTATATGCTAATTTAGTGCTAATCGCGATTAAAAATCGCTAATCGGTTTTTAGCAATTTTGTGCAAAACATGCACATATCTTTTTTTACACTTGTGCATTTTTCTATCATGTTATTTGGGGTTACTATTCTTGGGAGAAGGGTTTTTGGAGGAAAAAAAAAAGAAAAGAAAAAGAAAAGAGAAAAGAATAAAGAATGAAGTTTGGTGAGAGAGAGAGCTATGCGCTTCTTTGACCAAACACTTGGCCATTTTCCTCCCCTCATTTCCCTCCCTCTCCCTCCATTGCTGCTGCTGCTCCTACACCTCACCTCCCTCCCCTCTTCAAGCCCTCTAAACACCTCTAAAACAACTCCAAAACCCACTCTCATTTCATTAAAAGTGTGCATAGGCTCAAGATCTACACATTGGACCAAGAAAGCAAGGATTTTGGCCACTAGGGGCAACTCAAGAAAATTCTTGAGTTGCCAAATGAGGTAATTACTGAACCATTAGCTTAGTTTTTGTATTACATACACCCCCATACTAGTTTAGAATCGATATTGTGTGATTTGGTGGACTTAAAGAAAACCTAGTTAGGGTTTGAGGAAATTATGAGTTGTGATGGGAAATTAAGCTCAGTAGAGGCTACACCAACACCCTAGTGTATGAATTGAGACCCAAACCTGAGACTTAAGAACCAGATTACGGATTTAGAAACCGATATCGGGGAATTTGTGAAATCTGTGAAGGGTATATTGAATCTGCTATCACCCGAGACATCCTAAATTAAAATTGATTGGACAGTGACATGTGCCGGCACCCAGGAAGCTACCACCAGAACCCTAGCCCCTACCTCCTATACCCGGCCGCAGATTTATCCATTCTGGCCGCTATTTGCGGCCAGACCATGGTGGATTTGCCTCGTTTTGGTTTTGGTGTCCCCTTACCAGTAGATTAGACCCCTGGCATGTTTAGATTTGTCTAATTTGACCTAGGATGAAATCTGGAGCCTATTTCCTTAGTTGCTGTTTTGGATTCGTGTTTCCGTATTCCGTATTTTCAATTCTGAAATTGTGTATTGTGTTTTATCTCGACTATTTGGCGTTTATACGACGATTTCGAGGATTGATATATGGTTTTGAAGGCATGCCCGTAGGTTCTAACCTATAAGCCCCTTATCGTATCGTTTTGTGTTTCGTGTGCCATTTTAGATTTGATTTGGTTTTAATGCGCATATACGATACTTTGATATGTAGTACCCGTGAAGACTTCGGGACGACAAGGAAGCGCGTGGCGGCATCGACAGATAAAGACACAAGGTGAGTAGAATATATCTACAGAGGGAAGTCGGGTGGATAGTGTATAGCACCCCCGCAGTCCGTAGATAGTATACTATATGTATATTATATGATAGTTTTAGTGCGTTGTGGATATTGTGTTAAGCGTATTATGGATAGTGTAGGATTAGAAGTAACTAGTGTAGTTCATAGTCGCGAACCCTAGAATAGATTTACACCTACACGCACACCCTTGCATATTCATTATACTTGCACTGTGTTTGATGATTTTGGATGACATTGGAGATGAGTCGATGATATTGAGCATTGTGCTGCGAGATCGATGATTTGATTTGATTCGTATTTGGGATACGATATGTGATCTCTAGCGGGCCTTTGGGCGTGTGCTTACACACGCAGTATATAGATGGTATCGATTGTACTAGACTTAGATCAGTACCCCAGATTATGTGTTATGATGATAATGATACCTGATATCTGATGAGAGGAATGTGATATTGACCCGTACCCAGCTATTGGGATGTCGTACGGCGATTTACCGTACGAGCTTTACATTGATGATAGATCCGCACTCATGACTTGAGGATGTCATATGATATACTGTATCGTACGCGATACTATTGAGGCGGAATCACCGACTATTATATCTATATATCGACTCAGATTTAGGTGGTTTCCATACCCCTCCCGATTTACTTGATACTTAGATCTATAGTTTGCATAGTAGATGTTGGACTAGTCCCGAGTCATACCTATTTCAAAAACTACGAATCAGGAATATCTTAAAGGACAAGTAAAGGGATCCTACGGGTATTTTTCAAAGGACGTATCTTTCTTTAAAATACCGTAGCCCTTATTTTACTAAAAATCCTGATTCGTCTTATTTTAAATGACATAACTGCTTGACACATACATATTGATGTAAATTCTTCACTGTGGTGTTGATTGGTTGATTTCCGCATATCCATGCTATTCACATTGCTTTGCATATGTTTATTGCTATATTATTATCATGCTGTTAGGACACCAGAACTATTATCGATGATGCGTATGTTCCACGTACACTATTTGCCGGCTCACACACTTCATCATCGATAATTGCCATGCCACTACACTGTAGTACTGTTGCATTCATGATATGATTCTTGCATGGCACATTATACACTTATACCTGTACAGATACATAGATGATTCTGACTTGATTAGAGATTTGGGAACCGCAAGATATTCTTCAAAATGAGATACTTTAGAAGAGCGGTTCTCCCATTCTTTTACCCTTAGTGTCATACTACACATTGCATGGATTTACACATTGGATTTGATTTATGTGATTTCTGTATTTGGGAACCGGAGTACTATTTTAAGAAACCACGCACTGTTTAAAAACCCGGTTTCCCTTGATATGATATTTTGGTGCGTCCACCATGAGTTTTCTCGGTTCTAGAGAGGTTGTGTGAGTATACCCGATTCGAGGATAGGTAGGCACCGATTGCGGGTACATGATGGACCCGGTACCGTACCCCGGGGCGAGAAGTCTCGTATTGTTAGACGGTGAGCCCGGCGGAGGGACTACTACCTACCGGTGATTGTATTTGAGCTCGGCGGATATTTGGAGAATACCGACCGGAGTTGAGAGATGGACATGGGCTGACCCGTACTGCAGGGGCTGAGGGCCGATACCACAGACGGAGCCCCATATGGACGAGGATTTACGTGCCGATGCTAGGCACAGGTTTCATGATGTTTCCATGATTTTGATTATATCCTCATATTTGCATGCATGATGCTTATTGTTATTGGGTGACAGGTCGACGGGATCCACATATATACAGACATTGATTACATACAGACTTTGACTACATTGATCACACTTCATTTGTATATATAACAGGGTATGAGGGCGCTGTTATATATACCCTTACACCAATATTAGTGGAATGGGACGCTAATATATGTGTATTGATATCATTTTGAATACTTCATCATATTTACTTCATGCAGACATACCTTACATTTATGACATGTTATCACCTGAGGCACTGGCACGGGTACTTGGTACTACATACACGATTAGATGTTGCATTGCCACCTTATCATGCTTCAGGCTTATTCTTTGAGGTTTATATATCTGATTGTTTTGACCTAGGATTATGTCATGCATTCAGTTTCTGCTTGTAGATGTTTTCTATTCACGAGTTGGCAACTCACCCTCGTTGTGCCACAGTTCTTGCAGGTTTTGCCGTACAGGTTCCATTGCGGCATTTCTGGCGCACTGCTTCTTTTGCGGGTGAATTGCTTTTGGTAGGTGGGTTCTTTGCACCAGAACCACCATTGTTTTTGTTTTATTCTTTGTATCTAGAAATTCCATCAATCAAAACTTGTATATTGTTTCAGACTTAGACATTAGTGATATATTATTCGACCTTAGAGTCGCGCTTAGTAGTATTGCGGTTTTCATGCTCACTGAGTTTCTTTTGGATTTGATCATCGCCATTCGGCGTTGTATATTATATTTCTTGCGTGGTTGTGACCGTCAATTGACGAAGAGCTAGCTCTCGCTTGGGGATGCCTTTTATCATTGTATATATATATTGTTCTTGTTCTACCCCGTTCGGGGCCAGTATTTACAAAAGAAACTCTGCCGAAATTTTTAGAAAAGACTTTACATTTTAAAATGCATATTGGGCTTAGTTATTTAAAAACCTTGACTTCAAACATGTTTTTCTTCACTTCTTTAAACCGGTTTTCTTTATTTACTCTTAAAATGGTTTTAGATTTCTGGGCTTTTGGCTTACTTGGATCAGATGGAGTCCTATAGACTTCATATGGTTCAAGAGCCAGTCACGTGCACTTTCGGGTCGTGACACTTACATTCTGCGGATCCAGATCTATCGTGATAGATCTATGAGAATATTGGGACTTTCGCAGTCCAGGTATATCAACACTATACTGAAAAAATTCAGTATGGAAGATTCTAATCACGGTAATTTACCGGCTTGTCACGGAATCATCCTCTCCAAAGAGATGTCTCCCAAGACTGGTTTGGAAAGGGATCGCATGTCGATTATACCCTATGCTTCTGCGGTAGGCTCTAAAATGTATGTGATATTGTGCACCAGACCAGATGTTGCTTACGCACTGAGCGTGGTAAGCCGGTATCAGTCAGCCCCATGGGAGAAGCACTGGATAGCAGTAAAGAACATTCTCAAGTACCTGAGAAGGACTAAGGATATGTTCTTGGTTTACGGCGGAAAAGACCTCCAGATCGAGGCTTTTGCTGACTCCAGCTTCCAGAGTGACAAGAATGACTCCAAGTCCATGTCAGGTTATGTCTTTACACTCAATGGAAGGGCGGTGTGCTGGAAGAGTTCCAAGATGGATACCGTTGTTGACTCGACGATGGAAGCGGAATATATCGCTGCTTGCGATGCCGCAAAAGAAGCAGTCTGGATGAAGAAGTTCCTAACAGAACTTCAGGTGGTTCCTACCATTGTTGATCCAATACCACTGTATTGTGACAACAACGGCGCTATAGCTTTAGCAAAAGAACCCAGGTCCCATCAGAAGTCCAGGCACATCTTAAGGCGGTATCACCTGATCAAGGAGATCATAGATCGCCGAGAGATCGAAGTCCGGAGAGTTGCTACAGAGGAGAACACTGCAGATCCATTCATAAAGGCCTTACCCCAGACACAGTTCGAGAGGCTATTCGAGATGATAGATCTTCGATATGCCAGTACATGGCCCTAGTGCAAGTGGGAGATTGTTAGTGTATATGCCCTAGGGGCCATTATTGTATCATACTATCTTGTATATTACTTAATGGAAGCTTGGGATATTCACAGTTATATTAACAGTCTTGCTCAACATAGTAATATGCTACTTGGTTTATATCTATCTTAATATGTGTATATGCTAGCAGATCACGAATACATATTGATAGAGCCCTTAGGATCTTGCTTGACTACCAGCATTGTGATGGCAGTCAGACCAGTGGGGGCTGGGTAGTCTACAAGCACATCCTTTTTCAAGTCCCTAGTCATAGGATTATCGAGACAGGGTATCGATACTCCAGAGTAGACTAGTGTGTACGCTTCTCATCCCAGCAGGGGAAATGGTCTGTCCCACAGCCATTAGTATGTTATACTGGAGATCGTATATAGGTGCTCGTTGGGTTACGGGTACACCGGACAGGACTCGCAGGGAACTGTTGGTTGGTATTATACCCGTCGTCAGTTAATAGTTCCCAGGTGACATGAGTAAAGTATAGTCCGCAGACTTGACACTGCTGCTTCGTCTCGAGTGTGTTCCTACTGTTCTTAGATTGCTACCCTACCACGGCTCAAAGGAGTCGTGCAAACAGGTAGCAGTTAGGTGCAGTCCCATAGCACTTGGAGGCAGTGGCGGTTAGATAGGATTCGTCTCTCCCGGTATTGGGAGTTGATATCGCCCTGTGTTTGGAAAGCCATTACGCAAAGTCCCTGGCCAGGGCAAACGAGATTTACTGGTAGAATTTCCAGTAGCTTCTCATCGTGTAATGGGCTTCGCTCCGACACGACTTATACAGCTTTTAGGGGACTGACGCTTGCCGCCGTCCTAGGCCCGATATGCGATAGTCTTAGACGAACAGACCGGACTGTACGGAGATTGTCACATCAGGCTCAGTAGGAGTTCGGATGGGTTTCCTCATCGGCCTTCTTATCAATATCTATGTGGGGACCGTTACGTACAGCTAGTACCGCTTGCGGCCTGTGATTAAACCCACTGCCAGCGTAGTGTCGAGTCTTTAGAATCCCACATAGAGAGTTTCCTGCTTCAGGCGAAACGATATAGAAGTCGTATGGTTTTACGACAAGATTCGGACACATATGTGTATTTATGCACGTACGATGTTCGGACAGTTTTTACTAGCGGGCATTAGTTTAAACAAGATTCTAGTATTGGATTATTAGATTTATACAGTCTCAGATTTTCCGTGTTTTACGGATGGGAGGGGCATTCTCATAATTACTCGAGAAGCTTCTAGAAGAAAGGTGACTCATTATGTTTTAATTCATTTATGAATTAAGCTTAATGAGGTGGAGGAGATGATGTGAAATTTGCATTAATTACATCATGAGTCATGAGGTGATTCACCTCAAAGTAATTAATGAAGCATGGTTAGTAATTTTATATATTATTACTTAGATATTTTCATGCTTCATTATTTATCCAAATGACTCAAGATTTATATTCATTCTTACAAACACATTCTCTCTCCTCAAGCTCTCTCTCTTCAAAAACCTAACCCTAATCCTCTCATGTGTTGAGATCCCAAGGGTTAGCAAGACTAATAGATCCTTAATCCATCTCTATATCCTCTAGGTTACTTTGATTAGCACTCATAGCCACCTAGTTATCTCAAGTGAGAGGTTAAATCTTGGAGGAGAAACTCTCGGGTGGATCTTCTATCACATCGAGGAGGCCGACGAGGAGGTGAACAACAAGAACAAGAAGGACTAGAATCTTGAGGTATAATCATCTATCATAGTAGTTAATGTTAGTTATATGTATGCCCTAGAGGCCATTACTGTACATAGGATGTACATTGTAGTGGATGCTTGGACATATATAGGGAGGACTTTCTTGCTCGACATGATAGTATGCTATCTGGTTGCACTTTACCTTAACGTGTACACTGATTGTCTCTCTGTTACATGTTGGTAAAGCCCTTAAGATGTGTACTTGACTACCTGGACTATGATGCAGATCATACTAGTGAGGACATGGTAGTCCATAAGTACATTTTTCAAGGTCCCTAGTCGTGGGTGCATCGAGACGGGGCATCGATATACCAGAGTAGACTAGCATATACCTTCTTGACACATACAGATGTGCGATGGATGATCTCATATCCATTGATGTTTGACATCAGAGATGATATACGGGTGCTCAGTGGAGACTGGGTACACTGGACGGACTCGCCGAGAACTCCCAGATGGTATTATACCTTACGTCAGATGGCAGTTCTCTGGTGACACTGGTACAGGTTAGTCTGTAGACCCGAGATCGTCATAGAGTCTTGTGTGATTCCCACTGTACTTTGATTTCCACCTTACCACGTCTAAGAGGGCATGCAAAACGGTGGTTTTTGGGTACGGTCCCGAATCACATGGAGGTAATGAGCAATAGGAGGGGATTCGTCTCTCCCGGTATAGGGAGTTGATGTTGCGCTGTGTTCGATTGGCTATAACCGGAAATCCCTGGCCAGGGTTGCTGAGATTTACTGGTAAGTGTTACCAGTAGTTTCTCGAACTTTTATAGACCTCATATCGACACGACTTATCGAGCTATTAGGGTCTGACGTTTACCACCCCTAGGCAAGATATGCGACATATCAGACGACGAGACCGGACTGTATGGTAAGTGTTACTGGTTGGATTCACGGGAGTGTGAGCGGGCTTGCTCGTTGATCTTCTGATCGCTCAATACCCGGGTGGCCGTTACGTTTAGCAGACCGCTTGCGGCTTGTGGGTGTTTGATATGATCATCACCTGCTGCCGGCGTATTGACGAGTCTTTATTGACCTACACAGAGGTTTCCTAGCTCAAGCGAAACGAAATAAGAGCGCATATGAGATATGTACGGGACCGAGAATAATACCAGTATGTGATACTGTATTCTATTCTCACGATTTGTATCATTGGACGGTTATATGAGATATAACCGGGTTACCGAATCAAGTGTTGATTCGATACATTGATACACTTGATATTAGTCGGTTATATGCAGTATGACCGGATCATTAAATCAAGTGTTGATTTAATGATTTAATGTATAATTATATATTTGATATATTACTTTACATTAACTATTATTGGTTCACTTAAGATTGATTATCTCACTTGATTGTGCACATTGTATATATGATATATGTTTGTGCACTAGATTGTATTATGTTTGATGATACATGCAAACTTGGGTGTGTGTTTACTTTAAACCATGTTTAGGTAAATGGTTAGGGTTATAATTTATTTATTCATTTATTTACTTTATTCATTTTGGCAAAGAATAAAATGGAGGCATGCTTTGTTTTATCCATGAAGCTTCATGAAGCTTTGAAAGTCTTTGCCATTTTGTCTTTTGCCTTAACATAACCATTAAACCTAAACCCTAGTTTATTCTCTACACAAGTTAACTCACCCATGGTTGCTAAATGATAAGATTCACTTGAATTATTTTAATTTGATAATTCTTTTTCTTTCTTCTTCTTCATCTTCTTCAATAGGTGAAGAAAGCTTACTTGAAAATTACAAGTGATGAATCCAAGTGAGAAAAATCCAAAGTGAACCCACTTCCTATTTCTTCATCCTCTACCACTTTCCATGTAGTATAGGGTGTTTTCTTCACAAGTTTCATGACTTGGTAAAGTTGGAGCTCGAGTTAGAGTCGCCTCGACGTAGATCATCTTCGGCATCGAAGTCATCGACCTAGCCCGATCATTTCTTCGATGAAACCACCGCGAGAGTCCAGGATTCCGATGATCGCAGCGGAGGGACGTCAACACGGAGTTAGAGAAGTAGAGAACCGGATCTACAAAGGTTGTAGCCCCTTTCACTTAGTACTAAAGCAATTTAGTAGCTTGTAGTTTCGCCTAATTTCTAGTTAACGATCTAGTTTAGGGTTTCTCGGCATCGGAAAATTTTAATTTGGCATGGTTGATGCCTTGTGGAACCACTTGAGTGTGCCTAGGAACCCTACAGTGGTATCAGAGCCTAGCTAGAGTATTAGGCGATGTGTTAACGAAGTTAAAACCCCGATCGAACCCGAATACGACATTTCAAACCCCTCTCTGTACATTTTTTAAAATCTGGGTTTTTCCAGAATTAAAAATGCCTGAAAAATTCAGCAGGGTTTTCTAAGAATTACGATGCAAATTTGGTGACGTCATCTGTACGGATGGCCGCGGAACCGCGGCAATTTCCTGCTTGTGCCGCGGATCCGCGGCCATACAGTGAGTGTATGTTTTTATTTTTGCACAGTAATTCTTGACTCTGTGGTTACTATTTTATGGGTATTTTTAATCTGACTCAAGTGTTGAGTATTCTGGGGTTTATTTTGTAATCGTCGATTCGATCGGAAATTTTAAATTCGTTATTGTTTTTCCGGGTAAACTTTAGAACATGTTAAAAAGGTTTGACCGGATATGAAATACCCACTTTTTCCCCTGTCGGGAAATTTCCAAGTGTAGGATCTTTCCGTTGTTTAAGAACGTTCAAAGTAGTGCAAGTAACGCGATGGTCCCTCTAGAAGACAACAAACCTTAACTCGATTATGTGACCGTCTTGAACAGCCCTTTGAACCTTAGGGTTTGGGGCAGTACGGCGTGCCACAAGTGAGGCGTTGGCTTGACCCTTCTACGGCTGGACCGTTGGTACTGTGGCATGAAGTGAATGTTTTTAAACTTATTTCAAGTGTTGAGCTGTTTCGGGAAAACTTGGGTGTTTGATTGTTCGATCGAAAAGTTTAACATTTTCTATTTATCTGGAATTTGATACAATATTTGGAATTCACAAATAGTCATGAGATAACTAATATGAATGTTATAAACATAGCACTTTAGTCTTACTTAATCGGTTGCCACGGAATTTTGATGCGATCAAAAGTCCGTCGCAATCACGTAGCGTACGCGGATACTCGCCGGATAAACTTAATAGACAGCTACATCCCTTAGCCCCGACCAAGTGACTGTAGGAGAACCCCGCCGCCGAAAGCATCCGTTCAAATGCTCGCGGTAGCGGTGTTCCGCCTTGGTGCACTTCGTCGACGGCATCGGGGGTGCGGCCGCCTACTAAAGTTTGTGACGAGCATTCGATCAATATGTCGGGAATCTTGTTGAATTGCCCGACTTGATATTGAAAAGTGTTTTCGATATGAAGACTAAATTGCGGGGTTTATAACTGTTAGGCATGCGATGTCTAAGGAATTCATTTGGTTAGGCATGCGATGTCTAAAGAGGTTGCGGATTCCAACTGTTGTAGTTTTACACTTTCTTTTCTATGACCATAAGTGTAGTATGTAGTGGTATTGCCGGTTTTCGTTGCTATAGGTCAACGACAATCGGTGTATGCATACTTACTTACGTTGATGACATGTGATGTTATGTGTTGCTGGATATGTTATATTGGATCGTCGTGTTTGAATAGCCGGGTTTTTTTATGTGAGATGAGTGTTTTTCATTTTCATTCCTGTAAAAACATGTATACAATATTCTTTTATTGGGGCACTTCCAGGTTGCGGAAGATGTCACCATTTGTATATTATTTACTTTTCCGTACTAGGATAGACCCAAAGAGGAGGGCACAAGTAACCGGGTTCTGGAGTCCAGTTGGAGACCAACTCGAGGAGTCGAGTCTGGGTCTTCTAACTCTAGAATTGGTAGGGTTGCTTGCCGCTCTCGTAGGGGTCTAGGGGTGTGGGTTTGGCTATTCATCGCGACCGTGGAATCCGTGTTTTATACTGGCTTGTATTGAAAACACGGACGTCCTAGTATATCCAATGTTTCATATGATTCTTCTGCTGCGATATCTGTGATGTGATCATTTGATGTTCTGTGATAAATACTGTATATAGTATATATGATATATTATATAGGCGTTACTTATGTTTTACACCCGCGCTAGCCCTGCCCCGCTCTGCCGTTAGTTACCTAACCTAACGGTGCACGATGGGACATCGAGGCGAATGTGGATGGCATAAGTGTACGTCTATTTATCTGTGATGTTTAGGTGATTTAAATGATGGGACTTCATTAATGTGATTAATGAAAGAAAAGAAACCTAAGATGTTGTGGAATCGAATTTTCAAAAACAGGTAGCTACAGTTCTTGCTTTGCATCGCGGTGTTCCTTGTAGAACATCCTGCACCTTATTCGATAAGGAAAGGGCCGAGATCCCTTCACCGGGAGTGACCCCTTTAGCAATAACTGGCAGATGCTACAACCCTCGGTTTGTATTTTGATTGCTTCTATAGTTTTTGCTTTGCACAGTGATGTATATGATATATCCTGCACCTCATTCGACGAGGAAAGGGCCGACGATCCCTTCACCGAGAGTAACCCCTTTAGCGAAACTAGAAAAGCCTCAAAAACACTCCATTTTAAAATTATTTGATTCTACAACGATATCAAGTTCATTACACAGTAGGTTTTCAGAAAAACCTGTCGTAGCCCTCCGTCATTTCAGATAAGTAGTAGTTAGTATTCGTGCTACGTTTGTTGGCCTGCGTCAAGGCGTAGTGTGCGGTAGCTAAGTAGTATTTATCTGCTTATGCATATGATGCAGATTGGATTAGGGTAGTCGTGCGACTTTGTTGGCCTGCGTCAAGGGTCGTGCGGGTGGGTTTAATTCAATTAAGAAATGACGGGTTGAACTGGACTAGCGGACTATGGTTTGTTGGCCTGTGTCAAGGTCATAGGACGCTAGGGGCAAAATATTATCGGGAATTTCAAGGGTTGAAATTTGCAATGAGATTGCATACCTTCTATGAGATAGTTGGATCCCGATACCCGCTGCGAGTAAGAGTTACTCCTGGGAGTGTTTTACACATTACAATTAGCCGATCAAGTAGGTGTCTAGAAAGGTGTTAACGGGGTTACGCCTCTGAGAAAACGAGGTTTACATTAATTAGGTTCATGCGAAAGCACGGGGGACCTCCCTCAAAGTACCGAGACTGGCCTGGCTGAAATATTGGCGAACTTGTAGTGTGTAATTAATCCCGGCTAGTCTTTCCTTTTAGGGTTTGAAGGAAGATTTGATAAAAACAGTGGGAGCCGTCCTGATTAGATAAAATATATAACCAATCTAATCTTGCAAGAGCATACGCTGAGTGTTTTCTTCTCTCTCTCTTCAGGTAGTGACCATATCACGCCTAATCAAGATAATAATACGGATGTATTGACCGAACCCGCTTGTTATACTGAGCTGGGGAACGTTGGTCCCGCTCCAACTTATAACTGTTATAAGACAGAGCAGGAAATTGGGGAATACCAGATTTTCCGTGCCGCCCAAACGAAGAAATTACATGCTGATGCATCATCTTCGGGTGTGTTCATTACAGAGAACTGTTTCTCAGTATCCTTTACGTCCTGGGTATGTGATACCGGATCAGGATCCCGCATATGTAATCTGTTACATAGGCTATAGAAAGGTAGAGAACTGAGAACGGGTGATAAGTTTCATGAGACAGAAAACGGTAAAAGTGTTGCAGCCAAGTCTGTTGGTCGCTGTCACTGTAGGGTTCCTAGGCACACTCAAGAGGTTCCACAAGGCATCAACCATGCCAAAATCAAATTTTTCTAACTGCCGAGAAACCCTAATGCGATCGTTAACTAAAGTTTAGGCGAAACTACAAGCTACTAAACTGCTTTAGTGCTAAGTGAAAGGGACTACAATCTTTGTAGATTCGGTCCACCACTTCTCTAGCTCCGTGTTGACGTCCCTCCACTGCGATCATCGGAATCCCGGACTCTAGCGTTGATTTCATCGGAGAAATGGGCGGGCTAGGTCATTGACTTCGATGCCGAAGATGATCTACGTCGAGGCGACTCAAACTCAAGATCCATCTTCATTAGGTCAACAAACTTATGAAGAAAACACCCTCTACTACATGGCAAGTGATAGAGGATGAAGAAATAGGAAGTGGGTTCACTTTAGATTTGGATTTCTCACTTGGAATCATCACTTGGAAAAATCAAGAAAGCTTTTCTTTTCTTCACTTGAAGAAGATGAAGAAGAAGAAGGAAAAGAATTAATTTCTAAAACAATAATTCAAGTGAAGTGTTATCATAATGCAACCATGGATGAAGCTAACTCATGTAGAGAATAAACTAGTGTTAAGTAAATGGTTAGGGTTAAGGAAAGAAACAAAATGGTCAAGCTTTCAAAGCTTCATGAAGCTTCAACAAACACAAAAGAAGCAACCATTTCATTTCTTGTCCAAAAATAAATGAAAAGAAATAAATAAATAAGTAAATCAAACCCTAACCATTAACTTAATCATGGTTTAATCATACACACCCAAGTTTGCATGTATCATCAAACAAGATACAAACTAGTGCACAAACATGTATCATATACACAATGTGCACAATCAAGTAAGAAAATAATCCTAAGTGAACCAATACTAGTTAATGTAAAGTAATATATCAAATATATAATTATACATTAAATCATTAAATCAACACTTGATTTAACGATCCGGTCATATCGCATATGACCGACTAATATCCAATGTATCGACTTATCGAATCAATCCTCGATTCGATAACCAGGTTATATCGCATACAACCAATCGATACATTCATCGCGAGAATAGAATACGGTATCACATACACACATTATTCTCGTTCCCGCACATATCTCATATGCGCTCCTATTTCGTTTCGCTTGAGCCAGGAAACCTCTGTGTAGGACTCTAAAGACTCGTCAATACGCCGGCAGCAGGTGATGATCATATCAAACACCCACAAGCCGCAAGCGGTCTGCTAAACGTAACGGCCACCCGGGTATTGAGCGATCGGAAGATCAACGAGCAAGCCCGCTCACACTCCTGTGAATCCAACCAGTAACACTTACCGTACAGTCCGGTCTGATCGTCTGATATGTCGCATATCTTGCCTAGGGGTGGTAAACATCAGACCCCAGTAGCTCGATAAGTCGTGTCGATGTGAGGTCTATAACAGTTCGAGAAACTACTGGTAACATTTACCAGTAAATCTCAGCAACCCTGGCCAGGGATTTCAGGTTATAGCCAATCGAACACAGCGCAACATCAACTCCCTATACCGGGAGAGACGAATCCCCTCCTATCGCTCACTGCCTCTATGTGATTCGGGATTGTACCCAAAAACCACCATTTTGCACGCCCTCTTGGATATGGTAAGGTGGAAATCAAAGCACAGTGGGAATAACACAAGACTCTATGACGATCTCGGGTCTACAGACTAACCTGTACCAGTGTCACCAGAGAACTGCCATCTGACGTAAGGTATAATACCATCTGGGAGTTCTCGGCGAGTCCGTCTAGTGTACCCAGTCTCCACTGAGCACCCGTATATCATCTCTGATGTCAAACACCAATGGATATGGGATCATCCATTGCCCATCTGTATGGGTCGAGAAGGTATACACTAGTCTACTCTGGTATATCGATGCCCTGTCTCGATACACCCACGACTAGGGACCTTGAAGGATGTACTTATGGACTACCATGTCCCCACTAGTATGATCCGCATCATAGTCCAGGTAGTCAAGTACACATCCTAAGGGCTTTACCAACATGTAACAGAGAGACAATCAGTGTACACGTTAAGGTGAAGAGCAAGCAGATAGCATACTATCATATCGAGTAAGAAAGTCATCCCTATATATGTCCAAGCATCCACTACAATATACATCCTATGTATTGTAATGGCCTCTAGGGCATACATATAACTAAAAATCTCCCACTTGCACTAGGGCCATCTGATAGCAGTGGTTGTAGTATCTCATACTCAACCATCCCATAAAAAGTCTCTCTCTGGGAAAAGGCCTTTGTGAGTGGATCCGCCGTGTTGTCCTCTGAGTCTACTCTCCTAACCTCGATCTCCTTGGAGATCAACCAGCTCCATGATCAGGTGATACTGTCTTAGAATATTCTGGATCACTGATGGGACGGACGTTCCTTGGCATAAGCCACAACTCCATTGTCACACAATGGGAGGAACTAAATTCATCTCATGAACTAATATACACCCAGACTTCCTCTTTGGTAGCATCTTTGGTAACGATGTATCTTGCCTTTATCGTCTAGTATGCCACGGTATCTAGCTTGGAACTCTTCCAACATACCGTCCCTTTACTGAGGGTAAAGACAATGCCTGCGACTGACATTCAGTTGTCCCTATCACCCTGGAACCTTTCTAGTGATTCTCCCCAGGATTAATTGATACCATCTCACTACAACTAGTGAGTATCCTAACATCCAATTAGATCTTTCTCATAGATCCAAAACCCTGGATTTACTAGGTATCACTTTGATCCTATATGGAGAATCATTGTGATAAGCGGAGATTGACCGAGCGTAGTATAGGAAACACTTTCCCTATCATGAGTATGTCATCCATGTACTCTACGAGGATCATTACCATACTCCCTACTACCTTTTTGTATATACAAGGTTCATCTACCATTTTGATGATGTCAAACTCTTTGACTATCTCATCAAAACAGACGTTCCAACTCCGCGATGCCTGCTTTATCCTATAAAGCAACTTGTGCACGTTTCCGCTGCTCCCACTGTCTACGAAGCCCTCTGGCTGTGTACTTATAGACGCCCTCTTCTAAAACATCATTTAGAAAAGCAGTCATGGCACCAAACTGCCAGATGTCGTAGTCATGGTATGTAGCCGTGGCAAGTAGGATCTGGATGGACTTAAGCATAGCCACTGGAAAAAGGTTTCATCATTATCCACGCCTGGTCGATGATGAAAACCTTTAACAAGTCTAGCTTTGAAAGTCTCAACTTTTCCATCTACACCAAGTAATCTTCTCAAGATATACCTGCTCCTGATGGGGATTTAACCCTTCAGATATAGCAACTAAAGTCCATACTTTGTTGGTGTACATGGATTCCATCTCAGATCACTAAGCATCCAGCCATTCTTACAGAGTCTCACTGCTGATGGCCGGCTCGAAACTAGTTGGGTCATCATCTCATGATGCAATCCTCGCTCCCACTGTCATCGAGAAACCGAAGTATCTCTCAGGCGGATGAGGAACCCTACTAGATCGGCGGAGAGGCTGAGGTTCATTGGTAACTATTGAATTCTTTGGTTATATCAAATCATCTGTTGTAGTTTGTATAGCTGGAACCTTTCCAGTTCTACATTACAGACCTTATCTCGAGCTTGTCCGGATTTTGCTTTTAGACATAGGCCGGTCAACCCCAAATCTTAACTAACTTAAGATATGGGCTCTTCCCTTTCCTTATCACATATGAAGTGGTAGGCAACTGATTTGATTGGAACCCTATTCAATAGGTATGCAGCTTCTCAAGCGCATAACTCCCAAAAGGAAATAGGTAACTCAGTAGTACTCATCATAGAGCACACCTTATCATATAGGGTGTGATTGCTCTGCCCCGATACACCGACGTGCTGTGGTGTATACGGAGGAGTAATACTGAGAGAGAATCTCATTCTCCTTTAGAAAAGTCCAAGAATTCCGTGCTCAAGTATTCTCCTCCTTGATCATATCAAAGGACATAATACTTATACCCGTTTTGGTTCTCTACTTCTAACTTATATTCTGTGAATATCTCAAAAGGTTCGGACTTGTGTTTCAACGAGAACATATGTATGAATCTAAAGAGATCATCAGAGAATGTAATGAAGTACAAAGAACCGGTCTGAGCATGTGTAGACAGGGGACCTACATACATCATCATGTATCAGTCCCAAGAGTTTACTAACTCTTTCTTTGTTTCCAATAAACAGAGCTATGGTCATCTTATCTTTGTGACATGACTGGAAAGTTTCACAAGATGTAAATTCAAACTGATTTAAATATGCATCTAAATGTAACTTCAGCCAGTCGGGTCGCATTGATATGACCTAGTCTACAATACCTCAAGAAGGATTCGTTCATATCTGAACTCTTCCTCTTATGTGTGTTCCGTATACTAAGAACTGTAGTTTGATTTATAACATCAATGCTTTTAGATAACGTGCCTAAACCGATCAACTTTTGATATAGGAAATGTTCAAAACATTATCCAACAATACAAAATTTTATCATTTCTTTACTAATAAAGAGACTGATATGATTTTGTACATCAGGTTCGGTATCTAATAACATTCGTTCAGAATCAATGTATTGGTAATACAGGATGACAGTGACCAACAGACTTGGCTGCAACACTTGCACCGTTTTCTGTCTCATGAAACTTATCACCCGTCCTCAGTTTTCTACCTATCTGTAGCCCATGTAATAGATTACATATGCGGGATCCTGATCCGGTATCTCATACCCAGGACGTAAAGGATACTGAGAAACAGTTCTCTGTAATGAACATACCCGAAGAAGATGCATCAGCATGCACTTTCTTCGTTTGGGCGGCACGGGAAATCTGGTATTCCCCAATTTCCTGCTCTGACTTATAACAATTATAAGTTGGAGCGGGACCAACGTTCCCCAGCTCAGTATAACAAGCGGGTTCGGTCAATACATCCGTATTATTATCTTGATTAAGGCGTGACATGGTCGCTACCAGGAGAGAGAGAGAAGAAAACACTCAGCGTGCGCTCTTGCAAGAATAGATTGGTTATTATTTTATCTAATCAGGATGGCTCCCACTGTTTTTTATCAAATCTTCCTTCAAATCCTAAAAGGAAAGACTAGCCTGGATTAATTACACACTACAAGTTCGCCAATCTTTCAGCCAGGCCAGTGTCGGTACTTTGAGGGAGGTCCCCCGTGCTTTCGCACGAACCTAATTAATGTAAACCTCATTTTCCCAGAGGCGTAACCACGTTGACACTTTTCTAGATACCTACTTGATCGGCTAATTGTAATATGTAAAACTCTCCCAGCTGTAACTCTTACTCGAAGGGTATCGAGATTCAACTATCTCATAGAAGGTATACAATCTCATTGCAAATTTCAACACTTGAAAT
Organism: Agapanthus africanus; assembly: GCA_030015575.1. Lineage (NCBI taxonomy): Eukaryota > Viridiplantae > Streptophyta > Magnoliopsida > Asparagales > Amaryllidaceae > Agapanthus > Agapanthus africanus. The sequence goes on from CM057350.1 coordinate 209,064,018, forward strand.
TCCCGATAATATTTTGCCCCAAGCCTCCTATGACCTTGACAAAAGCCAACAAATCATAGGCTGCTAGTCAAGTTCAACCCGTCATTTCTTGATTGAAATAAACCCACCCGCACGGCCCTTGACAAAGGCCAACAAGGTCGCACGACTACCCTAATCCAATCTGCATCATATGCATAAACAGATAAGTACTAGTCGGCTACCGCACACTACGCCTTGACAAAGGCCAACAAACGCAGCACGAATACTAACTACTACTTATCTGAAATGACGGAGGGCTACGACAGGTTTTTCTGAAAACCTATTGTGTAATGAACTTGATATCGTTGTAGAATCAAATGATTTTGAAATGGAGTGTTTTTTAGGCTTTTCTAGTTTTGCTAAAGGGGTCACTCCCGGTGAAGGGATCGTCGGCCCTTTCCTCGTCAAATGAGGTGCGTGATATATCATATATATCACTGTGCAAAGCAGAAACTATAGAAGCTATCAAAAGACAAACCGAGTGTGTAGCATCTGCCAGTTATTGCTAAAGGGGTCACTCCCGGTGAAGGGATCTCGGCCCTTTCCTCATCGAATAAGTTGCAGGATGTTCTACAAGGAACATCGCGATGCAAAGCAAGAACTGTAGCTACTTGTTTTATTTTGAAATTCGATTCCACAACATATTTTAGGTTTCTTTTCTTTCATTAATCACATTAATGAAGTCCCATCATTTAAGTACCTAAACATCCCAGATAAATACGACGTACACTTATGCCATCCGCATTCGTCTCGATGTCCCCTCGTGCACCGTTAGGTTAGGTAACTAACGGCAGAGTGGGGCAGGGCTAGCGCGGCTGTAAAACATAAGTAACGCCTATATAATATATCATATATACTATATACGGTATTTATCACAGAACATCAAATGATCACATCACAGATATCGCAGCAGAAGAAACATATAAAACATTGGATATACTAGGACGTCCGTGTTTTCAATACGAGCCAGTATAAAACACGGATTCCACGGTCGCGATGAATAGCCAAACCCACACCCCTAGACCCCTACGAGAGCGGCAAGCAACCCTACCAATTCTAGAGTTAGGAGACCCGGACTCGACTCCTCGAGTTGGTCTCCCACTGGACTCCAGAACCCGGTTACTTATGCTCTCCTCCTTGGGTCTATCCTATTGCGGAAATGTAAACAATATACAAATGGTGACATCTTCCGCAACCTGGAAGTGCCCCAATAAAAGAATATTACATACAAGTTTTTACATGAATGAAAATGAAAAACACTCATCTCACATAAAAAAAAACCCCGGCTATTCAAACACGACGATCCAATATAACATATCCAGCAACACATAACATCACATGTCATCAACGTAAGTAAACATGCGTATCCTAATTGTCGTTGACATATAGCAACGAAACCGGCGATATCACATATTACACTTATGGTCGCAGAAAAGAAAGTGTAAAACTACAACAGTTGGAATCCGCAACCTCCTCAGACATCGCATGCCTAAACAAATGAATTCCTTAGATATCGCATGCCTAACAATTATAAACCCCGCATTTTAGTCTCAATATCGAAAACATTTTTCAATATAAAGTCGGGCAATTCAACAAGATTCCCGGCATTCTGATCGAATGCTCGTCGCAAACTTTAGTAGGCGACCGCACCCCCGATACCGTCGACGAAGTGCACTAAGGAGGAACACCGCTGCCGCGAGCACCCGAACGGATGCTTTTGGCGACGGGGCTCTCCTACAGTCACTTGGTCGGGGCTATGGGGTGTAGCTGTCTATTAAGTTTACCCGGCGAGTATCCGCGTACGCTTCGCGATTGCGACAGACTTTTGATCACATCAAAATCCCGTGGCAACCGATCAAGTGAGACTAAACTGCTAGATTTATAACATTCATTCAATTATCTCATAACTACATGTGGATTCCAAATATTGTATCACATTCCGGATAAATAGAAAATGTTAAACTTTCCGATCGAACAATCAAACACCCAAGTTTTCCCGAAATAGCTCAACACATGAAATAAGTTTAAAAACATTCACTTCATGCCTCAGTACCAACGGTCCAGCCGTAGAAGGGTCAAGCCAACGCCTGACATGTAGCACGCCGTACTGCCCCAAACCCTAAGGTTCAAAGGGCAGTTCAAGACGGTCACATAATCGAGTTAAGGTTTGTTGTCTTCTAGAGGGACCATCGCGTTACTTGCACTACTTTAGAACGTTCTTAAACCACCGAAAAATCCAACACTTGGAAATTTTCGTGCAGGGGAAAAATTGGGTATTTATATCCGGTCGAACTTTTTAACATATTCAAAAATTATCCGGAAAAACACATAGACGAAGTTAAACTTTCGATCGAAATATCGAACTCCCAATACAACCCTGAAAACTCAACTCTTGAGTATAAATTAAAAATTCCCAGAAAACTCAGCAACTAAAGAAAGAAGTTACTGTGCAAAATTCACTAAATAATGATACTATATGGCTGCGGAACCGCCGCACGAGCCATGCTCGTGACGCGGTTCCGCGGCGCTTTAGTCGATTCAGGCGCACGTGTTGCACAGTATTTCTTATAAAAGCCTGCTGATTTTTCTGCATATTTTTAATTCACAAAATTCACAGTTTTGAAAAATTGTACAGAGAGGGTTTTGAGTTGGGGTTTCGGGTTCGATCGGGTATCTAACTTCATCTACTCATCGCCTAAGGCTCTAGCTAGGCTCTGATACCACTGTAGGGTTCCTAGGCACACTCAAGAGGTTCCACAAGGCATCAACCATGCCAAAATCAAATTTTTCTAAGTGCCGAGAAACCCTAATGCGATCGTTAACTAGAGTTTAGGCGAAACTACAAGCTACTAAACTGCTTTAGTGCTAAGTGATAGGGACTACAACCTTTGTAGATCCGGTCCACCACTTCTCTAGCTCCGTGTTGACGTCCCTCCGCTTGGATCATCGGAATCCCGGACTCTAGCGTTGATTTCATCGGAGAAATGGGTGGGCTAGGTCATTGACTTCGATGCCGAAGATGATCTACGTCGAGGCGACTCAAACTCAAGCTCCATCTTCACTAGGTCAACAAACTTATAAAGAAAACACCCTCTACTACATGGCAAGTGATAGAGGATGAAGAAATAGGAAGTGGGTTCACTTTGAATTTGGATTTCTCACTTGGAATCATCACTTGGAAAAATCAAGAAAGCTTTTCTTTTCTTCACTTGAAGAAGATGAAGAAGAAGAAGGAAAAGAATTAATTTCTAAAACAATAATTCAAGTGAAGTGTTATCATAATGCAACCATGGGTAAAGCTAACTCATGTAGAGAATAAACTAGGGTTAAGTAAATGGTTAGGGTTAAGGAAAGAAACAAAATGGTCAAGCTTTTAAAGCTTCATGAAGCTTCAACAAAAAACAAAAGAAGCAACCATTTCATTTCTTGTCCAAAAATAAATGAAAAGAAATAAATAAATAAGTAAATCAAATCCTAACCATTAACTTAATCATGGTTTAATCATACACACCCAAGTTTGCATGTATTATCAAACATGATACAAATTAGTGCACAAACATGTATCATATACATAATGTGCACAATCAAGTGAGAAAATAATCCTAAGTGAACCAATACTAATTAATGTAAAGTAATATATCAAATATATAATTATACATTAAATCATTAAATCAACACTTGATTTAACGATCCGGTCATATCGCATATGACCGACTAATATCCAATGTATCGACTTATCGAATCAATTCTCGATTCGATAACCAGGTTATATCGCATACAACCAATCGATACATTCATCGCGACAATAGAATACGGTATCACATACACACATTATTCTCGGTCCCGCACATATCTCATATGCGCTCCTATTTCGTTTCGCTTGAGCCAGGAAACCTCTGTGTAGGACTCTAAAGACTCGTCAATACGCCGGCAGCAGGTGATGATCATATCAAACACCCACAAGCCGCAAGCGGTCTGCTAAACGTAACGGCCACCCGAGTATTGAGCGATCAGAAGATCAACGAGCAAGCCCGCTCACACTCCTGTGAATCCAACCAGTAACACTCACCGTACAGTCCGGTCTGATTGTCTGATATGTCGCATATCTTGCCTAGGAGTGGTAAACGTCAGACCACAGTAGCTCGATAAGTCGTGTCGATATGAGGTCTATAACAGTTCGAGAAACTACTGGTAACACTTACCAGTAAATCTCAGCAATCCTGGCCAGGGATTTCCGGTTATAGCCAATCGAACACAGCGCAACATCAACTTCCTATACCGGGAGAGACGAATCCCCTCCTATCGCTCACTGCCTCCATGTGATTCGGGACTGTACCCAAAAACCACCGTTTTGCACGCCCTCTTGGACGTGGTAAGGTGGAAATCGAAGCACAGTGGGAATCATACAAGACTCTATGACGATCTCGGGTCTACAGACTAACCGGTACCAGTGTCACCAGAGAACTGCCATCTGACGTAAGGTATAATACTATCTGGGAGTTCTCGGCGAGTCCGTCCAGTGTACCTAGTCTCCACTGAGCACCCGTATATCATCTCTGATGTCAAACACCAATGGATATGGGATCATCCATCGCCCATCTGTATGGGTCGAGAAGGTATACGCTAGTCTACTCTGGTATATCGATGCCCCGTCTCGATACACCCACGACTAGGGACCTTGAAGGATGTACTTATGGACTACCATGTCCCCACTAGTATGATCCGCATCATAGTCCAGGTAGTCAAGTACACATCCTAAGGGCTTTACCAACATGTAACAGAGAGACAATCAGTGTACACGTTAAGGTAAAGAGCAACCAGATAGCATACTATCATATCGAGCAAGAAATTCATCCCTATATATGTCCAAGCATCCACTACAATATACATCCTATGTATAGTAATGGCCTCTAGGGCATACATATAACTAACAGTCACCCTGTATTCCAAATACATTGATTCTGAACAAATGTTATTAGATACCGAACCGGATATACAAAATCAAATCAGTCTCTTTATTAGTAAAGACATGATAAAATTTTGTATTGTTGGATAATGTTTTGAACATTTCCTATATCAAAAGTTGATCGGTTGAGGCACGTTATCTAAAAGTATTGACGTTCTAAATCAAACTACAGTTCTTAGTATACAGAACACACACAAGAGGAAGAGTTCAGAAATGAACGGATCCTTCTTTAGGTATTGTAGACTAGGTCATATCAATGCGACCCGACTAGCTGAAGTTACATTTAGATGTATATTTAAATCTGTTTGAATTTACATCTTATGAAACTAGCCAGTCATGTCACAAAGATTAGATGACCATAGCTCCGTTTATTGGAAACAGAGAAATAGTTAGTGAACTCTTGGGATTGATACATACTGATGTATGAAGGTCCCCTGTCTATACATACGAAGACCGGTTCTCTGTACTTCATTACATTCTCTGATGATCTCTCAAGATTCAGTCATATGTTCCTGTTGAAACACAAGTCCGAACCTTTTGAGATATTCACAGAATATAAGTTAGAAGTAGAGAACCAATATGGGTATAAGTATTTGTCACGACCCGAAAGTACGGAACATGACCGGCACTTAAACTACGAACGTCTCGAGGCGTACGTAATCTAAGTAAACCGAAAACCCAGAAATCCAAACCAAGAAAATAGTAGAGTGCAGGAAAAACAACTTAAAGCAAGTAATTTCAATAGCATAAGCCGAATTATGCGGTTTTTAAAACATCAAAAATTTACTGAAAATTTCGGCAGAGTCTCCTTTGTAAATACTAGCCCCCAAACGGGATACAACATGAATAGTATACGAAATCAAGAAAAGGGCATCCCCAAGCGGGAGCTAGTTCTTCGTCAATCAACGGTCACAACCACACAAACAATATAATATACAACGCCAACGGCGAGGATCAAAACTCAAAAGGAAACTCAAAACCACCAGAAAAATAACGAGTGACTCTAAGGTCGAAAGAATAACCAACACTGGTCTCTATCTCAATAAATACATGTTTGGTTGATGGAATTCTAGATACAACAGAATGATGATATACAAGATAAATAATAGGGGTATGATAAAAGTAAACCCACCTACTAGCAAATCACCCGAATGAAACTATGCCCGCAAAGCCGTAAGGAACCTGTACGGCAACCTGCAAGAAACTGGGGCACAACGGGGGTGAGTTGCCAACTCGTGAATAGAAAAACATCTACGCACAGAAATCGCATAAATAACGCAATCCTAGGTCAATGATCATAATATATCCTTAAATATATATAACATGCAGCCTATAACAATGGCTAGGGTAAATATCTAACCCGAATGTAAACTCATGTGCCCGTGTCAGTGCCTCAGGTAGCAATATATCATATGAATGAGGTATGAATGCATGAAAACAGAATACATGTAAATGAAGAAACTGTTTTCATAAATTAGTGAGATTTCCTTCATATTTTAAACTGAGGTATCATAATTAAAATCAGTATCAACAGTGTCTAGCATCGACACAAAACATAAATCTCACTGTCTCGAAATATCAATGTCTCAATCTCAATATCTAGGGCGCCGTCAGTCCGGACCGGCCCCTACCATCCATCTCAAGACCACGACGGTGTCCTCCGGATATCCGACGCGTCGGGTAATAGCACCGGTAGGTAGTGCTCCCCAGCCAGGCTCAACGTCAACACCACATTCCTCTTGCCCCGGGGTACCATACCGGGCCCACCATGTACCCGTGACGGTTCCTCCACTCCTCGACACGGATCTCCAAAACCACAGCAAACTCATGGTGGACGACACTTTACATCACTAGAAAACCGCAACATTTTATATTTTAAAAGATCATAAGTTGTAAATTTTGCGGCTTTCCCCGAAATCCAGAAATATCATAAATCTCAAGAAATCATCACAAGTGCATATGTCAATGATAATGAACTAGGCATGAACAACTGAATAACAGTATGCATGAAGTGGTAGGTAATAACTACAATGTCTAATATGGCATATAAGGGAAGTACACTAATATCATGTCAAAACTACTAGCTAACAATCTAAGTCAAGCAATTATATTCTCTAAAGTGTACGTGACATGGCAATTACCGATGAAGATGTGTGTGAGCCGGCAAGTAGGTGTACGTGGTACATACGCATCATCGGTAATGGTGCTGGTGTCCTAACAGCATGATATCAATAATGGAATATGCAGCAAAATAAATATGCGAGGCAGAGCGAACAGCAATAATGTGCGGGAGCTGAATACTAGACACAACGATAACTAATCTGCAATAATCTAATATAAGTCCTACAAATGGTGCCTTTTGAAATAACACGAATCATGGGGTTTTGAAAATAGGGGCTACGGTGTTTTTTTTATGAAAAGATACGTCGTTTTTGAAATATCCGTAGATTCCCTTGAGCTGTCTTTAAAAATGCCCACGATTCGTTAGTTTTTGAAATAGGTAAGAAGTCTAATCTAATCTAACAACTACACTAAACTATACGGCTGAACTACAAGCTGAACTACAGGTAAGGAAACCGCCTATCATCTGAGTCGATACATATACATACCTGTATATGTATAGTCGGTGATCTCGCCTCAATAATATCATATCCGATACCATATCTATAATCAGGCATCCCAAGTCAAGAGTGCGGATCAATCATCAATATAGCTCGTACGTAAATCCGTCGTACGGCATCCCAATCTGGGTACGGGTCAATATCACATTCATCATACTATTCACCTGGTATCCTCTTTATCAAATATCATGATCGGGGTACTGATCTACGTCTAGTACCATACTGATACCGCCTACGTATGCATGGACGTGTGTGAAACACTACGTCAAGGACCCGCTACAACGTCATGTCGTATCTAAGATACGAACCCTGCTATATCACCGATCTCACGGCCTCAAATCAAATCTCATCGACTCATCATAAATCCCAAGTACTATCATCCTCAATCCGTATGTGAACACATAGTCCCATACCCATGTGAACACATAACTATATAATCCCGTATAAGCGCAAATGAAAGCAGAAAGTATGCAAGTGTGTGTGTGTGTGCATGTGTGGTGCGACCACTACTCTAGGGTTTCGCGACACTAAATCATCCAAGAACACCAAATATCTATATCATCGATAATATCAAACAAATTATAGTCAAAATATATATATATATGTGTGTATACGTATTCGTATACATCACCACGAACTGCGGGGGTGCTATACGCCATCCACCCGACTTCTCCCCATAGATATAAATCTACTCACCTGGTCCTCGCTCGCCGGTGCCGACGTCGCCACGCGCTTGCTTGTCGTCTCGAAGTCCACGTGGGGGTACCTACATATCATAACGCACCATATCGCATTAAAACTAAATTCGAGATCGAAACGGCATACGAAAATCAAATCGGTACGCGTATCACGCATAGGTCCAAACCTATCGCCTACGCATGCAAGAATAGTAAAACCAACCCTCGATGTCGATGTACAAACGTCAAACCATCGAGAACAATCCAATCACACTCATTTGCACATTCACGAACACTAATTTTAATATAAACTAGGTTAAAACTCACAAAAACCCCATTTTCACTTAAAAAGTCATTTTTCCGAAAATCTAGCAAGCACAATTCGCCGTTTTTTTACAAAACATGATGTTTAAATGAAAGTAGTGGCCAATATACTTATTAAATATCTTAAATAAGTCGTATAAACAATTTCCGGAATTTAATCTCATTAAATTCCAAAAATCCTAATATTCTAGTTTACAAAAATACCCTTTTTTAACAATTTCAAAGCAAAAATGTACAAACTACAATCCAGCTTAGATTTGCATGATCCAAAGCATTAAACCACACTTAATAAAGTTAATGAAGCCAAGAAAACCCTAATCACATTTTTAATCCCAAGAATTTAACAAATTTCAAAAACCTAGTAAGCAATTAGCAAATTAACACAATTTTTTTCAAGTAACAACTTGTAATTAACAACTAGATTAGTTTTCTACAAAACTAATTATGTTAAACCACTTCACTAAACCATGCACAATCAAACAGAACTCATTTCCACAACAAACCCTAACTTGAAATCCAAAACTTGCAATTAAACTCACATATCCAAGTTAACACTTAATTTAAATTAGCTTTAAGAAACAAGTAACAATTTAAGCAAAAAGTTTTAGAATTATACCCAAAAATATATGAAGGTCCACAAGCATCCATGGCCTCCCAAAATGCTCTCTTTTCACAAGGATCCATGCTATACGGGCTAAGCTAAAATGGGTAGGAGTCGGATTTGGGTTTTGGGATTTTTTTGATGGATTTAGAAGCAATTTTTCATGAAGTTTGAAGAGAAAAGAGAAGGGAAATTGGGGGGGGGGGGGGGGCTGTTGCTGCAGTAGGGGAGGGAAATTTCGGCTGGAATTGTGAGTGGGAGAGGAGAGAGAGGGAGGTAGAGAAAGTGGGGCAAAGTCAAGGTCAAAGCAAGTCAAAAGTCTAACTACTTATCCATTTTCTATTCTTTTCTTTCATTTCCTTTCATTTGAAAATCAAGTGGGGAAAAATTAGGGTTGCTGCTGAATTCAGCCATGGGGAGGAGTAAGTAGGGGTGTGTGGGTGTGGGTACGGGTGTGGGGTGATGAAAAATGATAAATACAATACCCCAAACATCCATTTACGCTAAAAAAAAACCTTTTTTCTTCAATAATTTCTAAACCGTTTTGGCAAATGATTTCGTTCCAAAAACCACATGATAAATTTTTATTTAATGTTTTATGATGCACAAAATTTGTTTCAACTCATTCCAATTTGTAATTTTTCCTAATTAAATGTATTAGTGACGGCTTAAAATAATAATAAAATAATATTTTTTTCAGAAAATTTGAAATTTCACCAGCGGCTCAATAAACAACAAATAATAGCAATTACATAGCTAGAATATGTATATTTAATTTTTATAATAAGATATTTGTATTTTGACTTTTTACAGAAAACCCCCTCATTTTACCGATATTTCCGAAATTTCACCGAAACGATTTTCAAAACGCTACAATCTTCCCCCCTTAAAGAAATTCGGTCCCCGAATTTAAATTCAAACTCCCCCAAATACTAAAATATCTAAGAAAAACCATCAAGTCGTCGGGGCTCCGAAATTGTAAATACATAAAACAAATCGTAGCGCAGCGCATGCGCTTGAAAAATGAGTATATAGCTCAAATCAGGACTCCGTCAAGCATCTCGCAATCATCGGAGTCATGGGGAAGACATCAATGCCAAATCCAAATCAAAACCAATATGACATAACTCGAAACTATACATGTAAATATCGAATCTATATCTGTAAGTATCTGAAGGAAATGCATGCTAAATCTCTTTAAGTCGCTGTGCAACGCGTATAACACTGCACAGTGGCGGACGTCTATCATAAGAAAATAACTATATACATATATACCTTTGTTTGAAATGTACGTTCCGCCGTTTTGGAAACAATTTAGAAGGGTCTCCTTGTTTTAAACATTTCGTGTCATATCAGACACGTAGGTAAATACTGAGGCTATAGCTCGCTTTTTGGAAATCCCTTCAATAACTATCAATGCATGTAAAATATATTCAGGTACTGTCCTCTGACTAGTCCTGCTCAGTACGAAAACACATAGCAATATCATAAAAACGTACTGCTCTATACGAAATCAATCCCAAAATATGCACATGAATGCTACGTGCGTCTGGTGCGCACGGAAATCAAAATCCATGAATGTGCCATACATGCGCACAGAAACAACATCTCAGTGCATCGGGTGTGCACGAAACATCTGTCGTAGGCAACATGTGTGCCTGACAGCAAAATCAGGTGCATCTGACATGCACGAAAAATCTCAATTTAGTGCATCTGGTGTGCACCAAAATCGCATCTCAAGACATGCGCGAAAATCCAAATCAGGTGCATCCATCGCGCACGAAATCATGAAATCCAATATCAAGCGCCGAACGTACGCAAAATCAATCAGGTGCACAAGGTGCACAAAACAAATATCGAGTATCACAATCGAAATCGAAGTTCAGTGCATCTAAGTGCACAAAAGGCGTATCACTGCACTGCAAGCATATATAAACTATACAGAGTGCAGGAATGAAATCGTGTGCATGCATACACACAAAACCAACTCAACTGGTTAAAACCATAAAATCACAAACATGTGAAACTAAAGCACGAAAACGACATCATGTGCAACACTGTGCAAAGATCATAAATCCTCAATCATCAAAATCGAATCATACGAATAAATCACCCAACACATCGTAATCAATAATGGCGGAATAGTACCGCTCAAGTGCATCCTCTAAGAATCTCGGCCAACTGTCGTGGTCACTAGTGGGACGTCTCGTCGATGATCATGAACTCTGTCCTGCTGGTGTGCGTAACCATGACCACTCCTGGGTCAAGGTCTTCACTGTGAATTACCAATCTTTCGGTCCATCGGCTCATCGGCCCTGTCAGGTGTGCTAACGGGGACGATTCCGTTCTGGCACTTCTCTGGTCATCTCTTGGTCAATCATCGCGACCACTCTAAGACAGCATATCACTGGCGTCGGCCTCTGGCTCTCTGAATGTACGTGACACATCTGATCCTGGGTGCAAGTATCATTGCAGCAGTGTCCTGGAAGGAATCCTGTTCACGGTCTCTTCCATGTCTCGTCTCTGCCAACTGTCCGGAAGTCATCGTCCTTTCCTATATCTGCATCTTGCTCTGGAACGGCTGCATACCCATCGCGACTCCTTCTGGAAGGTAAGTCCAAGTACCATGCCTCGGCATGCGCATCGCATCTCTGATGTCGGCGGAGTGGAACGTCATCTCATCTAGATCTGGTGCGATCCTCTTACTCCACTTTTCTCTAATGTCGTCTGCTTTGGACTCGTCTCGTCGCGGCTGCATGGACTGACCTCCAATGACTATCCTCGTATCTGGAGTCTCCCAAGAATGCATCTCACCACCTAGCATCCGATTGAAGTCGAACCATTCGATCGATTCGTCAAAACCTCATAATCCCCCAAGAGCTCAACATCTTGGTACAGTTTAATAGTATCGAATATATATACCACAGCATCGGTGGTCCAGCCATAGAAGGGCAAACCCAAGCCTCACTAATGGCGCCGTGGAACTGCCGCAAACCCGAAGGTTCAAAGGCTTTCACACGGTCATTAAGTCGAGTTAGGGTTTCATTCTTCTAGAGGGACCATAGAATTGCCTGCATGTCTTTCCGACTACTTTAAACCTGGAATAATAGGTTTCTGACATTCGATCGTCTCTGTCGACTCCCAACGTCTCCGCGTGAAGTCGTCTCTAGCTGGAATCAATCTATCTGATGACCTCGCATCGGGTTAAGCGAACGAACCACCTGTCCTAGTCATTCATCATCGGGTGACTAGCGACCTTGTATCATCTATTCGTACAACTCGCCCCGCAATAGCTCCAACATATGGGGCGATATCTCGTCGCTCGCAGCAACCACTGGCTTGCTCGTCTGCATGCTAAACAGTGCCTCAATCGTCAAGAGTAAGCAACACACCAACGGTCATCAAAATCTGGCTGGCCTCTATCATTGGCTCAATTCTCTAGTGTCGATCAGCACCTCCGAGTAACCTCATAAGGGCGATCCGCCAAACGCTCGTGGCGCGGAAACACAGTAAGAAGACACATATCTGCAATCGTGTCGCCGGAATTTCGCCCTGGTCAGTCCTCGTTCGTGACGAGCTTGTGCTGACCGCAACTCTAGCCGTAGCTCTCCCTGACGCAAAGTTTTGTCCAAGGGGTCACTCCCGGTGAAGGGATCTCGGCCCTTGCCTCGTCGACTGAGGTGCTGGGCATTCATAACCGAATACCTCGATGCAAAACAAAAATGAACGTCCTTGCAATAACAGCTTTTTGAAAAATTGTTCCAACAACGTGTTTTAGGTTTATTTTCTTGCATTAGTTCTTTTAATGCGTCCCATCATTTAAATCCTACCATTGCAGAAAACAACCAAAATATGACGTACGCTTATGCCATTCGCATTCGCCACGGGGCCCCGTCATCACCCGTTAGGTTACTTAACTAACGACAGAGCGGGGGCTGGGCTAGCGCGGCTGTAAAACATAAGCAACGCCTAAATAGTTATTATATATAGCAATATAGCAATGATAGACATTACAGATCACAGATGAACACTTTGGATATACTAGGAATCCGCAATTCGTTCGAGCCTGCAACGAAAAACGGATTACACGGTCGCGATGAATAGCCAATACCCCACCCAAGACCCCTACGGGTGCGGCAAACTACCCGCCAAGTACCCGAAGCGAAGCAACCTCCCTCAATGCCATGAGTAGGCCACTCGGCACTTCGAGCTACCCGGTAGTTTGTGCACCCCTCCATGGGTCTATCCTAGGAGCAAAAACAGTAAAAAGAATTATACAATGACGGCTACAACCCCGACCCGGTTGTGCGGCCAAACAAATAATATTACATCAATTTACAAATTTATTACATGAATGAAAGAAAAAGAAACTCTCATCTCACATCCACCCCGGCTATTCATCCGCGACAATCCAACGAGTTCATATACACAAACCATCAACAACAATCACAGATCACAGATATGTATAACCCCGACTAATCGACATATAGCGATTAGCCGACGTTCAATACATAAGAACATCACAGATATAACCTTTATAGTCAAAGTATATTGAAGTTCGGAAAAATACGGAATTATAGGCCCCCAAAAACAAATTTCTATTCTGGCAAAACTGGGAACATATAATATATCAGAAAAATCCTAAAACCATGTAAGAAACAAACTGCACCAAAAACGAGACAGCAACTCCACCAGAGTGCGGCGCTTCCGCGGCAATAGCAAGCTATTGCCGCGGAAGCGCGGCCGATCTGGTGAGTTACTGTGTCGTTTTTGGTGGGTTTCTTCTAAAAAGCCTGAGATGATTTTTGGGATATAACAAATTTTGTTTTGACCAGAAAAAGTTTTAACAGAAACTCAGATTTTTTATAACTTGGTTTTTTCGATTTTTTCGTTTCGAACTTCGATACACTTTACTACCAAGCTAGTTTATGTTTAGTTAGTCTCTGATACCACTGTTAGGTCCACGTTACCTCTCCCGGTACTTTCGGGGTTGCGGAAACGGTAAACAAAAATTTTTCTAAGGTTTGTAACATGGACCGTAAAAGCCGGATCTTTGCTAAACGAAAACTAGCTAAAGTAAACTAACAACTAAGTAAGTTGTAGAAAGGTTATACCTTGAGCTCGAACTCCTTCTCTCCTTGCTCGTCGGAATGGTAGAAAGAGTTCACCTTGCTTGTCTTCATCCGTCAAAGAAAGATCCACTTGAAAGCCACCACCTTTAGCTTCAACTCCAAGCTAGGAGTAACTAGAGTGCAAGAAATGCTAAGACTTGAACCCTAGAAGTGAGTAGAGAAGATCAAGAGAGGGTTTTTCTCAAGCTTTTTGTTTCTCAACACATGAGAGGGAGAGAGCTTGAGGGAGAGGATGAGCAAGAGAGAGAAAAGATATGAGAGAGTGAGAAAATAGTGAGCCATTCTCACTAATATGTGAGGTTAATTTTAATTAGATAATTAGCTTGAAAATTGTCATGATAAATCATGAATTGACCATTATCATTTCATTTTTGCAAAGATCAAAGAGCATCTTCCAAATGAAATGATTATGGTCAAGTTGTCAACATGGTCAACAAGTCAATGAAGTCAAATTGTCAACAACAACCATGCACAATAATTAAGCTAATTATCAATTAACAATAATCCATACAAAAACAATAGGGTTAATAAAATGACAAAAGCCATTAACCCTAAACAAGGTCCTCTCCCCCAATCTCAAGCAACTGTGCATACGCACCCGCATTCGTGATCCGAGGAACACGAACACAATGAGAAAAACCAATCTCAAATCATATACTAGGATCCGGCTTAAACCAAAGCCCGCTAGTATAAACTGTCCGGACAGCAAACGTGCACAAGTGCGCGGATGCGAACGAACCCTGTCGCAAAACCATGCGACCTCTACTCGTTTTGCCTAAAGGCGAATAGCTCTCTGTGTGGGACTCTAAAGACTCGACACTACGCTGGCAGTGGGTTTAACCACAGACCGCAAGCGGCACTAGCTGTACGTAACGGTCCCCAGGTAGATGTCGATAAGAAGACTGACGAGGTGAACCCCATCTGCACTCCTACTGAGCCTGTATGTGACAGTCTCCGTACAGTCCGGTCTGTTCGTCTGATACATCGCATGGCGGGCCTAGGGGGGCGGTAAACGTCAGTCCCCTAATAGAGGTACAAGTCGTGTCGGAGTGAAGCCCAATACACCCTGAGATAACACTGGAAACCTACCAGTATATCTCGCTTGCCCTGGCCAGGGACTACTCGTGTAATGGCTCTCCTAGACACAGCGCGATGTCAACCCCCAATACCGGGAGAGACGAATCCTGTCTAACCGTCACTGCCTCCAAGTGCTTCGGGACTGCTCCCAACTACTACCTGTTTGCACGACTCAGTAGAGCCGTGGTAGGGTAGTAATCAAAGAACAGTGGGAACACACTCGAGGCGAAGTGACAGTGTCAAGTCAGCGGACTAAGCTGTACTCATGTCACCTGGGAACTGATAACTGACGATAGGTATAATACCAACCATCAGTTCCCGACGAGTCCTGTCCAGTGTACTCGTAACCTAACGAGCACCCGCATACTATCTCAAGTACGACGTACTGACGGCTGTGGGACAGACCGTCTCCCGAGCTGGGATGAGAAGCGCATACGCTAGTCTACTCCGGAGTATCGATGCCCTATCTCGATACTCCCACGACTAGGGACATGTATAAGGATGTGCTTGTAGATTACCCAGCCCCCACGAGTGTGATCGCCATCACAACGCCGGTAATCAAGCAAAGATCCTAAGGGCTCTACTAATGCGTATAGGTGATATAATAAATAAACACACATGTACACATTAAAGCAGAGACAAACCAAGTAGCATACTACTATATTGAGCAAGATTGTCTGTACAACTGTGAATATCCCAAGCTTCCATCAAGTAATATACATACTAGTATGATACAGTAATGGCCTCTAGGGCATATACACCAACAATCTCCCACTTGCACTAAGGCCATGTACTGGCGTATCGAAGACCTATCATCTCGATCAGCCGCTCGAACTGAGTTTGGGGTAAAGCCTTCGTGAATGGGTCCGCAGTGTTGTCCTTTGTGTCCACTCTCCGCACCTCGATCTCCTGTCGATCAATGATCTCCCTGATCAGGTGATACCGCCTTAAGATGTGCCTGGATTTCTGATGGGACCTTGGTTCCTTCGCTAAAGCTATAGCCCCATTGTTATCGCAATACAAAGGTATTGGGTCAACAATGGACGGAACCACCTGAAGTTCACTAATGAACTTCTTAATCCAGACCGCCTCTTTTGCGGCATCGCTTGCAGCAATGTATTCAGCCTCCATCGTCGAGTCTGCGACGGTATCCTGCTTGGAACTCCTCCAACATACCGCCCCTCCGTTGAGGGTAAACACAAAACCCGAGACGGACTTGCTATCATCTTTGTCACTCTGGAAGCTTGAATCGGTAAAGGACTCGACCCTGAGGTCTCCATTACCGTAAACCAGGAACATCTCCTTAGTCCTTCTCAGGTACTTGAGAATGTTCTTCACTGCTGTCCAGTGGTCCTCCCCTGGGTCCGACTGATACCGGCTTACCGTGCTCAACGCGTAAGCTACATCTGGTCTTGTACATAGCATCGCATACATTATAGATCCTACCGCCGAAGCGTAGGGTATAGTGCTCATGCGAACCCTCTCCTCGTCAGTCTTAGGAGACATCTTCTTGGAGAGGGTAATTCCGTGCAATGCGGGTATGTTACCGCGCTTGGAATCCTCCATACTAAATCTCTTTAGTACGGTCTCTATGTACCTGGACTGCGAAAGTCCCAATAGTTTCTTGGATCTATCTCTATAGATCTTGATCCCCAGAATGTACGAGGCATCACCCAGGTCCTTCATGGAGAACCTTTGTGACAAAAACAGCTTGACCGATTGTAGCATAGGAATGTCATTTCCTATCAGAAGAATGTCGTCCACGTACAAGACTAGGAATACGACAGTTCGTCCTACAATCTTCTTATAAACACAGGGTTCATCTTCGTTCTTGATGAAATCAAATTCCTTGATTGCCTCATCAAAACAGATGTTCCAGCTCCGCGATGCCTGCTTTAATCCATAAATGGATTTAAGCAACTTGCACACCTTTCCGCTGCTCCCACTGTCTACGAAACCTTCTGGTTGATCCATGTAAACGCACTCTTCCAAACAACCGTTTAGGAAAGCCGTTTTAACATCCATCTGCCAGATTTCATAGTCATGGAAGGCAGCAATGGCAAGTAGGATCCGAATGGATTTGAGCATAGCCACCGGAGAAAAAGTTTCATCATAGTCCAAACCAGGTCTTTGACGAAAACCTTTTGCAACGAGTCTAGCTTTATAGGTTTCCACCTGCCCATCTACACCAAGTTTCCTTTTGTAGATCCATTTGCATCCAACGGGTTTTACCCCAGGTGGAGCAATATCCATGGTCCACACTTTATTGGCGTACATGGACTCCATTTCAGATTGCATTGCTTCCTGCCACTTATCAGAGTCCCTACTGATAATGGCCTGCCTGAAACTGGTAGGGTCATCTTCTTCCAAGATGCAATCCTCTCGATCCCCGTCAATGAGAAAACCGTAGTATCTCTCGGGCGGATGAGAAATCCTACCAGATCTGCGGAGTGGCTGAGGTTCGTCTGGGGTTATTGAATTCTGAGGTTCTGTCAAACTTTCAGTTTCAGTTTGTGGTCGCTGAATTTCTTCCAATTCTACCGTGCTCCCACTAATTTCTTTTGCAAGAAACTCCGTTTCCAAGAAAACGGCATGCTGAGCAACAAACACCTTCTGTTCCTCGGTGTGGTAGAATAGATATCCATAACCATTCTTTGGATATCCCACAAACTTACATAAAACTGACCGTGCCTCTAGTTTATCTGGTTTATGCTTTTTAACATAAGCCGGACAACCCCATATCTTAGATCTTTTAAGATATGGCCTCTTTCCATTCCATATCTCGAACGGAGTCTTAGGCACAGATTTAGACGGAACATCATTCAATAGGTATGCCGCTGTCTGAAGCGCATGTCCCCAAAATGAAAAAGGCAACTCAGCACTACTCATCATGGAGCGAACCATATCCAGTAGGGTGCGATTCCTCCGCTCCGAAACACCGTTGTGCTGTGGTGTATAAGGAGGAGTAAGCTGAGAGAGAATACCATTCTCTTTTAAGTAATCTAGGAATTCCGTGCTTAAGTACTCCCCTCCCCTGTCAGACCGGAGGATCTTGATACTTTTGCCTTTCTGGTTCTCTACTTCGTTTCTGAATTCCTTGAATTTCTCAAAAGCTTCAGATTTGTGTTTCATCAGATACACATATCCGAACCTAGAGAGATCGTCAGTGAATGTGATGAAGTACGAGAACCCACCCCTTGCATGTATAGACATCGGACCACATACATCACTATGTACGAGTCCCAAGAGCTCTGCTGCTCTTTCTCCATGTCCGGTGAACGGAGATTTGGTCATCTTTCCTTTGAGACAAGACTGACAAGTTCCATAGGATGAAAACTCGAACGCATTCAAGAGTCCATCTTTATGCAACTTACTCAGTCTTTTCTCTCCGATATGACCGAGTCTACAATGCCACAAGTAGGATTCATTCGTATCTGAATTCTTCCTCTTGCGTGTGTTTTGTATATTGAGAACTGTATTCTGATTTAGAACGTAGATACCATTACACAGTGTACCCTCTGCAACCAGTACCTTATGAAGGTAAATGTTCATGATATTCTTTTCAAGAACAAAGTCATATCCATCTTTATCGAGTAAAGAAACCGATATGATGTTGCAAACCATGGAGGGTACATAGTAGCAATCGTTCAAAATCATAGTCTTGCCATTTGGCAATACTAGGTGATATTCACCGACGGCTGCCGCATTAACTTGTGCTCCGTTCGCTACTCTGAGCGACATATCACCCGGTGCAACTTTCCTACTTTTTCTCAGTCCCTGCAATAAATTACAGATATGAGATCCTGATCCGGTATCAAGTACCCAGGAGGTAGGGCTGACCGTAAAACAGTTCTCAATTACAAGAACACCTGAAGTAGATGCAAAACCATGCTTCTTCTTCAACTGGGTATCCTGGAAATCCATACTTTCCTCTTTCCCATTCTCATACTCATGACTGTTGTCACAAGTTAGAGCTGAACCATCTTTCCCCAGTCCCGAATAAGAATTCGGATCGGTCAAGCGATACATTTTATTATCTTGATTAGGGCGTGAAAAGGTTGCTGCCTGGAGAGAGAGAAAAGAGACACTCAGCGTATGCTCTTGCAAGATTAGATTGGTTTATTAATTTATCTAACCAGGATGTCTCCCACTGTTTACTCAGATTCTTCTTAAAACCTTTTAAAAGAAGAACTAGTCGGGTTTTAATTCACGTCACAATACTTGCTTAACCTTTCAGCCAGGCTAGTGTCGGTACTTCGAGGGAGGTTTTCCAACGCTTTCGCGAAGTTCCTTAATTAAATAACCTCTTTTCCCTGGGGGCGTAACCCCGCTAACACCTTTCTAGACACCTACTAGGTTTATAGCATTGATCGTTAAGTGAAATAATCTCCCGAGGGTAAACCAACTCATCAGTGGGATCGGGATCCAACTGTCATTGTGTGATAACCTAGATGGAATCCACTCTAGTCACCACACTCCAGAAGGTATGCTAAATCTGCAAGTTTCAGTTCTTTTGAAACTCCCGATGTGGTTTTTGCCCCTAACTGTTCATGACCTTGACTAGGTCAACAAGCCATAAACTGTTAGACAAGTTCTACCCGTCATAATCCTGATTGCATTAGACCCACCCGTACGTGCCCTTGACTAGGTCAACAAGGCCGCACGACTGTCCTAACCAATCACATTTGCAATCCACAGAAAAATATTATTTAGCTACCGTTCACTACGCCTTGACTAGGTCAACAAACGCAGCACGAATACTGAATAATATTAATCCGAAACGACGGAGGGCTACGGCTGGGTTTTTGGCGAAAAACCCGTTAACGTAATGAACTTGATATCGTTGAAGGAACCTGATTGCACCCTTTTGAAAATCATAGTGGCGAAAACTTTTGCTAAAGAGGTCACTCCCTGCGAAGGGATCTCGGCTCTTTCCTCGTCGAGTGAGGTGCTGGGCATTCGTAAGATGAATACCTCGATGCAAAGCAAGAATAATCGACTATGGTGAAGTTATTACCCTGACGCAAAGTTTTGTCCAAGGGGTCACTCCCGGTGAAGGGATCTCGGCCCTTGCCTCGTCGACTGAGGTGCTGGGCATTCATAACCGAATACCTCGATGCAAAACAAAAATGAACGTCCTTGCAATAACAGCTTTTTGAAAAATTGTTCCAACAACGTGTTTTAGGTTTATTTTCTTGCATTAGTTCTTTTAATGCGTCCCATCATTTAAATCCTACCATTGCAGAAAACAACCAAAATATGACGTACGCTTATGCCATTCGCATTCGCCACGGGGCCCCGTCATCACCCGTTAGGTTACTTAACTAACGACAGAGCGGGGGCTGGGCTAGCGCGGCTGTAAAACATAAGCAACGCCTAAATAGTTATTATATATAGCAATATAGCAATGATAGACATTACAGATCACAGATGAACACTTTGGATATACTAGGAATCCGCAATTCGTTCGAGCCTGCAACGAAAAACGGATTACACGGTCGCGATGAATAGCCAATACCCCACCCAAGACCCCTACGGGTGCGGCAAACTACCCGCCAAGTACCCGAAGCGAAGCAACCTCCCTCAATGCCATGAGTAGGCCACTCGGCACTTCGAGCTACCCGGTAGTTTGTGCACCCCTCCATGGGTCTATCCTAGGAGCAAAAACAGTAAAAAGAATTATACAATGACGGCTACAACCCCGACCCGGTTGTGCGGCCAAACAAATAATATTACATCAATTTACAAATTTATTACATGAATGAAAGAAAAAGAAACTCTCATCTCACATCCACCCCGGCTATTCATCCGCGACAATCCAACGAGTTCATATACACAAACCATCAACAACAATCACAGATCACAGATATGTATAACCCCGACTAATCGACATATAGCGATTAGCCGACGTTCAATACATAAGAACATCACAGATATAACCTTTATAGTCAAAGTATATTGAAGTTCGGAAAAATACGGAATTATAGGCCCCCAAAAACAAATTTCTATTCTGGCAAAACTGGGAACATATAATATATCAGAAAAATCCTAAAACCATGTAAGAAACAAACTGCACCAAAAACGAGACAGCAACTCCACCAGAGTGCGGCGCTTCCGCGGCAATAGCAAGCTATTGCCGCGGAAGCGCGGCCGATCTGGTGAGTTACTGTGTCGTTTTTGGTGGGTTTCTTCTAAAAAGCCTGAGATGATTTTTGGGATATAACAAATTTTGTTTTGACCAGAAAAAGTTTTAACAGAAACTCAGATTTTTTATAACTTGGTTTTTTCGATTTTTTCGTTTCGAACTTCGATACACTTTACTACCAAGCTAGTTTATGTTTAGTTAGTCTCTGATACCACTGTTAGGTCCACGTTACCTCTCCCGGTACTTTCGGGGTTGCGGAAACGGTAAACAAAAATTTTTCTAAGGTTTGTAACATGGACCGTAAAAGCCGGATCTTTGCTAAACGAAAACTAGCTAAAGTAAACTAACAACTAAGTAAGTTGTAGAAAGGTTATACCTTGAGCTCGAACTCCTTCTCTCCTTGCTCGTCGGAATGGTAGAAAGAGTTCACCTTGCTTGTCTTCATCCGTCAAAGAAAGATCCACTTGAAAGCCACCACCTTTAGCTTCAACTCCAAGCTAGGAGTAACTAGAGTGCAAGAAATGCTAAGACTTGAACCCTAGAAGTGAGTAGAGAAGATCAAGAGAGGGTTTTTCTCAAGCTTTTTGTTTCTCAACACATGAGAGGGAGAGAGCTTGAGGGAGAGGATGAGCAAGAGAGAGAAAAGATATGAGAGAGTGAGAAAATAGTGAGCCATTCTCACTAATATGTGAGGTTAATTTTAATTAGATAATTAGCTTGAAAATTGTCATGATAAATCATGAATTGACCATTATCATTTCATTTTTGCAAAGATCAAAGAGCATCTTCCAAATGAAATGATTATGGTCAAGTTGTCAACATGGTCAACAAGTCAATGAAGTCAAATTGTCAACAACAACCATGCACAATAATTAAGCTAATTATCAATTAACAATAATCCATACAAAAACAATAGGGTTAATAAAATGACAAAAGCCATTAACCCTAAACAAGGTCCTCTCCCCCAATCTCAAGCAACTGTGCATACGCACCCGCATTCGTGATCCGAGGAACACGAACACAATGAGAAAAACCAATCTCAAATCATATACTAGGATCCGGCTTAAACCAAAGCCCGCTAGTATAAACTGTCCGGACAGCAAACGTGCACAAGTGCGCGGATGCGAACGAACCCTGTCGCAAAACCATGCGACCTCTACTCGTTTTGCCTAAAGGCGAATAGCTCTCTGTGTGGGACTCTAAAGACTCGACACTACGCTGGCAGTGGGTTTAACCACAGACCGCAAGCGGCACTAGCTGTACGTAACGGTCCCCAGGTAGATGTCGATAAGAAGACTGACGAGGTGAACCCCATCTGCACTCCTACTGAGCCTGTATGTGACAGTCTCCGTACAGTCCGGTCTGTTCGTCTGATACATCGCATGGCGGGCCTAGGGGGGCGGTAAACGTCAGTCCCCTAATAGCGGTACAAGTCGTGTCGGAGTGAAGCCCAATACACCCTGAGATAACACTGGAAACCTACCAGTATATCTCGCTTGCCCTGGCCAGGGACTACTCGTGTAATGGCTCTCCTAGACACAGCGCGATGTCAACCCCCAATACCGGGAGAGACGAATCCTGTCTAACCGTCACTGCCTCCAAGTGCTTCGGGACTGCTCCCAACTACTACCTGTTTGCACGACTCAGTAGAGCCGTGGTAGGGTAGTAATCAAAGAACAGTGGGAACACACTCGAGGCGAAGTGACAGTGTCAAGTCAGCGGACTAAGCTGTACTCATGTCACCTGGGAACTGATAACTGACGATAGGTATAATACCAACCATCAGTTCCCGACGAGTCCTGTCCAGTGTACTCGTAACCTAACGAGCACCCGCATACTATCTCAAGTACGACGTACTGACGGCTGTGGGACAGACCGTCTCCCGAGCTGGGATGAGAAGCGCATACGCTAGTCTACTCCGGAGTATCGATGCCCTATCTCGATACTCCCACGACTAGGGACATGTATAAGGATGTGCTTGTAGATTACCCAGCCCCCACGAGTGTGATCGCCATCACAACGCCGGTAATCAAGCAAAGATCCTAAGGGCTCTACTAATGCGTATAGGTGATATAATAAATAAACACACATGTACACATTAAAGCAGAGACAAACCAAGTAGCATACTACTATATTGAGCAAGATTGTCTGTACAACTGTGAATATCCCAAGCTTCCATCAAGTAATATACATACTAGTATGATACAGTAATGGCCTCTAGGGCATATACACCAACAACTACCGTACAGTCCGGTCTCCTCGTCTGATATGTCGCATATCTCATCTACTGGTGGTAAACGTTAAACCTCAGTAACTCGATAAGTCGTGCCAATGTGAGGCTCATAACAGGTCGAGAAACTACTGGTAACACTTACCAGTAAATCTCTGAAACAGCCCTGGCCAGGGACTTCATGTTATAGCCAATCGATCACAGCGCAACATCAACTCCCAATACCGGGAGAGACGAATCCCCTCCTACCGCTCATTGCCTCCATGTGACTCAGGACTGTACTCAAAAACCACCATTTTGCACGTTCTCATGAACGTGGTAAGGTGGAAATCAAAGCACAGTAGGAATCACACAAGACACTATGACAATCTCGGGTTGACAGACTAATCTGTACCAGTGTCACCAGATAACTGCTATCTGACGTGAGGTATAATACCATCTGGGAGTTCTCGGCGAGTCCATCCAGTGTACCCAGTCTCCACTGAGCACCCGTATATCATCTCTGATGTCAAACACCAATGGATATGGGATCATCCATCACCCATCTACATGGTATATCGATGCCCCGTATCGATACACCCACGACTAGGGACATTAAAGGATGTACTTACCGACTACCTTTGTCCCACTAGTACGATCTGCATCATAATCTAGGTAGTCAAGTACACATCCTAAGGGCATTACTAATATGTAACAGAGAGACAATCAGTGTACATGTTAAGATAAAGAGTAACCAGATAGCATACTATCATGTAGAGTAAGAAAGTCCTCCCTATATATGTCCAAACATCCACTACAATATACATCTCATGTACAGTAATGGCCTTTAGGGCATACACATAACTAACATCCAACATGCACGAATAAACTCTAAATCAAGTGCATCCAACATGCACGAATAAAATCTCACTCAAGTGCATCCGATGTGTACAAAATCAAATACCAAGCGCCTAATATGCGCAAAAATCCAACCCAAGCGCGTCAGGTCCGTATAAAGAATCTAGTGTAATAGCATGCACAAAAACGAACGTCAAGTGCAAACGCGCACAAAAACACAAATCTGGTGAAACAAATACTCAAAGACATAAATCGGGTGCAACAAGTGCACGGAAACTCATCCATAATTCAAATGCGTATAAAAACAACACCGAGTGTACCAAGGTGTATAAAAATCATAAGCGTGTGCAACTATATGCACAGAATCCATCCCAATGCACTGCAAGCACATATAAGCTATACCGAGTGCAAAAACCAAATCGATCGCGTATCACATGCATAAAATCAAATCGATAGTATCAAAATCCATAATCATAAGTACGTGCAGCCAAGGCACAAAATCAATATCAAGTGCCATAGATATGAACTAATCGCAAACCGATGTAGCGATGTATAAACATAAATCAAGTGCAATAACTGTGCACAAAAGAATTATCCAATAGGTGCATCCATGGTGCACGAACCCATAAATCACGAAACCCAATCATCAAAACTCAATCCAAGCGATAAAAGTGTGATACTCGGATCACAAAACACAAATTGCAACAAATGATATTGAGGTACAGCTCCTACAATGTCGAAAAATATGTCGGTGCGTCCAAAACTGGCAGAGCAAGAACATCCGCTTGCCTCCTGCTCACGGTCTGGCGTCCTCTGTCTCTGGGTCCTCATTTTCTCTATGGATTAATAATCTCGCAATCCATCGGCTCGTTGGCCCGGTCAGGTGTGCTAACGGAAACGATTCCGCTCTGGCACTTCCCTGGTCATCTCTCGGCCAATTAGCTTAACCACTCGTAAAGCAGCACGTCACTGGCATTGGCCTCTGGCCATCTGAATACATGTGACACAACTGATCCACGGTGCAACTCTTATCGCAGCAGTGTCCTGGAAGGCACCTGCTCAAGGTCTCTTCCGATCTTTCCTATGCCGAACTGTACGGAGGTTGGTACTCTTGCATAATCTTTTCTCGTTTTCTGGACATCTGCGTTCTCAGCACAACATTCCCTCAGGAACTGGCCGTATCCAAACGCCTCTGTATACATATCAGATCTCTAATCTCAGCGGGGAGTAACAACAGCTCGTCAACATATCGCATGAACCTCTTGTTCCACTCGTCTTTATTATCGTCCACTTCGACGTCACGACTTGCTATCTGCGTACTGCAATTGTTCTCGGTTATAGTCAATCCGGAGTCTCTCACACAGACTCAAAACTACGAACGCGGTATCTTCATTACTCTGTAGAAGATATCTAGCCGAACATGTCCTCGGGAACTCGTCTCAACTATCGGAAGAATATACCTTATTCATCTGTTCTCAATCAACTCACAACGCATCTGGGTGAGGTCCTTCTACCTGAAAATGGTCAACTTACAGATCTCACATCGGGGCATCCGACGAACAACGTCCTCTCTTGATCGCACTACTCTAGATCTGCATAAAATTCTCCACACTGGAAATCTTCAACTCAACTGAGCCTACGTCGGCGCGTCAAATCAGACGAATCATATCAGTCGCTCAACTCGAGATACACTAGCTATCTCCTTTCACATCTCTGCCTGAAAGCTCCAATGGTTTCAGCTCATAAACTCTAGAAGCGACATCCCATCAATCTCAGTAACAGCTGGGTCATCTGTCTGCAAGGTAGATGACATCACAAACTCTGAGGTAGGCTGTACATCAACAGTCCTCCCACAACAGGCAGCCTCTAACAATGGCTCAATCATTCGGTGCAAAACCGAAAACTCGCCCCATACGAGAGGTCACAACACAAACACTAAATCGATACGTTCCCATGTCACCAGAAAACACAATGGTCAGTTCTCGTCCATGACGAGCTCACCCTGACCACATCACTAGTAGCAGCTCAATCTGAGCTCAAACCATGGTGACAGGAACCTCAAGCATGTATCCAAGAAGATAAATCAAAGGAACGAAAGGAATCAAGGATCTCAAATGGATGTATGATCAAGGGAACGAAAAGAATCACAAGTCTCAAGATATGTACATCCTAAGGTCACTTAAACGGGGTATCGTATCGTAAGTATGCTGCAGAACATACGCACGGTTCGTCACTCTACTTGAGTTACCTACTCCATTAATCAAGGTCAACCTATGAAACGAAAGTTCGGGTCTAATACCCCCATGTTCAAGTCTAAGTTCCATAAGGTCAAGCCTAGATTCCAAAATAGATTACACCCCAAACTCCACATAGTCAAACCTAGACTCGAACCAAGGTTAAACCTAACGCTCGGATACCAATTTTGTCACGACCCGAAATTTAGTTCGTGACCGGCACTTAAATCACGCCACGTCTAAAGGCGTAACGTAAATTAAGTAAGCCAAAGTCCAGAAATCTAAACCTTTTAAAGAAAATAAAAGATGTGAAGTTTTGAAATAAAGGTATGATGAAATCAAATGTTTTCTTAAATGCATAGATAATGGAACATGAAAAATGCAAGTGGATTTTACTAGTTGAAAAATATGTTTCGTCTTTTAAAAATTTAGGCAGCACCTCTCTTGTATATTTTGATCCAAAACCACATATCATGATAATATAAAAGGCATTGTTGGGAATTCACCCGCGCGCGCAAACGCGTATGTTATGGAAACAGATATGAAATGAAGGAAACGGAATGTGCACACGAGATCGTTCTCGTTTTAAAATTTATAAAACCGCAAGTGCACGGCGCGTTGTAGCAAGCCGGCAAGTACGGGTCGATCCGCAGGGAATTGTGTATTAGGTATCGTGATTTAAGGTTCAACAAATTAACGAATTATTTGGTTGTCACAAAAAATGAATAGAATACGAAAACAAAGAAAAGCAAGAAAACAAGCAAGTACGAATTGGCTGTGGCTTTGGCTTGGAAGGTTGAATCACGACAATTCCCTCGATGCTCCCTTGATCATGAGTTATTCGCCCTTACCTAGATCCCGACATGAAGCACGACTGTCAAAGCGGTTGCGAGGTACAAGTCGTCAAATTCCGATATTCTCCGCAAAGCATGAAACGAGTTCGTTTTAATCGCTTACCGTTTGTATGTCCGAGTTTGGGGTATCTGTCACGACGCGAAAGAGCATGTGACTGACCCTTGAACCATATGAAGTCTATAGGACCCCATCTGATCCAAGTAAGCCAAAAGCCCAGAAATCTAAAACCATTTAAAGAGTAAATAAGGAAAACTGGTTTTAAGAAGTAAAGAAATCATGTTTCAAAAATCAAAGTTTTTAAATAACTAAGCCGAATATGCATTTTTAAAATGTGTAACCTTTCCTGAAAATTTCGGTCGAGTTTCCTTTGTAAAAACTGGCCCCGAACGGGGTACAACAAGAATAATATATATAAAATGATAAAAGGCATCCCTAAGCGGGAGCTAGCTCTTCGTCAATCGACGGTCACAACCACGCAAGCAATAATAATATACAACGCCAAAGGGCGAGGATCAAAAACCCCAAAAGAAACTCAGAACAGCCAGAAAACCGTAATACTACAAGAGCGACTCTAAGGTCGAAATAATACAACACTGTTTTCTAAGTCTGAAACAATATACAAGTTTTGGTAGATGGAATTTCTAGATACAATGAATAATACATGAACAATGGCGGTTCTGATACAAAAGAACCCACCTACCCAAGCAAGTCACCCATAAGGAAGCAGTGTGCCAGAAATGCCGCTATGGAATCTGTACGGCAAAACCTGCAAGAACTGTGGCACAACGGGGGTGAGTTGCCAACTCGTGAATAGAAAATATCTACAAGCAGAGATCGAATGTATGACCCATCCTAGGTCAATACGATCAGATATAAATAACCCTCAATATGAATAAGTCTAAAGCATGCTAAAGTGGCAATGTAATCTCTATATATGAGTGTAGTGCCAAGTGCTCGTGCTCGTGCCTCAGGTAATAGCATATCATAAATGTGAGGTATGATCAATGTAATCAAATCTGCATGTACGTGGATCCCGTCCACTCGTCACCCAATGACAATAACCATCATGCATGTAAATATCATAAAGCATGTGCATGGGAATATGAGGATATAACCATCTGTGTCCCTCGCGACACGTCAAAATCATGGAACCGAAGTGCCCAGCATCGACACTCGAAAACATCATGAAAACTGTGCCCAGCATCGGCACGTAAATCCTCATATATCGGGCTCCGTCAGTCCGGATCGGCCCACGGGCTCCGTCTGCGGTATCGGCCCACGGCCCCGGCAGTACGCCCATATCCGTCTATCGACTCTGGTCAGTATCCTCCGGATAACCGCCAGGTCCAACCAATCACCGGTAGGTACTCGCCACCCTGCCAGGCTTATCGTCTACTCCACGAAAAACATTTCTTGCCCCGGGGAACCATACCGAGTCCACCATGTACCCGCAATCGGCCTCATCCGCCTCCTCGAATCGGATTTCACATGTCGCTCTCAGCACCGAGAAAACACATGGTGGACGCACTGAAATATCATATCAAGGGTAATCGGGTTTTTAAAACAATTACATATTCTCCTTTTGAAACACCCACGGTTCCCAAAAACCAGAAATATCATAGAAACAACATATCTCAATGCGTATAATCAGAAAGCATGATGTATGCGACATGTAAAGAAACGTAAGCAACATACACTGAATGCAACAGTAATACAGTGTAGTGACATGGCAATTATCGATGATGAAGTGTGTGAGCCGGCAAACAAGTGTACGTGGAACATACGCATCATCGATAATGGTGCTGCTGTCCTAGCAGCATGACTGAAATATATCAACAATACAAGCGATGCAATGCAAAAAGCATGAATATGCGGAATCGAATAATCAACGCAACAGTAGAGAACCTTCCTCAATAGATATATCATGCAACCTTGCCTTTTGAAATAAGACGAATCAGGGTTTTTGGTAAAATAAGGGCTACGGTGTTTTAAGAAAAGATGCGTCGCTTGAAAATATCCGTAGAATCCCTTTTTGCCTATCTTTAAAATATCCCTGATTCGTTAGTTTTAAAATAGGTATGACTCGGGTCAAGTCTAATGCCTACTATACGAACTACGGACCCAACTATCAAGTCAATCGGGAGGGGCATGGAAACCACCTAAATCTGAGTCGATATACATATATAGATATATATATAGTCGGTGATCTCGCCTCAATATTATCACGTATGATACAGTATATCATATAACATCCTCGAGTCATGAGTGCGGATCTAACATCAATATAAAGCTCATACGGTAAATCGTCGTACGGCATCCCAATAGCTGGGTACGGGTCAATATCACATTCATCTCATCACATATCCGGTATCACTACCATCAAATCACATCTCAAATACGAACTCTGTCATATCGCCGAATCTCACGGCCTCAATCAAACATCATCGACTCATCTCAATCTCATGTATCATCCTCAATCCCGTATATATGAACACATAGTCCCATACCCATGTGTAGATATACACACCTCTATATGCGCACAGATAAATGAAAGAATGTATGCAAGTATATGTGTACGTGTATGTGTGGGTGCAACCACTACTCTAGGGTTTCGCACTATACTAAACCAATACATCCTTATCATCAATAATTCCAGACAACACATAATAAATATATGTGTGTATACGTATTTGTATACATCACCACGGACAGCGGGGGTGCTATACGCCATCCACCCGACTTCTCCCCGTAGATATAAATCTACTCACCTTGCTTCTCATGTGTTGGTGCCGATGTCGCCATCTTCATCTTCTTCGCCTCAACATCACGTAGGGAACCTACAAGAATATCACAACGCTAAAGCACATGAAAATCACATCGGAAACAAAAATAGCACACGCTACTCGCATAGGTAAAAACCTATCGTCTCGCATGTAAACACGTTCACTATCCACTGGTCGTTGACGTCCAAACGCCACCCGACAGAAACGAATCACCAAATACCAAAATCCATACTAAAACAAGTCGTAAATCATACGCCAACTCAAGCAAATCAACCCAGAATTTACCCTAACTGGAATTTGTCAAAACTAGACATACCCAGGGTCAAGACTAGAGGAAATAGGGCCATGCACAAAAATCGAGACAGTTCCCTCCTGCTCTGGCCGCAATTTGCGGCCAGAAGGAATAAATTGGCAGCCATACTTTGGAGTTGGGGGCTAGGGTTTGGTGTGGTGGTTCCATGGTGCCTGCACATCTTACTGTCAACTCAGTTTTATTTTTGGGGTCTCGGGGTGATAGCAGATTCTTAAATACGATCACAGATTCACAGTTTTTCTCCGACATTGTCTCATAAATCCGTATTCTGGTTTCAAGTTCAGGTTTGGGTCCAAATTAGCATCACACAAGGGGTTCTAAGGTCACCACAAGCCTCAATTTCACTTTGATTTCAGGTCTAACCCTAAACCCTAACTTGAATTCTCCAAAGTCCACAAAACGACACAATATCGATATGAAACTAGAATTGATGCACAAGAAATGAGATACTACTCTAATAGGTGCAGAAATTACCTCCTTTGGCAACTTAAGAAATTTCTTGAGTTGCTCAAAGTCCTCCAAATCCAATCTTGCTAGGTTCAATGTGTAGCTAGTGAGCTTGGGAGCAAGTTTTGTGAAGTGGGAATAGGGTTTTGGTGAGGGAAATGAGAGGGATCTATGAAATGAAGGGGAGGGAAATGAGAGGGAGCAGGAGCAGGAGCAGCAGCAGCTCCATGAGAGGGGAGAGAGAAATGGGTGTGAGGAAATGATGGGTATGGTTCAAAAAGTGGGGGTTGACCTAGTCTCTCTCTCTCTCATCATCATACTTTTTCTTTCTTTTCTTTTCTTTTCCTTCTCACTCCAATAGTGAACCCAAATGAGCAACCATGGCCATAGAAATGTAACACAAGTGTAACAAGTGTGAAAAATGATCTGTGCACATTTTTGCACAAAAATGCTAAAAATCCAAATTAGCGATTTTTAATCGCGATTAGCACTAAATTAGCATATAACTAATCTTAAAACTTTAAAATGGCATAATTCCATAAAATACCCTATTTTAGAATTTTCCATAATTTTTCCCCATTTATTTGTATTTAATTATACCCGAATATTTAAAATATTCATTAAAATAATATTAAATTATAAAAATTCCCGAAAATAATATTTTATTATTTTGGAAACGTTACAATCTACCCCCCTTAAAGAAATTCGGTCCCCGAATTTAAATTTAAAACCCCCAAATACTAAAACATTTCGATACAAATTCCAAGTCGTCGGGGCTCCGAAATCAGCAATACATAAAACGTATCATAGCGCAATGCATGCGCATGAGTATTGAGCAGATAACTCAAAAGCAACACTCCATCAAGCATCCCGCAATCATCGGAGTCATGGTAAAGACACAAATGTCAAATCCAATACAAAACCAATATGATATAGATCAGAACTATACATGTAGACATCCAATCTATACATGTAAATAGCTGATGTAAATGCATGCCAAATCTTTTTAAGTCGCTGTGCGATGCGCGTAACACTGCACAGTGGCGGACGTTTTTCATAAGAAAATAACTATATACGTATATATATATCCTTTGTTTAATAGATACGTTCCGCCGCTTTGAAAACAATTTAGAGGGGTTTCCTTCTTTTTAAAACGTTTCGTGTCATATCGGACACGTAGGTACATATATATCGAGATCATAGCTCGCTCTTTGGAAATCCCTTCGAACTATCAATGCATGCAAAATATATCCAGGTACAGTCCTCTCACTAGCCTTGCACGGTAGGAAAACAAATATCCAATATCATAAGAATGTACTGCTCCAAAAGGAATAAATCCCAAAAATGCACATAACACCCCCTGTGCGGCTGGTGTGCATGGAAATCAAAATTCATATATGTGCCATACAGGTGCACAAAACCACATTTAGGTGCAACGGGTGTGCACGAAGCATCTGTCATAGGCAACGTGTGTGCCTGACAGCCAAAACCCGGTGCATCTGACATGCACGAAGAATCTCGATTTAGTGCATCGGGTGTGCACCAAAATCGTATCTCAAAACATGTGCCCAACATGCACGAAAATCCAAATCGGTGCATCCATCGTGCACGAATGAAAATCTAAACCCTGCGCACTCAACATGCACGGAATCACGAAATCCAATAGCAAACGTCGAACATGCGTAAGTCCAATCAAAAGCACGGAGTGCAAGAATCAATCATCAATATCAGGGTCAAAATCGATGATATATAATGAGGCTCAATCAAGATCAAGTGTACCGTGATGGAAAATCTCACAACCGTGTGCAACAACGTGCACAAATCAAATCAAAACACTAAAAGTGCATGAAATCACCATCAATACCTCCAGAATAATAACTATGCGTAAGGTATAAATACCCAGTAGGTGCAACCATGGTGCAAGAAAACAAATACCATGAAACTCAGTCATCAAGACTAAATCATGCAAACAGAACGCCCAAAATACCGAAATCCAAGATGACGGATACGTGATAATCAAATCACAAAATCACAAATCAAAAGTACCGCCGTCGGTATATCCTCCTTCGATTCGAGAAGGTGCCGGTACATCCAATGCTAGCGGCGCAAGATATCTACTTGCCTCATGCTCGCGGCTGGCGTCCTCTGCCTCTGGTTCCTTATATTCCCTATGGATTACCAATCTCGCAACCCATCGGCTCATCGGCCCGGTCAGGTGTGCTGACAGGAACGATTCCGTTCTAGCACTTTCCTGGTCATCTCTCGGTCAATCCTCACGATCGCTCGTAACGCAGCACATCTCTGGCTCCGACCTCTGGTCCTTTAAATGCACATCACACATCGGCTCCTGGTGCAAATCTTATTGCAGCAGTGTACTGGAAGGAATCCCTGCTCAAGGTCTCTTCTGATCTCGCCTAAGACAAACTGTACGGAGGCTGGTACTCTGGTATAATCTTTCCTCGCTCTCTGGACATCTGCGTCCTTAGTACAACATCTACTCGAAAACTGGTCACATCCCTGCACCTCTGTAGGCATATCCGACCTTTAATCTTAATGGGAAATAGTAACAGCTCGTCTGCATCTCGCACGAACTTCTTGTCCCGCTTGTCTGTATCATCGACCATTTCGACATCGCGTCTCTATCTGCGCACTGCAATGTCCTCGGCTACGGTCCCTCCAAAGTCTCTAACACGGACTCGAAATCACGAACTCGGTATCTTCGTCACTCGGTAGGAGATATCTAGCCGATCACGTCCTCAACGTGCGTATCGCATCTCTGATGTCAGCGGAGTGGAACATCATCTCGTCGAAATCTCATGCGAACTCTTTACTCCACTCTGCTTCAATATCGACTGATTCGAACTCATCTCATCATGGCTACACAGACTGCGCTCCAACGGCTATGCTCGTATCTGGAGTCTCCCAAGCAGTGTCCCATCACATGATATCCGAATGATGTCGAATCGTCCAATCAACTCGTCAGAACCTCAAAATCCCCCAAGAGCTCAACATCTCGGGTACAGTTTAATAGTATCGAGTACATACCACAGCATCGGTGGTCCAGCTATAGAAGGGCAAACCCAAGCCTCACTAATGACGCCGCGGAACTGCCGCAAACCCTAAGGTTCAAAGGCTTTCACACGGTCATTATGTCGAGTTAGGGTTTCATTCTTCTAGAGGGTCCATAGAATCGCTTGCATGTCTTTCCAAATACTTTAAACTTGGAAAATTGGTTCCTGACATTCGATCGTACCAATCGACTCTCAATGAATCTGCGTGAAGTCGCCTCTAGCTGGAATCAATCTATCTAATGACCTTGCATCGGGGTAAGCGAACGAACCATATGTCCTAGTCATTAATCCTCGGTGACTAGCGGCTCACTATCATATCTCTAAGAATATTCTCATGCTGCAGTAGCTCTAATCATCTGGGCGATATCTCATCTTCCGCAGCAACAACTGGATCATCCGTCCGTACGCTGAACAGCGCCTCAATCATCCTGGATAAGCGATAATATCAACGGTCATCACATCCTGGCTGGCCTCTATCAGTGGCTCAAACCTCTGGTGCCGATCAGCACATCCGGAAAATCTTGTAAAAGCGATCAATCCAACGCTCATGTCGCGAAAACACAATAAGACGACTCCTCAATATGCAATCGTATGTCTCTGGAATCACGCCCTGGTCAGTCCTCGTCCACGACGAGCTCATGCTGACGCAACTCGAGCCGTAGGTCACTCTGCCCGTGCAATTGCGGCAGCAAAACCATAACCAGTATCGATGAGGATAGATCATAGGAAGGAATATAATACGGTGCAAGGAAATGTACATCCTAAGGTTTCTTAAGCGGAGTGGCGTGTCGTAAGTATGCCGCGGAACATACGTACGGTACGTCCCTCTACTCAAGCTACCTACTCCATCAACCAAGGGTCATCCTATGCGACGAAAGTTCGGGTATAATACCCCCTCGACTAAGTCTAAGTTCCGCAAGGTCAAGCCTAAGTTCCGTATATATATAACGCCCTAGGCTCCACATAGTCAAACTTAGACTCGAACCAAGGTCAACCTAGCGCTCTGATACCAACTTTGTCACGACCCGAAAGAGCACGTGACTGGCCCTTGAACCATATGAAGTCTATAGGACCCCATCTAATCCAAGTAAGCCAAAAGCCCAGAAATCTAAAACCATTTAAAGAGTAAATAAGGAAAACTGGTTTTAAGAAGTAAATAAATCATGTTTCAGAAATCAAAGTTTTTAAATAACTAAGCCGAATATGCATTTTTAAAATGTGTAACCTTTCCTGAAAATTTCGGTCGAGTTTCCTTTGTAAAAACTGGCACCGAACAGGGTACAACAAGAATAATATATATAAAATGATAAAAGGCATCCCCAAGCGGGAGCTAGCTCTTCGTCAATCGACGATCACAACCACGCAAGCAATAATAATATACAACGCCAAAGGGCGAGGATCAAAAACCCCAAAAGAAACTCAGAACAGCCAGAAAACCGTAATACTACAAGCGCGACTCTAAGGTCGAAATAATACAACACTGTTTTCTAAGTCTGAAACAATATACAAGTTTTGGTTGATGGAATTTCTAGATACAATGAATAATACATGAACAATGGCGGTTCTGATACAAAAGAACCCACCTACCCAAGCAAGTCACCCATAAGGAAGCAGTGTGCCAGAAACGCCGCTATGGAATCTGTACGGCAAAACCTGCAAGAACTGTGGCACAACGGGGGTGAGTTGCCAACTCATGAATAGAAAATATCTACAAGCAGCGATCGAATGTATGACCCATCCTAAGTCAATACGATCAGATATAAATAACCCTCAATATGAATAAGTCTGAAGCATGCTAAACTGGCAATGTAATCTCTATACATGAGTGTAGTGCTCGTGCTAGTGCCTCAGATAATAGCATATCATAAATGTGAGGTATGATCAATGTAATCAAATCTGCATGTACGTGGATCCCGTCCACTCGTCACCCAATGACAATAACCATCATGCATATAAATATCATAAAGCATGTGCATGGGAATATGAGGATATAACTATCTGTGTCCCTCGCGACACGTCAAAATCATGGAACCGGAGTGCCCAGCATCGACACTCAAAAACATCATGAAAACTGTGCCCAGCATCGGCACGTAAATCCTCATATATCGGGCTCCGTCAGTCCGGATCGGCCCACGGGCTCCATCTGCGGTATCGGCCCTCGGCCCCGGCAGTACGCCCATATCTATCTATCGACTCTGGTCAGTATCCTCCGGATAACCGCCAGGTCCAACCAATCACCGGTAGGTACTCGCCACCCTGTCAGGCTCATCGTCTACTCCACGAAAAACATTTCTTGCCCCGGGGAACCATACCGGGTCCACCATGTACCCGCAATCGGCCTCATCCGCCTCCTCGAATCGGGTTTCACATGTCGCTCTCAGCACCGAGAAAACACATGGTGGACGCACTAAAATATCATATCAAGGGTAACCGGGGTTTTAAAACAATTACATATTCTCCTTTTGAAACACCCACGGTTCCCAAAAACCAGAAATATCATGGAAACAACATATCTCAGTGCGTATAATCAGAAAGCATGATGTATGCGACATGTAAAGAAACGTAAGCAACATACACTGAATGAAACTGTACTACGGTGTAGTGACATGGCAATTATCGATGATGAAGTGTGTGAGCTGGCAAACAAGTGTACGTGGAACATACGCATCATCGATAATGGTGCTGGTGTCCTAGCAGCATGACTGAAATATATCAACAATACAAGCAATGCAATGCAAAAAGCATGAATATACGGAATCGAATAATCAACGCAACAGTAGAGAACTTGCCTCAATAGATATATCATGCAACCTTGCCTTTTGAAATAAGACGAATCAGGGCTTTTGGTAAAATAAGGGCTACGGTGTTTTAAGAAAAGATGCGTCGCTTGAAAATATCCGTAGAATCCCTTTTTGTCTATCTTTAAATATCCCTGATTCGTTAGTTTTAAAATAGGTACGACTCGGGTCAAGTCTAATGCCTACTATGCGAACTACGGACCCAACTATCAAGTCAATCGGGAGGGGCATGGAAACCACCTAAATCTGAGTCGATATACATATATATATATATATAGTCGGTGATCTCGCCTCAATAGTATCACGTACGATACAGTATATCATATAACATCCTCGAGTCATGAGTGCGGATCTAACATCAATATAAAGCTCGTACGGTAAATCGTCGTACGGCATCCCAATAGCTGGGTACGGGTCAATATCACATTCATCTCATCATATATCCAGTATCACTACCATCAAATCACATCTCAAATACGAACCCTGTCATATCGCCGAATCTCACGGCCTCAATCAAACCTCATCGACTCATCTCAATCCCATGTATCATCCTCAATCCCGTATATATGAACACATAGTCCCATACCCATGTGTAGATATACACACCTCTATATGCGCACAGATAAATGAAAGAATGTATGCAAGTATATGTGTACGTGTATGTGTGGGTGCAACCACTACTCTAGGGTTTCGCACTATACTAAACCAATACATCCTTATCATCAATAATTCCAAACAACACATAATAAATATATGTGTGTATACGTATTCGTATACATCACCACGGACTGCGGGGGTGCTATACGCCATCCACCCGACTTCTTCCCGTAGATATAAATCTACTCACCTTGCTTCTCATGTGTTGGTGCCGATGTCTCCATCTTCATCTTCTTCGCCTCAACATCACGTAGGGTACCTACAAGTATATCACAACGCTAAAGCACATGAAAATCACATCGGAAACCAAAATAGCACATGCTACTCGCATAGGTAAAAACCTATCGTCTCGCATGTAAACACGTTCACTATCCACTTGTCATTGACGTCCAAATGCCACCCGACAGAAACGAATCACCAAATACCAAAATCCATGCTAAAACAAGTCGTAAATTATATGCCAACTCAAGCAAATCAACCCAGATTTTAACCTAACTGGAATTTGTCAAAACTAGACATACCCAGGGTCAAGACTAGAGGAAATAGGACCATGCACAAAAATCGAGACAGTTCCCTCCTGCTCTGTCCGCAATTTGCGGCCACAAGGAATAAATTGGCGGCCGTACTTTGGAGTTGGGGGCTAGGGTTTGGTGAGGTGGTTCCATGGTGCCTGCACATCTCACTGTCAACTCAGTTTTATTTTTGGGGTCTCGGGGTGATAGCAGATTCTTAAATACGATCACAGATTCACAGTTTTTCTCCGACATCGTCTCATAAATCCGTATTCTGGTTTCAAGTTCAGGTTTGGGTCCGAATTAGCATCACACAAGGGGTTCTAAGGTCACCACAAGCCTTAATTTCACTTTGATTTCAGGTCTAACCCTAAACCCTAACTTGAATTCTCCAAAGTCCACAAAACGACACAATATCGATATGAAACTAGAATTGATGCACAAGAAATGAGATACTACTCTAATAGGTGCAGAAATTACCTCCTTTGGCAACTCAAGAAATTTCTTGAGTTGCTCAAAGTCCTCCAAATCCAATCTTGCTAGGTTCAATGTGCAGCTAGTGAGCTTGGGAGCAAGTTTTGTGAACTGGGAATGGGGTTTTGGTGAGGGAAATGAGAGGGATCTATGAAATGAAGGGGAGGGAAATAAGAGGGAGCAGGAGCAGCAGCAGCTCCATGAGAGGGGAGAGAGAAATGGGTGAGCGGAAATGATGGGTATGGTTCAAAAAGTGGGGGTTGACCTAGTCTCTCTCTCTCTCATTATCATACTTTTTCTTTCTTTTCGTTTCTTTTCCTTCTCACTCCAATAGTGAACCCAAATGAACAACCATGGCC
The DNA here is from genome assembly GCA_030015575.1 of Agapanthus africanus. Lineage (NCBI taxonomy): Eukaryota > Viridiplantae > Streptophyta > Magnoliopsida > Asparagales > Amaryllidaceae > Agapanthus > Agapanthus africanus. The sequence goes on from CM057350.1 coordinate 209,103,149, forward strand.
ATAGAAATGCAACACAGGTGTAACAAGTGTGGAAAATGATATGTGCATATTTTTGCACAAAAATGCTAAAAATCCAAATTAGCGATTTTTAATCGCGATTAGCACTAAATTAGCATATAACTAATCTTAAAACTTTAAAATGGCATAATTCCATAAAATACCCTATTTTGGAATTTTCCATAATTTGTCCCCATTTATTTGTATTTAATTATACCCGAATATTTAAAATATTCATTAAAATAATATTAAATTATAAAAATTCCCGAAAATAATATTTTATTATTTTGGAAACGTTACAGTATCAACACTAAACAAAAGGGTTAGCAAGCATACCACAACAATAAAAACACAAAATAGTGAGTGAGAGCAACTGATTTTGGTGTTAAGTGTGCTAAGTGGTTGTGATAGTATATGGTATATGAAAACCAAGGGTTTGTCAAGCTCTTGATCATAAAATACCGTATCCAAACTTAGCAAACTTAACACCAATTTGATTTTAACTTAAATATTGTGAAATAGGGAAGGGGTGAATATGGTATTTGAAGAAGTTACAAAGTAACCATGGGTTCAAGATACCATATCACATCAATATATAAAACAACCCTTAAGTTATAATCATGTTAAAGCACATTAAATATAAACAGGAGGAGGAGGCAAAGCCTTTCATCTCACTTCCTTACCATTACCACCACCAAGAAAATTAGTTAAGCATAATAAAAGAAAGGCAAATAAGGAAAAAGAGCAAGTAATAAAAGAAACAATAATATTATTAACACTTGAGAAAAGAGATACAAAATTTTGGTAACTTATTCAACCTCCATAATGAAGCTCTCCAAAAAAAGCATCAAGAAGGAAGAAGAAAAAGAAACAAAGTGATGCCCCACTCAACTCACAAGCTAAACCAAAAACAAAAGAAACTAACAAAAACTATATGAGAATCTATGAGAATGAGAGAGTGAAAGAGAGGCCTTCCCTTGCTCACTGGTCTGCTTTTATAGGCACAAAAGAAAAATAAACCGGCAATAAAAATAAGGTGACGTGGCAGCAAGGGAGGGACCACAGAAACTTGGGAGTCAATGGGGCTAGGGGGCCGGCCTGCTCAGTTTTAGGGGGAATGTTGCCGGCCAATTCCTGAGGGAACTTGCTCGTATTGAAGTGGTGGTCTTGTGTGCTTCCCCATATGACTCTGGTGCTGCTAGATTTCTCTATATTAACCTGGTCTGCACTCTTGGATTTGGAGGGAAACTTGATACTATACATCACATCATATCTTTTTGCATTAACTCCACATCACTTCTCATGCCCACTTGTGCCGTGATTCATGGCAGTCCCCACCATGGTCCATGCCAAAGAGCATGTGTACACTTGTATTGTGTTGGACCAAAAGTTGTGTGCACATATTTATTTTGCAAAAACTCTTTGGATAACAGGCAGTTTCCTGTTCTGTTTGCAGTGTCGGCTCCCAAACGTTATATCCGTGATTTTGAATGTGTTTCCAGTATTTTATCACGAACACCTATAAACTGTAATTACTGAGCAGACACTGATTAATAGTACCTATATATAACAAAATAGATAATGAATGAACGGTATTAAAATGCAGTTTTCTGTGATGAACAAATACCCCCAAACTTATCTATTGCTTGTCCCAAGCAATACAAAAATCGTAGCCTCACTTTCGCAGTGAACGCGATTGCATTGAGCATGTGCAACAAGCCGTTAAACCTCTAGGTGTCCCTAGTAGGAGGAGTGTTATCTCCTGAGGGTTTTCAGCGGATTACACCTACAAAATCCAGTCAAGTTAGCGTTGCGCGAAAATTGTTGATTCTAATCTTAAGGTTAAGCATCAAAGTTAGAAATTCTATTACCCAAGTCAGAAATGTTAGACCCTATTTTTCACTCCTCACAATTTGTTTAACATAAGCTAATACGCGTCTTTACGTGAATTATGCGGATAGTGTCCATAAGGTTTTAAAAACTTGATTAGGGTCATCATGTCAAAAATACGGACCAGGATAGACTTCTAAAAGATCACACGAGTTTGAAAGGAGTTAAGATTTTCTCAAGTTTTGTTCCCCAGTTAGGTTTCAAGTCAGAATTATATATCATTTTTAATAGAGAACCTAAGTCTTATTCTTTACTCCTACCTTTTACCCATTTGTTATTCATACACACCTTTCGTTATCGTGCAGAACGTCTTAATAAATACAAACTTTCATATCTCCGCAAAAAAACTTTTTTAATAGAAAATTCGTCTCCGCCAAAATTATTCTTCTACAAAGAACCGTGAGGACTTTTAACTCAGAGAGAACACTTGCCTAGCTTGTTTTGTCTGGCGATTGGAAACTTAGTGAGTTTTGGGTCAATGACTCCCAAACCAGATGATTTTAGGGCATTAGGTGTGGAGACACCCCAAGGACTTAATTACCCAAGATACCAAGGCCACAAAACAAAAGACTCATTTTACTTTAAAATATTCTGCACTTAGTGAAAACGGAGATATAGCCAGCTTTTCTTTAAATCCGAAGACGTTACATGTGGATAATGTGTGTAATTACTCAAACAAGATTTCAGATGGGTTATTTTTCAGACTTATAGCTTCTGTTAAAACCTCAATAATATCCTTCATATTCAGTTTACTTTATAAACTATTCTTGATATTACTTAACTTAGACAAACATGTTTGATCCTAAAGATGTTTATCAATTTTAAAAGTTTACAGACATGTCAGACTTTCATCGAATTCTCAAAAACATACGACACGTGTAAAGTGTTATAAAAGACGTATATCAGCTATGGTTAAACACAAATGAGGGTTATTTTTCGGGTCGTCGGTCTCACAAAAAGGATTTAGTTATTTCTAACTTATCAACCGAACTATCAGACTTTGAATCTAAGTTCCACCACTAGCTAACATGAAAAAGTTTTTATATTTTTAGGAAATTTTCTCAATTTTTAAGGGTTTTTTTAATATGTATACAATGCAGAATATACAATATACACATTATGCTGTAAAATAAACGCAGTGATCCCCCCCCAAACCTAAGTTTTACGATGTCCTCATCGTTGCCCCTGTCTCCGGTAACTAGACTTAGACATAAGGGTGAGAAATTTATTCAAAGAAAAAGAAAAAACCTAAGACTAATTACAACATTTACATGTTAAAAAATTGGGTTAGTCCAGAAATTAATACCAACCATTTAAAGATTTTGTCTATATAGCGCAATGGCTGGTAAAAGAATATGTATATACAAAAGAAAAAGAAAAAGAAAAGGTATAAGTTAGATGTTAGTGAAGGGCATGGGCGTGTAAAAGTAGGAATCGGAAGACGCTGAAGATGAAAATGAAGTTTTGACGAGGTCAAAGAATTGTTCTCTGGATGAATTGATGTTTAAAAAGCACGTGTGGAGTTCCAAAGTCAAGTTCGTGAAAAAACTGGAGTTCGTCCGCAAAAAGTTCGGCAAAAGAAAGGTTCTTAGGATACTCCCAAATTGATCCTGACTCAAACTCACCAAGAATATCAAGTTCATCCGCAAAAATTACCTCAAAACTCGTTATGAAAGAATATTTTTCAAAACTGTCTTCCTCCCTATAATCTACCACAATTCTATTCTTATTGCTACAACTCACAATTCCCAATACGAGTTCTCCCTCATCACATTCACAAATGGGTAGGTATATGTCATCCAGAAAAGTAGGTTCCTACACTAACATTTCTTCCGAAATAATATCACTTGGTGATACAAAAATTGTGGGTTCCTGATCATTGATCTCTTCTGACAATCTATCCAAACCATACCCGTAAAAATCACAAGATCCCTCCTCTAAAATTAGAATGTACAAATCAGTCAGAGGTTTTTCTTGTGTGTCCTGATAACACTTAGTCAATTCTATTGCATCGTCATCTATGAAATCATCAAAATTTAATTGATCGTTTATCACACTCGAGTGACTTCCTAGATGACAGACATTAACATTATTGGGTTCCGATTGACTGTGTTCACTCCCTAGAATCCTCTCAGCTAAATGTTTCGCGTGTTCCTCTATTCTAGCCAATAATTGGGCCTAAGCAAGAAACAATAGATCAGACTGCTGTATCCATAGGGCAAGCGTAGAAGCTGATTGGTTCTCGACCGTAATCATTACTTCAATACCCTTCTCTAAAGTGGTCAATCTAGCATCTATCTCACCATCATACCCTAATGATGTGTCAGTTGTTTTAGATAAGGAGGGTTGTGATAGGGTGATGCTAAAGCAGTCAATTTGTCGACCCCTTTCTCTAAATCTTCTATTATTAGGTCTCTAATTGAAGTGGTACTGGGTTCAAGAATGTTAGGTGGGTAACCATTATCAAAAATCTGGGACGGCTGGTCACCCCCTAAGAAAGGACAATTGTTATGAATGTGGGAAGAATTTTGGAAATTTGAATAAGTGGATTGGGATTGAGTATAAACAAAAGAATAAGAATCGTGAGAAATTGAAGTAAATTGTGTATCACCCATATCAACAAGAATTCACAAATATCACAAAAATAAAGAATATCACACCCCAAGCAGTTTATGGTATGCTAGTCAACTAGACCTGCTCAAGAACCTGATTGTCGAAATAAAACTGTGTCGAGAAACGGGCTCAAGATATACGGATCACGAAGCCAGGTAAGTGCGAGAGAGAAGGGGAGGTTTTCCAACGCTTTTGCGAAGTTCCTTAATTAGATAACACATTCTCTTGAACACTTGCCTAGACATCCCGTGAACGATATACCATTAAGCGGTGTTCTAAACACAGTTAATTTCTTCTAATGAGCGCGAAGTCCTTAAAGTCAGAGTTCTAGTTGATTTTAAATTACAGTGGGTATGCAAGAATGCAGTTTTGTGATTTGTGGGCTATGGAGAAAAGGTGATGAAATCCTTTACCGTAACTTGTTTGGTCATTTTGCCCTTAATTCCGTATTAAGATGCAAATGCGCAATCAATAAAAGAATTTAAGAAATCAAGCAATTTAAACAATTCTTTTTCGTTTAAGTTTTAAGCGCTGCAAAAAAAATACGGTTAGTTCTCTGTTCAATTGGCGGTAAGCTTGTGCGAAGAATCCTGCAGAAGATAGAAATAGTGGACTGCGTCGAATTCGAGAAGAGTGTGTTAGGAAATTACGTACCAAAATGATTTGGGTTAAGAAAACCCTTTTGAAAGTGATCCAAGTCTTTGATTATTCGCTTGCGCGGGTCAAACTACCCGGATCTTTGGCACTGTACTTCACTAACGTCTTGAAATTGAGTTTAAGCCTCGCTCCACACGATCGCTGGTCTTAATTCCGTAAAAACCTGAAATGTTGGAAAATACGATATTTAGTGTCAAAAGCGATATACCTGCCCCAATTCCTGCACACTTAAAATTAGAAAAATCAAACAATACCACTAGAACACTGACAATACACTGGAGACAACTAAAAAAGAAAAAAATCACAAACACCCTCATTGGGTAGTCCACAAATACATCCTTTAATTGTTCCTAGTTGAGAGTGTATCGAGACGGGGCATCGATATTCCAGAGTAGACTAGCATATACACTTCTTGACCTATTTGATGGGCGATGGATGATCCCATATCCATTAGGGTTTGACATCAAAGATGGTATACGGGTGCTCAGTAGAGACTGGGTACACTGAACATGACTTGCCGAGAACTCCTAGATGGTATTATACCTGACGTCAGATAGCAGTTCTCAGGTGACACTGGTACAGGTTAGTCTGTAGACCCGAGATCGTCATAGAGTCATATGTGATTCCCACTGTGCTTTGATTTCCACCTTACCACGTTCAAGAGAGCGTGCAAAACGGCGGTTTTTGGGTACAGTCCCGAGTCATATAGAGGCAATGAACGGTAAGAGGGGATTCGTCACTTCTGGTATTGGGGGTTGATGTTGCACTGTGCTCGATTGGCCATAACAGGAAGTCCCTGACCAGAGCTGATATGGAGATTTACTGGTAAGTATTATAAGTAGTTTCTCGACCCGTTATGAACCTCACATCGGCATGACTTATCAAGTTACTGGGGTCTGACGTTTACCATCCCTAGACTAGATATGCGACATATCAGACGAAGAGACCGGACTGTACGGGAGTGCTGCAGTTGGATTCACAGGAGTATGGACAAGCTTGCTTATTGATCTTCTAATCGCTCAATACTCGGGTAGCCGTTACGTTCAGCTAGTACCGCTGACGGCTTATGGGTGACTGATATGATCATCACCTACTGCCGGCGTATTGACGAGTCATTAGAGTCCTACACAGAGGTTTCCTAGCTCATGTGAAACGAAGTAGGGCACATATGTGATATATGCGGGATTGAGATTAATACGTGTATGTGATACAGTATTCTAATCTCGCGATATATGTTATATGTGATATAACCGGATTGTTGAATCAAGTATTGATTCAATGATATGTTATATGTATATGTGATATGCATATAAATGATATTAGTCGGTTGTATGCGATACAACCGAGATATTAAATCAAGTGTTGATTTAATAATTTAATGTGCAATTATATATTTGATATATTAATATACATTAACAAATATTAGCTCACTTAAGAATTTCTTTTCTCATTATACATTTAATATATATGTGATATATGTTAATGCATTTATTTTGTGTCATGCTTGAAGATACATTATACATGGATGTATGAGACTCACACCACACTTAAGATAATGTAGGTAATTATTTATTTAGAGATAACAAAATAGAAGGAAATTAGTCATGGCTTGAAGCTTGGAGAAGCCTGTGGAAACCATTGACTTAGTCCACTAATTTTGTTACTTTAGATATTTATTAACCTAATCATTATCTTTAGCCATGGTTAAGTCTCTACATGGGTTATATATGATATTTTCTCACCCATGATTGATGAGTTGATCACTTGTTCATTTTCTTCATCTCCCCCATTTTGCTCTCTAGCTTTGAGTGAGAAAAGAAAAGAGTGAGAAAAATAATTCTAAAGTGAGCAAAATTCCTACTTCATCAATCTACACTAGACTAGCCATTTAGTATAGGTTGTTTGCTTCACTAATTCTCAATTAATGAAGAGGTAGCTATTGGATATATGTATGCCCTAGAGGCCATTATATGATAGTGGATGTACTTATACATGTATATATATTCAGGGTACATTCTTGCTCGACATGATAGTTTGCTATCTGGTTCTTCTTTATCTGACATGTTGACTTGATCATACTTTTATTCATTCACACATGTTGATAAAGCCCTGAGGATATTTGCTGTGATTATGATGGAGATCATACTAGTGGGACGTTTGTAGTTTATAAGCATATCCTAAAATGTCCCTAGTCGTAGGTGTATCGAGATGGGGCATCGATATACCAGAGTAGACTAGCGTATTTGATACTAGACCCATATGATAGGCAATAGATGTTCCCACATCTATTGTTGTTTGACATCGAGATCGTATACGGGTGCTCAGTGGTGACTGGGTACACTGGACGGACTCGCCGAGAACTCCTATATGGTATTATATCTATCATCGGATAGCAGTTCTCAGGTGACACTGGTACAGGTTAGTCTGTAGACCCGAGATCGTCATAGAGTCTTGTGTGTTCTCCCACTGTACTTTGATTACCACCCTACCACGGCTCTACTGAGTCATGCAAACAGGTGGCTTTTGGGTACAGTCCCGAGACACACGAAGACGATGAGAGATAGGAGGGGTTTTGTCTCTCCCGGTATTGGGAGTTAATGTTGTGCTGTGCTCGATTGGCTATATCAGTAAGTCCCTGCCCATGGCTGTTGAAATTTACTGGTAAGTGTTATCAGTAGTTTCTCGATCTGTTATAGACCATTCATCGGCACGACTTATTGAGTTATTGGGGTCGACGTTACCATCCCTAGACTCGATATGCAGCATATCTGACGAAGAGACCGGACTGTATGGTAGTGTTGCCGGTTAGCTCGACCGGAGTTGTGACAAGTTCGCTTGTTTTCTTCTGATCGCTCAATACCCAGTGGCCGTTACGTTTAGCTGACCTCTTGAAGCTTAGGAGAGCTTGATATGATCATCACCCACTTCCGGCGTATTGATGAGTCTTAGAGTCCCACAATGGAGTTACCTAATCCAGGGGAAACGATGTGGTATGCATATGAGATATGCGCGGGGACCCGATTAAATGCGTGTATGTGATACCGTATATTAATCGGGCGGTTTGCTATTGGTCGGGTCGTATGTGATATGACCGGTTTGCTAAATCAAGTGTTGATTTATCATTGACCATTAGCTCTTTCACTTTAAACCATTCTTGTCTTTTGTTGTATGCATGCATGTATGCATTTATTCTCTTTGATGCACATATGGATGTGCATGCACTCATACATGCATACACAATTCTATCATGGTTGTTGATATATTAGATGGTGACAATATAAGACTCACACCTTAATAAATATGTTGATATTTATTTTTGGGAAAGATAAATGGAATTGGATAATTACTCATTGTTGATTATTATTCCCCCCCCCTAACCTTTGTGTTAACCATGAGTTATTTTCCATGGCCATTTTTAATCCAAAGATAAATATCAAGATATTTATTAACTTGGGTTAAGAGTGAGAAGAAGAAAATATATATATTTTCTTTTCTCATTCTTATCTCAATACTTATCATTATCTTGTGCTCTTCATTTGCTATCTTCTTCTTCCACTCTCTTGCTCTCTAGGTTTTGATAGTGAAGAAAAGAGTGATCAAGTTAGGGTTTTGAAGTGAGAGAACAAACCACATCATCATTCTACACTACTCTTGCCCATTAGTTTAGAGTGTTGGCTTCTACTTCTTCTCTTGATCAAGTGGAGCTACAAGCTTGGACAAAGAGGACTCCGGGTAGATCGTCGTGGACTTGGAGGATCTCAAGAAAGCTTCTTTCAACTCTCAAGTGGTCAAGGAGTCTAGCGTAGGGAGCTACAAAGGTTGTATTCTCAAACCCTAGCTCTTTACCACTTTTGTTTGTGTTAAAGTTTTGTTACCCTAGCTTTTCTAGTGTGATCCCTAGGTTAGTTTCTTTAGCACCCTATAAAATTTTAATATGGCATGTGTGATACTACCAAACCCAAGTAGTGGTGCTGGAGAAACACCTTCATGGTATTAGAGCCTAACTAGAAGCCTAAACGATATTACGACAATACGAAAAAGAAAAACCCCGCAAAATACGATTTTGGAAACCCCTTGAAAATGCTCTCTGTAAATTTTTTAAAAAGTGTTCAAAAAATTATTTTAGTAACTGCAGAGTGGCATTTAGGATGATACAAGAACACAGGAGGAATACGAAGGGGGGTGCTCGGTTCTAGGCCGGCGACAAGGCCACAAAGTCCGGCGTCGCCGACCCCTTATGCTCCCCTCCCCCTCGTATTTCACCTATGATCTATTACTCATATTCTGGGGTTTCTACTATTGCTTGGTTGTCCAGAATTGCATGTGATGTAAGTTTGGTATTGGGCTCTTTGCGGAATAGTTCGTATTCGTATTTTTATAGCATCGTATTGGTAACTTTAGCGACGTTAAACAAGTCGAACGAATTATTAAACACTGGTATTTTCCAGGTTGAACGTACTCGATATATAATGCAGGTATTCATATGGACCCTCTAGAAGAATGTAACCCTAACTCGAGATGTGACCGCCAAACTGCGACTAAACCTTAGGCTTTACCATAGTTAGTGGCGCCATAAATGAGGCTTGGGTCTGGCCTTCTATGGCTTGTCCATTAAATACTGTGTCATAGATTTTGGGTATTGTTTAACGGTGCTCAAGTGTTGGGCTTGCTGGGGAATATGGGTGTTCGTTGATTCGATCGAAGGGTTTAACATCGCCTAGTAGTATGTGATACTTGTTTCTGCGACCGTAAGCGTAGTATGCATATCGCCGGTTTCGTTGCTATATATCAACGGCAATTGGGATACGCATACTTGCTTACGTTGATGACATGCGATGTTATGTGTTGCTGTGTTGTGATGTATAGGATTGTCGTGATTGAATAGCCGGGGGTTTTTATGTGAGATGAGAGTGTTGCTTTTCATTCATGTAAAATTCATTTGTAATTTAATATTCTTTTATTTGGGACACTTCCGGGTTGAGGATGATGTCACCATTGTTATATATTATTTACTTTTCCGCATTAGGATAGACCCAAGGAGGAGAGCACAAGTGACCGGGTTCTGGGGTCCAGTGGGAGACCATCTCGAGGCGTCAAGACCGGGTTTCCTAACTCCAGAATTGGCAGGGTCACTTTCCACTCTCGTAGGGGTCTAGGGTGTGGGATTGGCTATTCATCACGACTGTGGAATCCGTATTTTCTATTCTTGGCTAAATACTAAATACGGACATCCTAATATATCCTATATTATCATATCTGTGTTTCTACTGCCTATATTCTGTGATGTGATCGCTTAATATATCTGAGACGAATGCTATATTATATATGAGATATATAATAGACGTTGTTTATGTTTTACACCCGTGCTAGTCCCGTCCCGGTATGCCGTTAGTTAAGTAACCTAACGGTGCATAACGGAACATTGCGGCGAATGCGGATGGCATAAGCGTACATTGTATTTTCGTTTCTTTTCTGTGATTGGCTTAAGGACTTAAATGATGGAACTACATTAATATGATTAATGTAAAGAAAATAAACCTAAAAAACTGTTGTAGAATCGGATTTGAAAACCACTCGGATTTTTACGAAAAAGCTACATTTCAAAACTGCGGAGCTTAAGCCACTCCTTTTGAAAACCATTTGATTCTACAACGATATCAAGTTCAAAGCGTTAAAGGTTTTCTTAAAAACCATCTGCAACCCTCCGTCATTTTAGAAAGTAGAGTACTTAGTATTCGTGCTACGTTTGTTGACCATAGCCAAGGCGTAGTGTACAGTAGCTAAGTGATGTCTTCCTACAATGCATATGATGCAGATTAATTAGGACGGGCATGTGACTTTGTTGACCTTAGCCAAGGGTCATGTGAACGGGTCAAATTAATCAAGAAATGACGGGTTGAACTTGACTAGTGCTTATGATTTGTTGACCATAGCCAGGGTCATGAGTGCTAGGGGTAAAAACCACATCGGGAGTTTCAAGAGTTGAAATTTGCAATGAGATTGCATACCTTCCATATGATGGTTGGATCCCGATCCCACTGTGGGCAATAGTTGCTCCCAGGAGAGTTTTGCAGTTTACAATTAGCTAACCTATTAGGTTTCTAGAAAGGTGTTAACGGGGCTATGCCTCTGGGAAGACGTGGTTCATATTAATTAGGTCCGTACGAAAGCACGGGGAACCTCCATCAAGTGCCGGCACTGGCCTGGCTGAATGGTTAGCGAAGTTGTAGACTATAATTAATCCTGGCTACTTTTCTTTTTAAGGTTTGAAAGAAAAACTTGATTAAAGCAGTGGGAGACATCGATTAGATAAGATAATAACCAATCTGATCTTTGCAAGAGATTTCACTGAGTGTATTCTTTTCTCTCTCTTAATAGCAGATACTAATGACAGGACTCAAGCATCTACTAGATAAAAATAAACTGAATGGGACCAATTATAAAGACTGGCTGAGGAATCTTAACATTGCCTTGACTTATGATAAGGTATCATATGTCCTCACGGCTCCAGCCCTGCTCGTCCCAGGTCCTAAATCTTCGGTTGCAGATAAGGAAGTCCGTAAGACATGGGACGCTGACTGTGTCATGGCTAAATCCCTCGCGCTTGCATCGATGGATAACACACATCAGAAGCAGCACGAGAATATGGACGTTCAAGCCATATTCCTCCATAGAAAGGAGTTGTATGGAGAGAAATCTCGCGTATTACGATACGAAGCATCCATAAAACTGTTTCAGAGGCAAATGGCCCCTGGCACACCAGTAGGAGACCATGTTATGAAGATGATAGCCCTCATAGAAGAGCTTGAGGACCTTGGGTAGACAATGGACAATGAGCAATATACGGATATTATTCTGCAGTCTCTCCCCTCCACCTTTGCTCAATTTATAGTTAACTTCAACATACACAACATGGAGAAGGAACTACCTGAACTCCTTAATATGTTAAGGAGTGCGGAGAGCACGCTGAAATCAGTGAAAACTCCCGTTTTGAGTGTTGGGCCATCTTCCTCCTCTCGCCCGAAGGCTAAGGCCAAGGGAAAGATGAAGAAGAAACCCACCAAACCTAAGGGTGGAGTCAAAAAGACTAAGGGGAAAGATAAATCCAAGGCTGGGGAATCGGGGAAAGGGGAATGTTATCACTGCCACAAAACAGGACACTGGAAGCGCAACTGCACAGAGTACTTGGATCTCAAGAAGAAGCATGGGGATGCTTCCGCTTCAGGTGTGTTTGTGACAGAAAACTGTTTTTCAATAAACTCTGCTTCCTGGGTATTAGCTACCGGTTCAGGTTCTCACATTTGCAATTCTATGCAGGGGCAGAGAAATAGCAAGGTTTTGAATACAGGTGACCATACTCTCCGCGTTGGAAATGGTTCCAATGTATATACAGTTGCAGTGGGAGAGTATCACTTGGGGCTGTCGTCTGGATGTATATTGGTTTTGAACCCATGTTATTATGTACCTACTATGCTTTATAATATAATATTCGTTTCTTTGTTAGACAATGAAAGATATAATTTTGTATTGCAGAACAATGTTATGAATATTCACCTGAATCAAATGTTGGTTGGGTATGGTACGCTTAATAACGGGATATACGTCCTAAATCAACACACAGTTTTCAGCATACAACACACTAATAAAAGAATTTTCAGAAACAAATGAAGCCTTTCTTTGGCACTGTAGACTTGGTCATATTAACGAAACAAGACTAAACAAGTTACACAAAGATGGATATTTAAACCCTTTTGAATATATATCTTATGTGACTTGCCAGTCTTGTATCAAGGGTAAAATGACCAAAACTCCGTTTAACGGAGACGGAGAAAGAGCTAATGAGCTCTTAGGCCTCATACATAGTGATGTATGCGGGCCAATGTCTACACAGGCTAGATACGGTTTTTCATACTTCATTACTTTCACTGATGATTTCTCAAGATTCGGTCATGTATTTTTATTAAAGCACAAATCCGAAGCTTTCGAGAAATTCACTGAATATAAACTTGAAGTAGAAAAACAAACCGGCTTGAACATCAAAATGCTTCGATCAAATCGAGGTGGGGAGTACCTCAGTACAAAGTTTGCAAACTTCCTAAAAGAGAATGGGATTCTCTCTCAGCTCACTCCTCCTTACACACCACAGCACAACGGTGTGTCAGAAAGACGGAATCGGACCCTATTAGATATGGTTCGTTCCATGATGAGTGATGCCGAGTTACCCGTCTCATTTTGAGGGCATGCATTGGAGACTGCAGCGTTTCTGCTAAACAGGATCCCAACCAAAACCGTGTCTACCACGCCATATGAGATATGGCATGGAAAGAGACCATCTCTTAAACGAATTAAGATTTGGGGTTGTCCGGCCTATGTTAAAAAGCAGAATCCGGACAAACTCTAGACACGGTCAGTCATGTGTAATTTTGTGGGATATCCAAAGAATTCTTATGGATATCTATTCTACCACAAGGAGGAACAAAACGTGTTTGTTTCTCAGCATTCCACATTTTTAGAAAAAGAATTTTTTACAAATGATACAGATGGCAATGTGGTAGATCTAGAAGAAGTTCTAGAAACACAGACTGCAAATGATGACATGGTTGAACAGGCTGTTGCAACAGAAACTGAAGAACATCGGCTACTCCGTAGGTCTGGTAGGACTTCTCGCCCACCTGAGAGGTACTACGGTTTCCTCATTAATGGTGATAGAGAAGACTGCATCATGGAGGATGATGATCCTACCAGCTTTCAGCAAGCTATCACGAGTGGAGACTCTGTGAAGTGGCTGGATGCTATGAGATCTGAAATGGAGTCTATGTACACCAACAAAGTATGGACTTTGGACATTGTACCCCCTGGGGAAAACCTGTGGGGTGCAAATGGATCTTTAAAAGAAAGATTGGTGTAGATGGGCAGGTAGAGACCTATAAGGCAAGACTTGTGGCGAAGGGTTTTCTTCAAACACCAGGTTTGGACTATGACGAAACTTTTTCTCCTGTAGCCATGCTTAAATCCATTCGGATCCTACTTGCTATAGCTGCTCACTACGACTATGAAATCTGGCAGATGGACGTTAAAACAGCATTTCTAAATGGAGATTTAGAAGAATGTGTTTATATGGATCAGCCAGAGGGCTTCATTAACAGTGGGAGCAACGGGAAAGCATGTAGGTTGCTCAAATCCATTTATGGATTAAAGCAGGAATCACGGAGTTGGAACATCTGTTTTGACGATGTTATCAAAAAGTTTGATTTCATCAAAAATCCAGATGAACCTTGTGTTTATAAGAAGACTGTAGGGAGAGCTGTCACCTTCCTCGTATTGTACGTAGATGACATTCTTCTGATAGGAAATGATATTCCTATGCTACAGTCGGTCAAATCTTTCTTATCACTAAGGTTCCCCATGAAGGACCTGGGTGATGCCACATACATTCTGGGCATTCGGATCTATAGGGATAGATCTAAAAGTTTATTGGGATTGTCCCAAACCAGGTATATTAACACCATCCTAAAAAGGTTTAGTATAGAAGACTCCAAGCGGGATGCCTTACCCGCTTGCCATGGGGTCACTCTCTCTAAGGACTCTTGCCCAAAGACTGATGAAGTGAGAGCTCGTATGAGCATTATACCCTATGCTTCTGCAGTAGGATCTATAATGTATGTGATGTTATGTACACACCCAAATATAGCTTATGCAGTTAGTGTAGTAAGCAGGTATCAATCCAACCCATGGGAGAATCACTGGATAGCTGTGAAGAACATTTTTAAGTACTTGCGAAGAACTAAAGAATTGTTCTTGGTGTATGGTAATGGAGATCTCCAGATGGAGGCCTTTACCGATTCGAGCTTCCAGAGTGATAAGGACGACAGCAAATCTATCTCTGGGTTTGTATTTACCCTCAATAGAGGGGCGGTAAGTTGGAAGAGTTCCAAACAGGATACTGTTGTAGACTATACGATGGAGGCTGAGTACATTGCTGCGAATGATGCCGCCAAGGAGGCCGTCTGGATGAGGAAGTTCATCTCGGAGCTAGGAGTACTTCCAACCATTATTGATCCAATACCATTATATTGTTATAATAATAGGGCTATGGCGTTAGCCAAGGAGCCCAGGTCCCATCAACGGTCCAGACACATCCTAAGGCGCTTTCATTTGATCCGGGAGATTGTAGATCGCCGCGAGATCGAGATTAGGAGAATAGACGCAAAGAATAACACTGTGGATCCACTCACCAAGGCCCTCCCTCTGCCACAGCATGAGCGACTTTTTGAGATGTTGGGTATGAGATACGCCAATAACTGGCCTAAGTGCAAGTGGGAGATTGTTGGATATATGTATGCCCTAGAGGCCATTATATGATAGTGGATGTATTTATACATGTATATATATTCAGTGTACATTCTTGCTCGACATGATAGTATGCTATCTGGTTCTTCTTTATCTGACATGTTGACTTGATCATGCTTTTATTCATTCACACATGTTGATAAAGCCCTGAGGATATTTGCTTGACTACTGTGATTATGATGGAGATCATACTAGTGGGACGTCTGTAGTTTATAAGCATATCCTAAAATGTCCCTAATCGTAGGTGTATCGAGATGGGGCATCGATATACCAGAGTAGACTAGCGTATATGATACTAGACCCATATGATGGGCGATGGATATTCCCACATCCATTGATGTTTGACATCAAGATCGTATACGGGTGCTCAGTGGTGACTGGGTACACTGGACGGACTCGCCGAGAACTCCTATATGGTATTATATCTATTGTCGGATAGCAGTTCTCAGGTGACACTGGTACAGGTTAGTCTGTAGACTCGAGATCGTCATAGAGTCTTGTGTGTTCTCCCACTGTACTTTGATTACCACCCTACCACGGCTCTACTGAGTCGTGCAAACAGGTGGCTTTTAGGTACAGTCCCGAGACACATGAAGACGATGAGCGATAGGATGGGTTTCATCTCACCCGGTATTGGGAGTTGATGCTGTGCTGTGCTCGATTGGCTATATCAGTAAGTCCCTGGCCATGGCTGTTGAGATTTACTGGTAAGTGTTATCGGTAGTTTCTCGATCTGTTATAGACCATTCATCGGCACGACTTATTGAGTTATTGGGGTCGACGTTACCATCCCTAGACTCGATATGCAGCATATCTGATGAAGAGATCGGACTGTATGGTAGTGTTGCCGGATGGCTCGACGGGAGTTGTGACAAGTTCGCTTGTTTTCTTCTGATCGCTCACTACCCGGGTTGCCGTTACGTTTAGCTGACCTCTTGCGGCTTGGGGGCGCTTGATATGATCATCACCCACTGCCGGCGTATTGACGAGTCTTAGAGTCCCACAATGGAGTTACCTAGTCCAGGCGAAACGGTGTGGTGTGCATATGAGATATGCGCGGGGACCCGATTAAATGCGTGTATGTGATACCGTATATTAATCGGACGGTTTGCTATTGGTCGGGTCGTATGTGATATGACCGGTTTGCTAAATCAAGTGGTTATTTATCATTGACCATTAGCTCTTTCACTTTAAACCCTTCTTGTCTTTTGTTGTATGCATGCATGTGTGCATTTATTCTCTTTGATGCACATATAGATGTGCATGCACTCATACATGCATACATAATTCTATCATGGTTGTTGATATATTGGATGGTGGCAATATAAGACTCACACCTTAATAAATATGTTGATATTTATTTTTGGAAAAGATAAATGGAATTGGATAAGTACTCATGGTTGATTATTATATTCCCCCCCCCCCCGCTAACCTTTGTGTCAACCATGAGTTATTTTCCATGGCCATTTTTGATCCAAAGATAAATATCTATATATTTATTAACTTAGGTTAAGAGTGAGAAGAAGAAAATATATAGATTTTCTTTTCTAATTCTTATCTCAATACTTATCATTATCTTGAGCTCTTCATTTGCCATCTTCTTCTTCCTCACTCTCTTGCTCTTTAGGTTTTGATAGTGAACAAAAGAGTGATCAAGTTAGGGTTTTGAAGTGAGAGAACAAACCACATCATCATTCTACACTACTCATGCCCATTAGTTTAGAGTGTTGGTTTCTACTTCTTCTCTTGATCAAGTGGAGCTACAAGCTTGGACAAAGAGGACTCCGGGTGGATCGTCGTGGATTTGGAGGATCTCAAGCAAGCTTCTTTCAACTCTCAAGTGGTCAAGGAGTCTAGCGTAGGGAGCTACAAAGGTTGTATTCTCAAACCCTAGCTCTTTACCACTTGTGTTTGTGTTAAAGTTTTGTTACCCTAGCTTTTCTATTGTGATCCCTAGGTTAGTTTCTTTAGCATCCAATAAAATTTTAATATGTACCAAACCCAAGTAGTGGTGCTAGAGAAACACCTTCAGTAGCTTGAGTTGGAGATCCCTCGACGTAGATTATTTTCGGCCTCGAAGTTCTTAAAGCAAGCTTGTTCCTCTCGCCTAGTGGAGCCTAACGAGAGTCCGGAAGACCACTACTTGGAGCAAAGGGACTACTACACGGAGCTTTAGAAGTGAAGAACCGGTCTACAAAGGTTGTATTCGCTGTTCAGTTAGAGTAAAGTTCTTTACTTGCTTAGTTATAACCCTAATCCTCTAGTTAGATTCTTGGTTCCGGGTTTCTTAGTGTTGGATATATATGCCCTAGAGGCCTTCATTGTATAGGATGCTAGGGATATGTATGTACATGATAATCTTGCTTAATATGATAGTACGCTATTTAGTTTGACTTTATCTTGACGTGTGATATATTTTACTTTGTATTTATAAACATGTTGATAAAGCCCATTGGGTGTTTACCTGACTACCGGCGTTGTGATGGCAGTCATACTTATGGAAGCTGGATAGTCAATAGGCACATCCTTAGATGTCCCTGGTCGCAGGAGTATCGAGACTGGGCATCGATACTCCAGAGTAGACTAGTGTATACATATCTAGACCCTGACGAGGGGCGATGGATTGGTCCCGCAGCCATTGGTGATGTGCACCTAAGATTGTATACAGATGCTCCTGGGTGTGAGTACACAGGACAGGACTCGTCAAGAACTGACTGGATGGTATTTATACCTAACGTCAGATAGCAGTTCTCAGGTGACATGTGTGCAGATAGTCCATTGACTTAAGGTCGTCATTTGTCTCGTGTGAGTTCCTACTGTGCTTTGATTACTACCCTACCACGGTTCAAAGGAGTCGTGCAAACAGGTTTTAGTTGGGCACAGTCCCGAGCCACGTGGAGGCAGTGAGCGACTGTTAGGGATTCGTCTCTCCCGGTATAGGGAGTTGATATCGCACGGTGATCGGTTAGTCATTATCATAAGTCCCTGGGTAGGGCTGATTGAGAATTACTGATGGACTGATCAGTAGATTCTCGGATGGTCTTGAGCCATGCCGACACGACTTGTACGGTTATTAGGGGTCTGACGTTTACCACCTCCCTAGACCATACATGCGATACTCTTAGACGAACTGTCACGTCCTGAAAGTACGGAACATGACCGGCGCTTAAACTACGAAACGTCTCGAGGCGTACGTAATCTAAGTTAGCCGAAAACCAAGAAATCCAAACCAAGAAAAGTAGTAGAGTGAAGGAAAACCAATTTAAAATCAAGTAGTTTTAATAGCATAAGCCGAATTTATGCGGCTTTAAAAACATCCAATATTTCCTGAAAATTTCGGCAGAGTCTCCTTTGTAGATACTAGCTCCCAAACGGGATACAACATGAATAGTATACGAAATCAATAAAAGGCATCCCCAAGCGGGAGCTAGCTCTTCGTCAATCGACGGTCACAACCACACAAGCAATATAATATACAACGCCAACGGCGAGGATCAAAACTCAAAAGGAAACTCAAAACTACAAGAAATAAAACGCGCGACTCTAAGGTCGAAAGAAGAACATCACTGGTCTCTATCTCAAAGAATAAATACATGTTTGGTTGATGGAACTTCTAGATACAACAGAGTAATAATATACAAGTTATATAATGGGGGGGTACGATACAAGTAAACCCACCTACTAGCAAATCAACCGAAGGAAACTATGCCCGCAAGCCATAATGAAACATGTACGGCAAACCTGCAAGAAACTGGGGCACAACGGGGGTGAGTTGCCAACTCGTGAATAGAAAAACATCTACGCACAGAAATCGCATAAATAACGCAACCTAGGTCAATGATCATAATATATCCTCAAATATATGAATAACATGCAGCCTATAACAATGGCTAGGGTAATATCTAACCCGAGTGTGATCTCATGTGCCCGTGTCAGTGCCTCAGGTAGCAATATATCATATGAATGAGGTATGAATGCATGAAAACAGAATACATGTAAATGAAGAAACTGTCCTCATAAATTAGTGAGATTTCCTTTGTATTTTTAAATTGAGGTATCATAAATGAAATCAGCATCAACAGTGTCTAGCATCGACATAAAACATAAATCTCAATGTCTCAAAACCTCAGGTTCCGGCTATCCGGACTGGCCTGTATCATCAAATCTCAGTACCTCAATATCTCGAAATTTCAATGTCTCAATCTCAATATCTAGGATGCCGTCAGTCCAGACCGGCCCCTACCATCCATCTCAAGACCACGACGGTATCCTCCGGATATCCGACGCATCGGGTAAAATCACCGGTAGGTAGTCTTCCCCTGCCAGGCTCATCGTCAACACCACGAGCTTCTTACCCCGGGGTACCTCACCGGGTCCACCATGTACCCGAAATGGTTCATCCAACTCCTCGAATCGGGTCTCGAAATCCATCAGCAAACTCATGGTGGACGACTCATACATCATGGGAAAACCGCATTTTTATTTAAAAAGAGAGAAAGCAGTTTATATATGTTTTGCGGTTTTCCTCCAAATCCAGAAAATATCATGGAAATCCGAATCATCAATAGCATGTAAAACCATGAATATAACCATGAGCATCCATGAATGCGGCATATAGTGAATAACAGTATGCATGAAGTGACAAGTAACAACTACAATGTCTAAACTAGCATATAAGGCAAGCAACTAATCATCATGTCAAAACTACTAGTTAACAAGCTACATTAGGCAATAATATTTTCTAAGGTGTGCGTGACATGGCAATTACCGATGAAGATGTGTGTGAGCCGGCAAGCAAGTGTACGTGGTACATACGCATCATCGGTAATGGTGCTGGTGTCCTAACAGTATGATATCAACAATGCAATAAGAAATTATAATATAAGTATGCGATGCGGAGCGAACAGTAATAATGAGCGGAATACTAGACACAACGATAACTAAACTGCATTATCCTAAAATAAGTCCTACAATAGTGCCTTTTGAAATAACACGAATCGCGGTGTTTTGAAAATTAAGGGCTACGGTGTTTTTAAGAAAAGATACGTCTTTTGAAACATCTGTAGAATCCCTTGACCTGTCTTTTAAAATACCCACGATTCGTAAGCTTTTGAAATAGGTAGGAGTCGAATCTAATCTATCGACTAAACTAAACTAGAGGGCTAAGCTAACAAGCTGGACTACAGGTAAGGAAACCGCCTAACATCTGAGTCGATATATATATATATACATACCTGTATATATATTAGTCGGTGATCCCACCTCAATAATATCATATCCGATACCATATCTATAATCAGACATCCCAAGTCAAGAGTGCGGATCAATCATAAAAATATAGCTCGTACGTAAATCCGTCGTACGGCATCCCCAATCTGGGTACGGATCAATATCATATTCCTCACACTATTCCTCTGGTATCCTCTTTATCCAAGATCATAGTCTAGGGTACTGACCTATGTCTAGTACAATACTAATCTCCTCAATATACTCATGATCTGACTACTGATCGACAATCTCGTACAAACCGATATCGTCAGCACATATCATCATCAAGGGGTATACATCGCCCGATACGGCCTAATATCAATATCCTAGCATATCATGCCTCATATCACGATCACATGTCGACCATTTTATTTATAACACTATTCACCCGTATCGCCACCGCAAGATCCGCTATAACACCAGGACGTACCTCAAGTACGAATCCTGCCATATCACCGATATCACAACCACAAAACAAATCTCATCGACTCAGCTCAATCCCAAGTATCATCCTCAAATCCGTATGTGAACACATAGTCTCATACCCACGTGAACACATAACTATAAAGAATCCCATGAGCACATATAAATAGGAATGTATGCAAGTATGTATGTGTGTATGTGTAGTGCAACACTACCCTAGGGTTCGCAACACTAAAATAATCCAACACGCCAATATCCATCCTAAACATCGTTATTAACCCCAAATAACATATAAAAATTGTTGGTGTGTATACGCATCCGTATACACTACCACGAACTGCGGGGATGCTATACGCCATCCACCCGACTTCTCCCCGTAGATATAAATCTACTCACCTAGTCCTCGCTAGCTGGTGCCGACGTCGCCATGTGCTTGCTTGTCGTCTCGAAGTCCACATTGGGTACCTACATATCATAACGCACCATATCGCATTAAAATCCGACTCATGACCAAAACGACGCACAAATCCCACATAGGTCAAAACCTATGGTTGCTTTCACAAATCGACCCAAAAACCCTCGACGTTGGCGTACAAATGCCAAACCATCGAGAAAGCTCCCAACACACTCATTTGTACAATTACAAGCACTAATTATAATATAAAATAGCTTAAAATTCACAAAAACCACAATTTCACTTAAAAAGTCATTTTCCCGAAAATCTAGCAAGCAAAAACTACCCGTTTTAGTACAAAACTCGACGTTTAAATGAATGTAGCGGTCAATATACTTATTAAATATTTTAAATAAGTCATATAAATCATTTCCATAATTTACTCTCATCAATTTCATTAAACCCAAAAATTCTAGTTTACAAAATACCTAAATTCTAACAATTTTATAGCAAAAATGCACAAACTACAATCTAGCTTGGATTTTCATGAACTAAAGTATTAAACTACACTTTAAAATGTTAATAATGCCATGAATACCCTAATTAGATTTTTTATCTCCAATAGTTAATCAAATTCCAAAAACCTAGTTTGCTTAAAAACTTGATTTGGACCAATTAAATGCAATAATTTACATAATAGCAACTAGATTAAGTTTTTGCATTTCCTAAGATGATGGACTACACTTGATTATTCTAGTAGTGATGGTTAAACCCTAATTAAATGTATTAGTGACGGCTTAAAATAATAATAAAATACATTTTTTTCAGAAAATTTGAAATTTCACCAGTGGCTCAATAAACACCAAATACTAGCAATTACATAGTTAGAATATGTATATTTAATTTTTATAATAAGATATTTGCATTTTGACTTTTTACAGAAAACCCCCTTATTTTACCGATTTTTCAAAATTTCACCGAAACGATTTTCAAAACGCTACACGAACAGACCGGACTGCGCGGATATTGTCACGGACAGGCTCAGTAGGAGTTCGGATGGATTTCCCCATCGGCCTTCTTATCGACATCTACCTGGGCACCGTTACGTACAGCTAGTGCCGCTTGCGGTCTGTGGTTAAACCCACTGCCAGCGTAGTAGTCGAGTCTTTAGAGTCCCACACCGAGTTTTCCCTACTCCAGGAAAAACGATATAGAGGTCGTACGGTTTTACGACAAGGGTTCGGACGCATACGTGTGTTTACGCACGTACGACGTTCGGACAGTTTTTACTAGCCGGCTTTAGTTTAAGCCAGATTCTAGTATCATGTTATTGGATTTATACAGTCTAAAATTTTTCCGTGTTTTCACGGATAGGAGGGGCGTTCTCGTAATTTTACGGGAAGCTTCTAGAAGCATAGTGACTTGAGGGTTTAGGTGGCATTATCATTAAATGATATTGTGACTCATTTTGTGTGATTCATCATGTCATTAATGCATTATTAAATGCTTAATGACTCACATAGTGAATCACTCATATTGAATTAATGTAGCATGATGAATAATCACATTTATTGATTTATTTGTTTATTCATTATGCTTCATCTATTCAAGTGAGAAACAATATCATTATCATTATCTTCTTCACCATCTCTCTCCTCAAGCTCACTCTCTCTTCAAATTCTAATCCTACCACTCATGAGTTGAGATCAAGGATTAGAATAGACTAAACACTCCATAACCTAACTCTATATGATCTAAGTTCCTTTGATTAGCAACTAGAGAAACTTAGTTACCTCAAGTTTGGAGGTGAAGCTTGGATTAGGGTTCTCGGGTGGATCATCTATCACTTAGAGGAGGCCGAGGAGGACGTAGAGATCGAAAAGACGAAGGACACGATTCACTAGGTATAATCTCTTTCCATAGTAGTTAAGAACTTCTATGGTTGTTGTTAATTATCGTTTAGCAAAGATCTTCGGTTAGTCGATGTATGCTTAAAGAGCAAGATCGTTTTTCATATTTCCGCCTCCCCGCAACTCGTGGGGTGTTGCACATCGACTTACAGTGGTATCAGAGCCTCACTAAACAATAATTAACTCATTTGCAAAGTCGTATGAATTTCGAACGCAAAACGAACCGGAAAATACACGGATATCACATAGTTTCTGTCGATTTTAAAATGAGGCATAAAAATTTTTCAGGGACCTCCAGAATAACCTACATGAAATTATAAGAACACTGGAAAAAAATGGGCTCCTGAATCGGCCACAGAGCCGCGGAACCGCGGCCGATCCCACCGATCCGCCGCGGATCTGCTGCCGAGTTGGAGCCGATTCAGCCCAGTTTTTCCCTGTGAATCTTCTGTGATGTTTTGTCTTTTCTGGAATGATTTATTTTCTGCTCAAGTTTCAGATTTACAGAGAAGTTTTGGAGTAGAATCTAATGTGTTTGATCGATCGAAATTATACGATGTTTGCTAATTTGATTATATCTGTGAACTGTATTATGTGTTCGTAAACCTCCCCTAACTGCTAGTATGTCGGTTGGCAGGGGGTTGCATATATCTGTAATGTTTTAACTGTTTGTAATTATGAACTGTATTGGATTGTTGTGATGATTAGCCGGGGTTTTGTGATGGGTTATTGTATTAATTCATTCGATGTAATTGTAATAAGTTGTAATATTATTTTGCGGGGCACATCCAGGTTGCGGTTGTAGCCACCGTTGTATTATTTCTTTTTACTGTTTTTGCTCCTAGGATAGACCCAAGGTGGGGTGCACAAACTACCGGGTATTTCGAAGTGTTTAGTGGTCTACTCACGTTGTTGAGGGAGACCGCTTCACTTCGGGTACTTGGCGGGTAGTTTGCCGTACCCGTAGGGGTCTGGGGTGGGGTAATGGCTATTCATCACAACTGTGCAATCCGTCTTTCGTTGCAGGCTCAAAAGAAACGCGGATTGCTTGTATATCCGATAAAGTTCATCTGTGATCTGGAATGCCTATTATTGCGTCTGACGAATGTACAATATCTATATATGATAGCTATTTAGACGTCACTTATGTTTTACACCCGCACTAGCCTAACCCCCGCTCTGCCGTTAGTTAAGTAACCTAACGGGTGATGACGGGGCCCCGTGGAGAATGCGGATGACATAAGAGGACGTTGTATTTTCGTTGTTATCTGTAATGATAGGTTAATGATGGGACGCATTATTTTAATGCAAAGAAAATAAAACCTAAACTGAATCGTTAGAACAATTTCAAAACCACTCGGTTTTCTTCAAAAAGCAAATTTTAAATGCGGAGCTTAAACCACTCCTTTTAATAAAGGCTATCATGGTTCCTTCGATCATATCAAGTTCACTACGTTAACGGCTTTTTGCCAAAAACCAGCCGTAACCCTTCGTCGTTTCAAATAGACAGCACATCGTATTCATGCTATGCTTGTTGGCCTACGTCAAGGCATAGTGGATGGTAGCAGTGTGGTTTGCTTCTTTGTTGCATAGATAGATGAATTAGTATAGGACAGACATACAGCCTTGTTGGCCTACGTCAAGGGCATGTACGATGTACCTAAATTAATCAGGACAACGACGGGTAGAACTTGACTTGCGTCTTATGATTTGTTGGTCTATGTCAAGGTCATAAGAGCTTGGGGTAAAAATCATATCGGGAGTTTCAAACATAAAGGAAACTTGCAGATTTAGCATACCTTCTGGAGTGTGGTGACTAGAGTGGCTTCCATCTAGTGCATCATGCAATGATAGTTGGATCCCGATCCCACTGATGAGTAGGATTACTCTCGGGAAATTTTCTCACTTAACAATCAATGCTATAAACAAAGTAAGTGTCCAGAAAGGTGTTAGAGGGGCTACGCCTCCAGGGAAAAGAGGTTATTTAATTAAGGAACTTCGCGAAAGTGTTGGAAAACCTCCCTCGAAGTACCAACACTGGCCTGACTGAAAGGTTAAGCAAGTATTGTAACATGTGATTAAATCCTGACTAGTTCTTCTTTTAGGTTTTGAAGAAGGATTTGAGGAAACAGTAGGAGCCATCCTGTTTAGATAAACTAAAAACCAATCTAAACTTGCAAGAGCATATGCTGAGTGTTTTCTTTTCTCTCTCTCTGGCTGCTACCATGACAGGACTAAAACTATTATTTGAAAAAAATATACTGACCGGCCAGAACTATAAAGATTGGCTAAGGAACGTCAACATTGCACTGACTTATGACAAAGTAGCATATGTTACCACCGCTGTTCCTCCCCTTATCCCAGGACCAGATTCCTCAGTTGTGGACAAGGAAGTTCGCAAAACCTGGGATCTAGACTGTGAGCGAGCTAAGTGTATCATGCTAGCGTCCATGAACAATGAACTCCAGAAACAGCACGAGAGTATGGATATTATATCCATCTTTCTCCATTGCAAGGAATTGTATGGGGAGCACTCCCGTATCGCGAGGTACGAGACCTCAAGGAAACTCTTCCAGATGAGGTTAGCTCTAGGATCGCCTGTAGGAGAGCACGTCCTCAAAATGATCAGCCTCATTGAGGAACTCGCAAACCTGGGATGCGTGCTAGAGAATGATTTGTACATCGACTTGATTTTACAGTCCCTTCCCCACACCTTCTCTCAGTTCGTGCTTAGCTTCAACATGCACGAAATGGAAGCTGATCTTCCAAAGCTCCTCAACATGTTGAGGGTAGCAGAGACTCCTTGAAAAAGGAGAAGACCCATGTTCTGTATGTTGGCCAATCATCCTCTTCTAAATCTAAAGCGAAAGCTAAAGGAAGAAGAAAATGAAAGCCACCAAACCGAAGGGTGGGGTCAAGAAGGTGCAGGGAACGAACAAGGTAGGAAGGGTGAAGGAGGATATAAACGAATGCTTTTATTGTCACAAGCAAGGGCACTGGAAGAAGGATTGTATGGCCTTCAAAGCCAAGGACAAGAAGCAAGTTGTTGCTTCTGCTTCAGGTGTGTTCGTAATCGAAAATTGTCTTTCAGTAAACTCTACATCATGGGTACTTGATACCGGTTCTGGTTCTCACATCTGTAATTCATTGCAGGATCTGAGAAATAGTAGAGTACTGGGGACAGGTGATATGACTCTCCGGATGGGCAATGGAATGCATGTAGATGCTATTGCAATAGGGGAATATCACCTAGGGTTGACTAGTGGGCACATTTTGGTGTTGTACAGCTATTTTTGTATTCCCAGTATGTTGTATAATATTATATCAGTATCTTTGTTATCTAATGAAGGATATAATTTTGCGCTTGAAAGAAATGTCATGAACATTCTCCTAAATCAAGAACTGATTGGGTATGGCACACTAGAAAACGGCATATACATACTTAATCAACCTCGAATTTTCAATATTCAAAACACACTTAAAAGAAAGGCTCCAGATTCAAATCAAGTCTTCCTATGGCATTGTAGACTTGGTCATATAAACGAAACAAGGTTGACTAAGTTACATAAAGATGGATATCTAGATCCGTTTGAATATTCATCATATGAAACTTGTCAATCATGTATCAAAGGAAAAATGACCAAATCTCCGTTCACCGGACACGGAGAAAGAGCCACAGAACTCTTAGGACTTGTACACAGTGATGTATGTGGTCCAATGTTTACGCATGCGAGAAGCGGTCACTCCTACTTCATCACTTTTACTGATAACTTCTCTAGGTATGGACATGTGTTCTTAATGAAACATAAATCCGAGGCCTTTGAGAAGTTTAAGGAGTATAAAAATGAAGTAGAGAAACAAACTGGTAAAAGCATCAAGACACTTCGATCTGATCGAGGTGTAGAATACTTAAGTACCAGTTTCCTTGAATGCTTAAAAGAGAATGGAATTCTCTCTCAGCTTACTCCGCCTTATACACCTCAGCATAATGGTGTATCAGAAAGGAGGAATCGCACGCTATTAGATATGGTGCGTTCAATGATGAGTAGTGCTGAGTTTGCCTTTTCCTTCTGGGGTTTTGCTCTAGAATCAGCAGCATACTTATTGAATAGAGTTCCGACTAAGTCTGTGCCTACCACTCCATATGAAATGTGGAGCGGGAAGAGACCATATCTCAAGTATATCATGATATGGGGGTGTCCGGCATATGTTAAAAAGCATAGTCCGGACAAGCTCGAGGCACAGTCGGTTTTGTGCAAGTTTGTAGGATACCCCAAACATTCAAGGGGGTACATGGTCTACCACACTGAAGAACAAAACGTGTTTGTAGCTCGCCACATTGTCTTCTTAGAAAACGAATTTCTTGCAAAAGAAATTAGTGGGAGCGCGGTAGAGCTGGAAGAAATTCCAGAACCTCAAACTGCTGCCGAGGACATAGTGGAATCTCAGGTTTCAATAGAACCCGACGAACCAACGCCACTACGCAGATCTAGTAGGCTTTCTCATCCTCCTGAAAGATACTATGGTTTTCTTCTAGATGGGGATCGAGAGGATTGCATCATCGATGATGATGAGCCTATTAGTTTTCAGCAGGCTATCACGAGTATTGACTCGGTGAAGTGGCTGGATGCTATGAGATCCGAAATGGAATCCATGTACACCAATAAAGTATGGACTTTAGAAGTTGCTCCTCCTGGGGTGAAACCAGTTGGATGCAAATGGATCTTCAAAAAGAAGATTGGTGCACTTGGACAAGTGGAAACCTACAAAGCTAGACTCGTTGCAAAAGGTTTTCGTCAAAGACCAGGATTGGACTATGATGAAACCTTTTCACCTGTAGCTATGCTTAAATCCATTCGGATCCTGCTTGCCATTGCTGCCTTCCATGACTATGAAATCTGGCAGATGGATGTAAAAACAGCTTTTCTAAATGGACATTTAGAAGAGAGTGTTTACACGGATCAACCAGAAGGTTTCTTAAACAGTGGGAGCAGCGGAAGAGTGTGCAAGTTGTTTAAATCCATCAATGGATTAAAGCAAGCATCGCGGAGTTGGAACATCTGCTTTGATGAGACAGTCAAAGAATTTGACTTTATCAAAAATGTAGATGAACCATATATTTATAGGAAGATTGTAGAAGGAGCAGTAGTCTTCCTCGTTTTGTACGTCGACGACATACTACTGATAGGGAATGATGTCCCTATGCTACAATCAGTAAAGCTCTTCTTGTCACAGAAATTCTCCATGAAAGACTTGGGTGATGCAACCTACATTTTGGGCATTAAGATCTATCGTGAAAGATCTAATAGAATGTTGGGACTTTCACAGTCCAGGTATATTGACACTATACTGAAGAGATTTAGTATGGAAAATTCCAAGCGCGGTAATATACCCGCTTGTCACGGGATCACCCTCTCCAAAGAGATGTCTCCAAAGACTGATGAAGAGAGGGCTCACATGGACATTATACCCTACGCTTCGGCAGTAGGATCTATAATATATGCGATATTATGTACCAGACCAGATGTAACTTACGCACTTAGTGTAGTAAGCAGGTATCAGTCTGACCCAGGTGAGAAGCATTGGATAGCGGTAAAGAACATTCTCAAGTACCTGAGAAGGACTAAGGAGATGTTCTTGATTTACGGTAATGGGGACCTCCAGGTTGAGGCTTTTACCGACTCCGGATTCCAAAGTGACAAAGATGATTCTAAATCCATTTCGGGTTTTGTGTTTACCCTCAATGGAGAGGCGGTATGTTGGAGGAGTTCCAAACAGGATACCGTCGCAGACTCAACAATGGAGGCTGAGTATATAGCTGCTAGTGAAGCCGCAAAAGAGGTTGTCTGGATAAGGAAGTTCATCTCTGAACTTCAGGTAAATCCGTCCATTTCCAATCCAATACCTTTGTATTGTGATAACAATGGGGCTGTAGCATTAGCGAAGGAACCAAGGTCCCATCAGAAATCCAGGCATATCTTAAGGCGGTTTCACCTGATCAGGGAGATCGTGGATCGTCAGAAGATCGAGGTACGGAGAGTGGACACAAAAGACAACACGGCAGATCCATTCACCAAGGCCATCCCTCAAGTCCAGTTTGAAAGGCTGTTTGAGATGTTGGGCATGTTGGAGATAGTGCCCTCAGAGTCGATTATTGGATCACAGGCACGTGATTACAATGATTGAGGGGAGGACCTGTCCCAGTAGGACAGTCTTACTCGAGATGATAGTATGCTATCTGGTTTATCTTTATCATCGTGTACTTCTTTAGGTGACCTTTCGAGTCGCTATTACACGTTGATAGAGCCCCTAGTATTCTTGCTTGACTACCAGCAGTATGAGGGCGATCATATAAGTGAGAGCTGGAGTCTATAAGCACATCCTTAAAAGGTCCCTAGTCGTGGGAGTTTCGAGATAGGGCATCGATACTCCAGAGTAGACTAGTGTATACAGTCGAGACCCCGACGAGGGGCGGTGGCCGGTCTCACAAGCCACTGGTGTCAGTTGGTTCACCTAAGATGTATACAGGTGCTCATTGGGTTATGAGTACACCGGACAGGACTCGCCGGGAACCTGCTAGTTGGGATTATACCAGACGTCAGATAGCAGTTCCCTGGTGACATGTGTACAGGTTAGTTCATCGACCTGAGATCGTCATTTGTCTCGTGTGAGTTCCCACTGTGCTTTGATTACTACCCTACCACGGCTCAAAGGAGTCGTGCAAACAGGTTTTAGTTGGGTACAGTCCCGAGCCACATGGAGGCAGTGAGCGGATCTGCAGGGGTTCGTCTCTCCCGGTATTGGGGGTGAGGTCGCGCTGTGTCTAGGAGAGCCAGAACATGAAAAGTCCTTGGCCAAGGCAGGAGATTTGCTGGTAGGTATTCCAGTAGTATCTCAGGGTGTTCTGGGCTACACTCCGACACGACTTGTACCGTTTTTCGGGGTCTGACTTTTACCAACCCCCTAGGCCCGCCATGCGATGCTCATAGATGAACGGACCGGACTGTACGGATATTGTCACTGACAGGCTCAGTAGGGTGTCAGGATGAGTGCGCTCATCGACGTCCCTTTTGGTCAATACCTGGTAGCCCGTCACGTATTGGCTTATACCTCTGACGTGCTAGTGGTTAAATCCACAGCCATAGTATTGACGAGTCTTTAGAGTCCACCACACTCAGTTACTCAGGTTTCGGGCGAAACGCTGTAGAGGCCGTATGGAGATACGGCAGGGTTCGATCAGATACGTGTGGTATTGCACGGATCGTGATCGGACAGTTTTTACTAGCCGGCTTTGGCTTAAGCCCGATTCTAGTATTAGATAGTGTAGTTTTGTCTCTTTGCATTTGTGTTCAGTGGGAATACAAATGAGGGCATGTATTTGCAGTAGCGGGGTTTTCCTGTAATTTATTACGGGATCAGTTTTCTGAAGTTGCCAGTTTGCATTCCGTTCCGGCCGGTTTTCTTTTATTCCTTCTCGGCCGGACTTTTCGTTTGGGGGGGTTAATTGCATGTTTGCAATTAACTTACTTGTGAGGGGCTTTCTTGCCTTTGTGGCTTTTTGATGAGACTAGCATCATGATGGGATTCCATTCTAGTCTTTTTCATGGCTTTTCTTTTGATGGTTGTTTGATGTAATGAGATGAGAAATGAGTGTGACATTTCTTTTTCTCATTATCATTTTCTTTTTCTCCACTTGTTTTTTTTCCTCCACCATTTTTTCTATGATGAGGGGCCGGCCACTATGGTGAGGGGAGAGAGAGAGGGATCCTTTTTTGTGGTGGCAAAAATCTCCATCTCATTTTATTTCCATTCATCACAAAATGAGAGTTTCATTTCAAAGCTCATTCTTTTTCTCACCTCCACATCCATGGCAACTTCTAAACCCCAAAAGAGACATAGCATTCTACACTATTCTACAGCATCCCTTGGACGCGTCGGCTAGCCAACTTCGCGCCCGAGTTGCCTCGGTCAAGAGGTGGGAGCCCGTAAAAGATTCCGGCTACGTCGTGCCCTTTCCGACGAGGAGGTGATGGACGGAGTTTCCGCGGGAGATCGGAGTGGAGACGAAGACCAAAGGACACGGATCGCTTGGTATAGCTTCTCTACTCTTTTCTATTTTGCTAGTTGCTAGGTTAATGGCCCGATCCGGGTGAAAAGTGCGCGGTGGTGCCGGTTGCAAGTTTTGCAAAGTTTTTGTTTCCGCGTTTCCGGCGTCGGATCGACGACCGGGGCGCTCCCGCAGGCTTACATTGGTATCAGAGCCACGCCATTAACCTCGCCTAGCTTGCTCTAGCACGTTTAGAACTCGATCGAACAAAGTTCC
Source organism: Agapanthus africanus (assembly GCA_030015575.1). Taxonomy (NCBI): domain Eukaryota; kingdom Viridiplantae; phylum Streptophyta; class Magnoliopsida; order Asparagales; family Amaryllidaceae; genus Agapanthus; species Agapanthus africanus. The sequence continues at coordinate 209,134,974 of CM057350.1, forward strand.
CAAAAACCGTATTTTTCATACTTCATGTTTCTGTCGAAATTTTTTCAAGCTCCAAAAATTTTTCAGGTCATTGCAGAAACACAAGCTTGAAAACCTAAGAATTCTGGTAAAATTTGGTACAGTGATCGCTTAGTACGGCCGCGGAAACGCGGCCAAACCCCTGGTTTGGCCGCGGTTCCGCGGTGGGAATGTGTCTTCACTGCACAAAATTTTCCCAGTAGGCTTCTGGTTAGGAAATAGGGGTTTTGGGATATTTTCTTTGGGCCCAGATTTTCTGTAAGTGCTACAGTACTGCTTGGGGCCCACTTGATAATATTTGTTCGGTCGGATATTTTAAACATGCCAGTTCACAGTATTTACATTATATCTGCGACCGTGAATGTCACTTGATCGGTAAATCCAGTCTATCTACTATAGCCCGGATAGACGGATTTGCGAACGTGACATTCACGTTGATGTTCTATGTTTTGCTGTGATGTTGCGGATCGGTCGTGGGGATAGCCTGGTTGCAGTAGTAGTACAGTTCTGTTTTATATATACATTTGATATTGCGGGGCGAGCGTCCGACATGTGGACTGCCGTCACTACCTGTTTGTATTATTTTTTTACCAGGTTGCGGTCGATGTACCCGTTGTATGTATATTTTACTTTCTGTACTAGGATTACCCCACGGAGGGGTGCACGGATAGCCGGGTTCTAGAGGGCAGCGAGCCCGCATCTCAGGGCATTGAGACGGAGGGGGCTTCACTCTAGAATTGGCGGGCTATTCGCCGCACTCGTAGGGGGTATAGGATTGACCCAAGAGGGGTGCCCAAGTTACCGGATTCCGTGAAGTGCTGGGTGGTCCATTCACGTTGCTGAAGGGGGCTGCTTCGCTTCAGCTTTTGGCGGGTAACTTGTCGCGCCCGTAGGGGTCTAGGATTTCATTGCACAGGCTATCCACACGACCAGGGGAACGTCGGGTTTCAGCGGCTCTGTGAAACCCGGGGATCCCAGATATCTGTATTGATTTGTGTTGCTATACATTTCTTTGTTGCATTTTATCACGCCTTGAGCGAAAATTATATATTATTATATATATATATTAGTAGATGTTGTATATGTTTTGCATCCGCACTAGTCCAGTCCCCGCTCTGTCGTTAGTTAGCTAACCTAACGGGTGAAGACGGGACCCGGTGGCGAATGCGGATGGCATATACGTACGTCAGTATATTTTCGTTCTTTGTGGTGTGATCAATTGATGGGACTGCGTTGATTCGGATCAATGCTAGATAAACAAACCTATTTTGATGTTGTTGGAACACTTTTTCAAAAAGCTGTTATTGCAAGGACGTTCACTTTTGTTTTGCACAGTGGTATTCAGTTGGAATATCCTGCTCCTCAGTCGACGAGGCAAGGGCCGAGATCCCTTCACCGGGAGTGACCCCTTGGACAGAAGTTTGCGTCAGGGCAATAACTTCACTATAGCCGATTACTTTTTCTTTGCATCGTGGTATTCAGTTGGAATATCCTGCACCTCATTCTACGGGGAAAGAGCCGAGATCCCTTCACCGGGAGTGACCTCTTTAGCAAAGGTTTTCGTCACTATATTCTAAAAAGCTATCAGTTCCTTCAACGATATCAAGTTCATTACGTTAAAGGTTTTCGCCAGAAACCATTCGTAGCCCTCCGTCGTTTCAGACGGGTAGCACGTAGTATTCATGCTATGTTTGTTGGCCTTCGTCAAGGCATAGTGTATGGTAGCTGCTTGTTGCCTTTCTGCTGCATAGATAGATGCGTTGGTTTGGGACAGTCGTATAGCCTTGTTGGCCTTCGTCAAGGGCTTATACGAGTGGGTTCAAATCAACCTGGACAATGACGGGTAGAACTTGACATGTGACTTATGATTTGTTAGCCTTCGTCAAGGTCATAAGAGCATGGGGCAAAAATCCACATCGGGAGTTTCAAAAGAACTGAAACTTGCCAGATATGCGCATACCTTCTGGAGTGTGATAACGTGAGCGGATTCCATCACGTTATCATGCGATGATAGTTGGATCCCGATTCCCACTGATGAGTTGGTTTACTCCTCGGGTGATACCGGCTAATTCTTCTTTTAGGTTTGGGGAAGAATTTGACGTTACAGTGGGAGGTTTCCAGATTAGATAAAGTGATAACCATTCTGATCTAGGTTAGAGTGCACGCTGAGTGTTTTTTTTCTCTCTCTCTTTGGCAGCGACCATTGACCCGACCCTAGACTATGACTCAGTGACCAAGTTGACCGAACCTTCTTAACACTAGCTTTTGGATTGTCAGAGTTGCAGACCTCATTGCCACTCCTACTTTTACCCTTTTCTCCGGGACACCCCGTATTACTACGAACGTCCACTTCCATTGGACAAAACCATCGTATGGTTATATACGAACTCGAAGGAATTTATTCGAGGATGGTTTCTGGTACTGGAGAAAACGAATAGGACTATTCAGTTGTCTTTTCCTTTTACCTTCTCTCTCAGATTGCGAGTACTCCTTGGTTTAGGAGATAGTACACCTATTACGCAAATTGGATAGTCTTCTTCCAAACCATAGGCAGGTGCCGACCGGTAGGGAATGAAGAAAGCCAATTAGCCTAAACGATGTACAGAAGGTATTAAGTTCAGACAAAGCAAGGGAATAGTAAGAGGGCAAAGTAAATTGCGACTGATATTCACGACCAAACCAAGTATTTCTTCGCCAATCCTAAATCACCTTTGTATTTCTCCAGGACACTCCGTATCATTACGAAGATCCCAGTTTATTGGATAATCCATCGTATGGTTATATACGAACTCGAAAGGAACTTGTTCCAGTTCGGGGATGGATCCTGGTTCAGGAAAAATAGGAATTAAGTACATTCGGTTGTCTTTTATCCTCACCTTCTCTCGCATTGCGAGTGCTTCTAGGATTAGGACAGTACACCCATTATGCTTATTGGATAGTCTTCTTCCAAACCATAGGCTGGTGCCGAACGGTAGGGAAGGAAGAAAACCAATTGGCCTAAAGGGGTGTACAGAAGGTAATGACTAAAGACATATAAAGGGATTTGGAGAGATGGCAAAGAATTATACGGTTATAGTTGTGAATCTGGATGATGGAGGAGGCATTACTAGGAATACCAGGATACCCCATCGAAACATTTCAATGTTTCAGTTCCACTGTGTACTGTTAAAAGAAAACTGATTTCCCGATTAGACACTTACTCCAGGGTATGTATTTACCAGGTTGGATTCTCACATCTGTATGGTTTTACAGATGATGAGTGGGAGTAAGTTATTGGGAATTAGGTGACCATCCTCATTATATCGGGATTCATTGTAATTGGTGATATTTGAGGAAGTCACCTGGGTTGTTTGCCGGTCGGCAAATATTTGGTTTTGAATATCCGTTGTGTGCACCAATTTCAAATTGATATATCTGTACGTCTATTTTTATAGAGTGAGACATACCTTTTTGAAATTATGTCTATGACATTTACCTATACCAGTGGATGGTTAGGTAAGGAGCATTAAACAGCGGTGTAATTCTTCTTAACCATAAGTACTGTTTTCAACCTACGACACACAGTGAATGAGTTTTTAGACTCAGCGGACTTATACAGAGCATTGTATATTGTCCAGTGTCCATTAGGACAGAGGGGTTGGTCCTCATACTATATTCTGTTTACTTTTAACTTCTCTAGTTCTTAGACATGTGTTTCGTAGAAACACAGGGTCTAAGTTTTGAGGAGTTATAGGTATATGAATAAAGTAGAGAACCAGGTATCGCAAGTATCAGGATTCTTCAAGGTAATCGAAGATGTAGATACTTGTATATGGCATTCAGATGATAGTAATGTTTAAGAGAACTTGCTTCTCTTTCAGGTTACTCATAATTGGAAGTACTCCTAAGTTGAGTAACGCTGATCGGCCTCCTTCCATTTAGTAGACATGCACTGGTGACAGCTGCATGATTTGAATCTGGTTCAATTAAATCAGTGCCTCTGTTTCTTGGATATAGAACAGTTCATATCTTGACATTGTTAAGGTACGGGGAGTTGTCCGGCTTATGCTTAAAACCAGAATCCGGATAACTCAAGGCACGTTTCTGTAATGGCTGTTTGTGGGTTGACCCGGGCTATGACGAGGGTTGATTTTCTACCATCTGGAAGATCAATAGTGATATTGTTCTTGACTCGCCACAGTTTTAATTAAAAATGGATTTTTTCAGAAAACAGTAGTGGGAGTATGGTAGAACTAGAAGTGATTCCAGAACCGCAAACGATTACTGAAGATTTGATACGAACCTAAAGATTCAATCTGGTTTGACATTCCATTGGCCACTCCGCAGATATGATGAGTAACCTCAGGCACCCGAGAGGTACTTCGGTATGCTCAAGGACGGTGGCAGGGAGGTTCTCGTTTACCCAGACTTGCCATTGCTGTTGTTCCAGACTGTGAGACCCGGCAGAAGGATGAGTATAGCGTCGTTCTAAACTGGCTTTAGAAGTGCACGTCTATATGACTCTGCCAGAGGGTTGTCGTAGTCAGTGGGAGCAGCAGAAGCATTGGTGGCCATCAGGCTTATGTCTATTTATTGACTAGAGCAGATATAGCGGAGATAGATCATCTATTTCTGATGTGACAGTCATAGGTTTGACTTCATCAGAATAGGGGATGGATCTGTTAAGAAGGTGGTAGGGTGTGATGTCCTGGTATTTGATGACATACACAGAGTAGGAAGTGATATTCCTATACTACGATCGGTTATACGTTGGTCGTCACACAGTAGTTTCTCCATATGGGAATTGGATCTTATATCGTACATTCTGGTCACTAGATCTATAGTTTTAGATCTAGATTTGGGTGGTTTCCCAATCTGGGTACTTTGACAGCATTCTAAGTGTATTTAGAATGGACGACTCCTGGCATGGTGGTGTACCTGCAGTTGATGGAGTCACCCTCTCTAAAGGTGTCTTACAGACTAAAGGGGAGAGGGATGTGCATGATTGGCAGATCACTTGCTTAGGCAATTGAGTCAATTATGAGATGTCAAGTACCACACCAGATGTTGTTCTTGCAGTAGGTGCAATAAGTTGATATTCATCCAAATCCTGGAGAAACAATTGGAAGCAGTTATAGAACATAAGTTGATGTTCTAGGGAATTGATAACGGCAGCCTCCTTTAGGAGACGGTTATCATTCCAGGCTTCCAAGGTGACCTGGATAGCAGAGTGGCTGTCAGAGTTATAGTTTTCCCTCTGACGAGGGGCAGTATTTTGGACAGGTGGTCCAGTTGGATACTGAGGGAAGGCATGACGCAGGACACTGATTAAGTTCAGTTGTCGATACAGTCTAAGAAGTTTGGATTTGGAGTTCATTTATGAGCTAGGTCCCATCAGACATCCAGACATTCTAAGACAGGTATTGCTCATTTCGGGAGATGGCTTTCTCCGCGAACATGGGATATAGAGAGACAGAAAGAAACATCACAGCGGATCCACTCACTGAGGCTATTCCTCGAACGCAATAGTTTCGCAAACGAGCTTTGTGAGACTGACTAGTAGAGGAGTTGGGTGTTCGGTATCACACGGGCTGTGAGTATGCGACATCGCAATAATTAGCCTTGAGTGCAAGTGGGAGATTGTTGGAGATAGTGCCCTCAGAGTCGATTATTGGATCACAGGCACGGGATTGCAATGATTGAGGGGAGGACCTGTCCCAGTAGGACAGTCTTACTCGAGATGATAGTATGCTATCTGGTTTATCTTTATCATCGTGTACTGCTTTAGGTGACCTTTCGAGTCGCTATTACACGTTGATAGAGCCCCTAGGATTCTTGCTTGACTACCAGCAGTATGAGGGCGATCATATAAGTGAGAGCTGGAGTCTATAAGCACATCCTTAAAAGGTCCCTAGTCGTGGGAGTTTCGAGACAGGGCATCGATACTCCAGAGTAGACTAGTGTATACAGTCGAGACCCCGACGAGGGGCGGTGGCTGGTCTCACAAGCCACCGGTGTCAGTTGGTTCACCTAAGATGTATACAGGTGCTCATTGGGTTATGAGTACACCGGACAGGACTCGCCGGGAACCTGCTAGTTGGGATTATACCAGACGTCAGATAGCAGTTCCCTGGTGACATGTGTACAGGTTAGTTCATCGACCTGAGATCGTCATTTGTCTCGTGTGAGTTCCCACTGTGCTTTGATTACTACCCTACCACGGCTCAAAGGAGTCGTGCAAACAGGTTTTAGTTGGGTACAGTCCCGAGCCACATGGAGGCAGTGAGCGGATCTGCAGGGGTTCGTCTCTCCCGGTATTGGGGGTGAGGTCGCGCTGTGTCTAGGAGAGCCAGAACATGAAAAGTCCTTGGCCAAGGCAGGAGATTTGCTGGTAGGTATTCCAGTAGTATCTCAGGGTGTTCTGGGCTACACTCCGACACGACTTGTACCGCTTTTGGGGGTCTGACTTTTACCAACCCCCTAGGCCCGCCATGCGATGCTCATAGACGAACGGACCGGACTGTACGGATATTGTCACTGACAGGCTCAGTAGGGTGTCAGGATGAGTGCGCTCATCGACGTCCCTTTTGGTCAATACCTGGTAGCCCGTCACGTATTGGCTTATACCTCTGACGTGCTAGTGGTTAAATCCACAGCCATAGTATTGACGAGTCTTTAGAGTCCACCACACTCAGTTACTCAGGTTTCGGGCGAAACGCTGTAGAGGCCGTATGGAGATACGGCAGGGTTCGATCAGATACGTGCGGTATTGCACGGATCGTGATCGGACAGTTTTTACTAGCCGGCTTTGGCTTAAGCCGGATTCTAGTATTAGATAGTGTAGTTTTGTCTCTTTGCATTTGTGTTCAGTGGGAATACAAATGCGGGCATGTATTTGCAGTAGCGGGGTTTTGCTGTAATTTATTACGGGATCAGTTTTCTGAAGTTGCCAGTTTGCATTCCGTTCCGGCCGGTTTTCTTTTATTCCTTCTCGGCCGGACTTTTCGTTTAGGGGGGTTAATTGCAAGTTTGCAATTAACTTACTTGTGAGGGGCTTTCTTGCCTTTGTGGCTTTTTGATGAGACTAGCATCATGATGGGATTCCATTCTAGTCTTTTTCATGGCTTTTCTTTTGATGGTTGTTTGATGTAATGAGATGAGAAATGAGTGTGACATTTCTTTTTCTCATTATCATTTTCTTTTTCTCCACTTGTTTTTTTTCCTCCACCATTTTTTCTATGATGAGGGGCCGGCCACTATGGTGAGGGGAGAGAGAGAGGGATCCTTTTTTGTGGTGGCAAAAATCTCCATCTCATTTTATTTCCATTCATCACAAAATGAGAGTTTCATTTCAAAGCTCATTCTTTTTCTCACCTCCACATCCATGGCAACTTCTAAACCCCAAAAGAGACATAGCATTCTACACTATTCTACAGCATCCCTTGGAAGCGTCGGCTAGCCAACTTCGCGCCCGAGTTGCCTCGGTCAAGAGGTGGGAGCCCGTAAAAGATTCCGGCTACGTCGTGCCCTTTCCGACGAGGAGGTGATGGACGGAGTTTCCGCGAGAGATCGGAGTGGAGACGAAGACCGAAGGACACGGATCGCTTGGTATAGCTTCTCTACTCTATTCTATTTTGCTAGTTGCTAGGTTAATGGCCCGATCCGGGTGAAAAGTGCGCGGTGGTGCCGGTTGCAAGTTTTGCAAAGTTTTTGTTTCCGCGTTTCCGGCGTCGGATCGACGACCGGGGCGCCCCCGCGGGCTTACAGGGCATGCGGTACGCCAGCAACTGGATCTAGTGCAGACAGTGGGTACTCAATGCACCAATTATAGACCTTAGTGCAAGTGGGAGATTGTTGGATATATATGCCCTAGAGGCCTTCGTTGTATAGGATGCTAGGGATATGTATGTACATGACAATCTTGCTTAATATGATAGTACGCTATTTGGTTTGACTTTATCTTGACGTGTGATATATTTTACTTTGTATTTATAAACATGTTGATAAAGCCCATAGGGTGTTTGCCTGACTACCGGCGTTGTGATGGCAGTCGTACTTGTGGGAGCTGGATAGTCAATAGGCACATTCTTAGATGTCCCTAGTCGCAGGAGTATCGAGACTGGGTATCGATACTCCAGAGTAGATTAGTGTATACATATCTAGACCCTGACGAGGGGCGATGGATTGGTCCCGCAGCCATTGGTCATGTGCACCTATGATTGTATACAGATGCTCACTGGGTGTGAATACACCGGACATGACTCGCCGAGAACTGACTGGATGGTATTTATACCTAACGTCAGATAGCAGTTCTCAGGTGACATGTGTGCAGATAGTCCATTGACTTAAGGTCGTCATTTGTCTCGTGTGAGTTCCCACTGTGCTTTGATTACTACCCTACCACGGTTCAAAGGAGTCGTGCAAACAGGTTTTAGTTGGGCACAGTCCCGAGCCACGTGGAGGCAGTGAGCGACTGTTAGGGATTGGTCTCTCCCGGTACAGGAAGTTGATATCGCACGGTGATCGGTTGGTCATTACCATAAGTCCCTGGCCAGGGCTGATTGAGAATTACTGATTGACTGATCAGTAGATTCTCGGATGGTCTTGAGCCATGCCGACATGACTTGTACGGTTATTAGGGGTCTGGCGTTTACCACCTCCCTAGACCATACATGCGATACTCTTAGACGAACAGGACGGACTGCGCGGATATTATCACGGACGGGCTCAGTAGGAGTTCGGATGGGTTTCCTCATCGGCCTTCTTATCGACATCTACCTGGGACCGTTACGTACAGCTAGTGCCGCTTGCGGTCTGTGGTTAAACCCACTGCCAGCGTAGTAGTCGAGTCTTTGGAGTCCCACACAGAGTTTTCCCTACTCCAGGCAAAACGATATAGACGTCGTACGGTTTTACGACAAGGGTTCGGACGCATACGTGTGTTTACGCACGTACGACGTTCGGACAGTTTTTACTAGCCGGTTTTGGTTTAAGCCAGATTCTAGTACCAGGTTATTGGATTTATACAGTCTAAAGTTTTTCCGTGTTTTCACGGATAGGAGGGGCGTTCTGTTAATTTTACGGGAAGCTTCTAGAAGCATGGTGACTTGAGGGTTTAGGTGGCATTATCATTAAATGATATTGTGACTCATTTTGTGTGATTCATCATGTCATTAATGCATTATTAAATGCTTAATGACTCACATAGTGAATCACTCATATTGAATTAATGTAGCATGATGAATAATCACATTTATTCATTTATTTGTTTATTCATTATGCTTCATATATTCAAGTGAGAAACAATATCATTATCATTATCTTCTTCACCTTCTCTCTCCTCAAGCTCACTCTCTCTTCAAACTCTAATCCTACCACTCATGAGTTGAGATCAAGGATTAGAATAGACTAAACACTCCATAACCTAACTCTATATGATCTAAGTTCCTTTCATTAGCAACTAGAGAAACTCAGTTACCTCAAGTTTGGAGGTGAAGCTTGGATTAGGGTTCTCGGGTGGATCATCTATCACTTAGAGGAGGCCGAGGAGGACGTAGAGATCGAAAAGAAGAAGGACACGATTCACTAGGTATAATCTCTTTACATAGTAGCTAAGAACTTCTATGGTTGTTGTTAATTATCGTTTAGCAAAGATCTTCGGTTAGTCGATATATGCTTAAAGAACAAGATCGTTTTTCATATTTCCGCCTTCCCGCAACTCGTGGGGTGTTGCACATCGACTTACACTTAGCACTCTAGGTTTTTTAAAATTGCATGCTTGATACCTTAGAAAACCTAGTGAGAGTGCAAAGGAACCCAGCATTAACTGCCTTGCCCAAGGTCTTGTGGTGCTGGCCAACCAAACACAGTACGATATTGACGTCCTCTACCATGATAGACGAATCTCCAACAATCGCTCACTGCCTCCATATGGCTCGGGACTGTACCCAACTAAAACCTATTTACACGACTCAGTAGAGCCGTGGTAGAGTAGTAATCTAACTACTGTGGGAACTCACACGAGACAAATGAAGATTTCAGGTCTAAATACTAACGTGTACTCATGTCACATGAGATCTGACGATAGGTATAGTATTATCTAGAAGTTCTCGGCGAGTCTGTTCAGTGTTCTCATTCTCAGTGAGCACATGTATATGATCTTAGGTGTCAAAAACCAATGGCTGTGGGACCAACCATCACTCCCCGTAGGGGTCTAGAAACTAATACACCAGTCTGCTCCGGAATATTGATACTCAGTCTCGATACTCCCACGATTAGAGACATTTAAAGATGTGTTTATGGACTATCTAGTCCCCACATGTATGATCGTCATCATGATGCTGGTCAAGTAATAATCTTACGGGTTTTATCAACATGTATTAATGATACGTAATAACAAGTAAAATATATACACATGTTAAGATAAAGACAAACCAAATAACATATTATCATATCGAGCAAAATTGTGTTGTACATACATATGTCCAAGTATCCACTATATATATACAATAATGGCCTCTAAGGCATACATATCCAACATTTGTGTGCATTCTGCAATTTCATGCTTAAATGTATTTTATGTGCAATCTAAAATTCCAGGATTCAATACTTTTATGCACTTATAAGATCCCCAGGTCCCAGAATTCCTTTTTCTGTGTGCTTATAACCCCTAGTCCCATAATACTGTATTTTGTGTGCAATCTAAAATTCCAGGATTCAGTTCGTTTGTTGCATTTGCTATTGTGACAAAATGGTGCCAGTTTCATTTTTATGCCAATTTTGATGTCAGTTTCATTACTTTGAGAATTCTGTATTTTGACAGACTTTCAACACTCAGCACACACAAAACTTTCAACACTCGGCACACACCAAATTTTGATGCCAGTTTAACACTCAGCACAAACTTTCAACACTCAGCACACACCAAACTTACATTATTTTGATAATTCTGAATTTTGATGCCAGTTTAAGGCAACACACTTTCTCAGCAATAAGCAGCAATTCTCAGCAATTTAGTCTCAATCAAACCCCAGAATCATCACATTGGTGGTAATAGACAGTAACAAACTCAAAACAATAAAAATACTCGGAAAAAACTTTCATGCATTGATAACTTGAGATACATTAATACATTGATAGCTTGGATCTTCATTGCATTGTTGATGCCAAAAAAGTCACATCCACTCTAAGTTCCCCCTTTATACCTAGGATAACCACAAAATTGCTCTCCTTTGCGATGGGATTGCCCACTCACTCGAAACTTGCACTTCAAAGGACAATAGCATTCCATAAGCTCTTTTCTGGAGTGGATTGAGAAAGAAGACCCGCTTTCCATGATCAATTTGTGAAATTTTTTCTCGAAACCCTAACACTAGAGACGATTTGGGAGTAGAGTGGAGAATTTTAGGGGAATGTTTGGGTCCGGAGGTTTTAAACCCAGCCCGATATCCCTCCGTTAAGGGCTAACGGAGTTCAAAAAGATGCCCAAAGGATTTCTTATTGGCGCTGTTGGGGAGCTTTTTTGTGAAACTTAAAAGAATGGGGGCTATTTTGTAAGTAGCTAAAATAGAGCGCTTGTAATTAGCTAATTTTTGGGGGTCTTTCTGTAAAAAATCCAAACTTGAATTATGTGATTATGCAACACTAACTATGTTTACTTAATTAATATCATATTAATATGAAATGTCATTGCATAAATCAAAACCAACGAAGACATGCAATGCCATATTGCCTTGCAACCAGAGTATAAATCATCTTTACAAATATAACTAAGGGTAATGATTCAATGAAACGTTTTCTTATATGAAACAAATGAGACGCGCTCTATAACACCCTACCCTTCCCCGTGTATTTCACCGATTCAGGTTGTTCACCGTGATCTGTATGTCGCGCATACCCTACGTATCAATTTTCATAAGATTCCTACACCTCTAGCACATGCGATCAAGTGAACGACAAATGAACGTCTCTCGGTAGTCTGAAAAATGATATCATCGATCGTGCATGCTAGAGGTGTAGAAATCTCATGAAAATTGATATGTAGGGTATGCGTGAACGGTCTGAATCGGTGAAATACGCTGGGATAGGGTGTAATAGAGTGCATCTTATTTATCTCACATAAGAAAGTGTCTCACTAGATCATTATCCATATAACTAAAACACATTGGAGGCATCATAAACGGTATTTTTTCCGCTAAAATAACGCAAAAATATATATATATATATATATATATATATCTTATGGAACCCTGTCTCTAAAGACATATTCTTAAACTCATGCATTTACCTTTCAACATTTCAACATTCAAATGCAAAAGCCCGTCGGTCAATTGACATTATTCCTTTTTGAAAAATAATCCTAAATTTTTAAACAAGTTGATAGACATAAACATCACAATTATTTGTAGCATGACTCCAGGGAGAAAAAACAACAAAGTTGATGGAAGAGTTGGATCTCCAATAAAGTTGATGAAAGGCTCAAAGTCATGCAAGGAGGTGACGGCCACTTTCCTCCCACCTGAAAACCCTACCTTTTTCAGTTGCTCCACTGAGCATAGGTTTCGAGTGCGAGTTGACTTGAGAGTTATATAATTCTAAAACGAGATCAGTGTCGAAAGAATCTAGGCAAGGTGGAAAGGAAGCAAAGTTGATACAAAAGGAAACACCGTTCTCATCAACATCGACCTGCATGATGGGCCTTATGGAAGGTTACAGAAAATACAAGATAATATTTGGGCCAATGAGAAGAAGAATTTTTAAGCATCACAAGCTCAAGCCATGATACCGGCACTTGATGACCAAGGTGTGAATGGTGAAAAGGAATCACTCGATGCACGGTTAGCATGAAGAGTGTCCATATCAGGGCAATGAGAACAGAAATGAGCTTGAGATCTGATGATACTCTATATTGGCGATCTCCCAGATCAGGACACGTGGCAGATGACGTGTCCCAGGACTCAAAAGAAAGGGTCCGCAGGGGCCGACCAGGCCACCCCTATACCCGACCTGCAAGCACAAGTTGGCTCTCCTCAGGACCCCCCGCAAATTGGCCTCCTCGGCCTCTCAGCTCACCCCGAGCTACCACAGGACCAAAACTCCTCGGCCCTCCCGCTCGTTCCCGAGCTCCCCTGCCGAGGCCATCTTCCTCGGTCCCTCTGACCGACCAACTCCACCACTCACAGGCGTAACCACCGCTCCGCAAATCTCGCAATGTGCAGATTCTCCGCCAGCAACATCCCACGTTCCACACCATCACGATCCCCATTAACGGGCGATCCGCTCTTTACGCGGGCGTGACGTCGAGAGCGTAACTGCCGGCGAGATTCTCGCGCCTGCTGCTGCGCGTTGCCGCCACTATATAAACCCCTATCACAGAAGGGTCAAGTAAGCTTTTTTCACCCCACTTAGCCGTTACTCTGCTCGGATCTTGTGCTAACTTGATCGTCGGAGGGTCCTCGGTGGTACCAAACCACCCCGAAACTTCTTTGCAGGTACTCGGTGCAGACTTCTCAAAACCACCAATCTCCTCAAAACCCGTTGAGACCCACACGCAACAGGAGATCACCTCCAAGATCCACCGGGAGATCGACGGAAGACAACATCTGACGGAGACCCGAAAAGGACCTCCATCAGTTGGCGCCGTCTGTGGGAACTAAACTCCACAAAAAACAAAGTTGGCCTTCCGATCTCCATCAACATGGCAAGCGATCACCCTGAAGATCCAAGCACCCGCCGCCTCCTCCCCCTCAACGGAGGGGCGGGCGAACCTCCGCCGAATGTAATCAACCCCTCCGCCGGCCACAGCCTCGCAAACCCCAGCGGTCGCCGATCCCTCGATCCGTCCCAGTCAACCTCGAGGTCCCGCGTCGGAGAGCCTCGCCTCGAGCCTCGTCGCAACCCTGTCCCTACCAGGGCGGTGGCGGTCAGCTCGCCTGTTTCCAGACATGACCAGCACCCCCTCCCTCGACGGAGCCGCGCCCACGAGGCCCGCCAAGGCAGCTCGAAGGCAACCTCACCACGGGGCCTAAAGGACCTCGCCAGGAGGAACCGAGACCCATCAAGAACTATGGTCATGACGACAAGGGGAAAATCGAGCGCCTGCGAGATTCAGCACTCCGCGCCGGTAATGGAGGCCAACGGCTACGCGAGCAAAAAGGCCAGGGACCACGAGCCTATCACCTTTGGCAACGGGGATCTCCATGGCATATCCATGCCCCCACAATGACTCTCTGGTGTGTTAGTTGTATGTATGCCCTAGAGACCAGTATTGTACAGATGATGTATATTATATTGGATTCTTGGACATATATATAGAGAACTTTCTTGCTCGATATGATAGTATGCTATCTGGTTGCTCTTTATCTTAACATGTATACTTGTCTCTTGATACTGTCTTGTAGTTACATGTTGGTAAAGCCTTTAGGATGTGTACTTGACTACCAGGACTATGATGTAGATCATACTAGTGGGGCCATGGTAGTCCATAAGTACATCCTTTAATGTTCCTAGTCATAGGTGTATCGAGACAGGGTATCGATATACCAGAGTAGACTAGCGTATACGCTTCTCGACCCATGAGATGGGCGATGGATAATCCCATATCCACTGTTGTTTGACATCAGAGATGGTATATGGGTGCTCAGTGGAGACTGGGTACACTGGACGGACTCGCCGAGAACTCCCAGATGGTATTATATCTCACGTCAGATGGCAGTTCTCTGGTGACACTTGTTTAGGTTAGTCTGTAGACCCGAGATCATCACAGAGTCTTGTGTGATTCCCACTGTGCTTTGATTTCCACCTTACCACGTCCAAGAGGGTGTGCAAAACGGTGGTTTTTGGTTACAGTCCCGAGTCACATGGAGGCAATGAGCGATAGGAGGGGTTTCGTCTCTCCCGGTATTGGGGGTTGATGTTGCGCTGTGCTCGATTGGCCATAATAGGGAAGTCCCTAGCCAAGGCTGATTTAGAGATTTACTGGTAAGTGTTACCAGTAGTTTCTCGACCCGTTATGAGCCTCACATCAGCACGACTTATCAGTTATTGGGGTCTGACGTTTACCACCCCTATACTTGATATGCGACATATCAGACGAGGAGACCGGACTGTACGGGAAGTGTTACCGTCTGGCTTTTTACAGGAGTTGGAGCGGGCTTGCTTGCTGATCTTCTGATCACTCAATACCCTGGTAGCCGTTACGTCCAGCTAGTACCGCTGACGGCTTGTGGGTGCTTGATGTGATCATCACCTACTGCCGGCGTATTGACAAGTCTCTAGAGTCCTACATATAGGTTTTACTGGCTCAGGCAAAACGAAATAGGAGCACGTATGTGATATGTGCGGGACCGAGAATAGTGCGTGTATGTGATACCGTATTCTATTCTTGCGACTTTTCGTATCGGTCGGTTATATGTGATATAGCCGGGTTATCGAATCAAGTGTTGATTCGATAAGACGATACATTGGATGTTAGTCGGTTATATGAGATATAACCGGATTATTAAGTCAAGTGTTGATTTAATAATTTAGTGTATAATTGTATATTTGATATACTAATTTACATTAACTAACATTTGTTCACTTAAGGATTTTTTTTTCTCACATGTGTACAACTTTAATATATATGTGATATATATTAAAACGTGTTTTCTTTTTGTATCATGGTTGTTGATACATCATTGATGGGTGTGCAAGACATACACCATTCTATTTTAAATGGTGGTTTATAATTATTTAAGGTAATTACAAATTAGTGGAACTTTTGTCACAAGCATGAAACTTGTAGAAGCTTGTGGATGGTTTGACAAAGTCCACTAACTTTGTTTTACTTTAGATTTTTATTAACCCAACCATTTTGGATTAGCCATGGTTATGTCTCTACATGAGTTAGTATATGATACTCACTCACCCATGGTTAGCTCACTTGACTTGATCATTATCCTCATCTTTTCTTTTGTTCATCTTCTTCTTCTTTGAGCAAAAGAAAAGCTTGCTAGGGTTTTCAAAAGAGAGTGAAACATTGTAAGAAAATAAATTCTAAAGTGAACCCACTTCCTATTTCTCCATTCTCTACTAGACTGGCACTTTAGTTTAGGGTGTTTGCTTCATTAATTCTCCAGTTAGTGAAGTAGAAGCTTGAGTTGGCATCCCCTCGACGTAGATCATATTCGGCATCGAAGACTTCAAGCAAGGCCGCTCCTTTGGCCTCGTGAAGCCATGCAAGAGTCCGGGAGAACCACGATGGCAGCGAAGGGACTTTAACAAGGAGCTAATGAAGTGAAGGACCGATCTACAAAAGTTGTATTCCGTATTCACTTAGTCGTAAATGGTATTTACTTGCATGTGAAACCCTAATAATCTAGCAAAGATCTTGTTAAGGGTTGTTCGGCACGGCTAAAATTTTAATCGGGCATGGTTGATGCCTTGTAGAACCTTGTTAGAGTGCCTAGTAACCCTACAGTGGTATCATAGCCTAGCTAGAGTATTAGGCGACGTGTATACGAAGTTAAAACCCCGATCGAACCCCGAAACATCAATTTGACCCCCTCTCTGGACAAATTTTAAAAATGTGATTTTTTCTGCATTAAAAATACTCAAAACAATCAGCAGAGAATTCTAAGAGTTACTGTGCAAAACGACACCAAAACCCCACTAAAGCGCCGCGGAACCGCGGCCGTACCATGCATTCTGCGGCGGTTCCGCGGCAGCACAGTAGAGTTAGGGTTAGATTTTGGCACAGTAATATCCTTATCTGTTAGTGCACATTCCTGGGTATTTTTAATCTGACTCTGTTAGTTATATGTATGACCTAGAGGCCATTACTATACATGAGATGTATATTCTAGTGGATGCTTGGACATATATAGGGAGGACTTTCTTGCTCGATATGATAGTATGCTATCTGGTTACTCTTTACCTTAACGTGTACACTGATTGTCTCTCTGTTACATATTGGTAAAGCCCTTAGGATGTGTACTTGACTACCTGGACTATGATGCAGATCATACTAGTGGGGACAGAGTAGTCCATAAGTACATCCTTTAATGTCCCTAGTCGTGGGTGTATCGAAACAGGGCATCGATATACCAGAGTAGACTAGCGTAATACCTTCTCGATCCATATAGATGGGCGATGGATGATCCCATATCCATTGGTGTTTGACATCAGAGATGATATACGGGTGCTCAGTAGAGACTGGGTACACTGGACGGACTCGCCGAGAACTCCCAGATGGTATTATACCTCACGTCAGATGGCAGTTCTCTGGTGACACTGGTACAGATTAGTCTGTAGACCCGAGATCGTCATGGAGTCTTGTGTGATTCCCACTGTGCTTTGATTTCCACCTTACCACGTCCAAGAGGGCATACAAAACGGTGGTTTTTGGGTACAGTCCCGAGTCACATGGAGGCAATGAGCGATAGGAGGGGTTCCGTCTCTCCCGGTATTGGGGGTTGATGTTGCACTATGCTCGATTGGCCATAACAGGAAAGTCCCTGGCCAGGGCTGGTTTAGAGATTTACTGGTAAGTGCTACCAGTAATTTCTCGACCCGTTATGCGCCTCGCATCGGCATGACTTATCGGTTATTGGGGTCTGACGTTTACCACCCCTAGACTTGATATGCGACATATCAGATGAGGAGACCGGACTGTACGGTAGTGTCACTGTCAGGATTTTTGCAGGAGTTGGAGCGGGCTTGCTTGCTGATCTTCTGATCGCTCAATACCCGGGTAGCCGTTACGTCCAGCTAGTACAGCTGACAGCTTGTGGGTGCTTGATATGATCATCACCTACTGCCGGCGTATTGACGAATCTTTAGAGTCCTACATAGAGGTTTTTCTGGCTCAGGCAAAACGAAATAGGAGCGCATATGTGATATGTGCGGGACCGAGAATAATGCGAGTATATGATACCATATTCTATTCTCACGATTTTTGTATCGATCGGTTATATGTGATATAACCAGGTTACCGAATCAAGGGTTGATTCGATAAGTCGATACATTGGATGTTTGTCGGTTATATGTGATATAACCGGATTATTAAGTCAAGTGTTGATTTAATAATTTAGTGTATAATTGTATATGTAATATACTAATTTACATTAACTAACATTGGTTCACTTAAGCATTTGTTTTTCTCACTTGTGCACAACTTAATATATATGTGATATATATTTATTTGTGTTCATTTTGTATCATGGTTGTTGATTCAACTTACATGGGTGTATAAGACTTATACCATACTAATTATAGTGTTAGGTTTTTATATTTAAAGTAATTCTAAAATTAGTGGATAATGAGCTCACATGCATGAAGCTTCATGAAGTTTTGGGTTGCATTGACTTAGTCTACTAGTTTTGTTTTACTTGAGATATTAATTAACCTAACCATTATAATGTAGCCATGGTTATGTCTCTACATAAGTTAATATATGATATAAACTCATCCATGGTTCACTCTCTCTCTTGATGATTAGTTTTTCATTCTCATTTTGGGCTCATCTTCTTTCTCCTTCAAATGCTTGCTAGGATTTGATAAAGAGAGAGAAATAATGTGAGAAAAGAAATTCTAAAGTGTACCCATTTCCTATTTCTCCATCCTCTACTAGATTAGCACTTTAGTATAGGGTGTTTGCTTCACTTTAGTGAAGTAGAAGCTTGAGTTCGTATTCCCTCGACATAGATCATTTTCGGCCTCGAAGACTTCAAGCAAAACCGTTGCCATCTTCTCATGGAGCCGTCCGCGAGTCCGGAAGCACCATGATCGCAGCAAAGGGACTACTACAAGGAGCTTATGAAGTGAAGGACCGATCTACAAAGGTTGTATTTCGTATTCACTTAGTCGTAAATGATATTTACTTGCATGTGAAACCCTAATAATCTAGCAAAGATCTTGTTTAGGGTTGTTCGGCACGGCTAAAATTTTAATCGGGCATGGTTGATACCTTGTAGAACTTTGTTAGAGTGCCTAATAACCGTACAATGGTCTCAGAGCCTAGCTAGAGTATTAGGCGACGTGTATATGAAGTTAAAACTCCGATCGAACACCGAAACACCGACTTTGAACCCCTCTCTGGACAATTTTTAAAAATGTGATTTTTTTTGCATTAAAAATACTTTAAAAAATCAGCAGGGAATTCTAAGAGTTACTGTGCAAAACGACACCACAATTCCACTAAAGCGCCGCGGAACCGCGGCCGTACCATGCCTTCCGTTGGTATTTGTTGCTACTTCTGGGTATTTTTAATCTGACTCAAGTGTTGAGTGTTCTGGGAATTATTTTGTATTCGTTGATTCGATCGGAAAATTTAATTTCGTTCCTTTTCCGGATAATTTAGAAACTATTAAAATGTTCGAACGGATATCATTAACTCATTTTTTCCCGGCACGAAAAACTTTCAAGTGTTGAATTTTTCTTAGGTTTAAATCTTTCGGAAAAACGTGCAAGTAACGCGATGGACCCTCTAGAAGAACACAAAGCTTAACTCGATTATGTGACCATCTGAACCACCTTTAAACCTTAGGTTTTGGGGCAGTACGGAGTGCCACATGTGAGGCGTTGGCTTGACCCTTCTACGGCTGGACCATTGCTAATGTGACGTATTCTGGAATTTTTGAACTCCGCTCAAGTGTTGAGCTATTTAGGAAATCTTGGGTATTTGATTATTCGATCGGAAAGTTTAATACTGTCTATTTATCTGGAATGTAATACAATATGTGGAATTCATATAGTTAGGCATGAAATGCGAAGTATGTGATATTTCGGATTTATGATGTCTAAAGTAATTGTGGATTCCAAATGTTATAGTTTTGCACTTTCTTTTCTGCGACCGTAAGTGTAATATGTGATATCGCCGGTTTCGTTGCTATATGTCAACGACAATTGGGATGCGCATATTTACTTACGTTGATGACATGTGATGTTATGTGTTGCTGGATATGTTATATTGGATCGTCGCGTTTTTGAATAGCCGGGGGTTTATGTGAGATGAGGTTTTTTTTTTATTTTCATTCATGTAAAATTCATTGTATGTAATATTCTTTTATTGGGGCACTTCCGGGATGAGGTTGATGTCACCATTTGTATATTATTTACTTTTCTGCATTAGGTAGACCCAAGGAGGGGAGCACAAGTAACCGGGTTCTAGGGTACAGCGGGAGACCAACTCGAGGAGTCGAGTCCGGGTCTCCTAACTCTAGAATTGGTAGGGTTGGTTGCCGCTCTCGTAGGGGTCTAGGGGTGTGGGTTTGGCTATTCATCGCGACCGTGGAATCCGTGTTTTATAAAGGCTCAAAATAAAACACGGACCTCCTAGTATATCCATTATTTCATATGATTCTTCTGCTGCGATATCTGTGATGTGATCATTTGATATGTTGAGATGGATACTGTATATAGTATATATGATATATATAGACGTTACTTATATTTTACACCCGCGCTAGCCCTGCCCCGCTCTGCCGTTAGTTACCTAACCTAACGGTGCACGAGGGGACATCGAGGCGAATGCGGATTGTAGGGTCCCTAGGCACACTAGTGAGGTCTCGCAAGGCATCGAACATGCCAATTTCAAAAATTATAGGTGCCGAGAGACCCGACTACGGATCGTTTGCTAGATGTCTAGGCGAAAAACTAACTAGTTAACACTTAACTAAAAGTTTAACGGAAATACAACCTTTGTAGATCCGGTGCTCCACCTCCATAGCTCCGCAACGAAGTCCTCTCCGCTGTCCAAAAAGAATCCGGGCTCTAGCGTCGACTTCATCGGAGAATAAGCGAGCTAGGTCGTCGATGTCCATGCCGAAGATGATCTACGTCGAGGCATCGCTAAATCAAGCTCCACCTTCACCAAGCCCTAAAAACTTGTGAAGGAAACACACTCTACTACTTGGCAAGAGGTAGAGGATGAAGAAATAGGAAGTGGGTAAACTTTAGAATTGGATTTCTCACTCTAATTCTCACTTTGCCATTAAAGCTTGTGAAGCTTTTTCTTGAAGTGAAGAAGAAGAAGAAGATGAAGAATATGATAAGTTATTTTAAAATAGAAAAATAAAACAATACTTATCATAATCTTTACCTTAGTTAAGTGTAGAGAATTGACTAAGGTTGGGTTGATGGTTAGGGTTAAGGATGAGAACAAAAGGTCAACAAGTCAAAGCTTCATGAAACTTCAACTAAAAACAAAAGTAGCCACCATTCATTTATCTTCCAATTTATTCAAAATGAATAAATAAATAAGATAAATGAATAAGTAAAACCCTAATCACCAACTTAACCTTGGTTTAATTCTTTATACTTAACCAAAAAGCATGCATCATCAAACATGATACAAACATGTGCACAAAATCATATCGCATATGCAATGCGCACACCCGAGTGAGAAAATCCATTTTAAAGTGAACCGATACTAGTTAATGCAAAGTAATATATCAAATATACAATTATGCATTAAATCATTAAATCAACACTTGATTTAACGATCCGGTCATGTCGCACATAACCGACTGGTATCATCAGTAACAACTTATCGAATCAACACTTGATCCGATAACCCGGCTATATCGCATATAACCGATCAATGTTACATCGCGAGAATCGAATACAGTATCACATACTGGTATCATTCTCGGCCCCGCACATATCTCTATTGCACTCTTATTTCGTTTCGCTTGAGCCAGGAAACCTCTGTTTAGGACTCTAAAGACTCGTCAATACGCCGGCAGCAGATGATGATCATATCAAACATCCACAAGCTGCAAGCGGTCTGCTAAACGTAACGGCCACCCGGGTATTGAGCGATCTGAAGATCGACGAGCAAGCCCGCTCACACTCCAGTGAATCCAACCAGTAACACTACCGTACAGTCCGGTCTGATCGTCTGATATGTCGCATATCTCGCCTAGGGGTGGTAAACGTCAGACCCCAATAGCTCGATAAGTCGTGTCGATATGAGGTCTATAACTGTTCGAGAAACTACTGGTAACACTTACCAGTAAATTTCAGCAACCCTGGCCAGGGATTTCCTGTTATAGCCAATCGAACACAGCGCAATATCAACCCCCTATACCGGGAGAGACGAATCCCCTCCTATCGCTCATTGCCTCCATGTGACTCGGGACTGTACCCAAAAACCACCGTTTTGCACGCCCTCTTGGACGTGGTAAGATGGAAATCAAAGCACAGTGGGAACCACACAAGACTCTATGACGATCTCGGGTCAACAGACTACTCTGTACCAGTGTCACCAGAGAACTGCCATCTGACGTGAGGTATAATACCATCTGGGAGTTCTCGGCGAGTCCGTCCAGTGTACCCAGTCTCTACTGAGCACCCGTATATCATCTCTGATGTCAAACACCAATGGATATGGGATCATCCATCACCCATCTGTATGGGTCGAGAAGGTATACGCTAGTCTACTCTGGTATATCGATGCCCCATCTCGATACACCCACGACTAGGGACTTTGAAGGATGTACTTATGGACTACCATGTCCCCACTAGTATGATCCGCATCATAGTCCAGGTAGTCAAGTACAGATCCTAAGTGCTTTACCAACATGTAACAGAGAGACAATCAGCATACACGTTAAGGTAAAGGGTAACCAGATAGCATACTATCATGTCGAGCAAGAAAGTCCTCCCTATATATGTCCCAGCATCCACTACAATATACATCCTATGTACAGTAATGGCCTCTAGGGCATACATATAACTAACAATCTCCCACTTGCACTAGGGCCATCTGTAGCAGTTGTTGTAGTATCTCATACTCAACCATCCCATAAAAGTCTCTCTCTGGGAACAGGCCTTTTGTGAGTGGATCCGCTGTGTTGTCCTCTGAGTCTACTCTCCTATACCTCGATCTCCCTAGAGATCAACCATCTCCATGATCAAGTGATACTGCCTTAGAATATGTCTGGATCACTGATGGGACCGGCGTTCCTTGGCATAAGCCAAAACTCCATTGTCACACAATGGAAGGAACATAGTTCATCTCATGAACCAATATGCACCCAAACAGCCTCTTTGGTAGCATCTTAAGTAGCGATGTATCCTGCCTTTATCGTCTAGTATGTCACGGTATCTAGCTTGGAACTCTTCCAACATACCGTCCCTCCACTGAGGGTAACGACAATGCCTGTGACTGACTTTCAGTCGTCTTTATAACCCTGGAACCCTTCCAGTGATTCTCCCCAGGATCGATTGATACCATCTCACTACATCTAGTGAGAATTCTAACATCCATTTAGATCTATCTCATAGATCCAAAACCCAGGATTTAGTAGGTATCATCTTGATCCTTATGTGGAGAATCCATGTGATAAACGGAGATTGATCGAGCGTAGCATAAGAAACTCCTTTCTTATCAAGAGTATGTCATCCACGTACTCTACGAGGATCGTCACCATACTCCCTACTACCTTTTTGTATATACAAGGTTCATCTACCATTTTGATGATGTCAAACTGTTTGACTAACTCATCAAAACAGATGTTCCAACTCCGCGATGCCTGCTTTATCCTATAAAGCATCTCGCACACGTTTCCGCTGCTCCCACTGTCTACGAAGCCCTCTGGCTGTGTACTTATGGACGCTCTCTTCTAAATCATCATTTAGAAAAGCAGTCAAGACACCTAACCACCAGATATCGTAGTCATGGTATGTAGCCGTGGTAAGTAGGATCTGGATGGACTTAAGCATAGCCACTGGAAAAGGTTTCATCATTATCCACGCCTGGTCAATGAAGAAAACCTTTAACAAGTCTAGCTTTGAAAGTCTCAACTTTTCCATCTACACCAAGTAATCTTCTCAAGATATACTTGCTCCTGATGGGGATTTAACCCTTCAGATATAGCAACTAAAGTCCATACTTTGTTGGTGTATAAGGATTCCATCTCAGATCGCTAAACATCCAGCCATTCTTACAGAGTCTTACTCTCGATGGCCTGCTCGAAGCTAGTTGGGTCATCATCTCATGATGCAATCCTCGCTCCCACTGTCATAGAGAAACCGAAGTATCTCTCAGGTGGGTGAGGAACCCTACTAGATCGGCGGAGAGGTTGAGGTTCGTTGGTTTCTACTGAATCCTCTGGTTGTACCAAATCATCTGCTGTAGTTTGTATAGCTGGAACACTTCCAGTTCTACATAACAGACCTTGCCTCGAGTTTGTCCGGATTTTGCTTTTAAACATAGGCCGGACAACCCCAAATCTTAACTAACTTAAGACATGGGCTCTTCCCTTTCCATATCACATATGAAGTGGCAGGCATTGATTTGATTCGAACCCTATTCAATAGGTATGCAACTTCTCAAGTGCATAACACCCAAAAGGAAACAGGTAACTCAGTATTACTCATCATAGAGCATACCTTATCATATAGGGTGTGATTGCTCCGCCCCGATATACCATCGTGCTATGTTGTATTCGGAGGAGTAATGCCGAGAGAGAATCTCATTCTCCTTTAGAATAGTCCAGGAATTCCGTGCACAAGTATTCTCCTCCTTGATCTCATCAAAGGACATAATACTTATACCCGTATTTTGGTTCTCTACTTCTCGCTTATATTCTGTGAATATCTCAAAAGGTTCGGACTTGTGTTTCAACAGGAACATAGGTCTGAATCTCGAAAGATCATCACAGAATGTAATGAAGTATAAAGAACCAGTCCTGGCATGTGTAGACAGGGGACCTACATACATCAACATGTATCATCCCAAGAGTTCATTAACCCTTTCTCTGTTTCCAATAAACGGAGCTATGGTCATCTTATCTTTGTGACATGACTGGCGAGTTTCACAAGATGTAAATTCAAACCGATTTAAATATGCATCTATATGTAACTCTAGCTGGTCGGGTCACATTGATCTGACCTAGTCTACAATGCCTCAAGAAGAATTCGTTCAGTTCTGAACTCTTCCTCTTGTGTGTGTTCCGTACACTAAGAACTGTAGTTTGATTTAGAACGTCAATGCTTTTAGATAACGTGCCTGAACCGATCAACTTTTGATATAGGAAATGTTCAAAACATTATCCAACAATACAAAATTTTATCGTTTCTTTACTAATAAAGAGACAGATATGATTTTGTATATCAGGTTCGGTATCTAATAACATTCGTTCAGAATCAATGTATCGGTAATACAGGGTGACAGTGACCAACAGACTTGGCTGCAACTCTTGTCCCGTTTTCTGCCTCATGAAACTTATCACCCGTTCTCAGTTCTCTACCTTTCTGTAGCCCTATGTAACAGATTACATATCTGGGATCCTGATCTGGTATCACATACCCAGGACGTAAAGGATACTGAGAAACAGTTCTGTATAATGAACACACCCGAAGATGATGCATCAGCATGCACTCTCTTCGTTTGGGCGGCACGGGAAATCTGGTATTCCCCAATTTCCTGCTCTGTCTTATAACAATTATAAGTTGGAGCGGGACCAACGTTCCCCAGCTCAGTATAACAAGCGGGTTCGGTCAATAATCCGTATTATTATCTTGATTAAGGCGTGATATGGTCGCTACCTGGAGAGAGAGAGAAGAAAACACTCAGCGTGCGCTCTGTCAAGAATAGATTGGTTATTATTTTATCTAATCAGGATGGCTCCCACTGCTTTTTATCAAATCTTCCTTCAAACCCTAAAAGGAAAGACTAGCCGGGATTAATTACACACTACAAGTTCGCCAATCTTTCAGCCAGGCCAGTATCGGTACTTTGAGGGAGGTCCCCCGTGCTTTCGCACGAACCTAATTAATGTAAACCTCGTTTTCCCAGAGGCGTAACCCCGTTGACACCTTTCTAGACACCTACTTGATCGGCTAATTGTAATGTATAAAACTCTCACAGGAGTAACTCTTACTCACAGCGGGTATCGGGATCCAACTATCTCATAGAAGGTATGCAATCTCATTGCAAATTTCAACACTTGAAATTCCCGATAATATTTTTCCCCTAGCTCGCTATGACCTTGACGAATGCCAAACAACCCATAGTCCACTAGTCAAGTTCAACCCGTACATTTCTTGATTGAATTAAACCCACCCGCACGACCCTTGACGAATACCAAACAACGCCGTACGAATACCCTAATCCAATCGCATCATATGCTCAAGCAGATAAATACTAGTTAGCTACCGTACACTACGCCTTGACGAATGCCAAACTACCGCAGCACGAATACTAACTAGTACATATCTGAAATGACGGAGGGCTACGACAGGTTTTTCTGAAAACCTATTGCGTAATGAACTTGATATCGTTGTAGAATCAAATGGTTTTAAAATGGAGTGCTTTTGAGGCTTTTCTAGTTTTGCTAAATGAGTCACTCCCGGTGAAGGGATCGTCGGTCCTTTCCTCGTCGAATGAGGTGCGGGATATATCATATATATCACTGTGCAAAGCAAAAACTCTTAAAAGCAATCAAAAGACAAACCGAGTGTGTAGCATCTGCCAGTTATTGCTAAAGGAGTCACTCCCGGTGAAGGGATCTCGGTCCTTTCCTCATCGAATAAGGTGCAGGATATATCACATATACCGCTGTGCAAAGCAAGAACTGTAGCTACCTGTTTATTTTGAAATTCGATTCTACAACATCTTTAGGTTTCATTTATTTCATTAATCTCATTAATGAAGTCCCATCATTTAAATACCTAAACATCACAGATAAATACGACGTACACTTATGCCATCCGCATTCGCCTCGATGTCCCCTCGTGCACCATTAGGTTAGGTAACTAACAGCAGAGCGGGGTAGGGCTAGCGCGGGTGTAAAACATAAGTAACATCTATATAATATATCATATATACTATATACTGTATCTATCACAGAACATCACATGATCACATCACAGATATCGCAGCAGAAGAAACATATGAAATATTGGATATACTAGGACGTCCGTGTTTTTAATACGAGCCAGTATAAAACACGGATTCCACGGTCGCGATGAATAGCCAAACCCACACCCCTAGACCCCTACGAGAGCGGCAAGCAACCCTACCAATTCTAGAGTTAGGAGACCCGGACTCGACTCCTCGAGTTGGTCTCCCACTGGACTCCAGAACCCGGTTACTTGTGCCCTCCTCCTTGGGTCTATCCTAGTGCAGAAAAGTAAATAATATACAAAAGGTGACTACTTCCGCAACCTGGAAGTGCCCCAATAAAAGAATATTACATACAAGTTTTTACATGAATGAAAATGAAAAACACTCATTTCACATAAAAACCCCCGGCTATTCAAACACGACGATCCAATATAACATATCCAGCAACACATAACATCACATGTCATCAACGTAAGTAAATATGTCCATCCCAATTGTCGTTGACATATAGCAACGAAACCGGCGATATCACATATTACAGTTACGGTCACAGAAAAGAAAGTGTAAAACTACAACAGTTGGAATCCGCAACCACCTCAGACATCGCATGCCTGACCAAATGAATTACTTAGACATCGCATGCCTAACAATTATAAACCCCGCATTTTAGTCTCAAAATCAAAAACACTTTTCAATATCAAGTCGGGCAATTCAACAAGATTCCCGAAAAACTGATCGAATGCTCGTCGCAAACTTCAGTAGGCGGCCGCACCCCCGACGCCGTCGACCAAGTGCACCAAGGCGGAACACCGCTACCGCGAGCACCCGAACGGATGCTTTCGGCGACGGGGTTCTCCTACAGTCACTTGGTTGGGGGCTATGGAGCGAGGCTGTCTATTAAGTTTACCCGGCGAGTATCCACGTACGCTACGTGATTGCGACGGGCTTTTGATCACATCAAAATTCCGTGGCAACCGATCAAGTGAGACTAAACTGCTATGTTTATAATATTCATTCAGTTATCTCATAACTTCTTGTGAATTCCAATTATTGTATCCCATTCCAGATAATTAGAAAATGTTAAACTTTCCGATTGAACATTCGAACACCCAAGTTTTCCCGATACAGATCAACACATGAAATAAGTCTAACAACATTCAGTTCGTGCCTCAGTACCGACGGTCCAGCCGTAGAAGGGTCAAGCCAACGCCTCACATGTGGCACGCCGTACTGCCCTAAACCCGAAGGTTCAAAGGGCAGTTCAAGACGGTCACATAATCGAGTTAAGGTTTGTTGTCTTCTAGAGGGACCATCGCGTTACTTGCACTACTTAGAACGTCGTTAAACTACGGAAAAATCCAACACTTGGAAATTTCCCGACAGGGGAAAAATTGGGTATTTATATCCGGTCGAACTTTTTAACATATTCTAAAAATTTATCCGGAAAGCCACACAGACAAAATTTGATACTCGGATCGAAACACCGAATCCCCAAAAACACAGCAGAAAAATTCAACTCTTGAATAAATATTAAAAATTCCCAGAAAACTCAGCTCTTTGAACTAGGAATTACTGTGCAAAGGAACAGGGCTGACGTCATCAAGGGGCCGCTGATCCGCCGCGGAATCCATGCTTCTGCCGCTGATCCGCCGCGAAATTTACTGTTCACCAGAAACTTTTTGCACCGTAATTCTTATTTTTCCCTGCTGAATTTTTTAGCAATTTTTAATTTGGAAAAATCCACGATTTTAGAAAATTTCCAGAGAGCAATTTTGATTTGGGGTTTCGGGTTCGATCGGGTTTCAAATTCCGTCTAGACTTCGCCTAAGGCTCTAGCTAGGCTCTGATACCACTGTAGGGTCCCTAGGCACACTAGTGAGGTCTCGCAAGGCATCGAACATGCCAATTTCAAAAATTATAGGTGCCGAGAGACCCGACTACGGATCGTTTGCTAGATGTCTAGGCGAAAAACTAACTAGTTAACACTTAACTAAAAGTTTAACGGAAATACAACCTTTGTAGATCCGGTGCTCCACCTCCATAGCTCCGCAACGAAGTCCTCTCCGCTGTCTAAAAAGAATCCGGGCTCTAGCGTCGACTTCATCGGAGAATAAGCGAGCTAGGTCGTCGATGTCCATGCCGAAGATGATCTACGTCGAGGCATCGCTAAATCAAGCTCCACCTTCACCAAGCCCTAAAAACTTGTGAAGGAAACACACTCTACTACTTGGCAAGAGGTAGAGGATGAAGAAATAGGAAGTGGGTAAACTTTAGAATTGGATTTCTCACTCTAATTCTCACTTTGCCATTAAAGCTTGTGAAGCTTTTTCTTGAAGTGAAGAAGAAGAAGAAGATGAAGAATATGATAAGTTATTTTAAAATAGAAAAATAAAACAATACTTATCATAATCTTTACCTTAGTTAAGTGTAGAGAATTGACTAAGGTTGGGTTGATGGTTAGGGTTAAGGATGAGAACAAAAGGTCAACAAGTCAAAGCTTCATGAAACTTCAACTAAAAACAAAAGTAGCCACCATTCATTTATCTTCCAATTTATTCAAAATGAATAAATAAATAAGATAAATGAATAAGTAAAACCCTAATCACCAACTTAACCTTGGTTTAATTCTTTATACTTAACCAAAAAGCATGCATCATCAAACATGATACAAACATGTGCACAAAATCATATCGCATATGCAATGCGCACACCCGAGTGAGAAAATCCATTTTAAAGTGAACCGATACTAGTTAATGCAAAGTAATATATCAAATATACAATTATGCATTAAATCATTAAATCAACACTTGATTTAACGATCCGGTCATGTCGCACATAACCGACTGGTATCATCAGTAACAACTTATCGAATCAACACTTGATCCGATAACCCGGCTATATCGCATATAACCGATCAATGTTACATCGCGAGAATCGAATACAGTATCACATACTGGTATCATTCTCGGTCCCGCACATATCTCATATGCACTCCTATTTCGTTTCGCTTGAGCCAGGAAACCTCTGTGTAGGACTCTAAAGACTCGTCAATACGCCGGCAGCAGATGATGATCATATCAAACATCCACAAGCCGCAAGTGGTCTGCTAAACGTAACGGCCACCCGGGTATTGAGCGATCTGAAGATCGACGAGCAAGCCCGCTCACGCTCCAGTGAATCCAACCAGTAACACTACTGTACAGTCCGGTCTGATCGTCTGATATGTCGCATATCTCGCCTAGGGGTGGTAAACGTCAGACCCCAATAGCTCGATAATTCGTGTCGATATGAGGTCTATAACTGTTCGAGAAACTACTGGTAACACTTACCAGTAAATCTCAGCAACCCTGGCCAGGGATTTCCTGTTATAGCCAATCGAACACAGCGCAACATCAACCCCCTATACCGGGAGAGACGAATCCCCTCCTATCGCTCATTGCCTCCATGTGACTCGGGACTGTACCCAAAAACCACCGTTTTGCACGCCCTCTTGGACGTGGTAAGATGGAAATCAAAGCACAGTGGGAACCATACAAGAATCTATGACGATCTCGGGTCAACAGACTACTCTGTACCAGTGTCACCAGAGAACTGCCATCTGACGTGAGGTATAATACCATCTGGGAGTTCTCGGCGAGTCCGTCCAGTGTACCCAGTCTCTACTGAGCACCCGTATATCATCTCTGATGTCAAACACCAATGGATATGGGATCATCCATCGCCCATCTGTATGGGTCGAGAAGGTATACGCTAGTCTACTCTGGTATATCGATGCCCCATCTCGATACACCCACGACTAGGGATTTTGAAGGATGTACTTATGGACTACCATGTCCCCACTAGTATGATCCGCATCATAGTCCAGATAGTCAAGTACAGATCCTAAGGGCTTTACCAACATGTAACAGAGAGACAATCAGCATACACGTTAAGGTAAAGGATAACCAGATAGCATACTATCATGTCGAGCAAGAAAGTCCTCCCTATATATGTCCCAGCATCCACTACAATATACATCCTAAGTACAGTAATGGCCTCTAGGGCATACATATAACTAACACGGATGGCATAAGTGTACGTCGTATTTATCTGTGATGTTTAGGTGACTTAAATGATAGGACATCATTAATATGATTAATGAAAGAAAAGAAACCTAAAAGATGTTATAGAATCAAATTTTTCAAAAAGGGTAGCTACAGTTTTTTCTTTGCATAGCGATATATATGATATATCCTGCACCTTATTCGATAAGGAAAGAGACGAGATCCCTTCACCGGGAGTGACCACTTTAGCAAAACTGGCAGATGCTACAACACTCGGTTTGTCTTTTGATTGCTTTTGGAGTTTTTGCTTTGCATAGCGATATATATGATATATCCTGCACCTTACTCCATAAGGAAAGAGCCGAGATCCCATCACCGGGAGTGACCACTTTAGCAAAACTAGTGAAAGCCTCAAAAACACTCCTTTTCAAAATTCACTCGATTCTACAACGATATCAAGTTCATTACGCAATAAGTTTTCAGAAAAACCTGTCGTAGCCCTCCGTCATTTCAGATAAGAACTGTTTAGTATTCGTGCTGCGTTTGTTGGCCTTTGTCAAGGCGTAGTGTGCGGTAGCTGAATGGTGCTTATCTGCTTATGCATATGATGAAAATTGTTTTGGGGTAGTCGTACGACCTTGTTGGCCTTTGTCAAGGGTCGTGCGGGTGGGTTTGATTCAATCAAGAAATGACGGGTTGAACTTGACTAGCATCCTATGATTTGTTGGCCTTTGCCAAGGTCTTAGGGGTTAGGGGCAAAATATTATCGGGAATTTCAAGCGTTGAAATTTGCAATGAGATTGCATACCTTCTATGAGATAGTTGGATCCCGATACCCACTGCGAGTAATTGTTACTCCTGGGAGAGTTTTACACATTACAATTAGCCGATCAAGTAGGTGTCTAGAAAGGTGTCAATGGGGTTACGCCTCTGGAAAAATGAGGTTTATTTTAATTAGGTCCGTGCGAAAGCATGGGGAACCTCCCTCAAAGTACCGGCACCGGCCTAACTGAAAGATGGGCGAAATTGTAGGGTGTAATTAATCCCGGCTAGTCTTTCCTTTTAGGGTTTGAAGGAAGATTTAATAAAAACAGTGGGAGCCATCCTGATTAGATAAAATAATAACCAATCTGATCTTGCAAGAGCGCACGCAGAGTGTTTTCTTCTCTCTCTCTCCAGGTAGCGACCATGTCACGCCTTAATCAAGATAATAATACGGATGTATTGACCGAACCTGCTTGTTATACTGCGCTGGGTAATGTTGGTCCCGCTCCAACTTATAACTGTTATAAGACCGAGCAGGAAATAAGGGATTACCAGGATTCCCGTGCCGCCCAAACGAAGAAAGTGTATGATGATGCATCTTCTTCGGGTGTGTTCATTACCAAGAACTATTTTTTCAGTATCCTCTACGTCCTGGGTATGAGATACCGGATCAGGATCCCACATATGTAATCTGTTACATAGGCTACAGATAGGTAGAGAACTGAGAACGGGTGATAAAATTTCAAGAGTTGGAAACAGTGCAATTGTTGTAGCCAAGATGTTGGCGGTTATAACCCTGTATTACCAAATACATTGATTCTGAACGAATGTTCTTAGATACCGAACCCGATATACAATATCATATCAGTCTCTTTATTAGTAAAGAAGGATATAAATTTGTATTGTTTGATAGTGTTTTGAACATTTCCTATATCAAGAGTTGATCGGTTCAGGCACGTTATCTAAAAGTATAGACGTTCTAAATCAAACTACAGTTCTTAGTATACAGAACACACACAAGAGGAAGTGTTCAGAAATGAACGAATTCTTCTTGAGGCATTGTAGACTAAGTCATATCAATGCGACCCGACTAGCTGAAGTTACATTTAGATGCATATTTAAATTAGTTTGAATTTACATCTTATGAAACTTGCCGGTCATGTCACGAAGATAAGATGACCAAAGATTTGTTTATTGGAAACAGAGAAAGAGTTAGTGAGCTCTTGGGATTGATACATGCTGATGTATGAAGGTCCCCTGTCTACATATGTCAGGACCGGTTCTTTGTACTTCATTACATTCACTGATAATCTCTCAAGATTCGGACATATGTTCCTGTTGAAACATAAGTCTGGACCTTTTGAGATATTCAATGAATATAAGTTAGAAGTATAGAACCAAAACAGGTATAAGTATTATGTCCTTTAATGAGATCAGGAGGAGAATACTTGAGCACGGAATTCCTGGACTATTCTAAAGGAGATTGAGATTCTCTCTCAGCATTACTCCTTCGCTTACACCACAGCACGTCGGTGTATCGGGATGGAGCAATTGCACCCTATAAGATATGGTGCACTCTATGATGAGTACTACTGAGTTGCCTATTTCCTTTTGGGGGTTATACACTTGAGAAGCTGTATACCTATTGAATGGCGTTCCAACCAAATCAGATGCCTACCCCTCCATATATGATATGGTAAGGGAAGAGCCCATCTCTTAAGTCAGTTAAGATTTGGGGTTGTCCGGCCTATGTATAAAAGCAAAATCCGGACAGACTCGAGGCAAGGTCAGCTATGTGGAAGTTTGTTGGATATCCCAAGCATTCGCAAAGGAATATCTTCTACCGCACCGAGGAACAAAAGGTGTTTTGTTTCTCGGCATGCCACCATTTTAGAAAAGGAATTTATTTTGGAAACAAATTTGTGGTCATGAGGTAGAACTGGAAGGAGTTCCAGCTATACAAACTACAGCTGACGATTTGGTAGAACCGGAGGATTCAATAGCTCCCAACGAACCTCAGCCTCTCCGCCGATCTGGTAGGGTTCCTCACCCATCTGAGAGATACTTTGGTTTCTCTATAACAGTGGGAGCGAGGATTGCATCATGAGATGATGACCCATCTGGTTTCGAGCAGGCCATCAAGAGTGGGGACTTTGTAAGAATGGCTGGATGCTAAGCGATCTGAGATGGAATCCATATACACCAACAAAGTATGGACTTTGGTTGCTTTATCTGAACGGTTAAATCCCCATCAGGAACAAGTATATCTTGAGAAGATTACTTGGTGTATATAAAAAAGTTGAGACTTTCAATGCTAGACTTGTTAAAGGTTTGCATCATTGACCAGGTGTGGATTATGATGAAACCTTTTCTAAGTACCTATGCTTAAGTCCATCCAGACCCTACTTGCCACTGCTACATACCATGACTACGATATCTGGCGGTTGAGTGTCATGACGACTGTTCTAAATAGTGATTTAGAAGGGAACGTCTATAAGTACACAGCCAGAGGGCTTCGTAGACAGTGGGAGCAGCGGAAACGTGTGCAAGTTGCTTTACAGGTTAAAGAAGGTATCGTGGAGTTGGAACATCTGTTTTGATGTGGTAGTCAAAGCGTTTGAATTCATCAAAGTGGTAGATGAACCTTGTATATACAAAAGGGTAGTAGAGAGTAAGGTCGTCTTCCTCGTATTGTGCGTGGATGACATACTCTTTTAAGGAAAGGAGTTTCCTATGCTACGCTCGGTCAATCTCCTCTTATCACAAGGATTCTCCATATAGGATCAAGGTGATACCTCCTAAATCCAGAGTTTTGAATATATGAGATAGATCTATGTGGATGTTAGGACCCTCACTAGGTATAGTGAGATGGTATCAATCGATCCTGGGGAGAATCACAGGATAGCTTCCAAGGAGATAAGGTCGACTGAATGTCAGTCACAGGCATTGTCTTTACCCTCAGTAAAGGGACGGTATGTTGGAAGAGCTCCAGCCTAGATACCGTGGCATGCTAGACGATAAAGGCTGGATAGATCGCTACCAAAGATGCTACCAAAGAGGCAGTCTGGATGTATATTAGTTCATGAGATGAACTTCGTTCCTACCATTGTGAGACAATTGAGTTATGGCTTATGCCTAGGAACGCCCGTCCCGTCAGTGATCCAGACATATTCTAAGGCAGTGTCACCTGATCATGCAGATGGTTGATCTTCAGGGGATCGAGGTCAGGAGAGTAGACTCAGAGGACAACACGGCGGATCCACTCACAAAGGCCTTTTCCTAGAGAGAGACTTTTATGGGATGGTTGAGTATGAGATACTACAACCACTGTTATCAGATGGCCCTAGTGCAAGTGGGAGATCGTTAGTTATATGTATGCTCTAGAGGCCATTACTATACATGAGATGTATATTCTAGTGGATGCTTGGACATATATAGGGAGGACTTTCTTGCTCGACATGATAGTATGCTATCTGGTTACTCTTTACCTTAACGTGTACACTGATTGTCTCTCTGTTACATGTTGGTAAAGCCCTTAGGATGTGTAACTACCCGGTGTTGGATATAGTGCATAGTGCCCTCAGAGTCAATTATTGGATCGCAGGTACGTGATTGCAATGATTGCGGAGGACCTATACCGGTAGGACAGTCTTACTCGAGATGATAGTATGCTATCTGGTTTGCCTTTATCAGTCGTGTACAAGTTCAGGTGACTGATCACTGTCACACTTTGATAGAGTCCTTAGGATCTTGCTTTACTACCAACAGTATGATGGCGATCATATATGTGAGAGTTGGGTGGTTTATAAGCATATCCTTAATTGTGGTCCCTAGTCGTGAGAGTTTCGAGACAGGGCATCGATACTCCGGAGTAGACTAGTGTATACAGTCGAGACCCCGACGAGGGGCGGTGGCCGGTCTCACAAGCCATTTGTGTCAGTTGGATCACCTAAGATATATACAGGTGCTCATTGGGTTATGAGTACACCAGACAAGACTCGCCGAGAAGCAGCTAGTTGGTATTATACATATCGTCAAATAGCAGTTCCCTGGTGTCATGTGTACAGGTTAGTTCATCGACCTGAGGTCGTCATTTGTCTCATGTGAGTTCCCACGGTGCTTTGATTTCTACCCTACCACGGCTCAAAGGAGTCGTGCAAACAGGTAGTTTTTGGGTATAGTCCCGAGCCTCATGGAGGCACGTGAGCGGATCGGCAGGGGATTCGTCTCCCCCGGTATTGGGGGTGAGATCGCACTGTGTCTAGGAGAGCCATTACACAAAGCCCACGGCCGTGGCAGGAGATTTACTGGTAGGTACTCCAGTAGTATCTCAGGGGGTTTTTAGGCTACACTCCGACACGACTTATACTGCTATTGGGGGTCTGACGTTACTAGCCCCCTAGGCAGATATGCGATACTCATAGACGAACGGACCGGACTGTATATAAATTATCACTGTTAGGCTCAATAGGTTTTCCGGAAGAGTTCGCTCATCGGCCTCCCTTGAGGTCAGTCCATGGGCAGCCGTTACGCACAGCTAGTGCCGCTGACGGCTTGTGGTTAAACCCACTGCCATGGTACTGACGAGTCATTAGAGTCCCCCACAGACAGTTTCCCAAGTTCGGGGGAAACGTTGTAGAGGCCGTATGGTTTTATGGCAGGGTTCGGAAAATGCACGTGCGTTTACGCACGTGTCATATTTCGGGCAGATAATACTGGTGGGCTTTGGTTTAAGCCGGATCCGAGTATTATATTGAGTAGATATAATATCTTTGTCTCAGTTGAATTTGTATTCGGTCGTAATACAAATGCGGGTATTTTTATACAGTTACGGGGTTGTCCTGAAATTCGTTTCAGGATCGCTTTTGGAAGTTGCCAGTTTTCAGTTTCCAGTTTCCGTATTTGACATTCGGTTAAATGCGGATTTATCTTTCCGTCACTCGGGTGAGTCATAAGGATGAGTCGTGCTTCTAGAAGCTTCCAGATTGGTGACTAGGTTCATGAACCTTTGTTTCCATTAATTATATAATGACTAGGTTTAGATGTGTCAGTCATTACATTAATGCATTTTGTTCTTGCTTAGATATTTTCTTTATGATCTTTTATCCTTAATGTCACCACTTGGTTCCTACACTCACCCCCCTTCTATATTATGGCCGGCCCCCTTGTGAGAGAGAGAGAGAGAGATTGATTTCATTTGGAAAAAGAATAATGTTTTGGATGTATGGAAATTTCATAGTTCATTTTCTCATTCTATTTCATTTCGAGTGGCAACTTCATTAACCGTTCGTCCACGGCTTTGGACGAAGTGAGACAAAGTATTATACTCATTCTCTACATCAATCTTGGTCGTCTCTTTTAGCAAACTTGACGACCGAGTTGCCTCGAGTCAGAGGCGGGAGCCCGTTTAAAGAACCGTTGACGTGGTGCTACCTGGACGAGCAGATCGGAGATCGACGAGATCGGAGCAGCCGCAACGGAGCGCGGGATGATGGTTAAAGAACGAAGGACTCGGATCGTTCGGTATAACCTTTCTACCCTCTTTACAGTTTGTTAGTTTAGCAATAATGGCAGATCCGGGTTATAGTATACGATAGCGCCAGTTAAAAGTTTTTGTTCCGCATTTGGCGTCAGTTTGACGGCCAGGGCGCTGCCGTAGACTTACAGTGGTATCAGAGCCTAACCATTATGATTTACTAACTTATGCTAACGCGTTTAAAACATCGATCGAACGGATTTTCGAAAACCGCAAATTCCAAGTTCTGAGTTTCTGTCGATTTTGGAAGGGTTCTAAAATTAATTTTACACATTACAGAAAATTCAGCAGGCTTTTCTATGCACATGGTAGAAATTTGGTCACGTGACCCTACAAGACCGCCACAGAATCGCGGTCAAACCTAGGGTTTGACTGCGCTTCCACGGCCAATCTGTGGGATCATTGATCCAAATTTGTACAGTTGCTTCTCTTGGGTAAATTGTGGTTTTTGGTATATATCTTTTGGACCCAGATTTTGCTACTGTACAGCAGATGTACGTGGGGCCCACTTCGTGATATTTAGTCGATCGAAATTTAAACATGTTAGTTTGCAGTACTTACATTATATCTCCGAATGTGAATGTCATTTGATCGGTAAACCGCGTCTGATTGCTATAGTTCGTTTAGACAGGTTTGCGAACGTGATATTCGCGTTGATGTTCTGTGTTGTGCTGTGAAGTTGCGGTTTTGTCGTGGTGGATAGCAGTGTGCAATGGTTGTGCAGTTTGGATTTATTTGTACATTTGATATTGCGGGGTGAGCGTCCAACATATGGACTGCCGTCTCTGCCAGTTTGTATAATATTCTTTTGGGGCACGATCGGGTTGAGGTCGATGTACCCGTTGTACATATTTTTCATTTCTGTACTAGGTTTACCCCGCGACGGGGTAAACAGATAGCCGGGTTCTGGAGGGCAATGGGTCCGCATCTCATGGCTTTGAGAGGCAGAGGGGCCTCACTCTAGAATTAGCAGACTATTCGCCGCACTCGTAGGGGGTACAGGTTGACCCAAGGAGGGGTGCTCAAGTTACCGGATTCCGTGAAGTGCTGGGTGGTCTATTCACTTTGCTGTAGGGGGCTGCCTCGCTTCAGGTTTTGGCGGGTAACTTGCCGCACCCGTAGGGGTCTAGATTTCATTGCACAGGCTATCCACACGACCAGGGGAACGTCGGGTTTCAGCAGCGGCTCTGTGAAACCCGGGGATCCCAGATTATCTGTATTGTTCTGTGATGCTTATTACTTTTCTGTAATATTGCATATTATCACGCCTAGAGCGATTATTGTATATTGGTATATATACTATTAGATGTTGTATATGTTTTACACCCGCGCTAGTCCAGTCCCCGCTCTGTCGTTAGTTAAGTAACCTAACGGGTGATGACAGGACCCAGTGACGAATGCGGATGGCATATACGTACATTTTATTTTCGTTCTTTTCTAGTGTGATTAATTGATGGGACTGCGTTGATTCTGATCAATGCAAAGAAAAACAAACCTGTTTGGATGTTGTTGGAACAGTTTTAAAAAGTGTTATTACAAATACGTTTCCTTTTGTTTTGCTTAGCGGTATTCGGTTGGAATATCCTGCACCTCATTCGACGAGGCAAGGGCCGATATCCCTTCACCGGGAATGACCCCTTGGGCAGAAATTTGCGTCAGGGTAATAACTTCACTATAGTCGATTACAAGTTGCTTTGCATAGCGTTATTCGGTTGGAATATCCTGCACCTCATTCCACGAGGAAAGAGCCGAGATCCCTTCACCGGGAGTGACCTCTTTAGCAAAAGGTTTTCGCCACTATATTTTAATAAAAAGCTATCAGGTTCCTTCAGCGATATCAAGTTCACTACGTTAAAGGTTTTTCGCCAAAAACCAGCCGTAGCCCTCCGTCATTTCTTTTAGGTATTCAGTAGTATTCAAGCTATGCATTTTAGCCAAAGTTAAGGCATAGTGTTTGGTAGCTGTTGGGTATTTTTTTGTTGTATAGATAGATGAGTTGGTTTGGGACAGTCGTTCTGCCGATTGGCCAAAGTCAGGGGCATGTGCGGGTGGGTTCAAATTGACAAGATAGTGACGGGTAGAACTTGGCATGCGACTTATGGCATTTTGGCCAAAGTCAAGGTCATAAGAGCAAGGGGCAAAAATCATATCGGAAGTTTCTAAAGAAACTGAAACTTGCCAAGTATGCGCATACCTTCTGGAGTGTGATAACGTGAGTGGATTCCGTCACGTTATCATGTGATGAGAGTTGGATCCCGATTCCCACTGATGAGTTGGTTTACTCTTCGGGAGATCCCGATTGATTCTTCTTTCAGGTTTGGAGGAGAATTTGACAGTACAGTGGGAGGTTTCCAGATTAGATAAAGTGATAACCATTCTGATATAGGTTAGAGTGCACGCAGAGTGTTTCTTTTCTCTCTCTCTTTGGCAGCGACCATTGACCGACCCTAGATATGACTCAGTGACCAAGTTGGCCGAACCTTCTTAAAATACTGGCTTTTGGATTATCTCAGTTGCATAAGTCAATGCCGCTCCTTCTTTTATCCTTTGCATTTCTCAGAACACCCCGTATTACTACGGACATCCACTTCCATTGGATAGATCCATCGTATGGTTATATACGAACTCGGAGGGATTTCTTCGAGGATGGATCAAGGTTCAAGAGAAATAGAATTGGCTTATTCAGTTATTTTTTATTATCACCTTCTCTCAGGTTGCGAGGGCTCCTTAGTTTAGGAGAGTACACCTATTATGCTTATTGGATAGTCTTATTCCAAACCATAGGCAGGTGCCGAAAGGTAGGGAATGAAGAAAACCAATTAGCCTAAGTAGGGTGTACAGAAGGAAATAACTAAAGATAAAATAAAGGGATTAGAAAGAAGGCAAAGTAAATTGCGACTGTTATCATTCACGACCAAACCGCGTACTTCATCGCCACTCCTATTTCACCTTTGCTTTTTTCCCCAGTTCGGGAGAAATAGAATAAGGTATTATTCAGTTGTCTTTTATCATCACCTTCTCTCAAGTTGCGAGTACTCCTTGGTTTAGGAGGGTACACCTATTATGCTTACTGGATAGTCTTCTTCCAAACCATAGGCTGGTGCCGAACGGTAGGGAAGGAAGAAAACCATTTAGCCTAACGATGGTGTACAGAAGGTAACGACTAAAGACAAATAAAGGGATTTGGAGAGATGGCAGTGAAATATACGGTTAAAGTCATGAATTTGATTATGGAAGTGGCATTGCTATGAATACCAGGATACCCCTACGAAACATTTTCATGTTTTAGTGCATTGTTAAAGCAAAACTGTTTTCCCGATTAGATACTTACTCCAAGGGTATGTATTTACCAGGTTTCATTCTCATATCTGTATGGTTTTACAGATGATGAGTGGGAGTAAGTTATTGGGAATAAGGTGATTATCCTCATTATATCGGAATTCGTTGTAATTGGTGATATTTGAGGAAATCGCCTGGGTACAGTTTTCAACCTATGACGCACCGGTTTTGAGTTATTCAACTCAGCGGACTTATACAGAGTATTGTATGTTGTCCAGTGTCCATCAGGACAAAGGGGTTGGTCCTCGTACTGTGTTCTGTTTACTTATGACTTCTCTAGTTTTTAGACAAGTGTTTCGTAGAAATACAAGGTCTAAGTTTTGAGAAGTTATGGGTATAAGAATAAAGTAGAGAACCAGATGTCGCAAGTATCGGGATTCTTCAAAGAGATCGAAGATGTAGATATTTGTGATTGGTATTCAGTTGATAGTAATGGTTTTGAGAAACTTGTTTCTCTTTCAAGTTTCTCATAATTGGATGGATTCCTAAGTTGAGTAATGCTGATTAGCCTCTTTCCATTAAGTTTATATGCACTGGAGACAGCTGCATGATTGAATATGGTTCTAATTAAATAAGTGTCAAAGTTTCTATATTGGATATAGAATGGTTCATATCTTAACGATGTTAAGGTACGGGGAGTTGTCCGGCTTATGCTTAAAACCAGACTCTGGATAAGTCAGGGCACGTTTCTGTAATGGCAGCTTGTGGGTTGACCCTGGCTATGACGAGGGTTGATATTCTACCATCTGGAAGATCAATAGTGATATTGTTCTTGACTCGCCACAGTTTTAGTAAAATGGATTTTTTTTTCAGAAAACAGTAGTGGGAGTATGGTAGAACTGGAAGTGATTCCAGAACCGCAAACGATTACGGAAAATTTAATAGAACCTACAGATTCAATCAAGTTTGACATTCCAATAGCCACTCCACAGATATGGTGGGTAACCTCAGACACCCGAGAGGTACTCCGGTAGCCTCAAGGACGGTGACAGGGAGGTTCTTGTTTACCCAGACTTGACACTACTGTTGTTCCAGACTGTGAGACCCGGCAGGAGGTTAAGTATAGCGTTGTTCTAAACTAGCTTTAGAAGTGCACGTATATATTATTCTGCCAGAGGGTTGTCGTAGTCAGTCGGAGCAGCGGAAGTTTAGTGGGCAAGTAGTTTATGTCTATTTATAGACTGGAGCAGATATAGCGGAGATAGATCATCTATTTTTGATGTGACAGTCATGGGTTTGACTTCATCAGAATAGGGGATGGATCTGTTAAGAAGGTAGTAGGGTATGATGTCATGGTATCTGGATGACATACACAGAGTAGGAAGTAAAATTCCTATACTACGATCGGTTGTACTGTGGTCGTCACACAGTTGTTTCTCCAGACAGGATATGTATATAATATCTGACATTCTGGTTTCTAGATCTATGGTTTTAGATCTAGATTTGGGTAGTTTCCTAATGTGGGAACTTTGACAGTATTCTAATGGTAAATGGTATTTAGAATAATTGACTCCTGGCATGGTGGTGTACCTGCAGGTGATGGAGTCACCCTCTCTAAAGGTGTCTTACAGACTAAAGGGGAGAGGGATGGGCATGATTGGCAGATCACTTGCTTAGGCAATTGAGTCAATCATGAGATGTCAAGTACCACACCATATGTTGTTTTTGCACTAGATGCAATAAGTTTGTATTAATCCAATCCTGGAGAAACATACGGAAGCAGTTTTAGAACATAAGTACATGTTCTACGGATTTGATGACGGCAGCATCCTTCGGGAGACGATTATCATTCCAGGCTTCAAAGGTAGCATGGTTGACAGAGTGATTGTCATAGTTATAGTTCTCCCTCTGACGAGGGACAGTATTATGGACAGGTGGTCCAAGAGGATACTGTGGGAGGCATGGTGCCGGATACTGATTAGGTTCAGTGATCGATACAGTATAAGAAGTTTGGATTTGGAGTTCATTTATGAACTAGGTCCCATCAGATATCCAGACATATTCTAAGACGTGTATTACTCATTTCGGGAGATGGCTTTCTCCGCGAACTTGAGATTAGGAGAGACATAGAAAGAAACATCAGGGCGGATCCACTCACTGAGGCTATTTCTCGAACATAATAGTTTTGCAAACGGGCTTTGTGAAACTGATTAGTAGAGGAGTTGGATGTTCGGTTTTACACGGGCTGTGAGTAGTCGACATCGCAATAATTAGCCTTAAGTGCAAGTGGGAGATTGTTGGATATAGTGCCCTCAGAGTCAATTATTGGATCGCTGGTACGTGATTGCAATGATTGCGGAGGACCTATACCGGTAGGACAATCTTACTCGAGATGATAGTATGCTATCTGGTTTGCCTTTATCAGTCGTGTACAGGTTCAGGTGACTGATCACTGTTACACTTTGATAGAGCCCTTAGGATCTTGATTTACTACCAACAGTATGATGGCGATCATATATGTGAGAGTTGGGTGGTTTATAAGCATATCCTTAATTGTGGTCCCTAGTCGTGAGAGTTTCGAGACAGGGCATCGATACTCCGGAGTAGACTAGTGTATACAGTCGAGACCCCGACGAGGGGCGGTGGCCGGTCTCACAAGCCATTGGTGTCAGTTGGATCACCTAAGATATATACAGGTGCTCATTGGGTT
This sequence comes from Agapanthus africanus, assembly GCA_030015575.1. Classification (NCBI taxonomy): domain Eukaryota; kingdom Viridiplantae; phylum Streptophyta; class Magnoliopsida; order Asparagales; family Amaryllidaceae; genus Agapanthus; species Agapanthus africanus. The sequence continues at coordinate 209,178,137 of CM057350.1, forward strand.
ATGAGTACACCAGACAAGACTCGCCGGGAAGCAGCTAGTTGGTATTATACATATCGTCAAATAGCAGTTCCCTGGTGTCATGTGTACAGGTTAGTTCATCGACCTGAGGTCGTCATTTGTCTTATGTGAGTTCCCACGGTGCTTTGATTTCTACCCTACCACGGCTCAAAGGAGTCGTGAAAACAGGTAGTTTTTGGGTAGAGTCCCGAGCCTCATGGAGGCACGTGAGCGGATCGGCAGGGGATTCGTCTCCCCCGGTATTGGGGGTGAGATCGCGCTGTGTCTAGGAGAGCCATTACACAAAGCCCACGGCCGTGGCAGGAGATTTACTGGTAGGTACTCCAGTAGTATCTCAGGGGGTTTTTAGGCTACACTCCGACACGACTTATACTGCTATTGGGGGTCTGACGTTACCGAGCCCCTAGGCAGATATGCGATACTCATAGATGAACGGACCGGACTGTATATACATTGTCACTGTTAGGCTCAGTAGGGTTTCTGGATGAGTTCGCTCATCGGCCTCCCTTGAGGTCAGTTCATGGGCAGCCGTTACGCACAGCTAGTGCCGCTGACGGCTTATGGTTAAACCCACTGCCACGGTACTGACGAGTCATTAGAGTCCCCCACAGACAGTTTCCCAAGTTCGGGCGAAACGTTGTAGAGGCCGTATGGTTTTATGGCAGGGTTCGGAAAATGCACGTGCGTTTACGCAAGTGTCATATTTCGGGCAGATAATACTGGTGGGCTTTGGTTTAAGCCGGATCCGAGTATTATATTGAGTAGATATAATATCTTTGTCTCAGTTGCATTTGTATTCGGTCGTAATACAAATGCGGGTATTTTTATACAGTTACGGGGTTGTCCTGAAATTCGTTTCAGGATCGCTTTTGGAAGTTGCCAGTTTCCAGTTTCCTGTTTCCGTATTTGACATTCGGTTAAATGCGGATTTATCTTTCCGTCACTCCGGTGAGTCATAAGGGTGAGTCGTGCTTTTAGAAGCTTCTAGATTGGTGACTAGGTTCATGAACCTTTGTTTGCATTAATTATATGATGACTAGGTTTAGATGTGTCATTCATTACATTAATGCATTTTGTTCTTGCTTAGATATTTTCTTTATGATCTTTTATCCTTAATGTCACCACTTGGTTCCTACACTCACCCCCTTCTATATTATGGCCGGCCCCCTTGTGAGAGAGAGAGAGAGATTGATTTCATTTGGAAAAAGAATAAAGTTTTGGATGTATGGAAATTTCATAGTTCATTTTCTCATTCCATTTCATTTCGAGTGGCAACTTCATTAACCGTTCGTCCACGGCTTTGGACGAAGTGTGACAAAGTATTCTACTCATTCTCTACATTAATCTTGGTCGTCTCTTTTAGCAAACTTGACGACAGAGTTGCCTCGAGTCAGAGGCGGAAGCCCGTTTAAAGAACCGTTGACGTGGTGCCACCTGGACGAGCAGATCGGAGATCGACGAGATCGGAGCAGCCGCAACGGAGCGTTGGATGATGGTTAAAGAATGAAGGACTCGGATCGTTCGGTAAAACCTTTCTACCCTCTTTACAGTCTGTTAGTTTAGCAATAATGGCAGATCCGGGTTATAGTATACGATAGCGCCTGTTAAAAGTTTTTGTTCCGCATTTGGCGTCAGTTTAACGGCCAGGGCGCTACCGTAGACTTACACCTGGACAATCATGCAGATCATACTAGTGGGGACAGAGTAGTCCATAAGTACATCCTTTAATGTCCCTAGTCGTGGGTGTATCGAGACAGGGCATCGATATACCAGAGTAGACTAGCGTAATACCTACTCGATCCATATAGATGGGCGATGGATGATCCCATATCCATTGGTGTTTGACATCAGAGATGATATACGGGTGCTTAGTAGAGACTGGGTACACTGGATGGACTCGCCGAGAACTCCCAGATGGTATTATACCTCACGTCAGATGGCAGTTCTCTGGTGACACTGGTACAGGTTAGTCTGTAGACCCGAGATCGTCATAGAGTCTTGTGTGATTCCCACTGTGCTTTGATTTCCACCTTACCACGTCCAAGAGGGCATGCAAAACGGTGGTTTTTGGGTACAGTCCCGAGTCACATGGAGGCAATGAGCGATAGGAGGGGTTTCGTCTCTCCCGGTATTGGGGGTTGATTTTGCGCTATGCTCGATTGGCCATAACAGGGAAATCCCTGGCCAGGGCTGGTTTAGAGATTTACTGGTAAGTGTTACCAGTAATTTCTCGACCCGTTATGCGCCTCGCATCGGCATGACTTATCGGTTATTGGGGTCTGACGTTTACCACCCCTAGACTTGATATGCGACATATCAGACGAGGAGACCGGACTGTACGGTAGTGTCACTGTCAGGCTTTTTGCAGGAGTTGGAGCGGGCTTGCTTGCTGATCTTCTGATCGCTCAATACCCGGGTAGCCGTTACGTCCAGCTAGTACCGTTGACGGCTTGTGGGTGCTTGATATGATCATCACCTACTGCCGGCGTATTGATGAGTCTTTAGAGTCCTACATAGAGGCTATTCTGGCTCAGGCAAAACGAAATAGGAGCACATATGTGATATGTGTGGGACCGAGAATAATACGAGTATATGATACCGTATTCTATTCTCGCGATTTTTGTATCGATCGGTTATATGTGATATAACCAGATTACCGAATCAAGGGTTGATTCGATAAGTCGATACATTGGATGTTAGTCGGTTATATGTGATATAACCGGATTATTAAGTCAAGAGTTGATTTAATAATTTAGTGTATAATTGTATATGTGATATACTAATTTATATTAACTAACATTGGTTCACTTAAGCATTTGTTTTTCTCACTTGTGCACAACTTAATATATATGTGATATATATTTATTTGTGTTCATTTTGTATCATGGTTGTTAATACAACTTACATGGGTGTATAAGACTTATACCATACTAATTATAGTGTTAGGTTTTTATATTTAATGTAATTCTAAAATTAGTGGATAATGAGCTCACATGCATGAAGCTTCATGAAGCTTTGGGTTGCATTGACTTAGTCTACTAGTTTTGTTTTACTTGAGATATTAATTAACCTAACCATTATAATGTAGCCATGGTTATGTCTCTACATGAGTTAATATATGATATAAACTCACCCATGGTTCACCCTCTCTCTTGATGATTAGTTTTTCATTCTCATTTTGAGCTCATCTTCTTCCTCCTTCAAATGCTTGCTAAGGTTTGATAAAGAGAGAGAAATAATGTGAGAAAAGAAATTCTAAAGTGTACCCATTTCCTATTTCTCCATCCTCTACTAGATTAGCACTTTAGTATAGGGTGTTTGCTTCACTTTAGTGAAGTAGAAGCTTGAGTTCGTATTCCCTCGACGTAGATCATCTTCGGCCTCGATGACTTCAAGCAAAACCGTTGCCATCTTCTCATGGAGCCGTCCGAGAGTCCGGAAGCACCATGATCGCAGCAAAGGGACTACTACAAGGAACTTATGAAGTGAAGGACCGATCTACAAAGGTTGTATTTCGTATTCACTTAGTCGTAAATGATATTTACTTGCATGTGAAACCCTAATAATCTAGCAAAGATCTTGTTTAGGGTTGTTCGGCATGGCTAAAATTTTAATCGGGCATGGTTGATGCCTTATAGAACTTTGTTATAGTGCCTAGTAACCCTACAGACTCAAGTGTTGAGTGTTCTGGGGATTATTTTGTATTCGTTGATTCGATCGGAAAATTTAATTTCGTTCTTTTTCGGGATAATTTAGAAAGTATTAAAATGTTCGAACGGATATCATTAACTCATTTTTTCCCGGCACGAAAAACTTTCAAGTGTTGAATTTTTCTTAGGTTTAAATCTTTCGGAAAAACGTGCAAGTAAACCGATGGACCCTCTAGAAGAACACAAACCTTAACTCGATTATGTGACCGTCTGAACCGCCTCTAAACCTTAGGGTTTGGGGCAGTACGGCGTTGCCACATGTGAGGCCTTGGCTTTACCCTTCTACGGCTGGACCATTGGTACTGTGACGTATTCTGGAATTTTTGAACTCCGCTCAATTGTTGAGCTATTTAGAAAATCTTGGGTATTTGATTATTCGATCGGAATGTTTAATACTGTCAATTTATCTGGAATGTTATACAATATGTGGAATTCATAAAGTTAGGCATGAAATGCGAAGTATGTGATATTTCAGATTTATGATGTCTAAAGTAATTGTGGATTCCAAATGTTGTACTTTTACACTTTCTTTTCTGGGACCGTAAGTGTAATATGTGATATCGCCGGCTTCGTTGCTATATGTCAACGACAATTGGGATGTGCATATTTACTTACGTTGATGACATATGATGTTATGTGTTGCTGGATATGTTATATTGGATCGTTGTGTTCTGAATAGCCGGAGGGTTTTATGTGAGATGAGGGTTTTTATTTTCATTCATGTTAAATTCATTGTATGTAATATTCTTTTATTGGGGCACTTCCGGGATGAGGATGAAGTCACCATTGTATATTATTTACTTTTCCGCATTAGGTAGACCCAAGGAGGGGAGCACAAGTAACCGGGTTCTAGGGTACAGCGGAAGACCAACTCGAGGAGTCGAGTCCGGGTCTCCTAACTTTAGAATTGGTAGGGTTGCTTGCCGCTCTCGTAGGGGTTTAGGGGTGTGGGTTTGGCTGTTCATCGCGACCGTGGAATCCGTGTCTTATAGAGGCTCAAAATAAAACACGGACCTCCTAGTATATCTATTATTTCATATGATTCTTCTGCTGCGATATCTATGATGTGATCATTTGATATGTTGTGATAGATACTGTATATAGTATATATGATATATTATATAAACGTTACTTATGTTTTACACCCGCGCTAGCCCTGCCCCGCTCTGCCGTTAGTTACCTAACCTAACGGTGCACGAGGGGACATCGAGGCGAATGCGGATGGCATAAGTGTACGTCGTATTTATCTGTGATGTTTAGGTGACTTATATGATGGGACTTCATTAATATTATTAATGAAAGAAAAGAAACCTAAAAGATGTTGTAGAATCAAATTTTCAAAAAGGGTAGCTACAGTTTTTGCTTTGCATAGCGATATATATGATATATCCTGCACCTTATTCGATAAGAAAAGGGCCGAGATCCCTTCACCGGGAGTGACCTCTTTAGCAAAACTGGCAGATGCTACAACACTCGGTTTGTCCTTTGATAGCTTTTGGATTTTTTGCTTTGCATAGCGATATATATGATATATCCTGCACCTTATTCCATAAAGAAAGAGCCGAGATCCCTTCACCGGGAGTGACCTCTTTAGCAAAACAAATGAAAGTCTCAAAATCACTCCATTTCAAAATTCACTCGATTCTACAAAGATATCAAGTTCATTACGCAATAGGTTTTAAGAAAAACCTGTCGTAGCCCTCCGTCATTTCAGATAAGTCCTGCTTAGTATTCGTGCTGCGTATGTTGACCTTGTCAAGGCGCAGTGTGCGGTAGCTGACCAGTATTTATCTGCTTATGCATATGATGCAGATTGGATTAGGATAGTCGTACGGCCTTGTTGACCTTGTCAAGGGTCGTGCGGGTGGGTTTAATTCAATCAAGAAATGACGGGTTGAACTTGACTTATGGTCTATGGTTTGTTGACCTTGTCAAGGTAATAGATCGTTTGGGGAAAAATATTATCGGGAATTTCAAGTGTTGAAATTTGCAATGAGATTGCATACCTTCTATGAGGTAGTTGGATCCCGATACCGACTGCGAGTAATGGTTACTCCTGGGGGTGTTTTACACAAGACAATTAGCCGATCAAATAGGTGTCTAGAAAGGTGTCAACGGGGCTACGCCTCTGGGAAAACGAGGTTTACTTTAATTAGGTACGTACGAAAGCACGGGGAACCTCCCTCAAAGTACCGACACTGGCCTGGCTGAAAGATTGGCGAAGTTGCAGGGTGTAATTAATCCCGGCTAGTCTTTCCTTTTAGGATTTGAAGGAAGATTTGATAAAAACAGTGGGAGCCATCCTGATTAAATAAAATAATAACCAATCTGATCTTGCAAGAGCATACGCTAAAGTGTTTTCTTCTCTCTCTCTCCAGGTAGCGACCATATCATGCCTGAATAAAGATAATAATATGGATGTATTGACCGAACCCGCATGTTATACTGTGCTGGGGAACGTTGGTTCCGTTCTTTCTTATAAAAGTTATAAGACTGAACATGATATAGGGGAATACCAGGATTCCCATGCCACCCGAATGAAGAAAGTACATGTTGATGCATTTTCTTCGGGTGTGTTCGTTACAGAGAACTGTTTCTCTATTTGCTCTACGTCCTGGGTATTAGATACCGGGTCAGGATCCCATATATGTAATCAGTTACATGGGCTTAGGAAAAGTAGAGAACTTGGAGAAAGTGATAAAGACATAAGGGTTGGAAATGGTGCAATTGTTGCAGCTAAAACTGTCGGGGAATATCACCTTGTATTACCAAATGGTAATACATTGGTTTTGAACGAATGCTATTACATGCCGTACCTGATATGCAACATTATATCGGTTTCTTTATTGAGTAAAGAAGGATATAATTTTGTATTACAGGATAATATTATGAACATTTTCCTGAACCAAAAGTTGGTTGGATCAGGCACATTCTGCAATGGCATTTATGTTCTAAATCAATCAACAGTTCTGAGCATAACAAACACACACAAGAGGAAAAGTTCAGAACTGAACGAATCCTTCTTATGGTATTGTAGACTAGGTCACATCAATGCGACACGGCTAGCTAAGTTGCATAAGGATGGATATTTGAATCCGTTTGAATTTTCATCTTATGATACTTGCCAGTCATGTCTCAAAGGAAAGATGACCAAAACTCCGTTTATGGGACACGGAGAAAGAGTTACGGAACTCTTGGGACTGGTACATAGTGAAGTATGCGGCCCCATGTCTACACATGCCAGGAATGGTTCTGCGTACTTCATTACATTCACTGACGATCTCTCTAGATTCGGGTATGTGTTCCTGATGAAACACAAATCAGAAGCTTTTGAGAAGTTTAGAGAATATAAACAAGAAGTCGAGAACTAAACCGGGAAAAGTATTAAAATCCTTCGATCAGATCGAGGAGGTGAATACTTGAGCAATGAATTCCTGGACTTCCTAAAAGAGAATGGGATTCTCTCTCAGCTGACCCCTCTATATACACCACGGCACAACGGTGTATCGGAACGGAGGAACCGCACCCTATTAGATATGGTGCGCTCTATGATGAGCACAGCTGAGTTACCTATTTCTTTCTGGGGGTATGCGCTGGAGACAGCAGCATACCTATTGAATCAAGTTCCATCTAAATCTGTACCTACCACACCATATGAGATATGGAGTGGGAAGAGGCCATATATTAAACGAGTTAAGATATGGGGTTGTCCGGCCTATGTCAAAAGACAAAATCCGGGCAAACTCGAGGCACGGTCAGTTCTTTGCAAGTTTGTGGGATATCCAAAGAACTCATATGGGTATTTTTTCTACCACAGTGAAGAACAAAAGGTGTTTGTTGCTCAACATGCCACCTTTTTGGAAAAGGAATTTCTTGTAAAAGAAATTAGTGGCAAAGTGGTAGAGCTGGAAGAGGTTCCAGATACACAAACTGCAACTGAAGATTTAGTAGAACCGGAGAATTCGGTAGTTCCCGATGAACCCCAGCCACTCCGCCGATCTAGTAGGGTTCCTCACCCACCTGAGAGATACTACAGTTTTCTCATGGATGGTGGGAGTGAGGATTGCATCATGGAGGATGATGACCCAACTAGTTTCGAGCAGGCCATCATGAGTGGAGACTCAGTGAAATGGCTGGATGCAATCCGGTCCGAGATGAAATCCATGTACACCAACAAAGTATGGACTTTAGAAGATACTCCTAAAGGGGTAAAACCCATTAGGAGCAAGTGGATCTTCAAGAAAAAACTTGGTGTAGATGGGAAAGTGGAGACTTTCAAAGCTAGACTTATTGCAAAGGGTTTTGTCAAAGACCAGGTGTGGACTATGACAAAACCTTTTCTCCAGTGCCTATGCTTAAATCCATCCGGATCATGCTTGCCATCGCTGCATATCATGACTACGAAATCTGGCAAATGGATGTTAAGACCGCCTTTCTAAACGGTGATTTAGAAGAGAGCGTGTACATGACTCAGCCAGAGGGCTTCGTAGCTAGTGGGAGCAGCGGAAAGGTATGCAAGCTGCTTAAATCCATTTATGGATTAAAGCAAGCATCGCGGAGTTAGAACATCTGCTTTGACGTCGTTATCAAAGAGTTTGATTTCGTCAAAAACGTAGATGAACCTTGTATCTACAAGAAGGTGGTAGAGAGTAAGGTTTTCTTCCTCGTATTGTACGTGGACGACATACTCATGATAGGAAATGACATTCCTATCCTGCAATCGGTCAAGCTCTTCTTATCGTAAAGATTCTCAATGAAAGATCTAGGGGATGCCTCCTACATCTTGGGGATTAAGATCTATAGAGATAGATCCAAACGGATACTGGGATTGTCCCAATCCAGGTACATTGACACCATACTAAAGCGGTTTAGTATGGAAGAGTACAAACTTGGGTTTTTACCCATGATCTCCGGGCTCACTCTCTCCAAAGAGATGTTTCCCAAGACTGATTTAGAGAGAGCTCGCATGTAAAGGATACCCTATGCTTCGGCAGTAGGCTCTATCATGTACGCGATGCTATGTACCAGACCCGATGTAGCACACTCACTAAGTATAGTGAGTAGGTATCAAGCTGATCCTAGAGAGAGTCACTGGACAGCTGTGAAGAGCATTCTCAAGTACTTACGAAGGACTAAAGAGATGCTCTTGGTGTTTGGTAACGGAGAACTCCAAGTGGAGTCCTTTACCGATTCGAGCTTCCAGAGTGATAAGGACGACTCTAAGTCGCACTCGGGATTTGTCTTTACCCTTTACGGAGGTTCGGTTAGCTGGAAGAGTTCCAAGCAGGAAACCGTGGCAGACTCGACGATGGAGGCTGAATACATCGCTGCCAACGATGCTGCCAAAGAGGCTGTCTGGATTAAGAAGTTCATTACTGAACTTAGAGTGGTTCCATCCATTGAGCATCCAATACCTTTGTATTGTGATAACAATGGAGCGGTGGCTTTGGCCAAGGAACCCAGGTCCCATCAGCAATCCAGGAATATTCAGAGATGGTATCACCTGATCCGGGAGATAGTTGATCGCCGGGAGATCGAGGTCAGGAGGGTTGACACGAAGAACAACACTGCGGATCCACTCACGAAGGCCATTCCCCAGATACAGTTTGAGAGACTCTTCGGGATGCTTGGTATGCGATACTACAGCAGCTGGCCCTTGTGCAAGTGGGAGATTGTTAGTTGTATGTATGCCCTAGAGGCCAGTATTGTACAGATGATGTATATTATATTGGATGCTTGGACATATAGAGAGAGGACTTTCTTGCTCGATATGATAGTATGCTATCTGGTTGCTCTTTATCTTAACATGTATACTTGTCTCTTGATACTGTCTTGTAGTTACATGTTGGTAAAACCCTTAGGATGTGTACTTGATTACCAGGACTATGATGCAGATCATACTTGTGGGGCCATAGAAGTCCATAAGTACATCCTTTAATGTTCCTAGTCGTAGATGTATCGAGACAGTGCATCGATATACCAGAGTAGACTAGCGTATACGCTTCTCGACCCATGAGATGGGCGATGGATGATCCCATATCCATTGTCGTTTGACATCAGAGATGGTATACGGGTGCTCAGTGGAGACTGGGTACACTGGACGGACTCGCCGAGAACTCCCAGATGGTATTATACCTCACGTCAGATGGCAGTTCTCTGGTGAAACTTGTGCAGGTTAGTCTCTAGACCCGAGATCGTCATAGAGTCTTGTGTGATTCCCACTTTGCTTTGATTTCCACCTTACCATGTCCAAGAGGGCATGCAAAACGGTGGTTTTTGGGTACAGTCCCGAGTAACATGGAGGCAATGAGCGATAGGACGGGTTTCGTCTCTCCCGGTATTGGGGGTTGATGTTGCGCTGTGCTCGATTGGCCATAACAGGGAAGTCCCTGGCCAGGGCTGATTTAGAGATTTACTGGTAAGTGTTACCAGTAGTTTCTCGACCCGTTATGAGCCTCACATCGGCATGACTTATCGGTTATTGGGGTCTGACGTTTACCACCCCTATACTTGATATGCGACATATCAGACGAGGAGACCGGACTGTACGGAAAGTGTTACCGTCTGGGTTTTTACAGGAGTTGGAACGGGCTTGCTTGCTGATCTTCTGATCTTTGAATACCCGGGTAGCCGTTACGTCCAGCTAGTACCGCTGACGGCTTGTGAGTGCTTGATGTGATCATCACCTACTGCCGGTGTATTGACGAGTCTCTAGAGTCCTACATAGAGGTTTTACTGGCTCAGGCTAAACGAAATAGGAGCACGTATGTAATATGTGCAGAACCGAGAATAATGCGTGTATGTGATACCGTATTCTATTCTCACGACTTTTCGTATCTGTCGGTTATATGTGATATAGCCGGGTTATCGAATCAAGTGTTGATTCGATAAGACGATACATTGGATGTTAGTCGGTTATATGAGATATAACCGGATTATTAAGTCAAGTGTTGATTTAATAATTTAGTGAATAATTGTATATTTGATATACTAATTTACATTAACTAACATTTGTTCACTTAAGGATTTTTTTTCTCACATGTGCACAACTTTAATATATATGTGATATATATTAAAATGTGTTTTCTTTTTGTATCATGGTTGTTGATACATCATTCATGGGTGTGCAAGACATACACCATTCTATTTTAAATGGTGGTTTATAATTATCTAAGGTAATTACAAATTAGTGGAACTTTTGTCACAAGCATGAAACTTGTAGAAGCTTGTGGATGCTTTGACAAAGTCCACTAACTTTGTTTTACTTTAGATTTTTATTAACCCAACCATTTTGGATTAGCCATGGTTATGTCTCTACATGAGTTAGTATATGACACTCACTCACCCATGGTTAGCTCACTTGACTTGATCATTATCCTCATCTTTTCTTTTGTTTATCTTCTTCTTCTTTGAGCAAAAGAAAAGCTTGCTAGGGTTTTCAAAAGAGAGTGAAACATTGTAAGAAAATAATTCTAAAGTGAACCAACTTCCTATTTCTCCATCCTCTACTAGACTAGCACTTTAGTTTAGGGTGTTTGCTTCACTAATTCTCCAGTTAGTGAAGTAGAATCTTGAGTTGGCATCCCCTCGACGTAGATCATCTTCGGCCTCGAAGACTTTAAGCAAGGACGCTCCTTTAGCCTCGTGAAGCCATGCAAGAGTACGGGAGAACCACGATCGCAGCGAAGGGACTTCAACAAGGAGCTAATGAAGTGAAGGACCGATCTACAATGGTTGTATTTCGTATTCACTTAGTCGTAAATGGTATTTACTTGCATGTGAAACCCTAATAATCTAGCAAAGATCTTGTTTAGGGTTGTTCGGCACGGCTAAATTTTAATCGGGCATGGTTGATGCCTTGTAGAACCTTGTTAGAGTGCCTAGTAACCCTACATGGTGATCACAGCCCGAATCCACCGGTACGAGGTCCACCGGATACTTGTCGACTCGGGCAGCTCGGCAGACATCCTCTTCCACGACTGTTTTCTGCACATAGGGCTCACCCCAGCAGACTTGAAACCGACATCCCACGTCCATTCAGGGTTCACCAACCACTCCATCTCGGCGGAAGGGGTGTTCACCCTACAATTCAACGTCGGGGAGCCCGGGCGCACCTGTACGTTGCCTGTGGACTTCATCGTAGCAAAGGTCCCATCGGCCTACAACGTCCTTCTCGGCCGCCCGATGCCGAACTCACTCCAGGCCCAAATATCGACCTACCACTTGGCGATGAAGTTCCCTCTCAATCAGGGCAGGATAGTGTAAGTCTATGTAACCCACTCCGGTACTTACGGGGAGGCGGAAAGAGTAAAAAACGGATTTTTATCACAAGGAAACATAGACTAACCATGAAGGATCTTTGCTAAACAAAAACTAACAAACTAACTACAAGTTCTAGCTACTAAGTAAGATGGTTATACCTAGTTCTTGAACTCCTTCTCTTCTTGTTGTGGTCCTCCTTGTTGCTAGCTCCTTGGACTGGTGTAGACGGCTCCTCTTCGTCTTCTCTTTGCCGAAGAAAGATCCACCCGAAGGCCTCTAACTTGAGCTCCTACCTCAACCAAGAGGTAACTAGAGTGCTTGGCTTGCTAGACTAAGAACCCTAGAATGAGTAGAGAGTTGTCTTGATGGTTTTATCTCACAAAGCTCATGTTTTTCAACTCATGAAACGAGAGAGCTTTGAGAGAGAGGAAGAGGGAGAGCTTTGCAAGAGAGAGAATGAGCAAGAGAGAATGAGAGAGTAATCTCAACCTTGCTCTCATATGAGAAAGATATGAGAATAATAATAATAATTAAGAAAATTGTGATGGTTAGTTGATTTGACCATTATCATTTCACATTAAATGCTAATGCAAGCTTCAAGAAGCATCTTTGCAAAAGAAATCATCATGGTCAACAAAAGTCAATAAGTCAAATAGTCAACCCAACTCTAACCATGGCACAATTATCCTTAATTAATATTATTAATCATATTTCTCATTCCCATTAGGGTTTAGAAAAAGTCAACGGTCAAAAACCCTAATGAGGTTCCTCTGCCTCTGTCAACTGTGCATACACACCCGCATCCGTGTTCCGAGGAACATGAATACAATGAGACAAAACCAATCCCAAAACAAATACTAGGATCTGGCTTAAACCAAAGCCCGCTGGTAATAACTGCCCGGACACCAAACGTGCACAAGTGCGCATATGTGAACGAACCCTGTCGCAAAACCATGCGACCTCTACTCTGTTTTGCCCAAAGACGAACAACCCTCTGAGTGGGACTCTAAAGACTCGACACTACGCTGGCAGTGGGTTTAACCACAGGCTGCAAGCGGTACTACCTGTACGTAACGTTCCCCAGGTAGATGCCGATAAGAAGACCGATGAGGTGAACCCATCCGAACTTCTACTGAGCCTGAATGTGACAATCTCCGTACAGTCCGGTCTGTTCGTCTGAGAGTATCGCATGTCGGGCCTAGGGGGGTAAACGTCAGTCCCCTAATAGCGGTATAAGTCATGTCGGAGTGTAGCCCAGAACACCCTGAGAAAATATTGGAAACACTACTAGTAAATCTCGCTTGCCCTGGCCAGGGACTTAGTGTAATGGCTATCCTAAACACAGCACGATATCAACTCCCAATACCAGGAGAGACGAATCCTGTCTAACCGTCACTACCTTCAAGTGCTTCGGGACTGCACCCAACTACCACCTGTTTGCATGACTCCTTTGAGCCGTGGTAGGGTAGTAATCAAAGTACAGTGGGAACACACTCGAGGCGAAGTAGCAGTGTCAAATCGACGGACTAAGCTGTACTCCTGTCACCTGGGAACTGTTATCTAACGATAGGTATAGTACCAACCAACAGTTCCCAACGAGTCCTGTCCAGTGTAATCGTAACCTAAAGAGCACCCGCATACTATCTCCAGTACGACGTACTAATGGCTGTAGGACAAACCATCTCCCCTGCTGGGATGAGAAGCGTATACGCTAGTCTACTCCGGAGTATCGATGCCCCGTCTCGATAATCCTATGACTAGGGACCTGTATAAGGATGTGCTTGTAGATTACCCAGCCCCCACTAGTGTGACTACCATCACAATGCTGGTAATCAAGAAAAGATCCTAAGGGCTCCACTAATATGTATAAGCAATATGCTAAAAGAAGCACATGCACATATTGAAGTAGAAACAAACCAAGTAGCATACTACCATTTTGAGCAAGATTGTCTATACAATTGTGAAATTCCCAAGCTTCCATTAAGTAATATGCAAACTAGTATGATACAGTAATGGCCTCTAGGGCATATACACTCCCACTTGCACTAGGGCCATGTACTGGCGTATCGAAGACCTATCATCTCGATCAGTCGCTCGAACTGAGTGTGGGGTATGGCCTTCGTGAGTAGATCTGCAGCGTTATTCTCCGAAGCTACTCTCCTCACCTCGATCTCCCGGCGATCTACGATCTCCCTGATCAGGTGGTACCGCCTCAAAATGTGTCTGGACTTCTGATAGGACCTGGGTTCCTTCACTAAAGCTATTGCGTCGTTGTTGTCACAATACAGCAGTATTGGATCAACAATAGTAGGAACTACCTGAAGCTCCATGAGGAACTTCTTCATCCAGACAGCTTCCTTTACGGCATCGCAAGCAGCTATGTACTCCGCTTCCATAGTTGAGTCAGCAACGGTTTCCTGCTTGGAGCTCTTCCAGCAAACCGTCCCTCCATTGAGGGTAAAGACATAACCCGACATGGACTTGGAGTCATCCTTGTCACTCTGGAAGCTAGAGTCAGCAAAGGCCTCGATCTGGAGGTCTTTTCCTCTATACACCAAGAACATCTCCTTAGTCCTTCTCAGGTACTTGAGAATGTTCTTTACTGCTATCCAGTGTTTCTCCCTTGGGTCTGACTGATACCGTCTTACAACGCTCAATGCGTATGCTACATCTGGTCTGGTACACAATATCGCATACATTATAGAGCCTACCGCAGATGCGTAGGGTATAGATGATATGCGAGCCCTTTCCAAATCAGTCTTGGGAGACATCTCTTTGGAGAGGGTGATTCCTATAAGTACACGGTAGCACCCCGGCCGTCTAACAAACGCCAAATGCGGAACAAAAACTTTTACAACTGGCGCTATCGCATACTATAATCCGGATCTGCCATTAAAGCTAAACTAACAAACTACAAAGTGGGTAGAAATGTTATACCGAACGATCCGAGTCCTTCGGTCTTCAACCATCATCCCACGCTTTGTTGCGGCTGCTCCGATCTCCTGAATCTCCAGTCTTCTCGTCCAGGTGGCACCACGTCGACGGATCTTTAAACGGGCTCCCGCTGTTAGTTATATGTATGCCCTAGAGGCCATTACTGTACATAGGATGTATATTGTAGTGGATGCTGGGACATATATAGGTAGGACTTTCTTGCTCGACATGATAGTACGCTGTCTGGTTGCTCTTTATCTTAACATGTATACTTGCAGTCTCTCTATTACATGTTGATAAAGCCCTTAGGATGTGTGCTCGACTTCCAGGACTATGATATAGATCATACTAGTAGGGCCTGGGTAGTCCATGAGTACATCCTTCAATGTTCCTAGTCGTAGGAATATCGAGACGGGGCATCGATATTCCAGAGTAGACTAGCGTATATCTTCTCGACTCATGTGATGGGCGATGGATGATCCCATATCCATTGGTGTTTGACATTAGAGATGGTGTTAGTTATATGTATGCCCTAGAGGCCATTACTATACATAGGATGTATATTGTAGTGGATGCTGGGACATATATAGGGAGGACTTTCTTGCTCGACATGATAGTATGCTATCTGGTTGCTCTTTACCTTAACGTGTATACTGATTGTCTCTCTGTTACATGTTGGTAAAGCCCTTAGGATGTGTACTTGACTACCTGGACTATGATGCAGATCATACTAGTGGGGACAGATAGTCTATAAGTACATCCTTCAAAGTCCCTAGTCGTGGGTGTATCGAGACGGGGCATCGATATACCAGAGTAGACTAGCGTATACCTTCTCGACCCATATAGATGGGCGATGGATGATCCCATATCCATTGGTGTTTGACATCAGAGATGATATACGGGTGCTCAGTGGAGACTGGGTACACTGGACGGACTCGCCGAGAACTCCCAGATGGTATTATACCTTACGTCAGATGGCAGTTCTCTGGTGACACTGGTACAGAGTAGTCTGTTGACCCGAGATCGTCATAGAGTCTTGTGTGGTTCCCACTGTGCTTTGATTTCCATCTTACCACGTCCAAGAGGGCGTGCAAAACGGTGGTTTTTGGGTACAGTCCCGAATCACATGGAGGCAATGAGCGATAGGAGGGGATTCGTCTCTCCCGGTATAGGGGGTTGATGTTGCGCTGTGTTCGATTGGCTATAACCGGAAATCCCTGGCCAGGGTTGCTGAGATTTACTGGTAAGTGTTACCAGTAGTTTCTCGAACTGTTATAGAGCTCATATCGACACGACTTATCGAGCTACTGGGGTCTGACGTTTACCACCCCTAGGCGAGATATGCGACATATCAGACGATCAGACCGGACTGTACGGTAAGTGTTACTGGTTGGATTCACAGGAGTGTGAGCGGGCTTGCTCGTCGATCTTCTGATCGCTCAATACCCGGGTGGCCGTTACGTTTAGCAGACCGCTTGCGGCTTGTGGGTGTTTGATATGATCATCACCTGCTGCCGGCGTATTGACGAGTCTTTAGAGTCCTACACAGAGGTTTCCTGTCTCAAGCGAAACGAAATAGGAGCGCATATGAGATATGTCCGGGACCGAGAATAATGCGTGTATGTGATACCGTATTCCATTCTCGCGATGAATGTATCGAATGGTTGTTTGCAATATAACCTAGTTATCGAATCAAGGACTGATTCGGTAAGCCGATACATAGGATACTAGTCGGTTATATGCGATATGACCGGATCGTTAAATCAAGTGTTGATTTAATGATTTAATGCATAATTATATATTTGATATATTACTTTGCATTAACTAGTATTGGTTCACTTTAAATGGATTTTCTCACTTGAAGTACACAACTTGTATATGTGATATACTTTTGTGCACTTGTTTGTATCATATTTGATGATACATGCTAACTTGGTTAAGTGTATGATTAAACCATGGTTAGTTAATGGTTAGGGTTTCCTTTTATTTATTTATGCATTTATTTATTTTGTTTTAATAAAAGGAAAAAGAGAAAATGGTTGCTTTCAAGATGAAGCTTGTTGAAGTTTCATGAAGGTTTGACTAAAGTAACCATTTTGTCTTCATGTCTTAACCTAACCATTTACTAACCCTAGTTGATTCTCTACACCAAACCATGGTTTGCATATGATAAGAATTCTTTTTCTTTTCTCTTTTATTATTCTTATCATAACTTATTATCTTCTTCTTTTTCTTCTTCACATGAAGAAGCTTGCCACCAACAATGGCAAAGTGAGAAATCAATTGAGAAATCCAATTCTAAAGTGAACCCACTTCCTATTTCTTCATCCTCTATCTCTTGCCAAGTAGTATAGGATGTTTTCTTCACAAGTTTCATGACTTGGTGAAGTGGAAGCTTGATCTTGTGATGCCTCGACGTAGATCATCTTCGGCACGAAGCCGACGACCTTGTCCGCCCATTTCTCCGATGAAGCCGACGCTAGAGCCCGGGTTTCCATTAGGACAGCGAGGAGACTTCATTGCGGAGCTATGGAGGTGGAGGACCGGATCTACAAAGGTTGTATTTCCGTTCTTTTAGTTAAGTTGTTAACTAGTTGCTTTTGTCGCCTATATATCTAGTTAACGATCCGTATTAGAGTTTCTCGGCACTTACAACAATTGAAATTGGCATGGTTGATGCCTTGTGAGACCTCATTTGTGTGCCTAAGAACCCTACAGATGGTATGCGGGTGCTCAATGGAGACTGGGTACACTGAACGGACTCACCGAGAACTCCCAGATGGTATTATACCTTACGTCAGATGGCAGTTCTCTGGTGACACTGGTACAGCTTAGTCTGTTGACCCGAGATCGTCATAGAGTCTTGTGTGTCTCCCACTGTGCTTTGATTTCCACCCTACCACGGCTCTACTGAGTCATGCAAACAGGTGGTTTTTGGGTACAGTCCCGATTCATATGGAGGCAATGAGCGATAGGAGGGATTCGTCTCTCCCGGTATTGGGGGTTGATGTTGCGCTATACTCGACTGGACATAACTGGAAATCCCTGGCCAGGGTTGCTGTGATTTACTGGTAAGAGTTATCAGTAGTTTCACGCTTGTTATGGACCTTACATCGGCATGACTTATCAAGCTACTGGGGTCTGACGTTTACCACCCCTAGGCGAGATATGCGACATATCAGACGAACAGACAGGACTGTACGGTAAGTGTTACTGGTTGGATTCACAGGAGTGTGAGCGGGCTTGCTTGTTGATCTTTTGATCGCTCAATACCCGGGTGGCCGTTACGTTTAGCAGACCGCTTGCGGCTTGTGGGTGTTTGATATGATCATCACCTACTGCCGGCGTATTCACGAGTCTTTAGAGTCCTACACAGAGGTTTCCTGGCTCAAGCGAAACGAAATAGGAGCGCATATGAGATAAGTGCGGGACCGAGAATAATACCAGTATGTGATACTGAATTCTATTCTCGCGATTTGTATCATTGGACAGTTATATGAGATATAGCCGGGTTACCGAATCAAGTGTTGATTCGATACATTGATACACTTGATATTAGTCTGTTATATGCGATATGACCGAATCATTAAATCAAGTGATTGATTTAATGATTTAATGTATAATTATATATTAGATATATTACTTTACATTGACTAGTATTGTTCACTTAAGATTGATTATCTCACTTGATTGTGCATATTGTATATATGATATATGTTTGTGCACTAGTTTGTATCATATTTGATGATACATGCAAACTTGGGTGTGTGTATGCTTTAAACCATGTTTAGTTAATGGTTAGGGTTTCATTTGCCTTATTTATTTATTTTGTTAAAACAAAATGGTGGTGGCTTTTCTCACTTTGGCTTGAAGCTTCATGAAGCTTCATAGCATCTTTGACAAAGTCTAAGCCATTTTGTTTTATCCTTAACCTAACCATTTATCTAAACCCTAGTTTATTCTCTACATTAGTTACACTCACCCATGGTTGCTAAATGATAAGCATCACTTGATTTTCTATTTTTCATTATTCATTTTATTCTTTTCTTTCTTCTTCTTCTTCTTCATGAAGAGAAGAAAACCATTGCTAGAAAATTCCAAGTGATGAATCCAAGTGAGAAATCCAAATCCAAAGTGAACCCACTTCCTATTTCTTCATCCTCTACAACTTGCCATGTTGTATAGGGTGTTTTCTTCACAAGTTTCATGACTTAGTGAAGATGGAGCTTGAGTTTGAGTTGCCTCGACGTAGATCATCTTCGGCATCGAAGTCAACGACCTAGCCCGATCATTTCTCCGACGAAACCATCGCTAGAGTCCGGAATCTGATGATCGCAGCGGAGGGACGTCATCACGGAGCTAAAGAGGTGGAGGACCGGATCTACAAAGCTTGTAGTCACTTTCACTTGTAGTTAAACTGTTAACTTGCTTAGTATCGCCTTACCTCTAGTTAACGATCTTGCATAGGGTTTCTCGGCACAAGAAAAATTTGATTTTGGCATGGTTGATCAGTTGTAGAACCTCATGAGTGTGCCTAGGAACCCTACAGTGGTATCAGAGCCAGGCTAGAGCTTTAGTAGAAGTGCAGACGATGTTAGAAGTCCGATCGAACCCGAAACCCTAATTGAAAACCCTTCTCTGTACAATTTTTCAAAACTGGGATTTTTGTGAATTAAAAATATGCAGAAAAATCAGCAGGGTTTTTTAGGAAATACTGTGAAGCACGTGCCCCCTGTATCGACTATTGCGCCGCAGAACCGCGGCCATACCCTAGCTTTCGCGGCGGTTCCGCGGCCATAATAGGGAATCTTCACACGTGGTTTGCACAGTAATTTCTTTCTGTAATTGCTGAGTTTTCTGGGAATTTTTAAATTATACTTAAGAGTTGAGTTTTCTGGGTTGTATTGGGAGTTCGTTGTTTCAATCGAAAGTTTAACTTCGTCAATGCGTTTTTCCGGGTATTTTAGAACATGTTAAAAAGTTCGACCGGATATAAATACCCAATTTTTCCCCTGCCGTGAAATTTCCAACTGTTGGATTTTTCCGTGGTTTGAGAATGTTCTGAGTAGTGCAAGTAACGCGATGGACCCTCTAGAAGACAACAAACCTTAACTCGATTATGTGACCGTCTTGAACTGCCCTTTGAACCTTAGGGTTTGGGGCAGTACGGCGTGCCACATATGAGGCGTTGGCTTGACCCTTCTACGGCTGGACCGTTGGTACTGTGGCATGAAGTGAATGTTCTTAAACTTATTTCATGTGTTGAGCTGTTTCGGGAAAACTTGGGTGTTTGATTGTTCGATCGGAAAGTTTAACATTTTCTATTTATCTGGAATGTGATACAATATTTGGAATCCACAAATAGTTATGAGATAACTGATTTGAATATTATAAACATAGCAGTTTAGTCTCACTTGATCGGTTGCCACGGAATTTTGATGCGATCAAAAATCCGTCGCAATCACGTAGCGTACGCGGATACTCGCCGGGTAAACTTAATAGACAGCTACACCTCATAGCCCCGACCAAGTGACTGTAGGAGAACCCCGTCGCCGAAAGCATCCGTTCGGGTGCTCGCGGCAGCGGTGTTCCGCCTTGGTGCACTTCGTCGACGGCATCGGGGGTGCGGCCGCCTAATAAAGTTTGCGACGAGCATTCGATCAAAATGTCGGGAATCTTGTTGAATAGCCCGACTTGATATTGAAAAGTGTTTTCGATAATGAGACTAAAATGCGGGGTTTATAATTGTTAGGCATGCGATGTCTAAGGAATTCATTTGGTTAGGCATGCGATGTCTATGCAGGTTGCGGATTCCAACTGTTGTAGTTTTACACTTTCTTTTCTGCGACCGTAAGTGTAATATGTGATATCGCCGGTTTCGTTGCTATATGTCAACGATAATTGGGATGCGCATATTTACTTACGTTGATGACATGTGATGTTATGTGTTGCTGGATATGTTATATTGGATCGTCGTGTTTGAATAGCCGGGTTTTTTTTATGTGAGATGAGTGTTTTTCATTTTCATTCATGTAAAAACTTGTATGTAATATTCTTTTATTGGGGCACTTCCAGGTTGCGGAAGATGTCACCGTTGATGTATATTATTTACTTTTCCGCATTAGGATAGACACAAGGAGGGAGCACAAGTAACCGGGTTCTAGGGTTCAGTAGAAGACCATCTCAAGGAGTCGAGTCCGGGTCTCCTAACCCTAGAATTGGTAGGGTTGCTTGCCGCTCTCGTAGTGTTCTAGGGGTGTGGGATTGGCTATTCATCACAACCGTGGAATCCGTGTTTTATTCAGGCTCAAAATAAAACACGGGCGTCCTAGTATATCCAATATTTCATATGATATTTTCTGTTGCGTTATCTGTGATGTGATCATGTGATATGTTCAGATAGATATTGTATATAGTATATATGATATATAATATATAGACGTTGCTTATGTTTTACACCCGCGCTAGCCCTGCCCCGCTCTGCCGTTAGTTACCTAACCTAACGGTGCAGACGGAACATCGAGGCGAATGCGGATGGCATAAGCATACGTTATATTTATCTGTGATGTTTAGGTGGACTTAAATGATGGGCCATTCATTAATGAGATTAATGAAAGAAAATAAACCTAAAAGATTTGCGGAATCGAATTTCAAAATTAAAAACACGTAGCTACAGTTCTTGCTTTGCATCGCGGTGTTCCTTGTAGAACATCCTGCACCTTATTCGATAAGGAAAGGGCCGAGATCCCTTCACCGGGAGTGACCCCTTTAGCAATAACTGGCAGATGCTACAACCCTCGGTTTGTCTTTTGATTGCTTCTATAGTTTTTGCTTTGCACAGCGGTATATATGATATATCCTGCACCTTATTCGATAAGGAAAGGGCCGACGATCCCTTCACCGGGAGTGACCCCTTTAGCAAAACTAGAAAAGCCTCAAAAACACTCCATTTAAACACCATTTGATTCCGCAACGAGATCAAGTTCAAAGCGTTAAAGGTTTTATTAAAAACTATTCGCAACTCTCCGTCATTTTAGGAAGTAGAGTACTTAGTATTCGTGCCGTGTTTGTTGACCATAGTCAAGGCATAGTGTACGGTAGCTAAGTGATGTCTTCCTACACCGCATATGATGCCATTAGTTAGGACAGTCACGTGACTTTGTTGACCTTAGTTAAGGGTCATGTGGGTGGGTCTAATTAATCATGAAATGACGGGTAGAACTTGACTAGTACTTATGATTTGTTGACCATAGTTAAGGTCATAGGTGCTATGGGTAAAAACCTTTATCGGGAGTTTCAAGTGTTGAAATTTGCAATGAGATTGCATACCTTCTATATGATTGTTGGATCCCGATACCCACTGCGAGTAATTGTTACTCCTGGGAGAGTTTTGCACTTTACAATTAGCCGATCAAGTAGGTTTCTAGAAAAGTGTCAACGGGGTTACGCTTATGGAAAAACGAGGTTTATTATAATTAGGTCCGTGCGAAAGCACGAGGAACCTCCCTCAAAGTACCGACACTGGCCTGGCTGAAAGATTGGCGAACTTGTAGAGTGTAATTAATTCCGGCTAGTCTTTCCTTTTAAGGTTTGAAGGAAGATTTGATAAAAACAGTGGGAGCCATCCTGATTAGATAAAATAAATAACCAATCTAATCTTGCAAGAGTGCACGCAGAGTGTTTTCTTCTCTCTCTCTCCAGGTAGAGACCATATCACGCCTTAATCAAGATAATAATATGGATTTATTGACCGAACCCGCTTGTTATACTGAGCTGGGGAACGTTGGTCCCGCTCCAACTTATAATTGTTATAAGACCGAGCAGGAATTAGGGGAATACCAGGATTCCCATGCCGCCTAAACGAAGAAAGTGCATGAGATGCATCTCCTTCGGGTGTGTTCATTACAAAGAACTGTTTCTCAGTATCCTCTACATCCCAGGTATTTGATACCGGATCAGGATCCCGCATATGTAATTTGTTACATGGGATACAGAAAGGTAGAGAACTGAGAACGGGTGATAAGTTTCATGAGACAGAAAACGGTGCAAGTGTTGCAGCCAAGTCTGTTGGTCACTGTCACCTTGTATTATAAATACATTGATTCTGAACAAATGCTATTAGATACCGAACCTGATATACAAAATCATATCAGTCTCTTTATTAGTAAAGAAAGGATATAATTTTGTATTATTGAATATTGTTTTGAACATTTCCTATTTCAAAAGTTGATCGGTTCAGGCACGTTATCTAAAAGCATTGACATTCTAAATCAAACTACAGTTCCTAATATACGGAACACACACAAGAGGAAGAGTTCAGAAATGAACGAATCCTTCTTGAGGCATTGTAGACTAGGTCATATCAATGCGACCCGACTGACTGAAGTTACATTTAGATGCATATTTAAATCAGTTTGAATTTACATCTTGTGAAACTTGCCAGTTATGTCACAAAGATTAGATGACCATAGCTCCGTTTTCTGGAAACAGAGAAAGAGTTAGTAAATTCTTGGGACTGATACATGATGATGTATGTAAGGTCCCCTGTCTACACATGCCAGGACCGGCTCTTTGTACTTCATTACATTCTCTGATGATCTCTCAAGATTCAGATATATGTTCCTGTTGAAACATAAGTCCGAAGCTTTTGAGATATTCACAGAATATAAGTTAGAAGTAGAGAACCAAAAACCGGGTAAAAGTATTATGTCCTTTGATAAGATCAAGGGAGGAGTATACTTGTGCATGGAATGTTGGGTTAGCCTAGCACCTCATGAAGGGTTTGGAAGCATCACATGTACCAAATGTAGAGTCTTTAGGGTGCTAAGTTAATAAACAACGGATCGTGCCTAGAAAATTAGGGTTTCTAAAATTTTCACATCAACATATGAAAGAATAGATGGGGTTTAGAGAGTACAACCTTTGTAGCTCCCAACGCTAGACTCCTCGGCTACTTGGGGTTTGAAAAAGCTCCGCTTGAACTCCTCGAGGTTACCGATGATCCACCCGGAGTCCGCTTTGTCCAAGCTTGCAACTTTATCCGATCAAGTGAACGAAATCAAGCTAACACTCCAAACAAGTGGGCTAGATTTGTGTAGAATGCTGTTGTGGTTCTCTTTCTCACTTCAAAATCCTAACTTGATGAGTAATATGCTCACTTGAAAAATCTAGAGAGCGATGGAAGAAGGAGGAAGAAGATGATGGCTTTTAAGAAGAAGATAAGAATGACTCATGAAAGAAAAAAATAGAAAATATATCAATATATATTTTCCTCTTCTCATATCAAACCATGGTTAGGATATTATTGAACTTGAGTTAAAAACACAAAAGGAAAAGTAATCCATGGTCAAGTGGTGGGTGAGAATGGTTAGGTCAAGAAGGATGTAGAAACTAGTCATGAATTATCTTTTCCTTTATCCATTTTGTTTTAACCAAAAATCAAATAATAATCCAAATAAAAACCCATGGTGTGAGTCTTACATTGCCACCATTTCTTTGTATAATCAACCATGATAGAATGATGTATGTATGCATGTGTGCATGCACATCCATATGTGCATGAAACAATAAGGAATGCATACATGCATCCATACATCCATAGAAAACAAGAAAGGATTTCTAGTGAGAATCTAATGGTTAAATGATAAATCAACACTTGATTTATCAATCCGTCCATATCACATACGACCCTAACCAAAAGCAAGCCGCCAGATCAATATACGGTATCCTATACGCGTATTTTAATCTGGTCCATGCGCATATCGCATACGCGCACCACAACGTTTTGCCTGGACTAGGAAACTCCATTATGGGACTCAGAGACTCGTCAATACGCCGGCAGTGGGTGATGATCATATCAAGCACCCCCAAGCCGCAAGCGGTCAGCTAAACGTAAAGGCCACCCGTGTATTGAGCGATCAGAAGAGAACAAGCGAACCTGCTACAACTCCCGTCGAGCCAACCGGCAACACTTCCCATACAGTCCGGTCTCCTCGTCTGATATGTCGCATATCAAGTCTAGGGGTGGTAAACGTCCGACCCCAATAACCGATAAGTCATGCCGATGTGAGGCTCATAACGGGTCGAGAAACTACTGGTAACACTTACCAGCAAATCTCTGATCAGCCCTGGCCAGGGACTTCCCTGTTACGGCCAATCGAGCACAGCACAACATCAACCCCCAATATCGGGAGAGACGAAACCCCTCCTATCGCTCATTGCCTCCATGTGACTCGGGACTGTACCCAAAAACCACCGTTTTGCATGCCCTCATGGACGTGGTAAGGTGGAGATCAAAGCACAGTGGGAATCACACAAGACTCTATGACGATCTCGGGTCTACAGACTAACCTGCACAAGTGTCACCTGAGAACTGCCATCTGACGTGAAGTATAATACCATCTGGGAGTTCTCGGCGAGTCCGTCCAGTGTACCCAGTCTCCACTGAGCACCCATATACCATCTCTGATGTCAAACACCAATGGATATGGGATCATCCATCGCC
Source organism: Agapanthus africanus (assembly GCA_030015575.1). Lineage (NCBI taxonomy): Eukaryota > Viridiplantae > Streptophyta > Magnoliopsida > Asparagales > Amaryllidaceae > Agapanthus > Agapanthus africanus. The sequence goes on from CM057350.1 coordinate 209,203,565, forward strand.
CATCTCATGGGTCGAGAAGTGTACACGCTAGTCTACACTGGTATATCGATGCCCCGTCTCGATACACCTACGACTAGGGACCTTGAAGGATGTACTTATAGACTACCATGTCCCCACTAGTATGATCTGCATCATAGTCCAGGTAGTCAAGACACATCCTAAGGGCTTTACCAACATGTAACTATAAGACAGTTTAAAGAGACTGGTATACATGTTAAGATAAAAAGCAACCATATAGCATACTATCATATCGAGCAAGAAAGTCATCTCTATATATGTCCAAGCATCCAATATAATATACATCATCTGTACAATACTGGCCTCTAGGGCATACATACAACTAACAATCTCCCACTTGCACTAAGGCCAGCTGCTGTAGTATCGCATACCGAGCATCCCGAAGAGTCTCTCAAACTGTATCTGGGGAATGGCCTTCGTGAGTGGATCCGCTGAGTTGTTCTTCGTGTCAACCCTCCTGACCTCGATCTCCCGGCAATCTACTATCTCCCGGATCAGGTGATACCGCCTCAGAATATGCCTGGATCGCTGATGGGACCTAGGTTCCTTGGCCAAAGCCACCGCTCCATTGTTATCGCAATACAAAGGTATTGGATGCTCAATGGATGGAACCACTCCAAGTTCAGTAATGAACTTCTTGATCCAGACAGCCTCTTTGGCAGCATCGTTGGCAGCGATGTATTCAGCCTCCATCGTCGAGTCTGCCACGGTTTCCTGCTTGGAACTCTTCCAGCTAACCGCCCCTCCATAAAGGGTAAAGACAAATCCCGACTGCGACTTAGAGTCGTCCTTATCACTCTGGAAGCTTGAATCGGTAAAGGACTCCACTTGGAGTTCTCCATTACCATACACTAAGAGCATCTCTTTAGACCTTCGTAAGTACTTGAGAATGCTCTTCACAGCCGTCCAGTGACTCTCTCCAGGATCATCTTGATACCTGCTCACTACACTTAGTGAGTATGCTACATCGGGTCTGGTACATAGCATCGCATACATGATAGAGCCTACAGCCGAAGCATAGGGTATCCCTTGCTTGCGAGCTCTCTCCAAATCAGTCTTGGGAGACATCTCTTTGGAGAGAGTGACTCCAGAGATCGTGGGTAAGTTCCCACGCTTGGATTCTTCCATACTAAACCTCTTTAGTATGGTGTCAATGTACCTGGATTGGGACAATCCCAATATCCGTTTGGATCTATCTCTATAGATCCTGATTCCCAATATGCAGGAGGCATCACAAAGATCTTTTATTGAAAATCTTTGTGATAAGAAGAGCTTGACCGATTGCAGCATAGGAATGTCATTTCCTATCAAGAGTATGTCGTCCACGTACAATACGAGGAGGACAACCTTACTCTCTGCCACCTTCTTGTAGATACAAAGTTCATATATGTTTTTGACGAAATCAAACTCTTTGATAACGACGTCAAAGCAGATGTTCCAACTCCGCGATACTTGCTTTAATCCATAAATGGATTTAAGCAGCTTGCACATCTTTCCGCTGCTTCCACTATCTACGAAGCCCTCTGGCTGAGTCATGTACACGCACTCTTCTAAATCACCGTTTAGAAAGGCGGTCTTAACATCCATTTGCCAGATTTCGTAGTCATGATATGCAGCGATGGCAAGCATGATCCGGATGGATTTAAGCATAGCCACTGGAGAAAAGGTTTCGTCATAGTCCACACCTGGTCTTTGACGAAAACCCTTTGCAACAAGTCTAGCTTTGAAAGTCTCCACTTTCCCATCTACACCAAGTTTTTTCTTGAAGATCCACTTGCTCCCAATGGGTTTTACCCCTTCAGGAGCATCTTCCAAAGTCCATACTTTGTTGGTGTATATGGATTCCATCTCGGACCGCATAGCATCCAGCCATTTCACTGAGTCCCCACTCGTGATGGCCTGCTCGAAGCTAGTTGGGTCATTATCCTCCATGATGCAATCCTCGCTCCCACCATCCATGAGAAAACCATAGTATCTCTCAGGTTGTCGAGGAACCCTACTAGATCGGCGGAGAGGCTGAGGTTCGTTGGGAGCTACTGAATCTTCTGGTTCCACTAAATCTTCAGTTACGGTTTGTGTATCTGGAACCTCTTCCAGCTCCACCACTTTGCCACTAATTTCTTTTACAAGAAATTCCTTTTCTGAAAAGTGGCATGTTGAGCAACAAACACCTTTTGTTCCTCACTGTGGTAGAAAAAAATACCCATATGAGTTTTTTGGGTATCCTACAAACTTGCAGAGAATTAACCGTGCCTCGAGTTTGTCCGGATTTTGTCTTCTGACATAGGCCGGACAACCCCATATCTTAACTCGTTTAAGATATGGACTCTTCCCACTCCATATCTCATATGGTGTGGTAGGTACAGATTTAGATGGAACTTGATTCAATAGGTATGCTGCTGTCTCCAGCGGATATCCCCAAAAGGAAATAGGTAACTCATGTAAGTGCACGGCGACGCCCCGGCTGTCAATCCGAGGCCGGAATGCGGAAGCGGTGAAAAACTTTAAATTTGCGGACTTAGCAAACCGGCACCACCGCGCACTAAACACCCGGATCGTAACCATTAACAAGTCTAAGCTAACTAGAAGACGGGTTAGAGATATACCGACGATCCAAGTCCTCCGGTCTTCTCGTCATGGTCCCGATCTCCTGCGGAAAATCCTGCCTCCTCCTCGTCGCCGGAAATGCACCACATCGCCTACTTTGTTTACGGGCTCCCACCTCAATGCCGAGGCAACTCGGGCACGAAGCCGGCTACTCGACGTGCCCAAGATATGCTGTAGAAAGTGTAGTAGAACTTGTGTCTCTTTTTGGGGTAGTGGAGGTTGTCATTAGTGGAGGAATTGAACTTGGAATTTTGGAGAGTCTTCTTGTGTGATTTTTGGAGCATCAAGAGAACCAAAAATTACCACACCAAAATGAATGCCCCCACCTTCTACAAAAGTGGCCGGCCCATGCAAAAGAGAAGGGTGAGAATGGAGAGAAAGTCAAGGGAGTGGGTGAGCTATCATGCAAGCATGGAAAAAGAGTGATGATCAAAACAATATCATCACCAACAAAACAAACACTCCAAAACAACCATGATGACTCCAAATGGTCAAGCCATCATGAGTTTATGAAGTCAAATGATGGGACAAGTATCATGACATGATAATAAGCAAAGACCCCCTCCACAAATGCTTATTTGCAACAATGCAAATAAACCCTCCTCCACCAATCTTCGGCCAATGAACGGAACAAAGGAAAATTGGCCGAAACGGAAAACAAACTGGCAACTCCAGAAAACTGGTCCCGTAATAAATTACAGGAAAAACCCCGATACTGTGCATACACACCCGCATTTGTATTCCGACCGAAATACAAATGCAATGAGACAAAATCTACACTGTACTATACTAGGATCCGGCTTAAACCAAAGCCGGCTAGTAATATCTGTTCGATCCTGATCCGTGCAATACCGCACGTATCTGATCGAACCCTGCCATATAACCATACGGCCTATAGTACAATCTGTCCGATCCTGATCCGTGCAATACCGCACGTATCTGATCGGACCTTGCCATATCTCCATACGGCCTCTACAATCTTTCGCCCGAAAGCTGAGTAACAGAATGTGGGGGACTCTAAAGACTCATCAACACCTTGGTTGTGGATTTAACCACTAGCACGTCAGAGGTATAAGCCAATACGTGACGGGCTACCAGGTACTGACTAAAAGGGACGTCTGTGAGCGAACTTAGCCCGACAACCCTACTGAGCCTGTCAGTGACAATATCCGTACAGTCCGGTCCGTTCGTCTATGAGTATCGCATGGCGGGCCTAGGGGGTTGGTATAAGTCAGACCCCCAAAAGCGGTACAAGTCGTGTCGGAGTGTAGCCCAGAACACCCTGAGATACTACTGGAATACCTACCAGTAAATCTCCTTGCCTTGGCCAAGGACTTTGTGTAATGGCTCTCCTAGACACAGCACGACCTCACCCCCAATACCGGGAGAGACGAACCCCTGAAGATACGCTCACTGCCTCCATGTGGCTCGGGACTGTACCCAACTAAAACCTGTTTGCACGACTCCTTTGAGCCGTGGTAGGGTAGTAATCAAAGTACAGTGGGAACTCACACGAGACAAATGACGATCCCCAGGTCGATGAACTAACCTGCACACATGTCACCAGGGAACTGCCATCTGACGTCTGGTATATGACCAACTAGCATGTTCCCGGCGAGTCCTGTCCGGTGTACTCATAACCCAATGAGCACCTGTATACATCTTAGGTGATCCAACTGACACCAGTGGCTTGTGAGACCGGCCACCGCCCCTCGTCGGGGTCTCGACTGTATACACTAGTCTACTAATGGAGTATCGATGCCCAGTCTCGAAACTCCCACGACTAGGGACCTTTTAAGGATAAGCTTATAGACCCCGAGCTCCCACTTATATGATCGCCCTCATACTGCTGGTGGTCAAGCAAGAATCCTAGGGGCTCTATCAACGTGTAATAGCGACGTGTCATGTCACTTAAAACAGTACACGATGATAAAGGTAAACCAGATAGCATACTATCATCTCGAGTAAGACTGTCCTACCGGGATAGGTCCTCCCTCAATCATTACAATCACGTACCTGTGACCTAATAATTGACTCTGAGGGCACTATCTCCAACAATCTCCCACTTGCACTCAAGGCTAATTATTGCGATGTCGCATACTCACAGCCCGTGTGATACCGAACATCCAACTCCTCTACTAGTCAGTCTCACAAAGCTCGTTTGCGGAACTATTGTGTTCGAGGAATAGCCTCAGTGAGTGGATCCGCTTAGTTGTTTCTTTCTATGTCTCTCTATATCTCAAGTTCGCGGAGAAAACCATCTCCCGAAAAGAGCAATACCTGCCTTAGAATGTCTGGATGTCTGATGGGACCTAGCTCATAAATGAACTCCAAATCCAAACTTCTTAGACTGTATCGTCAACTGAACTTAATCAGTATCCTGCGCCATGCCACCCTCAGTATTTCCTTGGACCACCTGTCCAAAATACTGCCCCTCATCAGAAGGAAAACTATAACTCTGACAACCTCCTTGTCGTCCATGTCACCTTGGAAGCCTGGAATGATAACTGTCTCCTGAATGAGGCTGTCGTTATCATCTCCCTAGAACATCCACTTATGTTCTAAAACTGCTTCCGACTGTTTCTCCAGGATTGGATTAATGTCAACTTATTGCATCTAGTGCAAGAACAACATCTGGTGTGGTACTTGACATCTCACGATTGACTCAATTGCCTGAGCAAGTGATCTGCCAATCATGCCCGTCCCTCTCCCCTTTAGTCTGTAAGACACCTTTGGAGAGGGTGACTCCATTACCTGCAGGTACACTACCGTGCCAGGAGTCGTCCATCCTAAATACTCTTAGAATGCTGTCAAGTACCCTGATTGGGAAACCACCCAAATCTAGATCTAAGACCATAGATCTAGTAACCAGTATGTCTGATATAAAATCCATTTCCTTTGTGGAGAAACAACTGTGTGACGACCAAAGTATAACCGATCGTAGTGTAGGAGTTTCTTTTCCTACTTTGTGTATATCATCCAAATACCAGGATATCACACCCTACTACCTTCTCAACAGATCCATCCCCTATTCTGATGAAGTCAAACCCATGACTGTCACGTCAGAAATAGATGATCTTTCTCCGCTACACCTTCTTTAGTCTATAAATAGACATAAGCTACCTGTCCACCAATGCTTCCGCTGCTCCCACTGACTACGACAACCCTCTGGCAGAGTCATATAGACGTACACTTCTAAAACTGGTTTAGAACGACGCTATACTCATCCTCCCGCCGGGTCTCGTAACCTGGAACAACAGCAATGGCAATTGTGGGTAAACAAGAACTTCCCTGTCACCGTCCTTGAGGCTACCGTAGTACCTCTCGGGTGTCTGAAGTTACCCACCTTATCTGCGGAGTGGCCAATGGAATGTCAATCCAGATTGAATCTATAGGTTCCTGTCAAATCTTCAGTAATCGTTTGTGGTTCTGGAATCACTTCCAGTTCTACCATACTCCCACTACTGTTTTCTGAAAAAAAAAATCCATCTTTAATAAAACTGTGGCGAGTCTAGAACAATATCGCTATTGTTCATCCAGATGGTAGAAAGTCAACCCTCGTCATAGCCTGGGTCAACCCACAAACAGCCATTACAGAAACGTGCCTTGAGTTGTCCAGTGTCTGGTTTTAATCATAAACCGGACAACTCCCCGTACCTTAACATCGTTAAGATATGAACTGTTCTATATCCAATATAGAAACAGAGGCACTGATTTAATTGAACCAGATTCAAATCATGCAGCTGTCCCCAGCGCATGTCAACTAAATGGAAGGAGGCCGATCAGCGTTACTCAACTTAGGAATACTTCCAATTATGAATAACCTGAAAGAGAAGCAAGATCTCTTTATCATTACTATCAACTGAATACCATACACAAGTATCTACATCTTCGATCTCTTTGAAGAATCCCGATACTTGCTATACCTGGTTCTCTACTCTATTCAAATACCTATAACTTCTCAAAATTTGGACCCTGTGTTTCCGCGAAACACCTGTCTAAAAACTAGAGAAGTCATAAGTAAACCGAATATAGTACGAGGACCAACCCCTCTGTCCTGATGGACCCTGGACAACATACAATACTCTGCATAAGTCCCTTGAGTCTGATAACTCATTCACTGTGTGTTGTAGGTTGAAATCTGTACTTATGGTTAAGAAGAATTACACCGCTGTTTAATGCTCCTTACCTAACCATCCACTGATATAGGTAAATGTCATAGACATAATTTCAAAAAGGTACATCTCACTCTATGAAAATAGACGTACAGATATATCAATTTGAAATTGGTGCATAACTGCGGATATTCAAAACCGAATATTTACCAACCGGCAAACAGCCCAGGTGATTTCCTCAAATATCACTGATTACAACGAATCCCGATATAATGAGGATAATCACCCAATTCCCAATAACTTACTCCCACTCATCATCTGTAAAACCATACAGATGTGAGAATCGTACCTGGTAAATACATACCCTGGAGTAAGTATCTAATCGGGAAATCAGTTTTCCTTTAACATTACACAGTGAAACTGAAACATTGAAATGTTCCGATGGGGTATTCTGGTATTCCTAGTAATGCCTCTTCCAGATTCACGACTGTAACCGTATAGTTCTTTGCCACCTCTCCAAATCCCTTCATATGTCTTTAGTCTTTACCTTCTGCACACCCTTTTAGGCCAAATGGTTTTCTTCCTTCCCTACCGTTCGGCACCAGCCTATGGTTTGGAAGAAGACTATCCAATAAGCATAATGGGTGTACTGTCCCAATCCTAGGAACACTCGCAATGAGAGAGGGTGAAGATAAAAGACAACCGAATAAACCTTATTCCTATTTCTCCTGAACCAGAATCCATCCCCGAACTGGAACAAGTTCCTTTCGAGTTCGTATATAACCATACGATGGAGTATCCAAATAAACTGTGGATCTTCGTAGTGATACGGAGTGTCCTGGAGAAATACAAAGGTGATGTGGGAGTGGTAACGAAATATTTGGTTTGGTCATGAATATCTGTTGCAATTTACTTTGCCCTCTTACTAATCCCTTGCTTTGTCTGAACTTAATACCTTCTGTACACCATCGTTAGGCTAATTGGTTTTCTTCATTCCCTACCAGTCGGCCCCAGCCTAAGGTTTGGAAGAAGACTATCCAATTTGCGTAATAGGTGTACTATCTCCTAAACCAAGGAGTACTCGCAACCTGAGAGAAGGTAAAAGGAAAAGACAACTGAATAGTCCTATCCGTTTTCTCCAGAACCGGAAACCATCCTCGAATAAATTCTTTCGAGTTCGTATCTAACCATACGATGGTTTTGTCCAATGGAAGTGGACGTTCGTAGTAATACGGGGTGTCCTGGAGAAAAGGGTAAAAGTAGGAGTGGCAATGAGGTTTGCAACTCTGACAATCCAAAAGCCGGTGTTTAAGAAGGTTCGGTCAACTTGGTCACTGAGTCAAAGTCTTAGGGTCGGGTCAAATGGTCACTGCCACAGAGAGAGAGAGAAAAGAAACACTCAGCGTGCACTCTAACCTAGATCAGAATGGTTACCAATTTATCTAATCTGGAATCCTCCCACTGTACCTCAAATTCTCCTCCAAACATGAAAGAAGAATTAGTCGGGGTCACCCGAGGAGTAAACTAACTCATCAGTGGGAATCGGGATCCAACTATCATCGCATGATAACGTGACGGAATCCGCTCACGGTATCACACTCCAGAAGGTATGCGCATATCTGGCAAGTTTCAGTTCTTTTGAAACTCCCGATGTGATTTCTGCCCCATGCTCTTATGACCTTGACTTTGGCCAACATATCATAAGTCACATGTCAAGTTCTACCCGTCATTCTCCAGGTTAATTTGAATCCACCCGTACATACCCTTGACTTTGGCCAACATGGCAGTACGACTGTTCCAAACCAACGCATCTATCTATGCTGCATATGAATAACCAACAGCTACCAAACACTGTGCCTTGACTTTGGCCAACATACACAGCTTGAATACTATTGACTATCCATATGAAACAACGGAGGGCTACGAATGGTTTCTGGCGAAAACCTTTAACGTAATGAACTTGATATCGTCGAAGGAACGGATAGCTTTTAAAAATATAGTGACGAAAACCGTTGCTAAAGAGGTCACTCCCGGTGAAGGGATCTCGGCTCTTTCCCCGTAGAATGGGGTGCAGGATATTCCAAATGAATACCGCGATGCAAAGCAAAAGTAATCGGCTATAGTGAAGTTAATGCCCTGACGCAAACTTTTTGTCCAAGGGGTCACTCCCGGTGAAGGGATCTCGGCCCTTGCCTCGTCGACTGAGGAGCAGGATATTCTAAATGAATACCGCAATGCAAAACAAAAGTGAACGTCCTTGCAATAACAGCTTTTTGAAAAGTGTTCCAACAACATCAGATTAGGTTTGTTTTAACTTGCATTGATCCGAATCAATGCAGTCCCATCAATTGATCACACCACAAAGAACGAAAATATACTGATGTACGTATATGCCATCCGCATTCGCCACTGGGTCCCGTCATTACCCGTTAGGTTAGCTAACTAACGACAGAGCGGGGACTGGACTAGCGCGGATGTAAAACATATACAACATCTACTAATATATATACCAATATATTATATTTCGCTCAAGGCGTGAATAAAATGCAACATCACAGAAATGTACAGCATCACAGAAACAATACAGATATCTGGGATCCCCGGGTTTCACAGAGCCGCTGAAACCCGACGTTCCCCTGGTCGTGTGGATAGCCTGTGCAATGTAATCCTAGACCCCTACGGGCGCGGCAAGTCACCCGCCAAAACCTGAAGCGAGGCAGCCCCCTTCAGCGCCGTGAATGGACCACCCAGCACTTCACGGAATCCGGTAACTTGGGCACCCCTCCTGGGTCAACCTGTACCCCCTACGAGTGCGGCGAATAGCCCGCCAATCCTAGAGTGAAGCCCCTTCCGTCTCAATGCCATGAGATGCGGGCTTGTTGCCCTCCAGAACCCGGCTATCCGTGCACCCCTCCGCGGGGCAATCCTAGTACAGAAAGTAAAATATACATACAACGGGTACAACGACCGCAACCAGGTCGTGCCCCAAAAGAATAATACAAACAGGCAGTGACGGCAGTCCACATGTCGGACGCTCGCCCCGCAATATCAAATGTACATAATACAACAAAACTGTACTAGCATTGCATCCAGGCTATCCCCCACGACCGATCCGCAACAACACAGCAAAAACAAAACATCAACGTGAAAGTCACGTTCGCAAATCCGTCTAACCGGGCTATAGCAGTTAGACCGGATTTACCGATCAAGTGACATTCACGGTCGCAGATATAATGTAAATACTGTGAAAAATGTGTTTAAAATATCCGATCGATCAAAAATTAACAAGTGGGCCCCCAATCAAAACTGTAGCACTCACAGAAAACCTGGGCCCAATTTTAATATTCCAAAAACCCTATTTTCTCCCCAGAAGCCCACTGTAAAAATCCAACCCAATGATTCTTCCATACTGCGGCGGAAGCGCGGCCAGAAGTGGGTTTTGGCCGCCCTTCCGCGCTCTGGTTGGAAGATCATTGTCTCGAATTTGAACAGTGGTCTTATAATTTTTAGTACATCAATATTTTAGAACCTGAAAAATTTTTCGAGACTGAAAAATTTCAACAGAAACTGATGTGGGCAAATACGGGTTTTTGAACATTTCGATCGATCGGAACTGAAAAACACATTACACAAAGCTAGACTAAGTTAATGGGGAGGCTCTGATACCACTGTAAGTGCACGGCGGCGCCCCGGCCGTCAATCCGAGGCCGGAATGCGGAAGCGGTGAAAAACTTTAAATTTGCGGACTTAGCAAACCGGCACCACCGCGCACTAAACACCCGGATCGTAACCATTAACAAGTCTAAGCTAACTAGAAGACGGGTTAGAGATATACCGACGATCCAAGTCCTCCGGTCTTCTCGTCATGGTCCCGATCTCCTGCGGAAAATCCTGCCTCCTCCTCGTCGCCGGAAATGCACCACATCGCCTACTTTGTTTACGGGCTCCCACCTCAATGTCGAGGCAACTCGGGCACGAAGCCGGCTACTCGACGTGCCCAAGATATGCTGTAGAAAGTGTAGTAGAACTTGTGTCTCTTTTTGGGGTAGTGGAGGTTGCCATTAGTGGAGGAATTGAACTTGGAATTTTGGAGAGTCTTCTTGTGTGATTTTTGGAGCATCAAGAGAACCAAAAATTACCACACCAAAATGAATGCCCCCACCTTCTACAAAAGTGGCCGGCCCATGCAAAAGAGAAGGGTGAGAATGGAGAAAAAGTCAAGGGAGTGGGTGAGCTATCATGCAAGCATGGAAAAAGAGTGATGATCAAAACAATATCATCACCAACAAAACAAACACTCCAAAACAACCATGATGACTCCAAATGGTCAAGCCATCATGAGTTTATGAAGTCAAATGATGGGACAAGTATCATGACATGATAATAAGCAAAGACCCCCTCCACAAATGCTTATTTGCAACAATGCAAATAAACCCTCCTCCACCAATCTTCGGCCAATGAACGGAACAAAGGAAAATTGGCCGAAACGGAAAACAAACTGGCAACTCCAGAAAACTGGTCCCGTAATAAATTACAGGAAAAACCCCGATACTGTGCATACACACCCGCATTTGTATTCCGACCGAAATACAAATGCAATGAGACAAAATCTACACTGTACTATACTAGGATCCGGCTTAAACCAAAGCCGGCTAGTAATATCTGTTCGATCCTGATCCGTGCAATACCGCACGTATCTGATCGAACCCTGCCATATAACCATACGGCCTATAGTACAATCTGTCCGATCCTGATCCGTGCAATACCGCACGTATCTGATCGGACCTTGCCATATCTCCATACGGCCTCTACAACCTTTCGCCCGAAAGCTGAGTAACAGAATGTGGGGGACTCTAAAGACTCATCAACACCTTGGTTGTGGATTTAACCACTAGCACGTCAGAGGTATAAGCCAATACGTGACGGGCTACCAGGTACTGACTAAAAGGGACGTCTGTGAGCGAACTTAGCCCGACAACCCTACTGAGCCTGTCAGTGACAATATCCGTGCAGTCCGGTCCGTTCGTCTATGAGTATCGCATGGCGGGCCTAGGGGGTTGGTATAAGTCAGACCCCCAAAAGCGGTACAAGTCGTGTCGGAGTGTAGCCCAGAACACCCTGAGATACTACTGGAATACCTACCAGTAAATCTCCTTGCCTTGGCCAAGGACTTTGTGTAATGGCTCTCCTAGACACAGCACGACCTCACCCCCAATACCGGGAGAGACGAACCCCTGAAGATACGCTCACTGCCTCCATGTGGCTCGGGACTGTACCCAACTAAAACCTATTTGCACGACTCCTTTGAGCCGTGGTAGGGTAGTAATCAAAGTACAGTGGGAACTCACACGAGACAAATGACGATCCCCAGGTCGATGAACTAACCTGCACACATGTCACCAGGGAACTGCCATCTGACGTCTGGTATATGACCAACTAGCATGTTCCCGGCGAGTCCTGTCCGGTGTACTCATAACCCAATGAGCACCTGTATACATCTTAGGTGATCCAACTGACACCAGTGGCTTGTGAGACCGGCCACCGCCCCTCGTCGGGGTCTCGACTGTATACACTAGTCTACTAATGGAGTATCGATGCCCAGTCTCGAAACTCCCACGACTAGGGACCTTTTAAGGATAAGCTTATAGACCCCGAGCTCCCACTTATATGTTCGCCCTCATACTGCTGGTGGTCAAGCAAGAATCCTAGGGGCTCTATCAACGTGTAATAGCGACGTGTCATGTCACTTAAAACAGTACACGATGATAAAGGTAAACCAGATAGCATACTATCATCTCGAGTAAGACTGTCCTACCGGGATAGGTCCTCCCTCAATCATTACAATCACGTACCTGTGACCTAATAATTGACTCTGAGGGCACTATCTCCAACAACTCAGCTGTGCTCATCATAGAGCGCACCATATCTAATAGGGTGCGGTTCCTCCGTTCAGATACACCGTTGTGCTGTGGTGTATATGGAGGAGTTAGCTGAGAGAGAATCCCATTCTCTTTTAGGAAGTCCAGGAATTCATTGCTCAAGTATTCACCTCCTCGATCAGATCGAAAGACTTTAATACTTTTTCCGGTTTGGTTCTCGACTTCTTGTTTATATTCTCTAAATTTCTCAAAAGCTTCTGATTTGTGTTTCATCAGGAACACATATCCGAATCTAGAGAGATCGTCAATGAATGTAATGAAGTACGAAGAACCATCCCTGGCATATGTAGACATTGGACCGCATACATCACTATGCACTAGTCCCAAGAGTTCCGTAACTCTTTCTCTGTGTCCCGTAAACGGAGTTTTGGTCATCTTGCCTTTGAGACATGACTGGCAAGTGTCATAAGATGAAAATTCAAACGGATTTAAATATCCATCCTTATGCAACTTAGCTAGTCGTGTCGCATTGATGTGACCCAGTCTACAATGCCACAAGAAGAATTCGTTCAGATCTGAACTCTTCCTCTTGTGTGTGTTTGTTATACTAAGAACTGTTAATTGATTTAGAACATAAATGCCATTGCACAACGTGCCTGATCCAACCAACTTTTGGTTATGGAAAATGTTCATAACATTATCCTGTAATACAAAATTATATCCCTCTTTACTCAACAAAGAAACCGATATAATGTTGCATATCAGGTTCGGCATATAATAGCATTCGTTCAGAACCAATGTATTACCAGTTGGTAATGCAAGGTGATATTCCCCGACAGTCCTAGCTGCAACAATTGCACCATTTCCAACTCTTATGTCTTTATCACCATTGTTAGTTATATGTATGCCCTAGAGGCCATTACTGTACATAGGATGTATATTGTAGTGGATGCTGGGACATATATAGGGAGGACTTTCTTGCTCGACATGATAGTATGCTATCTGGTTGCTCTTTACCTTAACGTGTATACTGATTTTCTCTCTGTTACATGTTGGTAAAGCCCTTAGGATGTGTACTTGACTACCTGAACTATGATGCGGATCATACTTGTTACGACCCGCAGGGTACGGAACGTGACTGGCACTTAAGTTTACGAAACGTCTAAAGACGTCCGTAAAATAAGTAAGCCAAAGACCAGAAAACCAAACCAAAAAGCAAAAGAGTGAAGAGAACCCAATCGATTGAAAACAAGTTTATCAATAAGTCATATAAAACCCTTTTTGAAAACAATATCAATTTTTCCGAAAATTTCGGCAGAGTCTCCTTTGTAAATACTGGCCCCCAAAATGGGTACAACAAAAATATATATGAATCCAACAAATAAGGCATCCCCAAGCGGGAGCTAGCTCTTCGTCACAAGGCGGTCACAAATCCCACGCAAAATAAAGCAACAACATGCGAAATAATCATAATAAAGCATAAGAAAAACAGCATGTCGACTCAAGTGAGCTCGACCCCAAAATACAGCATAAAAGTCCACAAATCTCACAGTCTCATCTCTAGGTCAATATACAATAATACTGGTAGATACAGTAGATGGAGTGCACTAGATACAAAGAATATACAAGGTGGTACAAAAATAATGATATAACCCACCTAAGAGCAAAACCTCGGGTCCAGACAAAGGAGGCAAAAGAACAAGTGCGCCCGCCGCTACTGTACTGACGGAGCGGACCTGCAAAAGGCTGTGGCACAACGGGGGTGAGTTGCCAACTCGTGAGTAATAAATAACATCTACAAAGGCTATCGTATGCATGCACACAAGCATCCTAGCATCTAAAATACAGGTATGACTGGATGCACTAGCAGGTGTGTATACAACATCAGTGTACTAATATGTATGCAACATGAATATTTGAGGTCTCAATAGGTATATATAAGAAACATTTTATCTCTTTTTGTTTTTGAAACTCTTTTAGAATGCCAGCATAATACTCAAAGAATCGACGAGAACCGGTGTCCAGCAACGACACCTAAAAGCTGTCTCAAATCTCATAAATCAATGTCATAGTGTCTCTGGCCTCAGCCATCCGGCTGACCCATCTCAATATCAATATCTCATCCTCTCGCGGCCCCGGTCGGTATCCTCTGGATATCCGCCGTGCCCAATGAAGTCACCGGTAGGTAATCCGTCCCCTGCCAGGCTCATCGTCAGCACCACGAGCTTCTTGCCCCGGGGTACCCTACCGGGCCCACCATGTACCCGAGACGGTTCATCCAACTCCTCGAAACGGGTCTCGAAAACCACAGCAAACTCATGGTGGACGACACTTTACATCACTAGAAAACCGCAATTACATATTTTAAAAACATAATAAGTTTAGAAATTTTTGCGGCTTTCCCCCGAAATCCAGAAATATCATAAAATCTCAAGAAATCCTCATAAGTGCATATATCAATGGTGATGAATGTATATGGTATCAATAATTAAGCTACGATGTATGATTAATAGACTAGGCATGAACAAATAATATGATGAGGTACATGCACATGAATAGCAATCCTACGATTTCATTTTAAGGAATTAAAGGGAATAGCACAGGTTTAAACATCAATTAGTAAAAGGTTTCAAATTATAGGTTATCTAGTGTGGTGGCATGGCAATTACCAGGGCGTGTGTGTAAGCATGAATAGTGCTCGTGCTGCATATAAAAACCCTGGCAATGGTGCAGGTGTCCTATAAAAAGGGTTCGCATATGTATGTCAATATAAGGCATGGATGCAGCAAATAATCATATAAGTATTACACCCCTAATTACTAACATCACTAAGAATCTTTTAAGTTACTAAAACTATCGGGCGGCTTGCGCCATCCAACGATAGTCCCCCGTAGATGTTACATTTACTCACCGGAATCCCTAGCTAGCTGTGTCCAATCACCGCTTTTCCCTTCCGTGCCGCGTCTGACGTCTGACGTCTCCGCGACCGAACCTGGAATTACATCTATACCAAACATAAGGTTACATATCAAGAACGACGCAAAACCCAAACGAAAACACTAACGTTCACAAGCTATGTACAACGTGCACAAGGTGCGCGGAACACACGCGAAAATCGCAAAAACTGCCGAAAATCGCCGATTTGGTCGCCCGGCAAAACTAAAACCCGACTACTCAAAAATTCGCACACACGCATCCTAAATGTCATAGGATACGCTAAAAATGTCATCAAGACATCGCAAATAGTTCATCACAAAATTTTAGTAAAAACTAGTAAGCTAGAATAGCGATTTGGTGCAAACATCGACAATAGCGGCAAAGTTATCACGGTCCAACACAACCATCCAATCCACACAACTAGTTATCCACCAAAAACACAATTTTAACTTATGTACCATGCTACAAAACCCACATTCCATACACAAACCTCT
Organism: Agapanthus africanus; assembly: GCA_030015575.1. Lineage (NCBI taxonomy): Eukaryota > Viridiplantae > Streptophyta > Magnoliopsida > Asparagales > Amaryllidaceae > Agapanthus > Agapanthus africanus. The sequence continues at coordinate 209,219,615 of CM057350.1, forward strand.
TCTTGATTTTAGTAATTTGCAAACTTAATGAAAATTTCACACAAGTTTAACATAGATTAGCTTAATATGAAGCCACATAAGCAAAGTAACCATATAGATTGGTTAAGTAACAACTAGATTAATTAAAAAGTCTTAATTGACTAAAATATGGTTTCAAGAAACCCTAGTTTAATTTTCAACCATAAACCTTTAAAAAGCTAGATTAGAAACTAATCACTAAAATTAACACTAAAACAACTAAATTAAAGGAATTAACCAAAGAATTTAATTAGGAAGAATTTATACCTCAAATTAGAGATCTAGCAAGAACAATTTGCTTCCAATGATGGCTTCATAGCACCATGACCCAAGTTATAAAACCCATGGAGAAAGGAATAAGGAATGAGAATTAAATTGTGAGGTTTAATTTTGATTTTGGAGCTACTTTTTTTGATGAATTTGAGAGAGAATGAGAAGAGAAAATGGGGGGGGGGGGATTTCCTGCAACTCACGGCCAGAGGGAGAGGTGAGGGATGGTGTGGGTAATGTGAGAAAATTGCCATGTCAAAGCCATCCCATACCTCACTAAAATCCATCTCAAATTAATATATTTTAATCATACACTTGCATTCTATTCTCACATGACAAATGAGTTGAAGAAAAATATTGAGGAGGGGGGGGGGAAATCCTGCAGTGGGCTCGGCCCATGTGAGGTGAGAAAAGTGTGAGAGGTTGCGAAAAGAAATCCAAGCAAAAAGGCCCCCCTACAAGTTCATATTTGCAAGCTTAAGTTTAAATAATTATATTTTTGTTTTCCATAATAAAAATTAGTAAAAACTTAAAATAAAATACTGAAAATTTATGTTACAACTAGATTTTAATTAACATAATTTTAAAGATTAAAATTAGCCCAGAAAAATTTGTATTTATCGCTAATTTAATGTATTTTCTTACCGGCTTAAAATAATATAAAAAAAATTGAAAAATAGGGAAAAATTTTTAAATGACCAAAATTTAATAAGTAACTCATTAGCTACTAAAAACAAGCAATTACCTATCCATTTTAGGTATAATTAGCCCTAAACTGCAAAATAACAAAAAAGACGGTTTTCGGAAAAATACCGAATTTTCACCGAATTTCAGGAAAACACCAAAACGACTTTTCAAGACGCTACAATCTTCCCCCCTTAAAGAAATTCGGTCCCCGAATTTAAAAATATAACTACGCGTACCTTCGAAGAGATGGGGATATTTCTTCCTCATCTCACCCTCGGTCTCCCAGGTAACCTCCTCGCTGCTCGGGCTACGCCAAAGGACCTTGACGGTTGGTATAATCTTCGACCTCAACTTCTTCACCTGCCGATCCAGGATGGCCACCGGCTGCTCTGCAAAAGAAAGGTCGCGCTCTAGCTGGACTGTCGGGTGCTGAATCGCATGCGAAGGGTCGTGAAGGTACTTGCGGAGCATCGAAACATGGAAGACGGGGTGAACATCGGGAAAGCTGGGAGGAAGAGCCAAACGATAAGCAACTGCGCCGACACGCTCGAGGATCTCGAAGGGACCCACAAATCTAGGGCTAAGCTTCCCCTTTTGCCCAAAACGCATCACGCCCTTCATCGGAGAGACTTTCAGAAAAACATGATCGCCAACTGCGAACTCTAATCTGCGACGGCGCCTGTCTGCAAAGGATTTCTGTCTGCTCTGAGCTGCCCTCATCCGGTCTCGAATCAACTGTATCTTCGCTGTCGTCTCCTTAACAAGCTGCGGCCCCAAAATGCTGCTCTCGCTGAGCTCTGTCCAACAGACGGGCGATCTGCATCTCCTCCCATACAATGCCTCGAAAGGTGCCATCTGAATAGTATCCTGGAAGCTGTTGTTGTAGGAGAACTCCACTAGAGGTAAATGATGATCCCAGCTACCACCAAAGTCTAAAACGCACGCTGTGAGCATGTCCTCGAGAGTCTGAATGGTCCGCTCTGACTGTCCGTCGGTCTGCGGATGAAACGCTGTGCTGAAGCTCAAACGAGTGCCCAAAGCCTCCTGAAGTCTCTGCCAAAGTCGGCTGGTGAACTGAGTGCCTCGATCTGACACGATACAAGTCGGTACGCCATGTAGTCGCACGATCTCGTCAATATAGAGCTGAGCATACTGAGCGAAGCTGAAAGTGGTCTTCACTGGTAGGAAGTGAGCCGCTTTCGTCACTCTATCCACGATCACCCAGATGGAGTCATACCCTCGACTGGTCCTGGGTAGACCCACAACGAAGTCCATCGAAATCTGCTCCCATTTCCACTCTGGAATGGGTAACGGCTGTAGCTCTCCTGCGGGCCTCTGGTGCTCGGCCTTGACTTGCTGACAAGTCAGGCATCTCGAAACGAACTCCGCAATGTCCCTCTTCATCCCGTCCCACCAGTAGGTCTCTCTCATATCATGGTACATCTTGGTGGAACCGGGGTGGACACTATACACTGATCGGTGTGCCTCCTCAAGAATGTCGCGCCGCAATCCATCAGCATCTGGTATGCACAGTCTAGATCCATATCGTAAAATCCCCTGATCGTCAATCACGAACTCGGAAAATCTGCCCTGTCCCATCTGTGCCATGATCTCTGAGCAACGGTCGTCACTGCGCTGTGCCTCATATATACGGTCAAGCAACTGTGGGCGTGCACGAACATGCGCGAGCTGTCCCCCTGTCTGAGTGAACTCGAACTCAACTCGGCTGTCGCATAACATCTGCCAATCTGCTGACGACTGCCTCTGCACTGCGCGCAAAAAGGATAGACTACCCCCGGGCCTCCTACTCAACGCATCTGCCACCACATTCGCCTTGCCTGGGTGATATACGATCTCGCAGTCGTAGTCTTTCACCAACTCCATCCAACGACGCTGTCTGAGGTTCAGGTCTCGCTGCTGAAATATGTACTTTAAGCTCTTGTGATCGGTGAATATCTGACACGACTCGCCGTATAGGTAATGTCGCCAAATCTTCAGTGCAAAGACCACTGCAGCCATCTCCAAATCATGAGTGAGGTAGTTCTGTTCATGCTTCTTCAACTGCCGAGAAGCATAAGCGATCACCCGGCCATGCTGCATCAATACGCATCCTAATCCCACTCGCGAAGCATCACAGTAGATCACAAATCCGCCTGATCCCGAAGGCAAAGATAATACCGGCGCCGTAGTCAAACAAGTCCGTAGCTGCTGAAAACTGCGCTCGCACTCCTCTGTCCAAACGAAAGGAACTCCCTTTCGGGTCAAACCGGTCAAAGGTGCAGCTATACGGGAGAAGTCCTGAACAAAACGCCTGTAGTAGCCTGCCAGGCCTAGAAAACTACGGATCTCAGTAACCGATGTAGGTCGGGGCCACTGCTGAACAGCCTCAATCTTCTTCGGGTCCACACAAATGCCGTCTCTCGTAACCACGTGACCCAAGAATCCGACGCTGTCCAGCCAGAAAGCACACTTGGAGAACTTTGCGAACAGCTGGTGCTCCCTCAGAGTCTGTAACGTAATCCGCAAGTGCTGCTCGTGCTCCTCCCTGCTCCGGGAGTACACCAAGATATCGTCGATAAACACGATGATGAACAAGTCAAGATACGGCCTGAATGTACGGTTCATCAAATCCATGAATGCTGCTGGGGCGTTGGTGAGTCCGAACGACATCACCAAAAACTCATGGTGGCCATAGCGTGTACGGAAGGCTGTCTTCGGTATATCCTCCTGTCGGACTCGCAGCTGATGGTATCCTGATCGCAAGTCGATCCTCGAAAAATATCCCGCACCCTGAAGCTGGTCGAACAAGTCATCAATGCGTGGCAACGGATATCTGTTCCGAACGGTAACTTTGTTTAGCTGTCGGTAGTCGATACATAAGCGCAAACTTCCATCCTTCTTCTTGACAAACAGGACCGGAGCACCCCACGGAGAAACACTAGGTCGAATAAGCCCCTTATCTAACAAATCCTGCAACTGATCCTTCAGCTCTCGAAGCTCTGCCGGGGCCATCCGATAAGGCGGTATAGAAATAGGCCCCGAGCCGGGAATCAAATCAATGCAGAACTCAATCTCGCGCTCAGGCGGTAGCCCAGGTAGCTCATCAGGGAAAACATCAGGGAACTCACAAACTACCGGGACCCGGTCTAACGGAACCTCTGCAGCTCGAGTATCATAAATAAATGCTAAGAATCCCTGACATCCCTTCCGCAAGAGCTGACCAGCGCGAAAAGACGAAATCAAGATGGGAAGGGTGACGCTGCGGTCTCCCTGAATAACAAGGACTGGCTCTCCCGAAAAGCTAAATCTGACAGCCTTCTCACGGCAGTCCACCGAAGCATAACAAGTGGCTAGCCAATCCATGCCTAGAAGCACATCAAAGTCCAACATATCGAGGAGAATCAAATCAACTGATGAATCTCTCTTCCCGATACGAACGGAACACAAACGAAATACAAACCGAGCGACAAACGACTCACCTACCGGAGTAACAACAACAACAAGCGGATGATCTAACGACGACGACTCACGGCTCAACATCGGTGCAAAGTGTGTAGAGACGTACGAATGTGTGGAACCTGGGTCAAATAATACCCGGGCGTCGAAAGAACAAACTGGCAAGGTACCTGTCACAACAGCATTGGATGCCTGCGCATCCTGCGGTGTCAAAGCAAATACTCGGGCCTGTCCTCCACCGATAGCGGGCTGACCTCGACCTCGGCCTCTACCTCTTCGTCCTCTCTGAACAGGACCGCCGCGTCCATGGCTTCTGGGTGCACCTAACTGGCGTGGTGCATCGCCTGTGGTAGGAAGTAGGGCTCTCTGTGGAGGGGGGTGGCGATGGTGGTAGGGTCACATGCGGAACTGTCGCTGCTCCCTGTCGTCTCGCCGGACAGTCTCTGACAAGATGGTGCAAACTCCCGCACCCAAAACACCCTGGCGACGGCTGCTGCCCCTGGGGATAAGAACCATATAACTGTCCTCGTCCAAATCCTCTGCCAGGCCTATCTCTCGGAAAGAATCTGGCGCGCTGCCTCTGAGACGGTACCTCGGTGCGAATCCTCTTCGGCCCAGAAACGGCCGAAGTCTGTGATATGCGTGCCTCCATCCGCAATGCCGTATCCATAGCAGCTGAATAAGTGTCGTAGTGCTGGGCGCCAATGGCAAGATATAGCTGGGCATCAAGTCCCTGTACGAACCTCTTCACCATCTTCTTTTCGGTATCCACCAAATACTGAGCATATCGGGATAACTGCGTAAACTGGATGTCATACTCAGACACCGTCATCCCAGGTGTCTTGACTAAGGCCTCGAAGCTACGAGCTCTGGCGTCACGAACGCTCTCTGGAAGGAAACGGGCTAGAAAGACAGCTGTAAACTCGACCCAAGTCATAGGCGGTAGACCTGCAGCTCTACCTCTCAAGACTGACTCCCACCATGTCTGCGCGAGACCCTCTAGTCGGAAACTCGCAAGCTCTACCCATCGATCATCCGAACATCTCAGCGAATGACAGATCCTGGCTAAACTGTCAAGGAACGTCTGTGGGTCCTCCGCTGCCTCGGTGCCGGTGAATACTGGAGGTCTCAGCCTCATGAAATCCTGTAGTGAAACCGGAATGGCCACGGTGGTAGTAGGAGGAGCAGGTATCATGGTCGTCTGTGATGTAGTAGGTACGTCATCCGGCCTCGGTGTACGACTGGCTGCAACTAGGGATCCTACCATCTGACGTAGCTCCTGCATGCCTCCCATCATCTGTCGCAACTCCTCCATACCAGTCTCGAGCCTATCCATACGGCCTGGGGAAGGTGGATCGGTCTGTCCCTGCGGCGTAGGCATACCACCCTGCTCAGTCCTAGTCTCGGACGAGCCAGCTCGAATCTCGTCTCTGGCGGCGGCCCTCTGTGCCCTCGTAGCCTTCGGCGGCATAGTGGCTGTTACAGAAAAACGGATAATAAGAACAGTGCAATAGAATTATAGGATACACGGAATTGAAGAAGGAATTTCAAGCAAGTATCCTAAAGTCACTTAGGCGGAGTACCGTATCGCAAGTATGCCGCGGACATACGCACGCTACGTTACCCTACTTAAGTCACTTACTCCATCTACCAAAGGTCATCCTACACTCAAAAAGGTAAAACCTATCGCTTTGATACCAACTTTGTCACGAACGTGACTGGCACTTAAGTTTACGAAACGTCTAAAGACGTCCGTAAAATAAGTAAGCCAAAGCCCAGAAAACCAAACCAAAAAGCAAAAGAGTGAAGAGAACCCAATCGATTGAAAACAAGTTTATCAATAAGTCATATAAAACCCTTTTTGAAAACAATATCAATTTTTCCGAAAATTTCGGCAGAGTCTCCTTTGTAAATACTGGCCCCCAAAATGGGTACAACAAAAATATATATGAATCCAACAAATAAGGCATCCCCAAGCGGGAGCTAGCTCTTCGTCACAAGGCGGTCACAAATCCCACGCAAAATAAAGCAACAACATGCGAAATAATCATAATAAAGCATAAGAAAAACAGCATGTCGACTCAAGTGAGCTCGACCCCAAAATACAGCATAAAAGTCCACAAATCTCACAGTCTCATCTCTAGGTCAATATACAATAATGCTGGTAGATACAGTAGATGGAGTGCACTAGATACAAAGAATATACAAGGTGGTACAAAAATAGTGATATAACCCACCTAAGAGCAAAACCTCGGGTCCAGGCAAAGGAGGCAAAAGAACAAGTGTGCCCGCCGCTACTGTACTGACGGAGCGGACCTGCAAAAGGATGTGGCACAACGGGGGTGAGTTGCCAACTCGTGAGTAATAAATAACATCTACAAAGGCTATCGTATGCATGCACACAAGCATCCTAGCATCTAAAATACGGGTATGACTGGATGCACTAGCAGGTGTGTATACAACATCAATGTACTAATATGTATGCAACATGAATATCTGAGGTCTCAATAGGTATATATAAGAAACATTTTATCTCTTTTTGTTTTTGAAACTCTTTTAGAATGCCAGCATAATACTCAAAGAATCGACAAGAACCGGTGTCCAGCAACGACACCTGTTCATATCAGATTTTTGCATTTTCATACCGCCCAATTTTTATCACATTGCATATCGGTAGATACTCTTGAGCCGTGTTTGCTAGTCAATTGCAGGATACAGGTTCTCGGTTCTAAAACGGTAAAATTCATGAAAAACACGACAAAATCCGGGTTCCTGCCAACCACAGATAAAACACGGTCTCCGCTCTTCATCCGTATGTTGCCAGATACCAGTTTAGGAAGACAAAATGTCAAATCAATGTCACCTTCATGCACAAGGCTCAATGGCAACAACAAGTTCCAAGAGATCTACGCGGAGCTCGAGGCAATCATGACAAAAACATCCACAAAAAGTCCACCTTTCCTCAACAGAAATTCTGGAAGAAATATGGAGGTATTTTCAGAAAACACATGTACCAGAATTATGTACACTGAAGAACAGGAAAGCACCAAAAAGAAGTGGGCCCAACTCCTCTAAAGGGCCGCGGATCCGCGGCAAAAGGGGGGTCTAGGCCGCGGATCCGCGGCCGTATTGGCGCCAAGTCTGCAGAGCTTTGGGGGGTATTTTGGTCATTCCATTTGGGTTCTGGTGGTTGCCCTAGGTTTTCATTTTTTGTCCTATAAATAGCCCAGAACTTTGTGAAGGAAAGGGTCCATTCTTGTATTTTCTTTTTGCTAGGTTTTAGTTTACATGTTCTTCTTCTTCTCATCTCTTCTCCATTAAACTTGTAGTGAGCTTTGTGAGTGAGGAATGGTGAATAAAGAAGATCATTTTATTATCATGCTTGTCTTACTTTTGCTATAATTGTTGTAACTTTAAATTCGTTAAGTAGTTGTTGTTATTTCCTTGTTGTTTCTTACTTCTCTTTTTTCTTTATCCTTACATAAGACAATGATGCTTACGCTTGATCCTCGCCAAGGTGAGGTCGCAAATAGTTAGTCGTATTCTTCTAATCTCCTTCTTTCTATCTTCCTCTTTTGTTTTGTTTTGTTTTTCCTTATCATGATGTGTGAGTAGTTAATACTTGTTAGGGTAGGATAAGGGAAGTTTGAGAGAAGGAAATCTCTCTCACTCTTTCCTTGCCCAACAGCTTAAATCGACTCCCGTTAATTGAACCACAATCCGCTCCTTACGGCACCCTATCCTACATGATAGCGGTGATTCCGTAGTGAGACCGGTTGTGGTTGAATTAACCGGAGGTTATGGCTAAGAGCCAAGAACGGACGGACAAGCACCAAAAGGAAGACTTATGCGTTGGAAAGCCTAGCTTATACTCGCAAAGTCCTTCCTAGTCGTGCTAATCCCCGTTGTTGCCGATTACCGTAACACCGATATTAAGAGGGGCAACGAAAGATGTGGAGACTCCTAACTTAAACTAACCTAATCCTAACCCTAACAAGCTCTCTTTAAATATCAACTCAACACTTAGATAATCCAACAAAATCTGAAACAGGACTTAACTCGTTAAAACACTTTGAAAAAGACTCCCATCTCCCTGCGGACGACCCGTACTCAACCGGCTAGCTACAAGCGAAACCGTCTTGATTGCGGTATTTAAACTAGAACTTGAACACGCACATACTCTGTCAATCAAATGGCGCCGTTGCCGGGGAGACGGTAGTTTATTTCCTTGTGTAATTTCGGGTTAATTTGTAAGTATAAATATAACCAAAAGAAAAAAAAAACGAAAAAAATATATACTTTGTAAAAAACCATCTTGTTGTTTTTTTGATTAGCTTTTGTGCATGTGTGCAGGAAAATACAAGGTTCGAGTTCAGTGGCCAAGACGTTGAAAATATGGAGTTCAAGTACAGTGCCAAAGACGTGGGAAGATAGACCCACATTTCACGGCTACACCGCGACGGACAAAACGAAGCATACGGTCTACTGTCAAGATCTGGAGCTGGTACAGTGAGCAAGTAAAAATTCCGAAGATCCAGACAAGCAGAGGAGATCCACAGAAGCACCCACACAAAAAATGAAGCCCCAAGTCCCTGTTCCTTCCGCGGATCCGCGGCAATAGAGGGCTTAGGCCGCGGATCCGCGGCCACTTGGTGCCTTTGGGCTGCCAAATTCTCTCTGTAAGTCCCTCTGCTTCTCCCCTCTCCTCTGAACTCCACTGAATTGTGTTTTCTGCAGCCTTCTTTGCGCAAACTCTTCTCCCCCTTCCAATAAACTGTTCTTGTGCAGGATTCTTTGCGCCGCAAATAAAAATTGTTTGCAGTTGATTTGTTACTTCTTTGCATTTCTTTAATACGGACTTAAAGGGCTTGAAACCAATCCAGATTGGGTGGGGATTTCATCACCCTTCCCAGGACCCCAAAAATCACTAAAGCATATGCATTGTCCATTGTAAATTAAAAAATACTAGACTTCAGCCCTAAGGACTTCGCGCTCATTAGGAGAAGATAAACCGTGTTTAGAACCTCGCTTAACGGTATATTGTTTACGGGGTGTCTAGGAAAGTGTTAAAGGCGCAACCGCCGAAAGAGAAAGGGTTATTTAATTAAGGAACTTCGCGAAAGCGTTGGACAACCTCCCCTTATCTCTGCACTTACCTGGCCTCGTGATCAGTGTATTTTTAAGCCCGTTTCTCGACATTGTTTAACTTCGACAATCAAGTTCAGGAGCAGGTCTAGTAGACCTAGGTTACCCTAGATCTAGGAGTGATTGTGCATATCTTGTTTGTGATTGCTTAAGCCGTATTTCCGTACATATTTCTGTAAAAATCTTTCAAAAAAAAAAAAAAATCAAAAACTTTTATAAAAACTTGCGCTTTGTCGCCAAATCCATTTTTTTTCACCCACCACCCATCGCCTTTCTCCATTGACGTTTTCTTACCCTCACCTTCTCCGCTTTGACTATACTAAACTCGTTTAGTGTATGTCCGCTTGGACTCGGGACACTAGCGCCCGTCTAGTCCGCGTTATGTTAGTCGCGACCGACTACGCGATCGACTCCGAAGTCGATACTCCGTCCACTCCTTTTTCACCCCTTCCTTTACCGGCCAACTCCGACGTTGACCGGAATTCTGTTCATACATCTTCACCTTCACCTTCACCTTCACCAACCTCTTCTTCCGCGATGTCGGGATTTAATCCGAACATCTCTTTGACCACCGCTGGATTGGCTCCACCTCCTACGGAGACCAATATCCCACCACCTCCGCCTGTTGTAGCGCCGCAGCGAATCGCGCTCCAGGATCGTTTCTATCCCACCCGTTCTGCACTTCCCACCTGCCTTTCTCTTCCTCCGGCCAATGGGGACAACTTTGAAATTAAGCCCCATTTCATCAACATGCTTCCACGTTTTCATGGGCTTGAATCTGAAGATGCCTATATCTTCATCAATAAATTTCAAAACGTCTGTGCCATGATGAAAACCACCCAGCTGTCGGACGATGCTATACGTCTACGGGTCATTCCGTTCACTTTATGCGATCTCGCTGAAAAATGGCTGTATAGCACCGCTTCCCACTCAATCACCAGCTGGGACGAGTTTGTTAAAGCGTTTCTGAAAAAATTCTATCCAAATCATAAGACCGTAAGAATTCGAAATGAAATCAACCAATTCTCCCAGCTTCCTTCTGAACCCATCTGGAAGTGCTTTGACCGGTACAAAGACCTTCTTGTTCAGTGTCCTCACCACGGTATAGAGAAATGGCAGCTCTGCCAAACCTTATACGAGGGACTGAACCCAGCAACGAAGCAGTTGCTGGAAACCATCTGTCAGGGCCACTTCCTATCGAAATCTGACGAGGAAGCGTGGCAGTTCTTTGACGACCTTGCGGAGCAAACGCTACAGTGGGAGAGCACCAGACCGACGTCTTCTTCTTCTACCTCCACTTCTACCGGTCAGTCTAGGGTAGGAATCCACCAACTTGACGTCTCTATTGCGATGAAAGCTGAAATGGCTGCAATAACACGAAAGCTTGAAGCAATAGAGAGCAAATTTTCTGCTTCTGCTCCTGCCCCTGTTCTCCCCCTTCGTACCATCTGCGCTTGTTGTTCCGATCCTTCCCACTTGACCGAAGAGTGTCCTTACAATCCACTCTCGCAAGGACAGGATCAGGTTAATGCTGCCTTCCAGCAAAGACCGAGGAATGATCCATACTCTTCCACCTACAATCCCGGTTGGAGGAACCACCCTAATTTCGCCTGGAATCAGAATCAGAATCAATTCCAGGGCAACAATTTCCAAAGGGCGCCTCCACCGCAACAACAAACTCAGTATCAGCAGCCCTTCCAACCCCAACCTTTCCAAAACCAGACGAACAACTTTGCACCCAACAACTCTTTTCCACCAAACAACTTTGTTCCGTCAAACAACGATAAGGTTTCCTCGCTCGAGCGTAGTCTAGAGGCGTTTGTTAAACAATCGACTCAATCCACCGCCAACATCCAGTCTTCAATTCAATCTTTAGTGCAACGCACTGCCACACACGGGCAAAGCATCAAGACCATCGAGGCCCAGATTGCACAGCTGAACGCGGCCTTAAGCGAGCGAGAAAAGGGGAAGCTCCCGTCCCAGCCACTTCCAAATCCCGGGCACCCACATAATGCACATGTTGCTCTTGAACAACCGAACCATAATGTCAGTGCCGTGACTACACTGAGATCGGGGAGGATGCTGCAAAACAACATTGGCATACGGATCAACGATGACACCCCGGCCGCTGCTTCTTCTTCTTCTCCTTCTTCTTCTTCGTCTTCTGAGCCTATTCTCCGTTCTTCACAAGGCTCTCCTTCCTCTTCTTCTCTGAACGGACCCACTTCTCACTCCACGAAAACACCTATTCTGGGATCCGTTCCAACTCCACAATCTCCTCCTCCAGCATTAGACTCAACCAATTTTCAAAATGTCCCATTTCCAAACCGGTTGAGATCTAATAAACAAAATCCTCAAATGGAGAAGATTCTGGAGTTATTTAAGCAGGTTAACATTAATATTCCTCTTTTAGATGCTGTCCAACAAGTCCCGTCTTACGCGAAAATCTTAAAAGACTTGTGCACGAAAAAGAGGAAGTCTCAGGTACCCAAGAAAGTTTTCTTGGCTAGTGCTGTGAGTGATGCCCTTACCCAATCTTTACCACAAAAACGGAAGGACCCTGGCTGTCCTACGATTTCAATTACTATTGGGGATAAGAACATCAACCGCGCACTATTAGATCTTGGTGCCAGTATTAACCTGCTTCCGTATTCAGTATACGAGCAATTAGGCGTCGGAGAGTTGAAACCCACACACTGCACTCTCCAAATGGCCGACCGATCGATCACCCACCCTAGGGGTGAGCTAGAGGATGTGTTGATAAGAGTCGGGGACTTCATATTCCCCGTTGACTTCATTGTATTAGATACACAGCCTGTAGCTAACCCCCGGAATCAAATTCCGGTGATACTCGGTCGACCATTTCTCGCAACCTCAAATGCTGTGATCAATTGTCGCAATGGTTCGATGAACCTCTCTTTTGGAAATATGACGATTGAACTCAACATTTTTAGGTTGGGGAATCAGCCCGCCGAACCTAATGCTCATATACTGGACGTCTGCTCGATCCAGGAGATCACCCCAGAAGAGTGTGAATTCGAGGAGTTTCTGTTTGATCACGATAATCTCGACGCCACTAGTGCGTTTCTCTTCGAACCTGCTGCTGTTTCTGCGCCCGACAACGAATACGAGTGTTTCACGTTCTTGAACGATCTTAGCCGCGCACAACCCGAGTTTGAATCTTTCGACTTTCCGGATGAGTTACCTGAACCATCCAACTCGGTTGCTTACACTCGCTTTGAACCTTTGCTGGAGTCCTTTGAGTTCGAGACCTTTGCACCAGTCTTGCCTTCCATCATTTCACCTCCAACGCTCGAACTCAAGCCTTTGCCGTCTCACCTCAAGTATGCTTACTTAGGTGAGAACGAGACCCTTCCTGTCATCATCTCGGCTTCTCTAGCTCCCGAGCAAGAGAAAGCCCTTCTTGCGGTCTTGCACAGCAATAGGCAAGCTTTTGGCTGGTCCATGGCGGACATCAAGGGGATTAGTCCCCTGATCGTTGAGCATCACATTCATCTGATGGATGATGCCAAACCAGCCCGGGATCCACAAAGACGTCTTAATCCAGTCATGAAGGAGGCTGTGAAGAAGGAGATCGTCAAATGTCTAGATAGTGGTATCATTTACCCTATCTCTGATAGCCAATGGGTTAGCCCCATTCATGTTGTCCCCAAGAAGTCGGGCATCACGGTCATAACCAACGAGGCGAACGAGTTAATCCCTACTCGCACCCAAACTGGATGGCGAGTTTGCATTGATTACAGAAAACTCAACGCCGCAACGCGGAAAGACCACTTTCCGCTACCTTTCATTGACCAAATGCTTGAACGATTGGCCGGACACGAGTACTACTGCTTTCTTGATGGCTACTCCGGCTATAATCAAATTCCCATCGCCGAAAAAGACCAGGACAAGACCACTTTCACTTGTCCTTTCGGCACGTTTGCATATCGACGCATGCCCTTTGGGTTATGCAATGCGCCCGCTACCTTCCAGCGGTGTATGATGGGAATTTTCTCAGACATGGTGGAAAAATTTCTGGAGATTTTCATGGATGACTTCTCCATCTTCGGCGACTCCTTCGACGAGTGTTTGCTGCATCTTGACGCTGTCCTTACCCGATGTAAGGACAAGAATCTCACTTTGAACTGGGAGAAATGCCACTTCATGGTGCGCGAAGGTATTGTCTTAGGACATATCATCTCGCAAAATGGCATAGAGGTTGATAAAGCAAAGATTGAGGTCATTTCCAATCTGCCTCCTCCCCGATGCGTCAGAGATATCCGAGCCTTCCTTGGCCATGCCGGTTTCTATAGACGGTTTATCAAGGACTTTAGCAAGATTGCTAGGCCCTTGACTCTTTTGCTGGCCAAGGACACGCCTTTCGACTTCAACTCGAGCTGTGTGACTGCATTCGAGTCACTGAAACGCTCACTCACTTCTGCTCCCGTTCTTTCTTCACCTGACTGGACGCACCCATTCGAGATTATGTGCGATGCATCCGACTTTGCCATCGGTGCTGTCCTTGGACAGCACATCAACAAGATGCCGCACGTAATCTATTACGCGAGCCGAACCCTGAACGACGCCCAACTCAATTATACAACAACTGAGAAGGAATTCTTGGCTGTTGTATTTGCTTTAGAAAAGTTCAGGCCGTACCTCATCGGCTCTCCAGTCATTGTCTACACGGACCATTCAGCTCTGCGCCATCTTTTTGCGAAGAAAGATGCAAAATCTTGGTTAATACGTTGGATCCTCTTGCTTCAAGAGTTTGACCTTGTCATTGAGGACAAACGAGGATGTGAAAACGTAGTTGCTGGCCATCTCTCACGACTTCCTTCTTCTCCTTCGCTTCCAATCCCGATCAACGACGTTTTCCCGGATGAACAGCTCTTGACAGTATCGTGCGAACCCTGGTTCGCAGATATTGTGAACTATTTGGCCACGAGATTACTACCGACTGAATGGTCGAGTCAGGACAGACTTCGCTTCTTATCCCAAGTAAAACACTTTTACTGGGACGAACCTTACTTGTTCAAGTACTGTCCCGACCAGATTATTCGTCGGTATGTCCCTGATGAGGAATTCAAGAGTGTGCTGTCATTTTGCCACGATCAAGCGTGTGGCGGGCATTTTGGGCCCAGAAAGACAGCTGAGAAGATCTTGCAATGTGGTTTCTACTGGCCATAACTCTTCAAAGACGCTCATGACTATTGCAAGACTTGCTCCCGGTGCCAACACATGGGCCGGATATCCCGGAGGAACGAGATGCCGCTCCAACCGATCTTGGTTGTGGAGATTTTCGATGTTTGGGGGATAGATTTCATGGGGCCGTTTCCCAGCTCTTTCGGGAACTTGTACATCCTTCTAGCTGTTGATTACGTCTCTAAATGGGTCGAGGCTGTGCCCAGCCGGACTAACGACAACAAGGTTGTCGTTAGGTTCCTTAAAGAAAACATTTTCTCCCGGTTTGGGCACCCCCGAGCGATCATTAGCGACAATGGAAGTCATTTCTGCAATAAAACTTTCGAAGCTTTGATGCGGAAATACTCCATTAATCATAAGCTTTCTACGCCCTACCACCCCCAAACCTGCGGGCAGGCCGAAGTTTCAAATCGGCAAATCAAGCAGATACTGGAGAAGACGGTTTCCAAGAACCGTAAGGATTGGTCGCTGAAACTCACTGATGCCCTTTGGGCATTTAGAACCGCTTATAAGACCGATCTTGGCATGTCTCCCTATCGTCTTGTGTACGGAAAAGCCTGCCACCTTCCTGTCGAAATAGAGCATCGCGCATTTTGGGCGATAAAAGAGCTGAATCTATCTCTTGAGGATGCGGGCAGCCATCGGAAGCTGCAGTTGAACGAACTGAACGAGCTTAGGGATGAGGCTTACGATAACACGGTTGTCGTTAAGAATCGAACGAAGGTGTTTCACGATAAACACCTTTTGCGCAAAACCTTCGTACCTGGTCAGCAGGTACTGCTTTACGACACCCGACTTCACTTCCATCCAGGAAAGCTCAGATCTCGCTGGAAAGGGCCGTATTTTGTGCGGAATGTGTATCCGCAGGGCGCTGTGGATTTAGAGAATCCAAAGGACGGTTCACTTTTCAAAGTAAACGGACACCGATGCAAACCGTACCTTAGCGCCGAACCAACAGAGGAGCTCCTGTTCCTACAGGAGCCGGTTTACCCTGAATGATCTTCCTCTGCCTACCTCCAAACTTCGGTTATCCAGCCAAGAACAGTGGACACTGTTCCAAATAAGTTTGGGGGTATGTACAAACCATTTTGTATATATTTGTGTATATTCTTTTTCTTTTCTTTAAAAAACAAAAACAAATAAAAATTTGTGTATCGCTAACCGACAATTTTGACCCTTCAAATGATCTCTTCATGCAACGACAGTGAGGATACTGTCCAATTCAAGTTTGGGGGTACACTCGGTACGCATTTCTTACCTTCGCATTCATATGTATATTTTGCATCTGCATATTAAATCCATAAAATCCATAAAAATCTGAAAATTTTCTAAAAATATAAAAACTTTTTTGTCAAGTTAGCTTGTGGAAGAACTCTGATTCAACATTCGACGGTTTTTGTTTGAAAAAATAGGAATAACTAAATCTTATGTTTGGATTTTAAAAACCTGAAAGATAACTCTCCGTTGAAGTTAACTATAGCTGATATACGTCTTTACATTACACTACACGTGTCGTGAATTTTGGGAATTAGATGACAAGTCTTTCATGTTTAAACTTTTAAACAGATAAATGATTTTCTGAGGATCAAATAGGTTTGTTCTGAAATAAGTAATGTCAAGAATAGTTTATGAAGTAAAGCGAATATGAAGGAATGTTATTGATGCCGTAATTGGAGCTAAGTCTGAAAAATAACCCATCTGAAACTTGATTGGAATGATTACACACCAAACTCACTAAACACGTCTTTTATCCAAAAAAATAATTGAACTGCCGGTTATATCTCCGTTCGTATTAAATCATCTGATTTTCACGCCAAACTGTCTTTTGTTTTTGGACCTAGGTAACTTGAGTAATTAAGTCCGCTGGGGTGTTTCTACACCTAATGCCCTAAAACCAACTGGTTTGGGTGCATTGGCCCAAAGCTCGCTAAGAAGCCTAGAAAGTCCAGTTTAAAACAAAGTCAAGCAAGTGTTCTCTCCGAGTTAAAATTCCTAACGGTTCTTTGTGTGAGAATAATCTTGATAAAAGACAGGCTTTTATAAAAAAATTTAACGGAGATATGAAGGTTTTATTCTATGATAAAGACTATTGCACGTTCACAGAGGTGTGCATGAAATGAAAACAAGAAAAAGGTGGAGTGAAAAATACGACTTAGTTTCCTGTTAAGGAAGATAGAAATTCTGAAGTTGAAACCTTACTGGAAAACGAAACTTGAAAAATGCTTAACTCGTTATAAAACTTATGTGATCCTTTTAAAATTGTTATCTGGGCTTTATTGTGCGACATGATGACTTTAATCGATCTTTCTGGAACTTAACGACACTATTTGCACTGCACGTAAAGACATATAAAATCTGTAGTTAAATAAGAAGCGAGGTGTGAAAAATAAAGGTTCGATGGTCTAGACTTAGGATTATAGAATTGTTATTTTCTAAAACAAAACTTTAGGGTTTGAAGCTTAGTTATTTTACAAAACCAACTTGACCGGATTTTGTGGGTAGTATCCGCTAAAAACCCTCAGGAGACAACACTCCTCCTACTAGGGACACCTAGAGGTTTAACGGCTTGTTGCACATGCTCAGTGCAATCGCGTTCCCTGCGAAAGTGAGGTTAGAAAATTTTTTGGGAATAAATGGGCTTTGCTCGGGACGAGCAAATGATATGTTTGGGGGTATTTGTTTATATCAGATTTTTGCATTTTCATACCGCCCAATTTTTATCACATTGCATATCGGTAGATACTCTTGAGCCGTGTTTGCTAGTCAGTTGCAGGATACAGGTTCTCGGTTCTAAAACGGTAAAATTCATGAAAAACACGACAAAATCCGGGTTCCTGCCAACCACAGATAAAACACGGTCTCCGCTCTTCATCCGTATGTTGCCAGATACCAGTTTAGGAAGACAAAATGTCAAATCAATGTCACCTTCATGCACAAGGCTCAATGGCAACAACAAGTTCTAAGAGATCTACGCGGAGCTCGAGGCAATCATGACAAAAACATCCACAAAAAGTCCACCTTTCCTCAACAGAAATTCTGGAAGAAATATGGAGGTATTTTCAGAAAATACATGTACCAGAATTATGTACACTGAAGAACAGGAAAGCACCAAAAAGAAGTGGGCCCAACTCCTCTAAAGGGCCGCGGATCCGCGGCAAAAGGGGGGTCTAGGCCGCGGATCCGCGGCCGTATTGGCGCCAAGTCTGCAGAGCTTTGGGGGGTATTTTGGTCATTCCATTTGGGTTCTAGTGGTTGCCCTAGGTTTTCATTTTTTGTCCTATAAATAGCCCAGAACTTTGTGAAGGAAAGGGTCCATTCTTGTATTTTCTTTTTCCTAGGTTTTAGTTTACATGTTCTTCTTCTTCTCATCTCTTCTCCATTAAACTTGTAGTGAGCTTTGTGAGTGAGGAATGGTGAATAAAGAAGATCATTTTATTATCATGCTTGTCTTACTTTTGCTATAATTGTTGTAACTTTAAATTCGTTAAGTAGTTGTTGTTATTTCCTTGTTGTTTCTTTCTTCTCTTTTTTCTTTATCCTTACATACGACAATGATGCTTACGCTTGATCCTCGCCAAGGTGAGGTCGCAAATAGTTAGTCGTATTCTTCTAATCTCCTTCTTTCTATTTTCCTCTTTTGTTTTGTTTTGTTTTTCCTTATCATGATGTGTGAGTAGTTAATACTTGTTAGGGTAGGATAAGGGAAGTTTGAGAGAAGGAAATCTCTCTCACTCTTTCCTTGCCCAACAGCTTAAATCGACTCCCGTTAATTGAACCACAATCCGCTCCTTACGGCACCCTATCCTACATGATAGCGGTGATTCCGTAGTGAGACCGGTTGTGGTTGAATTAACCGGAGGTTATGGCTAAGAGCCAAGAACGGACGGACAAGCACCAAAAGGAAGACTTATGCGTTGGAAAGCCTAGCTTATACTCGCAAAGTCCTTCCTAGTCGTGCTAATCCCCGTTGTTGCCGATTACCGTAACACCGATATTAAGAGGGGCAACGAAAGATGTGGAGACTCCTAACTCAAACTAACATAATCCTAACCCTAACAAGCTCTCTTTAAATATCAACTCAACACTTAGATAATCCAACAAAATCTGAAAACAGGACTTAACTCGTTAAAACACTTTGAAAAAGACTCCCATCTCCCTGCGGACGACCCGTACTCAACCGGCTAGCTACAAGCGAAACCGTCTTGATTACGGTATTTAAACTAGAACTTGAACACGCACATACTCTGTCAATCAACACCTAAAAGCTGTCTCAAATCTCATAAATCTATGTCATAGTGTCTCTGGCCTCAGCCATCCGGCTGACCCATCTCAATATCAATATCTCATCCTCTCGCGGCCCCGGTCGGTATCCTCTGGATATCCGCCGTGCCCAATGAAGTCACCGGTAGGTAATCCGTCCCCTGCCAGGCTCATCGTCAGCACCACGAGCTTCTTGCCCCGGGGTACCCTACCGGGCCCACCATGTACCCGAGACGGTTCATCCAACTCCTCGAAACGGGTCTCGAAAACCACAGCAAACTCATGGTGGACGACACTTTACAGCACTAGAAAACCGCAATTACATATTTTAAAAACATAATAAGTTAAGAAATTTTTGCGGCTTTCCCCCGAAATCCAGAAATATCATAAAATCTCAAGAAATCCTCATAAGTGCATATATCAATGGTGATGAATGTATATGGTATCAATAATTAAGCTACGATGTATGATTAATAGACTAGGCATGAACAAATAATATGATGAGGTACATGCACATGAATAGCAATCCTACGATTTCATTTTAAGGAATTAAAGGGAATAGCACAGGTTTAAACATCAATTAGTAAAAGGTTTCAAATTATAGGTTATCTAGTGTGGTGGCATGGCAATTACCAGAGCGTGTGTGTAAGCATGAATAGTGCTCGTGCTGCATATAAAAACCCTGGCAATGGTGCAGGTGTCCTATAAAAAGGGTTCGCATATGTATGTCAATATAAGGCATGGATGCAGCAAATAATCATATAAGTATTACTGTAAGTCCACGTTGCGACCCCCGGTTCTTACGGGGAGGCGGAAACGGTATAAAAATCAAATTTTTAGCGCATGGGGCAACATGGACTAACAGAGTCGGGATCTTTTCCTAAACTAAAGCTAGCAAACAAGCTAAAGAGAGTTAGCTACTCGGAAAGATGGTTATACCTAAACTTGAACTCCTTCTTCTTGAAACCTTGTAGAGGTTGATGGTTCTCTTCTCGTCGCCTTCTTCCGTCGAAGATGGATCCACCTGAGGGTTCAACCTTCGGGATCTTTCTCGAACTTTGAGTGAACTAGAATCTCCGGCTTGCTAAACCCTTGATCCTAGAGTGAGTAGAGAGTGTCTAAGGGGTGCTTTTCTTTTAAGGAGAGGGATTCTCAACACATGAGAAGGATTCTCCTTTGGCTAGAGGAAGAAGAAGATGAAGTGAGGAGAGAGAAGCTAAATGATAGAATGAGCTCTTTTCTTTTGCAACCATAACTAAAAGAAAAGGAATTATCTAATTAATAATAATAAATCAAAAATGAAATAGTTGATGGTTGTATTTGGAATGACCACTATCATAACTTTCAATAAATGAGTGTAAGCAAGAATCAAGGAGTATCCTTTCAAAGCATGATGGTGGTCAACATTCAACCATGGTCAACAAGTCAACCATGGTCAACAAGTCAACAAAATCAACCATAACTATATTTCATTTAATTACTATTATTAATTGATATTTCATAAATCTATTAGGGTTTGGAAAATGACGACTGTCAACTATGCATACGCACCCGTTCCGAAACCCTAATGAAATACCTCATCCTCCGCCTCAAGCAACTGTGCATACACACCTGCATTCTCGTTCCGAGGAACAAGAATACCAAGATATAAAAGCAACCCCAAAACATATACCAGTATCTGGCTCAAACCATAGCCCGCCAGTATAATCCGTCCGGACTCCAAACGTGCACAAGTGCGCGGATGAGAACGAACCCTGCCGCAAAACCATGCGACCTCTACTCTGTTTTGCCCAGAGGCGAATACCCTCTGTGTGGGACTCTAAAGACTCGACACTACGCTGGCAGTGGGTTTAACCACAGACCGCAAGCGGCACTAGCTGTGCGTAACGGTCCCCAGGTAGATGCCGACAAGAAGGCTGACGAGGTGAACCCCATCGGAACTCCTACTGAGTCTGAATATGACAGTCTCCGTACAGTCCGGTCTGTTCGTCTGATACATCGCATGTCGGGCCTAGGGGGCGGTAAAACGTCAGTCCCCCAATAGCGGTACAAGTCGTGTCGGAGTGAAGCCCAAAACATCCTGAGATAACACTGGAAGCCTACCAGTATATCTCGCTTGCCCTGGCCAGGGACTACTCGTGTAATGGCTCTCCTAGACACAGCGCGATGTCAACCCCCAATACCGGGAGAGACGAATCCTGTCTAACCGGCACTGCCTCCAAGTGCTTCGGGACTGCACCCAACCACTATCTGTTTGCACGACTCCTTTGAGCCGTGGTAGGGTAGTAGTCAAAGTACAGTGGGAACACACTCGAGGCGAAGTGCCAGTGTCAAGTCAGCGGACTATGCTGTACTCATGTCACCTGGGAACTGATAACTGACGATAGGTATAATACCAACCTTTCAGTTCCCGACGAGTCCTGTCCAGTGTACTCGTAACCCAACGAGCACCCGTATACTATCTCCAGTACGACGTACTGATGGCTGTGGGACAGACCATCTCCCACACTGGGATGAGAAGCGCATACGCTAGTCTACTCTGGAGTATCGATGCCCTGTCTCGATAGTCCTGCGACTAGGGACCTGTATAAGGATGTGCTTATAGATTACCCAGCCCCCACTAGTGTGACTGCCATCACAACACTGGTAATCAAGCAAAGATCCTAAGGGCTCCACTAATGTGTATAGATGATATCGCAAAATAAACACATGTACACATTGAAGTAGAAACAAACCAAGTAGCATACTACTATATCGAGCAAGATTGTTTATACAAGGTGAATATCCCAAGCTTCCATTAAGTAATATACAAACTAGTATGATACAGTAATGGCCTTTAGGGCATATACACTAACAATCTCCCACTTGCACTAAGGCCATGTACTGGCGTATCGAAGACCTATCATCTCGATCAGCCGCTCGAACTGAGTCTGGGGTAGGGCCTTGGTGATTGGATCTGCAGTGTTTTCTTCTGAAGCAACCCTCCGAACCTCGATCTCCTTGCGATCTACGATCTCCCTGATCAGGTGATACCGCCTCAAGATGTGCCTGGATCTCTGATGGGACCTGGGTTCCTTCGCTAAAGCTATAGCCCCGTTGTTGCCGCAATACAGAGGTATTGGGTCAACAATGGACGGAACCACCTGAAGTTCTTTCAAGAACTTCCTTATCCAGACAGCTTCTTTTGCGGCATCAGATGCAGCGATGTATTCCGCTTCCATCGTCGAGTCTGCAACGGTTTCCTGTTTGGAACTCTTCCAACACACCGCCCCTTCATTGAGGGTAAAGACAAAACCCGACATGGACTTGGAATCATCCTTGTCACTCTGGAAGCTGGAGTCAGCAAAGGCCTCAATCTGGAGGTCTTTTCCGCCATACACCAAGAACATCTCCTTAGTCCTCCTCAGGTACTTGAGAATGTTCTTTACTGCTATCCAGTGTTTCTCCCCAGGGTTCGACTGATACCGGCTTACTACACTCAGTGCATAAGCTACATCCGGTCTGGTGCACAACATCGCATACATTATAGAGCCTACCGCAGAAGCGAAGGGTATAATAGACATGCGATCCCTCTCCAAATCAGTCTTGGGAGACATCTCTTTAGAGAGGGTGATCCCGTGACAAGCCGGTAGGTTACCGCGCCTGGAATCATCCATACTGAATCTTTTCAGTATGGTGTCGATGTACCTGGACTGTGAAAGTCCTAATATCCTCTTGGATCTATCACGATGGATCCGGATCCCCAGGATGTACGAAGCATCACCCAGGTCTTTCATGGAGAACCTTTGTGACAAGAACCCCTTGACAGATTGTAGCATAGGAATGTCATTTCCTATTAAGAGAATGTCATCCACGTATAAAACGAGGAATACTACAGTTCTCGCTACAAATCTACTATAGATGCATGGTTCATCTGGATTTTTGATAAAGCCAAATTCCTTGACCGTCTCATCAAAACAGATGTTCCAACTCCACGATGCCTGCTTTAGTCCATAGATGGACTTAAGCAACTTGCACACCTTTCCGCTGCTCCCACTCTGAATGAAGCCCTCTGGCTGATCCATATAGACACACTCCTCTAAATTTCCATTTAGAAAAGCGGTTTTTACGTCCATCTGCCAAATCTCATAATCGTGGAAGGCAGCAATGGCAAGAAGGATCCGAATGGATTTCAGCATAGCCACTGGAGAAAAGGTTTCGTCATAGTCCAAGCCAGGTCTTTGACGGAATCCCTTTGCTACAAGTCTAGCTTTATAGGTCTCAACCTGTCCATCTACACCAATCTTCCTTTTGAAGATCCACTTGCATCCTACGGGTTTTACCCCGTCTGGAGCAATGTCCAACGTCCATACTTTGTTGGTGTACACGGACTCCATTTCGGTCCTCATTGCATCCAGCCATTTTACCGAGTCAACGCTCTGAACGGCCTGCTGGAAGCTAGTAGTCTCATCATAATCTTTGATGCAATCCTCTATATCCCCGTCTATGAGAAAACCGTAGTATCTCTCGGGCGGATGAGACTGCCTACTACTCCTGCGGAGCGGCGTAGGAATGTCCTGTTCATTTGAACCCTCTGGTTCTACTAAGCTTTCAGTAATAGCTCGTGGTTCTGGAATTTCTTCCAGTTCTACTGTGCTCCCACTTATCTGGTTTTCCAAAAACTCAGTTTCCAAGAAGTAGGCATGACGAGAAACAAGAACTTTTTGTTCCTCTTCACAGTAGAAGAAATATCCCTTGGAGTTCTTTGGATATCCCACGAATTTACACACTACTGAGCATGCCTCGAGCTTGTCCGCATGCTGCTTTTTAACAAAAGCTGGACATCCCCAAGTCTTAATGTGACTGAGATGGGGCCTCTTCCCACACCACATCTCATATGGTGTAGTAGGCACAGTCTTAGTAGGAACCCGGTTCAAAAGGTACGCAGCTGATTCTAGCGCATACCCCCAGAAGGATCGCGGTAACTCAGCGTTACTCATCATGGACCGTACCATATCCAATAGGGTTCGGTTCCGTCTCTCCGATACACCGTTGTGTTGCGGAGTGTATGGAGGAGTAAGCTGAGAGAGAATTCCGTTCTCTTTTAAATAATTCAGGAACTCGGCTATTCTCCACCTCGATCCGATCTTAGAATCTTGATACTTTTGCCGGTTTGTTTTTCTACTTCATTCTTATATTCCTGGAACTTTACAAAGGCTTCAGACTTATGTTTCATTAAGAAGACATAACCGTACCTAGAAAAATCATCCGTAAAAGTAATGAAGTAAGAATAACCGCTTCGCGCATGTGTAGACATTGGACCGCACACGTCGCTGTGTACGAGTCCCAAGAGCTCGCTCGCTCTTACTCCGTGTCCAGTGAACGGAGTCTTTGTCATCTTTCCTTTGAGACAGGATTGACAAGTGGCATACGATTGATATTCGAACGGATCCAAATATCCTTCTGTATGTAACTTAGTCAACCTTCTCTCATTGATGTGACCCAGTCTATAATGCCATAAGAAAGTCTGATTGATATCTGGAGACTTTCTTTTGTGTGTATTCTGGACATTGAAAATCTGTGGTTGGTTTAATACGTATATACCATTGCTCAGTGTACCTGACCCAATCAGAACTTGATTAAGGTGAATGTTTACAACATTACTTACAAACGCAAATTCATAACCTTCTTTAGAAACCAAAGATACAGAAATGATATTACAAGTTGCGTTGGGTACAAAAAAGCAACTACGCAAAACCAAAACATGCCCATCTGACATTCCCAGGTGATAGTCCCCCACGGCTTTAGCATCCATGCTAGCTCCGTTCGCAACTCTGAGGGTCATGTCACCTGCCTTCAAAACCCTACGGTTTCTCAACGCCTGCAAAGAATTACAGATATGAGATCCTGATCCGGTATCCAATACCCAGGAAGTAGAGTTTATAGAAAGACAGTTTTCAATAACATACACACCTGAAGCTGAAGCCGCAACCTGCTTCAGTTCCTGTGTCCTGGCCTTCCAAGCCCTGCAATCTTTCTTCCAGTGTCCACTCTTGTGACAATAGAAGCATTCCTCTTTACCAACAAGCTTTCCCGCAATCTTTGTTGCCTTTTCCTTTCCCTTTGCACCCACTTTACTAACACCGCCTCTTGGTTTGGCGGGGGCTTTCTTCCTCTTTCCCTTGGCTTTCGCCTTGGACCTAGAGGAAGAAGATGCTCCTACAAACAAAGCGGGTGTTTCCCTACCCTTCTGTAGGGTGCCCTCTGCGCTCCTCAGCATGTTGAGGAGTTCTGAAAGTTCAACTTCCTTTTCTTGTAAGTTGAAGTTCAGTATAAACTGGGCGTAAGTGGATGGAAGGGACTGGAGAATTAAATCCGTATAGAGTTCACTGTCCAACGTGGTCCCAAGTTCCGCGAGCTCCTCAGTGTAGCCAATCATCTTAAGCACGTGGTCCGCTACCGATGATCCGACGGCCAACTTTGTCGAAAATAACTTCTTCGACACTTCGTATCTTGCGATACGAGACTGCTCTCCATACAGTTCTTTTGTATGGAGAAATATGGACTCCAAGTCCATATTCTCGTGCCTCCTCTGGTGATCGTTGTCCATAGAGGCAAGCACGAGGCACCTGGCCTTCGCGCAATCAATCTCCCAAGTCTTACGGATTTCCTTATCCGCGACGCTGGAGGTGGGACCTGGGACGGGGGGAGCTTTGGTGGTAAGAAGATACCCCAGCTTGTCGTAAGTGATTGCCATTTTGACATTCCTGAGCCAATCTTTGTAGTTTGGCCCTGTCAGTATGTTTTTATCTAGAAGTAACTTAAGTCCAGTCATTTCGATTTGGTCGCTGCAGGGGGAGAGAAGAAACACTTAGCACGATGCTCTTGCAAGTTTAGAATGGTTTTTAATTTGTCTAAACAGGATGGCTCCCACTTTCTCTCGAATCCCTCCTCAAACCACAAAGGAAGAATTAGCCGGGATCAATCCCACCGCACAATACTTGCTTAACCGTTCAGCCAGGCCAGTGTCGGTACTTCGAGAGAGGTTTTCCAACGCTTTCGCGAAGTTCCTTAATTTAAGAACCTCTTTTCCCTGGGGGCGTAGCCCCGCTAACACCTTTCTAGGCACCTACTAGGTTTATAGCATTGATCGTTTAGTGAGAAATTTCCCGAGGAGTAGCATATACTCACAGTAGGATCGGGATCCAAATATCATCGCGTGACGAAACTGAAGGAATCCTACCAGAATCATCACACTCCAAATGGTATGCAAATCTAGCAAGTTTCAGTACTTATGAAACTCCCGATGTGGATTTTTGCCCCATGCTCTTATGACCTTGACTTTGGCCAACAAATCATAAGTCACATGTCAAGTTCTTCCCGTCGTTCTCCAGGTTAATTTGAATCCACCCGTACATACCCTTGACTTTGGCCAACAAGGCAGTACGACTGTTCCAAATCAACGCATCTATCTATGCTGCACATGAATATCCAATAGCTACCAATCACTATGCCTTGACTTTGGCCAACAAACACAGCTTGAATACTATTGACTATTTATGTGAAACGACGGAGGGCTACGAATGGTTTTGGTAAAACCGTGAACGTAGTGAACTTGATATAATCGATGGAACGAGATAGCTTTTAGAAGGAGTGGCTCAAGCTCCGCATTTAAAAGTTAGTTTTGAAAAGAACCGAGTAGGTTTTTAAAAGTGTTCCAACGACTATAACTTGGTTTATTATCTTGCATTAGTTCTTTTAATGCGTGATATTCTTGCATTAGTTCTTTTAATGCGTCCCATCATTTTATCCTACCATTGCAGAAAACAACCAAAATATGACGTACGCTTATGCCATTCGCATTCGCCACGGGGTCCCGTCATCACTCGTTAGGTTACTTAACTAACGACAGAGCGGGGGCTGGGCTAGCGCGGCTGTAAAACATAAGCAACGCCTAAATATAAAGCAATGATAGACATTACAGATCACAGATGAATACATTGGATATACTAGCAATCCGCAATCCGTTCGAGCCTGCAACGAAAAGCGGATTACACGGTCGCGGTGAATAGCAAAATACCCCACCCAAGACCCCTACGGGTGCGGCAAACTACCCGCCAAGAACCCGGTAGTTTTTGCACCCCTCCATGGGTCTATCCTAGGAGCAAAAACAGTAAAAAGAATTATACAATGACGGCTACAACCCCGACCCGGTTGTGCGGCCATACAAATAATATTATTACATCAATTTACATTTACAAATGAATGAAAGAAAAACAAAAGCTCATCTCACATCCACCCCGGCTATTCACCCGCGACAGTCCAACACATTCATATACACATTCCAATATCAAACACAGATCACAGAGATGTATAACCCCGACTAATCGACTTATAGCGATTAGCCGACGTTCAATACATGCAAACATCACAGATATAACCATCATAGTCAAAGTGCAGTGAAGTTCGGAAAAAAATACGGAATTATAGGACCCCAAAAGTAAATTTCTGCTCTGGAAAATCTGGGCACATATAACATATTTTAAAAATCCCAAAACCAACACAGAGACACACTGCACGAAACCCGATTACCAGAAGACTCTAAACGGCGGCGGATCCGCGGCTATAAGAATAGGTGAGGCCGCGGATCCGCGGCGGTTTAAAGGAATTAGGGGATCGTTTTTCTTGGGTGTTCACACAAAACCCTGAGCCGAATTTAGGTGTATAACAAATCTTGTTTTGACCAGAAAAAAATTTAACAGAAACTAGGGTTTTGCAAAAGTTTGGTTTTTGGATTTTTTCGGTTCCGAACTTCGTTACACTTCACTACCAAGCTAGTTTAAGTTTAGTTAGGCTCTGATACCACTGTAAGTCCATGTTGCGACCCCCGGTTCTTACGGGGAGGCGGAAACGGTATAAAAATCAAATTTTTAGCGCATGGGGCAACATGGACTAACAGAGTCGGGATCTTTTCCTAAACTAAAGCTAGCAAACAAGCTAAAGAGAGTTAGCTACTCGGAAAGATGGTTATACCTAAACTTGAACTCCTTCTTCTTGAAACCTTGTAGAGGTTGATGGTTCTCTTCTCGTCGCCTTCTTCCGTCAAAGATGGATCCACCTGAGGGTTCAACCTTCGGGCTCTTTCTCGAACTTTGAGTGAACTAGAATCTCCGGCTTGCTAAACCCTTGATCCTAGAGTGAATAGAGAGTGTCTAAGGGGTACTTTTCTTTTAAGGAGAGGGATTCTCAACACATGAGAAGGATTCTCCTTTAGCTAGAGGAAGAAGAAGATGAAGTGAGGAGAGAGAAGCTAAATGATAGAATGAGCTCTTTTCTTTTGCAACCATAACTAAAAGAAAAGGAATTATCTAATTAATAATAATAAATCAAAAATGAAATAGTTGATGGTTGTATTTGGAATGACCACTATCATAACTTTCAATAAATGAGTGTAAGCAAGAATCAAGGAGTATCCTTTCAAAGCATGATGGTGGTCAACATTCAACCATGGTCAACAAGTCAACCATGGTCAACAAGTCAACAAAATCAACCATAACTATATTTCATTTAATTACTATTATTAATTGATATTTCATAAATCTATTAGGGTTTGGAAAATGACGACTGTCAACTGTGCATACGCACCCGTTCCGAAACCCTAATGAAATACCTCATCCTCCGCCTCAAGCAACTATGCATACACACCTGCATTCTCGTTCCGAGGAACAAGAATACCAAGATATAAAAGCAACCCCAAAACATATACCAGTATCTGGCTCAAACCATAGCCCGCCAGTATAATCCGTCCGGACTCCAAACGTGCACAAGTGCGCGGATGAGAACGAACCCTGCCGCAAAACCATGCGACCTCTACTCTGTTTTGCCCAGAGGCGAATACCCTCTGTGTGGGACTCTAAAGACTCGACACTACGCTGGCAGTGGGTTTAACCACAGACCGCAAGCGGCACTAGCTGTGCGTAACGGTCCCCAGGTAGATGCCGACAAGAAGGCTGACGAGGTGAACCCCATCGGAACTCCTACTGAGTCTGAATGTGACAGTCTCCGTACAGTCCGGTCTGTTCGTCTGATACATCGCATGTCGGGCCTAGGGGGCGGTAAAACATCAGTCCCCCAATAGCGGTACAAGTCGTGTCGGAGTGAAGCCCAAAACACCCTGAGATAACACTGGAAGCCTACCAGTA
Source organism: Agapanthus africanus (assembly GCA_030015575.1). Taxonomy (NCBI): domain Eukaryota; kingdom Viridiplantae; phylum Streptophyta; class Magnoliopsida; order Asparagales; family Amaryllidaceae; genus Agapanthus; species Agapanthus africanus. The sequence continues at coordinate 209,248,840 of CM057350.1, forward strand.
TATCTCGCTTGCCCTGGCCAGGGACTACTCATGTAATGGCTCTCCTAGACACAGCGCGATGTCAACCCCCAATACCGGGAGAGGCGAATCCTGTCTAACCGGCACTGCCTCCAAGTGCTTCGGGACTGCACCCAACCACTACCTGTTTGCATGACTCCTTTGAGCCGTGGTAGGGTAGTAGTCAAAGTACAGTGGGAACACACTCGAGGCGAAGTGCCAGTGTCAAGTCAGCGGACTAAGCTGTACTCATGTCACCTGGGAACTGATAACTGACGATAGGTATAATACCAACCTTTCAGTTCCCGAAGAGTCCTGTCCAGTGTACTCGTAACCCAACGAGCACCCGTATACTATCTCCAGTACGACGTACTGATGGCTGTGGGACAGACCATCTCCCACACTGGGATGAGAAGCGCATACGCTAGTCTACTCCGGAGTATCGATGCCCTGTCTCGATAGTCCTGCGACTAGGGACCTGTATAAGGATGTGCTTATAGATTACCTAGCCCCCACTAGTGTGACTGCCATCACAACGCTGGTAATCAAGCAAAGATCCTAAGGGCTCCACTAATGTGTATAGATGATATCGCAAAATAAACACATGTACACATTGAAGTAGAAACAAACCAAGTAGCATACTACTATATCGAGCAAGATTGTTTATACAAGGTGAATATCCCAAGCTTCCATTAAGTAATATACAAACTAGTATGATACAGTAATGGACTCTAGGGCATATACACTAACAATTACACCCCTAATTACTAACATCACTAAGAATCTTTTAAGTTACTAAAACTATCGGGCGGCTTGCGCCATCCAACGATAGTCCCCCGTAGATGTTACATCTACTCACCGGAATCCCTAGCTAGCTGTGTCCAATCACCGCTTTCCCCTTCCGTGCCGCGTCTGACGTCTCCGCGACCGAACCTGGAATTACATCAATACCAAACATAAGGTTACATATCAAGAACGACGCAAAACCCAAACGAAAACACTAACGTTCACAAGCTATGTACAACGTGCACAAGGTGCGCGGAACACACGCGAAAATCGCAAAAACTGCCAAAAATCGCCGATTTGGTCGCCCGGCAAAACTAAAACCCGACTACTCAAAAATCCGCACACACGCATCCTAAATGTCATAGGATACGCTAAAAATGTCATCAAGACATCGCAAATAGTTCATCACAAAATTTTAGTAAAAACTAGTAAGCTAGAATAGCGATTTGGTGCAAACATCGACAATAGCGACAAAGTTATCACGGTCCAACACAACCATCCAATCCACACAACTAGTTAGCCACCAAAAACACAATTTTAACTTATGTACCATGCTACAAAACCCACATTCCAGACACAAACCTCTTCTTGATTTTAGTAATTTGCAAACTTAATGAAAATTTCACACAAGTTTAACATAGATTAGCTTAATATGAAGCCGCATAAGCAAAGTAACCATATAGATTGGTTAAGTAACAACTAGATTAATTAAAAAGACTTAATTGACTAAAATATGGTTTCAAGAAACCCTAGTTTAATTTTCAACCATAAACCTTTAAAAAGCTAGATTAGAAACTAATCACTAAAATTAACACTAAAACAACTAAATTAAAGGAATTAACCAAAGATTTTAATTAGGAAGAATTTATACCTCAAATTAGAGATCTAGCAAGAACAATTTGCTTCCAATGATGGCTTCATAGCACCATGACCCAACTTATAAAACCCATGGAGAAAGGAATAAGGAATGAGAATTAAATTGTGAGGTTTAATTTTGACTTTGGAGCTATTTTTTTTGATGAATTTGAGAGAGAATGAGAAGAGAAAATGGGGGGGGGGGGATTTCCTGCAACTCACGGCCAGAGGGAGAGGTGAGGGATGGTGTGGGTAATGTGGGAAAATTGCCAAGTCAAAGCCATCCCATACCTCACTAAAATCCATCTCAAATTAATATATTTTAATCATACACTTGCATTCTATTCTCACATGACAAATGAGTTGAAGAAAAATATTGAGGAGGGGGGGGGGGGGAAATCCTGCAGTGGGCTCGGCCCATGTGAGGTGAGAAAAGTGTGAGAGGTTGCAAAAAGAAATCCAAGCAAAAAGGCCCCCCTACAAGTTCATATTTGAAAGCTTAAGTTTAAATAATTATATTTTTTTTTTCCATAATAAAAATTAGTAAAAACTTAAAATAAAATACTGAAAATTTATGTTACAACTAGATTTTAATTAACATAATTTTAAAGATTAAAATTAGCCCAGAAAAATTTGTATTTATCGCTAATTTAATGTATTTTCTTACCGGCTTAAAATAATATTAAAAAAATTGAAAAATAGGGAAAAAATTTTAAATGACCAAAATTTAATAAGTAACTCATTAGCTACTAAAAACAAGCAATTACCTATCCATTTTAGGTATAATTAGCCCTAAACTGCAAAATAACAAAAAAGACGGTTTTCGGAAAAATACCGAATTTTCACCGAATTTCAGGAAAACACCAAAACGACTTTTCAAGACGTTACAATACTAGTGGGGACATGGTAGTCCATAAGTACATCCTTCAAGGTCCCTAGTCGTAGGTATATCGAGACGGGGCATCGATATACCAGAGTAGACTAGCGTATACCTTCTCGACCCATGCAGATGGGCGATGGATGATCCCATATCCATTGGTGTTTGACATCAGAGATAATATACGGGTGCTCAGTGGAGACTGGGTACACTGGACGGACTCGCCGAGAACTTCCAGATGGTATTATACCTTACGTCAGATGGCAGTTCTCTGGTGACACTGGTACAGAGTAGTCTGTTGACCCGAGATCGTCATAGAGTCTTGTGTGGTTCCCACTGTGCTTTGATTTCCATCTTACCACGTCCAAGAGGGCGTGCAAAATAGTGGTTTTTGGGTACAGTCCCGAATCACATGGAGGCAATGAGCGATAGGAGGGGATTCGTCTCTCCCGGTATAGGGAGTTGATGTTGCGCTGTGTTCGATTGGCTATAACCGGAAATCCCTGGGCAGGGTTGCTGAGATTTACTGGTAAGTGTTACCAGTAGTTTCTCGAACTGTTATAGACCTCATATCGACACGACTTATCGAGCTATTGGGGTCTGACGTTTACCACCCCTAGGCGAGATATGCGACATATCAGACGATCAGACGGGACTGTACGGTAAGTGTTACTGGTTGGATTCACAGGAGTATGAGCGGGCTTGCTCGTCGATCTTCTGATCGCTCAATACCCGGGTGGCCGTTATGTTTAGCAGACCGCTTGCGGCTTGTGGGTGTTTGATATGATCATCACCTGCTGCCGGCGTATTGACGAGTCTTTAGAGTCCTACACAGAGGTTTCCTGGCTCAAGCGAAACGAAATAGGAGCGCATATGAGATATGTGCGGGACCGAGAATAATGCGTGTATGTGATACCGTATTCCATTCTCGCGATGAATGTATCGAATGGTTGTATGTGATATAACCTAGTTATCGAATCAACGATTGATTCGATAAGCCGATACATTGGATATTAGTCGGTTATATGCGATATGACCGGATTGTTAAATCAAGCGTTGATTTAATAATTTAATGCATAATTATATATTTGATATATTATTTTGCATTAACTAATATTGGTTCACTTTAAAAGGATTTTCTCACTTGTATTGTGCAAGTTGTATATGTGAAATACTTTTGTGCACACGTTTGTATCATGTTTGATGATACATGCTTACTTGAGTTTGTGTAAAGATTAAACCATGGTTATATGAGTGGTTAGGGTTTTGGTTTATTTACTTATTCATTTATTTATTTCTTTTGTTCATTTTGACAAAAGAAAATGATAAAGAGAAAATGGTGGCTTTCTTTGTTTGATATTGAAGCTTCATGAAGCTTTGACTAAGTCACCATTTTGTCTCATGCTTAACCCTAACCATTCCACTTAACCCTAGTTCATTCTCTACACTTGACCATGGTTGGATTATGATAAGTATTCATTTTATTTTCTTTTTTGATATAGACTTATCGTAACATTTTTCATCTTCTTCTTCTTCTTCTTCAAGAAGAAGCTTGCCTCCATCAATGGCAACTTGAGAAAATGAGTGAGAAATCCAATTCTAAAGTGAACCCACTTCCTATTTCTTCATCCTCTACCTCTTGCCAAGTAGTATAGGGTGTTTTCTTCACAAGTTTCATGACTTGGTGAAGTGGGAGCTTGATCTTGTGATGCCTCGACGTAGATCATCTTCGGCATCGTAGTCGATGACCTAGCCCGCCCATTTCTCCGATGAAGCCGACTCTAGAGCCCGGGATCCGTTTTGTACAGTGACGGGACTTCATCACGGAGCTATGGAGGTGGAGCACCGGATCTACAAAGGTTGTATTTCCGTTCTTGTAGTTAAGTTGTTAACTAGTTTCATTTGTCGCCTATATATCTAGTTAACGATCCGTATTAGGGTTTCTCGGCATCCCTAAAATTTGAAATTGGCATGGTTGATACCTTGTGAGACCTCATTGGCATGCCTAGGAACCCTACAGTGGTATCAGAGCCTAGCTAGAGCCTTAGGAGATGCGTAGACGAAGTTTGAAACCCGATCGAACCCGAAACCCTAAAATTTCTTGCTCTCTGGACTTTTTCTAAAAAAGTGGTTTTTTACAGATTAAAAATTCTTAAAAAATTCAGCAGGAAAAACTAAGAATTACGATGCAAAATTTTTCGAGTGACGATGCTACAGTGCGGCGGAACCGCGGCATAAGCTTGGCTTATGCGGCGGTTCCGCGGCCAATAAATGTGATCACTGTTTAATTTTTGCACAGTAATTCATGTTTTCAGGTGTTGAGTTTTCTGGGAATTTTTAATATTTATTCAAGAGTTGAATTTTCTGGGGTTGTTTTGGGGATTCGATGATTCGATCGGATTATCTGATTTTTTCTATGTGGCCTCCGGATAATTTTTGAATATGTTAAAAAGTTCGACCGGATATAAATACCCAATCTTTCCCCTGTCGGAAAAATTCCAAGTGTTGGATTTTTCTGTAGTTTAACGACGTTCTAAGTAGTGCAAGTAACGCGATGGTCCCTCTAGAAGACAACAAACCTTAACTCGATTATGTGACCGTCTTGAACTGCCCTTTGAACCTTCGGGTTTAGGGCAGTACGGCGTGCCACATGTGAGGCGTTGGCTTGACCCTTCTACGGCTGGACCGTTGGTACTGAGGCACGAAGTGAATGTTTTTGAACTTATTTCATGTGATGATCTGTTTCGGGAAAACTTGAGTATTCGATTGCTCGATCGGAAAGTTTAACATTTTCTAGTTATCTGGAATGTGATACAATAATTGGAATTCACAAGAAGTTATGAGATAACTGAATGAATGTTATAAACATAGCAGTTTAGTCTTACTTGATCGGTTGCCACGGAATTTTGATGTGATCAAAAGTCCGTCGCAATCACGTAGCGTACGCGGATACTCGCCGGGTAAACTTAATAGACAGCCTCGCTCCATAGCCCCGACCAAGTGACTGCAGGAGAACCCCGTCGCCGAAAGCATCCGTTCGGGTGCTCGCGGTAGCGGTGTTCCGCCTTGGTGCACTTCGTCGACGGTGTCGGGGGTGCGGCCGTCTACTAAAGTTTGCGACGAGCATTCGATCAGGATGTCGGGAATCTTGTTGAATTGCCCGACTTGATATTGAAAGGAGTTTTCAATAATGAGACTAAAATGCGGGGTTTATAATTGTTAGGCATGCGATGTCTAAGTAATTCATTTGATTAGGCATGCGATGTCTATGGAGGTTGCGGATTCCAAATGTTGTAGTTTTACACTTTCTTTTCTGTGACCGTAAGTGTAATATGTGATATCGCCGGTTTCGTTGCTATATGTCAACGACAATTGGGATGCGCATATTTACTTACGTTGATGACATGTGATGTTATGTGTTGCTGGATATGTTATATTGGATCGTCGTGTATGAATAGCCGGGGGTTTTTATGTGAGATGAGTGTTTTTCATTTTCATTCATGTAAAAAACTTGTATGTAATATTCTTTTATTGGGGCACTTCCAGGTTGTGGAAGATGTCACCTTTTGTATATTATTTACTTTTCTGCACTAGGATAGACCCAAGGAGGAGGGCACAGGTAACCGGGTTCTAGGGTCCAGTGGGAGACCAACTCGAGGAGTCGAATCCGGGTCTCCTAACCCTAGAATTGGTAGGGTTGCTTGCCGCTCTCGTAGGGTCTAGGGGTGTGGGTTTGGCTATTCATCGCGACCGTGGAATCCGTGTTTTATACTGGCTCGTATTGAAAACACGGACGTCCTAGTATATCCAATATTTCATATGTTTCTTCTGCTGCGATATCTGTGATGTGATCATGTGATATGTTCTGTGATGGATACAGTATATAGTATATATGATATATTATATAGGCGTTACTTATGTTTTACACCCGTGCTAGCCCTGCCCCGCTCTGTCGTTAGTTACCTAACCTAACGGTGCACGAGGGGACATCGAGGCGAATGCGGATGGCATAAGTGTACGTCGTATTTATCTGTGATGTTTAGGTACTTATTGATGGGACTTCATTAATGTGATTAATGAAAGAAAAGAAACCTAAGATGTTGTAGAATCGAATTTCAAAATAAAACAGGTAGCTACAGTTCTTGCTTTGCACAGCGGTATATATGATATATCCTGCACCTTATTCGATGAGGAAAGGACCGAGATCCCTTTACCGGGAGTGACTCCTTTAGCAATAACTGGCAGATGCTACACCCTCGGTTTGTCTTTTGATTGCTTTTAAGTGTTTTTGCTTTGCACAGTGATATATGTGATATATCCCGCACCTCATTCGACGAGGAAAGGACCGACGATCCCTTCACCGGGAGTGACTCCTTTAGCAAAACTAGAAAAGCCTCAAAAGCACTCCATTTTAAAATCATTTGATTCTACAACGATATCAAGTTCATTCCGCAATAGGTTTTCAGAAAAACCTGTCGTAGCCTGTTCATAACATAATATTGCATTTTGTATTCCCCATTCTTATGCATTTTACAATAAAAACAGGTGCTTTTGACCCATGTCTGCTACATATTACAGATTACAGGTTCTGGGAGCAAGAACAGTGAAAAACACAAAAGACGACACAAAAGAAGGATTTTTGACCAACAAATAGGAAGATCTTAGTAAAGCCCGGCAGAAGAACGGTTCACCATCAACAAGGCGACGCAAGATCCAAATTTGCAAGAAAAACGGTTAAAAGATCCAATGCAAAGAGTTCACTGAAGTTCTGGAATCACTGCAGAAGTCCAAGTGGAAAAAGAATTGAAGAAATTAAATTAACAGAAGAACCTGAAAGAGCCCAGAAAAGCCCATCAGACGACTCCACTATTGGGCCGCGGATCCGCGGCCCAAGAGCGCCCATGCCGCTGATCCGCGGCCTTCCTGTGCCCTTGCGCAAATAAAATTTTACCAAAATTACTTGGCGGCTGTGGAAAGATTTTTTAGGGGTATATTTGTAACTTTAGACATGCGGTGCAATCTGTAGCCCTAGGGTTTCTATGTCCTATAAATAGAACCCAAGACCTTGTATTTTCTCATGCCTCTTTTCAATCAATAAAATTCAGAATTTCTGGGAGTAAATTTCAGATCTGTTCTTCTTGTTTGAAGGGAGCCGTCAACCTAGTAAGTCTTTTATTTCTTTTAATTATAATGTCTTCTCATCCCCTAATGAGCGAGTAGTCTCCTCGCTTGTTAGGGTTAGCCTTAGGGAAAGGGTTGAGAGATGAAATCTCTCGCCCCTTTCAATGCCACCTTCACATAATGAATTAGAACTTCACGCATACGAGCACAACCGCTCCCTGCGGCATCCTACCCTTCGAGGTAACGATGAACCGTAGTATAAAGGGCCGGTTCCGCGCGTTTTCCGTGAGGGTTAGGATAATTATCAACAAAGGTAGGGTACAAATCTAGAGGAAGAAACATCTTCCCAAAAGATTTGTATCCACTTTATTGATAATTAACTTAACACCTAATAGATCTAAAAAAGGAAGGTATTGAAAGCGGTGAGGACAAATATTAATTTCTAAAACTTCCCCTAATCCTAACCCTAGCAAGATTCTTAATTAGATTAATTAGATCCAGTCTTTAGATTTTTATAAACCTACCAAAACTACAAATAGAATCAACTCGTTAAAACACTTTAAAGAAATTTACCCGTCTCTGTGGATCGACCCGTACTCACCGGCTAGCTGCGAAGCGACGCCGTTTCTGATTGCGGTATTAATATTTTTGATCGTAAAATCTCTATTAATCAAATGGCGCCGTTGCCGGGGACGGCGTAATATTTCTTTTTGTGAATTTTCGGGTTGATATAAATTTTAAAAATTATAAAAATCTGAAAATATAAAAAATATAAAAAAAAAATCAAATTTGATCTGTTTGAAGGGTGTATCTTTTGGATCTTGCAGGAACGGCGAAGAATCAAGGATCTGGAATTTTACAGAGGGCTAATCAAAATTTGGTACCTAAAAACAGAGAGGAATTGACAGCACAGAACCACAGAATTTTTTTTCACAGTGCGATCCCACGAAGAAGCCGCTCTTCCGCCGCATAAACGTGCCATCCGCCGCGGATCCGCTCTTGAAGTGCCACGTCAGCGCTCCAAGTTTTTCTGGTTTGATTTTTCTCTCTCTCCTCTGCAACCTCCCATATATTTCTCTGTAAAAATCTTCTGCAGGGTTCTTGCACTAAAAAAATCTTTCTCCCCCTTCTCGATAACAGATTTTCTGCAGGTTTCTTTGCGCCGCGCTAAAAAATTCTGATTGCAAGTGAAATTTTATTTGTTTTGCATAATTTAACCGGATTCTAAGGGGCTATTTGACCAAATTCAGATTGGGTGGGGATTTCATCACCCTTCCCAGGACCCCAGAAAACACCTAAGCATTTTGCATCAACCACCTTTAATTAAAAAAGATTAGACTCAGACCTAAGGACAGCGAGCTCAATAGGAAAAGGACTAGGGTAGGCATCGGCCGTTTATCCTAACCGACATTGCGGTGTCTAGGCTAGTGGTTTTTAATTAGGCCCACTGTAGTGGTGGTTCCTTCCCACTTACCTGGCCGTATTTGTCCGTGAAGAGGCGGTTTGAGGTCTATTTCTAGCCCTAGTTAGGAGCTGTCTAGCAGACCTAGGCGACCCTAGATCTAGGGCTGATTGTGCATGTGTGGTTGAGACAGTTGTGTCACGAGTCCGTTTTCAAAAACCTCCTCGCAAAACTCACAAAAAAAAAAAAAAATCTTTTCAAAACTTACAACTTGCCGCTAAAGAAACTTGAAACTCACTTCCACCACTTCTTCTCACTGACGTTATCTTACCCCCACATTCTGTTTTTCTTTCTGACTGCACTACCCTTTCGTGTATGTCATTTTGGACTAGGGATACTAACGCCCGATTAGTCCGTGTTTCGTTGGTACCGACCAACGAACCCTTCGACGAACCCTTCGTCGATCTTCCGTCCACTTCCTTACCTCCACCTTTAAATTCTTCTTTCGAAGGTATGTCGGGATTCAACCCCAACGATACCTTACCGACGGGAATGATTCCACCTCCGCCAGGTGCGAATAACCCGAATCTCCCGCCTGTTGTAGCGCCCGCACGAGTTGCGCTCCAGGATCTCTTCTATCCCGTCCGCACTTCTCTACCCACATGTCTTTCACCCCCACCGGCGAATGGGGATAATTTTGAAATAAAACCATATTTCATCAATATGCTGCCTAAGTTTCATGGTTTGGAATCCGAAGATGCATATATTTTTATTAATAAATTCCAAAACGTTTGCGGCATGATGAAGACAACCCAATTAAGTGATGACGCAATAAGGCTAAGGGTCATTCCTTTTACCTTATGTGACCTAGCCGAGAAGTGGCTATACAGCACCGCATCACATTCCATTAGAAATTGGGACGAGTTTGTGAGAGCTTTTCTGAAAAAGTTCTACCCTCATCATAAAACTGCTAGAATCCGAAACGAGATCATACAATTTTCACAGCTTCCGTCCGAACCATTCTGGAAATGCTTCGAGAGATTTAAAGACCTACTTGTTCAATGCCCTCATCATGGGATAGAAAATTGGCAACTTTGCCAAACATTATACGAGGGATTGAATGCAGCAACGAAGCAGTTGCTAGAAACAATTTGTCAAGGTCATTTTCTCTCCAAGTCTAGCGACGAAGCTTGGCAGTTTCTTGAGGACCTAAGTGAGCAAACAATTCAGTGGGAGAGTACCAAGACCACATCATCTTCTTCAGTTGGTCAATCTAGGGCAGGCATACATCAAATAGATATGTCAATTGCTATGAAGGCCGAGATGGCCTCACTTATGAAAAAGCTAGAAGCCATTGAGACCAAAATCTCATCGACTTCTCCTGCCCCTACTCTATCCACACGAACTGTTTGTGCTTGTTGTTCGAACCCATCACATCTAACCGAAGAGTGTCCTTATAATGCACCTATTCAAGGACAAGATCAAGTCAATGCTGCATTCCAGCAACGACAAAGAAACGATCCGTACTCTTCGACATACAATCAGGGGTGGAGGAGTCACCCAAATTTCGCTTGGAACCAAAATCAATAAATCCAAGGGAATAACAATTTTCAAAGAGCTCCTCCACAACAACAACAAGCACCCTTACAAACTCAAAACCAGCAACCTTTCCAACAACAACCTTATACAAATCAAACGAACAATTTGGTTCAACCTAATGATGATAAGGTTAGCTCGCTCGAGAAAAGTCTTGAAGCATTTCTCAAGCAAACGATAGAATCCGCAGCAAGATTTGAAAGTTATGTGCAATCTTTAATGAATAACAATGCCTCACACGATCAAAGTATCAAATCTATTGAGGCACAAATTGCACAATTAACTGCTGCGTTAACCGAGAGAGAAAAGGGAAAGCTTCCATCTCAACCATTGCCCAATCCCGGTCACGCACAAAATGCATATCATAATCACAATATAAATGCGGTGACCACGTTGAGATCCGGAAGAGAGTTGCAAAATAATGTGGAAACTAGTGATGACATCCCCGCCGGTGGTTCTTCTTCCCCTTCTTCATTTTCTTCACTTCCTTCTTCACCTTTTTCTTTAGAGCCTATTCTCCACCCTTCACACGGCTCTACTTCTTCTGACTCGAACGGACCCATTTCTCACAACACGAACACATCCACACTGGGATCCGTTCCTACTCCACATTCTACTCCACAGACTTTTGACTCAACAAATTTTCAGAACGCTCCATTCCCAAACAGGTTGAGTCCTAATAAACCAAATACACAAGTGGAGAAGATTATGGAGATATTTAAGCAGGTTAGCATAAATATACCTCTCTTGGATGCTATCCAACAAGTCCCTTCATATGCGAAAATCTTAAAGGGCTTGTGCACCTCGAAGAGAAAGGCATCTCAAGTACCCAAGAAAGTGCTAGTGGCTAGTGCAGTGAGCAATGCTATTAACCACCATCAAACCTTACCCCAAAAACGAAAGGACCCCGGCTGTCCTACTATTTCAATCACAATTGGGGATAAGCAAATTAATCGTGCACTTTTAGATCTTGGGTCTAGTGTTAACCTGATTCCTTACTCCGTGTATGAACAATTAGGGGTTGGAGAGTTGAAACCCACTCGTTGCACTCTCCAAATGGCTGATCGATCAATCACCTATCCAAGGGGTCAACTAGAGGATGTGTTGATCAAAGTCGGGGAATTCATATTCCCCGTTGATTTTATCGTTATGGATACACAACCTGTTGCTAACCCAAGAAACCAAATTCCGGTGATTCTTGGTCGACCATTTTTGGCCACTTCCAATGCCGTAATAAATTGTCGCAATGGCTCCATGACTCTATCCTTCGGAAAGAGGTCTAGTGAGTTCAATATTTATAAGATGGGAAGTCTGCCCCCCGTGCCTAAAACTAGTACACGAGAAGTTTGCTCTATTCACGAAATCACGCAGGAGGACTGCGAGCTTGAAAGATTTCTATTTGATGAAAACAGTTTTGACGCCACTAGTGCGTCCCTCCTTGAGCCTACTACCGTTGACACAACCGATGCTGATTATGAATGTTTCACTTTTTCGGATGACGACGACTCACAACCCGAATATGAGTCGTTTGAATTTTTGGATGAGTCAGTCGAACCATCCGAATCGGTTGTTTGCAGTGATTTCGAACCTGTGTTAGAGTCCTTTGAGTTCGAGGTAGATTCCGCAATGGTTCTTTCGCCTCAGAAATTCGAACTCATGCCCTTGCCGTCTCACCGTAGATATGCTTACATAGGTGAGAATGAGACTTTTCCCATTATCATATCAGCCTCTCTAGCCTTCGAGCAAGAGAACGCTATTTTAAAAGTCTTACATGATAGGCGGCAAGTTTTCAGTTGGACTATGGCGGACATCGAGGAGATCAGTTTCCTCATAAGTGAATATCATACACAATTGATGGATGATGCCATGTCAATAGAGGACCCACAGGAACATCTTGGGGGTATTGTGGTGAGCCAACTTCCTCCCTTAGAAGTTGAAATACCCCCATTTCTTTTAATAAGGTACGAGAATGCCAACACTCCACTGATTGCTGATCATTTACATTCTCGTATCGATGCATCACCATCACATGTATATTTACCTCCACACCTCCCATACCACTACTTCTATCTTCCCCAATTCTTTGCGGACCACCACAACTTATTTTTTCACCCACCAATATTCTTTACTGATAAATTTTTCAAATGGTTGGTGTTGACTTTTGGCCGATGCAAAGTTGGGCAGTATTGTCTAACATAGTTTAATTGAAGTTTGGGGGAGGGTCTTTTTGTATATATTTTTTGTTTTTCTTAACAAAAAAGCAAAAAAAAAATATATATATATATAAATAAATAAACAGGGGAGTATCAGTACTTTGACCCTCTTGGTTTAGCATGACAGTGAGGACACTGTCAAAGTCAAGTTTGGGGGTATGCTCGGTACGTCTTCTTCCTTCGCATTCATTTGTACATATTTTGGCATTTGCATACTTATTTGAAAACCTATAAAAATTTGAAAAATTTCAAAAAAATTATAAATAAATGTATTCAATTTTGGCTAATTGACTAGAATTTGACAAATAGGTCAACTGGTTAGGAACAACTAGATCTTAGACTTAGTAGATTAAAAACCCTAAAAATAACCTTCCTTAAAGTTTAACGGTAGAAAGTATATGCCTTGTAATTTATTTAGAAATAGGCAAATTTTGGGCTCACTTCTTGGGCTAAGTCAAAATGAGGGAAGAGTATTGATGTTCTTATTAGAGTATAAGTTTGAAAAATAGTTCCTAACTTAAGTCTAATTTCTGAAAATGTATACCCTACAAATTGCACATTCACGCACCTTGAAATTTGGAATAGTAGAAGAGACCTTGAAATGCTCTTGTCTAAAGTCCTTAGTATGAAAAAGTGTGAATAAAGAAAAAAAAAATGGACACTAGTTTTTGTGATTATTTAAGGCTGCAAAAATAGAAAAATATTTAGCGAGGGTGCTTCATCACCTAGTGCCTTAGACCAACTGGTTTGGGAGTCACTGCTAAAGCCTTGGGTGTTGCAAAGACTAGGAAGTATGCTTTAAAGTGCAAACGCATTTTGTAATCGGTCGTTGGTACCTCAAGAAGTATTAACGGTCGCATGAAGGATGTGTAAGCAAATTTCATTCACCAAATAATTAGTACTTTGGACAATGGACGAGAGTACGATTGCTTGATTTGAATTTCCAAGTGTAGGGGTGATCTATACACACACGTAGGGGTATGTGATTGGAATCTAGATAAGAGAAAGGAATGAAGAATAGAACTTTTATCTTTAATAGAGTTGATAGAAATTCCTAAGTGGAGATAAAACCCTAGAAGGAAGACTTAGGAAATGCCGAAAGCTAAGTAAGTCTACATAACATATATAATCTTAAGTTAAATAATGAGGAAGTGTGAAGAATATGGGTGGATAAATTGCGAGTCAAAAGATAATAGAATTCCTTGTTAGAAAACCTAATTGGAGAACAAAAATCAATGGGCCAAATTGATAGGATTTTGTGGGTGTAATCCGCTGAAAACCCTCAGGAGACAACACTCCTCCTACTAGGGACACCTAGAGGTTTAATGGCTTGTTGCACGAGCTCAGTGCAATCGTGTTTCCCTGCGAAAGTGCGGTTAGGTTTTTTGTAGAGAATAAAAAAATAAATTTGCTCGAGGACGAGCAAAAGATAAGTTTGGGGGTATTTGTTCATAACATAATATTGCATTTTGTATTCCCCATTCTTATGCATTTTACAATAAAAACAGGTGCTTTTGACCCATGTCTGCTACATGTTACAGATTACAGGTTCTGGGAGCAAGAACAGTGAAAACACAAAAGACGACACAAAAGAAGGATTTTTGACCAACAAATAGGAAGATCTTAGTAAAGCCCGGCAGAAGAACGGTTCACCATCAACAAGGCGACGCAAGATCCAAATTTGCAAGAAAAACGGTTAAAAGATCCAATGCAAAGAGTTCACTGAAGTTCTGGAATCACTGCAGAAGTCCAAGTGGAAAAAGAACTGAAGAAATTAAATTAACAGAAGAACCTGAAAGAGCCCAGAAAAGCCCATCAGACGACTCCACTATTGGGCCGCGGATCCGCGGCCCAAGAGCGCCCATGCCGCTGATCCGCGGCCCTCCTGTGCCCTTGCGCAAATAAAATTTTACCAAAATTACTTGGCGGCTGTGGAAAGATTTTTTAGGGGTATATTTGTAACTTTAGACATGCGGTGCAATCTGTAGCCCTAGGGTTTCTATGTCCTAATAATAGAACCCAAGACCTTGTATTTTCTCATGCCTCTTTTCAATCAATAAAATTCAGAATTTCTGGGAGTAAATTTCAGATCTGTTCTTCTTGTTTGAAGGGAGCCGTCAACCTAGTAAGTCTTTTATTTCTTTTAATTATAATGTCTTCTCATCCCCTAATGAGCGAGTAGTCTCCTCGCTTGTTAGGGTTAGCCTTAGGGAAAGGGTTGAGAGATGAAATCTCTCGCCCCTTTCAATGCCACCTTCACATAATGAATTAGAACTTCACGCATACGAGCACAACCGCTCCCTGCGGCATCCTACCCTTCGAGGTAACGATGAACCGTAGTATAAAGGGCCGGTTCCGCGCGTTTTCCGTGAGGGTTAGGATAATTATCAACAAAGGTAGGGTACAAATCTAGAGGAAGAAACATCTTCCCAAAAGATTTGTATCCACTTTATTGATAATTAACTTAACACCTAATAGATCTAAAAAAGGAAGGTAGTGAAAGCGGTGAGGACAAATATTAATTTCTAAAACTTCCCCTAATCCTAACCCTAGCAAGATTCTTAATTAGATTAATTAGATCCAGTCTTTAGATTTTTATAAACCTACCAAAACTACAAATAGAATCAACTCGTTAAAACACTTTAAAGAAATTTACCCGTCTCTGTGGATCGACCCGTACTCACCGGCTAGCTGCGAAGCGACGCCGTTTCTGATTGCGGTATTAATATTTTTGATCGTAAAATCTCTATTAATCATAGCCCTCCGTCATTTCAGATAAGTACTAGTTAGTATTCGTGCTACGTTTGTTGACTATGTTAAGGCGTAGTGTGCGGTAGCTAATTAGTGCTTATCTGCATAAGCATATGATGCGATTGGATTAGGGTAGTCGTGCGACTTTGTTGACTATGTTAAGGGTCGTGCGGGTGGATTTAATTCAATCGGGAAATGACGGGTTGAACTTGACTAGCACTTATGATTTGTTGACTATGTTAAGGTCATATAGCTGCTAGGGGCAAAATATTATCGGAAATTTCAAGTGTTGAAATTTGCAATGAGATTGCATACCTTCTATGAGATAGTTGGATCCCGATACCCGCTGCGAGTAATTGTTACTCCTGGGAGAGTTTTACATATTACAATTAGCCGATCAAGTAGGTGTCTAGAAAGGTGTCAACGAGGTTACGCCTCTGGGAAAACGAGGTTTACATTAATTAGGTTCGTGCGAAAGCACGGGGGACCTCCCTCAAAGTACCGACACTGGCCTGGCTGAAAGATTGGCGAACTTGTAGTGTGTAATTAATCCCGGCTAGTCTTTCCTTTTAGGGTTTGAAGGAAGATTTGATAAAAAGCAGTGGGAGCCATCCTGATTAGATAAAATAATAACCAATCTATTCTTGCAAGAGCGCACGCTGAGTGTTTTCTTCTCTCTCTCTCCAGGTAGCGACCATATCACGCCTTAATCAAGATAATAATATGGATTATTGACCGAACACGCTTGTTATACTGAGCTGGGGAACGTTGGTCCCGCTCCAACTTATAATTGTTATAAGACAGAGCAGGAAATATGGGATTACCAGAATTCCCGTGCCACCCAAACGAAGAGAGTGCATGCTGATGCATCATCTTCGGGTGTGTTCATTACAAAGAACTGTTTCTCAGTGTCCTTTACGTCCTGAGTATATGATACCGGATCAGGATCCCACATATGTAAAATGTTACATGGGCTACAGATAGGTAAAGAACTGAGAACGGGTGATAAGTTTCATGAGGCAGAAAACGGGGCAAGTGTTGCAGCCAAGTCTGTTGGTCACTGTCACCCTGTATTCCAAATACATTGGTTCTGAACGAATGTTATTAGATACCGAACTTGATATACAAAATCATATCAATCTCTTTATTAGTAAAGAAATGATAAAATTTTGTATAGTTGGATGATGTTTTGAACATTTCCTATATCAAAAGTTGATCGGATCAGGCACGTTATCTAAAAGCGTTGATGTTCTAAATCAAACTACAGTTCTTAGTATACGGAACACACACAAGAGGAAGAGTTCAGAAATGAACAAATTCTTCTTGAGGTATTGTAGACTAGGTCATATCAATGCGACCCGACTAGCTGAAGTTACATATAGATGCATATTTAAATGAGTTTGAATTTACATCTTGTGAAACTTGCCAGTCATGTCACAGAGATAAGATGACCACAGCTCTGTTTATTGGAAACAGAGAAAGAGTTAGTAAACTCTTGGGATGATACATGTTGATGTATGTTAGGTCCCCTGTCTACATATGCAAGGACTGGTTCTTTATACTTCGTT
This sequence comes from Agapanthus africanus, assembly GCA_030015575.1. NCBI lineage: Eukaryota > Viridiplantae > Streptophyta > Magnoliopsida > Asparagales > Amaryllidaceae > Agapanthus > Agapanthus africanus. The sequence goes on from CM057350.1 coordinate 209,266,006, forward strand.
ACATTCTCTGATAATCTCTCAAGATTCAGACATATGTTCCTGTTGAAACACAAGTCCGAACCTTTTGAGATATTCACAGAATATGATTTAGAAGTAGAAAACCAAAACACGGGTATAAGTATTATGTCCTTTGATGTGATCGAGGAGGAGAATACTTGAGCACGAAAATCCTGGATTATTCTAAAGGAGAATGAGATTCTCTCTCAGCATTACTCCTCCGTATACACCATAACACGATGGTATATCGGGGCGGAGCAATCGCACCCTATGTGATATGGTGTGCTCTATGATGAGTACTACTGAGTTTCCTATTTCCTTTGGGAGTTATGCACTTGAGAAGATGCATACCTATTGAATTAGGTTCGAATCAAATCACTGCCTACCACTTCATATGTGATATGGAAAGGGAAGAGCCCATATCTTAAGTTAGTTAAGATTTGGGTTGTCCGGCCTATGTCTAAAAGCAAAATCCGGACAAGCTCGAGGCAAGATCTGTTATGTAGAACTGGAAAGGTTCCAGCTATACAAACTACAGCAGATGATTTGATAAAACCAAAGGATTCAATAGTTACCAACAAACCTCAGCCTCTCCGCCGATCTAGTAGGGTTTCTCACCCACCTGAGAGATACTTCTGTTTCTCTATGACAGTGGGAGCGAGGATTGCATCATGAGATGATGACCCAACTAGTTTCGAGCTGGCCATCAGGAGTAGGACTCTGTAAGAATGGCTGGATGCTTAGCGATCTGAGATGGAATCCTTATACACCAACAAAGTATGGACTTTGGTTGCTATATCTGAAGGGTTAAATCCCCATCAGGAGCAAGTATATCTTGAGAAGATTACTTGGTGTAGATGGAAAAGTTGAGACTTTCAAAACTAGACTTGTTGAAGCTTTTCGTCATCGACCAGGCGTGGATAATGATGAAACCTTTTCAAGTGCCTATGCTTAAGTCCATCCAGATCCTACTTGCCACGGCTACATACCATGACTACGATGTCTGGCGGTTGGGTGCCATGACTGCTTTTCTAAATGATGTTTTAGAAGAGAACGTCTATAAGTACACAGCCAGAGGGCTTCGTAGACAGTGGGAGCAGCGGAAACGTGTACAAGATGCTTTATAGGATAAAGCAGGCATCGCGGAGTTGGAACATCTATTTTGATGGATTAGTCAAAGAGTTTGACATCATCAAAATGGTAGATGAACCTTGTATATACAAAAAGGTAGTAGGGAGTATGGTGATGATCCTCGTAGAGTACGTGGATGACATACTCTTGATAGGGAAGGAGTTTCCTATGCTACGCTCGGTCAATTTTCGCTTATCACAATGATTCTCCATATAGGATCAAAGTGATACCTCCTAAATCCTGGGTTTTGGATCTATGAGATAGATCTAAATGGATGTTAGGATTCACACTAGTTGTAGTGAGACGGTATCAATCGACCCTGGGTAGAATCACTGGAATGGTTCCAGAGTGATAAGGACGACTGAATGTCAGTCACAGGCATTGTCTTTACCCTCAGTAAAGGGACGGTATGTTGGAAGGGTTCCAAGCTAGATACCGTGGCAAACTAGATGATAAAGGCTGGATATATCGCTACTTAAGATGCTACCAAAAGTGGCTGTCTGGGTGTATATTTGTTCATGAGATGAACTTAGTTCCTCCCATTGTGTGACAATGGAGTTGTGGCTTATGCCAAGGAACGTCCGTCCCATCAGTGATCCAGACATATTCTAAGGCAGCATCACCTGATCATGGAGATAGTTGATCTCCAGGGTGATCGAGGTTAGGAGAGTAGACTCAGAGGACAACACAGCGGATCCACTCACAAAGGCCTTTTCCCAGAAGAGAGACTATTATGGGATGGTTGAGTATGAGATACTACAACCACTGCTATCAGATGGCCCTAGTGCAAGTGGGAGATTGTTAGTTATATGTATGCCCTAGAGGCCATTACTGTACAGAGGATGTATATTGTAGTGGATGCTGGGACATATATAGGGAGGACTTTCTTGCTCGACATGATAGTATGCTATCTGGTTGCTCTTTACCTTAACGTGTATACTGATTGTCTCTCTGTTACATGTTGGTAAAGCCCTTAGGATGTGTACTTGACTACCTGAACTATGATGCGGATCATACTAGTGGGGACATGGTAGTCCATAAGTACATCCTTCAAGGTCCCTAGTCGTGGGTATATCGAGACGGGGCATCGATATACCAGAGTAGACTAGCGTATACCTTCTCGACCCATACAGATGGGCGATGGATGATCCCATATCCATTGGTGTTTGACATCAGAGATGATATACGGGTGCTCAGTGGAGACTGGGTACATTGGACGGACTCGCCGAGAACTCCCAGATGGTATTATACCTTACGTCAGATGGCAGTTCTCTGGTGACACTGGTACAGAGTAGTCTGTTGACCCGAGATCGTCATAGAGTCTTGTGTGGTTCCCACTGTGCTTTGATTTCCATCTTACCACGTCCAAGAGGGCGTGCAAAACGGTGGTTTTTGGGTACAGTCCCGAATCACATGGAGGCAATGAGCGATAGGAGGGGATTCGTCTCTCCCGGTATAGGGGGTTGATGTTGCGCTGTGTTCGATTGGCTATAACCGGAAATCCCTGGCCAGGGTTGCTGAGATTTACTGGTTAGTGTTACCAGTAGTTTCTCGAACTGTTATAGACCTCATATCGACACGACTTATCGAGCTATTGGGGTCTGACGTTTACCACCCCTAGGCGAGATATGCGACATATCAGACGATCAGACCGGACTGTACGGTAAGTGTTACTGGTTGGATTCACAGGAGTATGAGCGGGCTTGCTCGTCGATCTTCTGATAGTTCAATACCCGGGTGGCCGTTACGTTTAGCAGACCGCTTGCGGCTTGTGGGTGTTTGATATGATTATCACCTGCTGCCGGCGTATTGACGAGTCTTTAGAGTCCTACACAGAGGTTTCCTGGCTCAAGCGAAACGAAATAGGAGCGCATATGAGATATGTGTGGGACCGAGAATAATGCGTGTATGTGATACCGTATTCCATTCTCGCAATGAATGTATCGAATGGTTGTATGTGATATAACCTAGTTATCGAATCAACGATTGATTCGATAAGCCGATACATTGGATATTAGTCGGTTATATGCGATATGACCAGATCGTTAAATCAAGCGTTGATTTAATGATTTAATGCATAATTATATATTTGATATATTATTTTGCATTAACTAATATTGGTTCACTTTAAAATGATTTTCTCACTTGTATTGTGCAAGTTGTATATGTGATATACTTTTGTGCACAAGTTTGTATCATGTTTGATGATACATGCTTACTTGAGTTTGTGTAAAGATTAAACCATGGTTATATGAGTGGTTAGGGTTTTGGTTTATTTACTTATTCATTTATTTATTTCTTTTGTTCATTTTGACAAAAGAAAATGATAAAGAGAAAATGGTGGCTTTCTTTGTTTGATATTGAAGCTTCATGAAGCTTTGACTAAGTCACCATTTTGTCTCATGCTTAACCCTAACCATTCCACTTAACCCTAGTTCATTCTCTACACTTGACCATGGTTGGATTATGATAAGTATTCATTTTATTTTCTTTTTTGATATAGACTTATCATAACATTTTTCATCTTCTTCTTCTTCTTCTTCAAGAAGAAGCTTGCCTCCATCAATGGCAACTTGAGAAAATGAGTGAGAAATCCAATTCTAAAGTGAACCCACTTCCTATTTCTTCATCCTCTACCTCTTGCCAAGTAGTATAGGGTGTTTTCTTCACAAGTTTCATGACTTGGTGAAGTGGGAGCTTGATCTTGTGATGCCTCGACGTAGATCATCTTCGGCATCATAGTCAATGACCTAGCCCGCCCATTTCTCCGATGAAACCGACTCTAGAGCCCGGGATCCGTTTTGTACAGCGAGGGGACTTCATCACGGAGCTATGGAGGTGGAGCACCGGATCTACAAAGGTTGTATTTCCGTTCTTGTAGTTAAGTTGTTAACTAGTTTCATTTGTCGCCTATATATCTAGTTAACGATCCGTATTAGGGTTTCTCGGCACCCGTAAAATTTGAAATTGGCATGGTTGATGCCTTGTGAGACCTCATTGGCGTGCCTAGGAACCCTACAACCTTCTCCTAGTTCTCTACCTTTTCTAAGCCCATGTAACTGATTACATATATAGGATCCTGACCCGGTATCTAATACCCAGGACGTAGGGCAAATGGAGAAACAGTTCTCTATAACGAACACACCCGAAGAAAATGCATCAACATGTACTTTCTTCATTCGGGTGGCATGGGAATCCTGGTATTCCCCTATGTCCTGTTCAGTCCTATAACTCTTATAAGAAAGAACGGAACCGACGTTCCCCAGCACAGTATAACTTGCGAGTTCGGTCAATACATCCATATTATTATCTTGATTAAGGCATGACATGGTCGCTACCTGGAGAGAGAGAGAAGAAAACACTTTAGCGTATGCTCTTGCAAGATCAGATTGGTTATTATCTTATCTAATCAGGATGGCTCCCTCTGTTTTTATCAAATCTTCCTTCAAACCCTAAAAGGAAAGACTGGCCGGGATTAATTACACCCTACAACTTCGCCGATCTTTCAGCCAGGCCAGTGTCGGTACTTTGAGGGAGGTTCCCCGTGCTTTCGCACAGACCTAATTAAAGTAAACCTCATTTTCCCATAGACGTAACCCCGTTGACACCTTTCTAGACACCTACTTGATCGGCTAATTGTCCTGTGTAAAACTCTCCCAGGAGTAACAATTACTCGCAGTGCGTATCGGGATCCAACTATCTCATAGAAGGTATGCAATCTCATTGCAAATCTCAACACTTGAAATTCCCGATAATATTTTGCCCCAAACGATCTATGACCTTGATAAGGTCAACAAACCATAGACCGTAAGTCAAGTTCAACCCGTCACTTCTTGATTGAATTAAACCCACCCGCACGACCCTTGACAAGGTCAACAAGGCCGTACGACTACCCTAATCCAATCTGCATCATATGTATAAGTAGATAAATACTGGTCAGCTACCGCACACTACGCCTTGACAAGGTCAACAAACGCAGCACGAATACTAAGCAGAACTTATCTGAAATGACGGAGGGCTACGACAGGTTTTTCTGAAAACCTATTGTGTAATGAACTTGATATCGTTGTAGAATCGAGTGAATTTTGAAATGGAGTGATTTTGAGGCTTTCATTAGTTTTGCTAAAGAGGTCACTCCCGGTGAAGGGATCTCGGCTCTTTCCTCATCGAATAAGGTGCAGGATATATCATATATATCACTGTGCATAGCAAAACTCCAAAAGCAGTCAAAAATCAAACCGAGTGTTGTAGCATCTGCCAGTTTTGCTAAAGAGTTCACTCCCGGTGAAGGGATCTCGGCTCTTTCCTCATCGAATAAGGTGCAGGGTATATCATATATACCGCTATGCAAAGCAAAACTATAGCTACCCTTTTATTTTAAAATTTGATTCTACAATATCTTTTAGGTTTCTTTTCTTTCATTAATCACATTAATGAAGTCCCATCATTTAAGTCACCTAAACATCACAGATAAATACAACGTACACTTATGCCATCCGCATTCGTCTCGATGTCCCCTCGTGCACCGTTAGGTTAGGTAACTAACGACAGAGCAGGGCGGGGCTAGTGCGGGTATAAAACATAAGTAACGCCTATATAATATATCATATATACTATATACTGTATCCATCACAACATATCAAATGATCACATCATAGATATCGCAGCAGAAACATATATATAATGTGGGATATACTAGGACGTCCGTATTTAGTATTTAGCCAACAATAGAAAATACGGATTCCACAGTCGCGATGAATAGCCAAGACCACACCCTGGACCCCTACGAGAGCGGCAAGTGACCCTACCAATTCTGGAGTTTAGGAGACCCGGTCTCGACTCCTCGAGATGGCCTCCTACTGAACCCCAAAACCCGGTCACCTGTGCTCCCCTCCTTGGGTCCATCCTAATGGGGAAAAGTAAATAATATACAACACAGGTGGCATCGACCTCAACCCGGAAGTGCCCCAAATAAAAGAATATTACATTACATTTGAATTTACATGAATGAAAATATAAAACCCTCATCTCAAATAAAAACCCCCCGGCTATTCAATCGCGACAATCCTGCACATCATATCTCAGCAACACATAATATCACATATCATCAACGTAAGTCAGTATGCGTACCCCAATTGTCGTTGATGTATAGCAACGAAACCGGCGATATCGACATACTACACTTACGGTCACAGAAAAGAAAGTGTAAAACTGCAATATCTGGAATCCACATTCTCCATAGACATCATAAATATGAAATATCACATACCTCGTATTTCATGTCTTATAATATGAATTCCACACATTGTATCACATTCCAGATAATTAGACAGTATTAAAGTTTTCGAACGAACGATCAAATACCCAAGATTCACTAAAGCTCAACATTTGAGCGGAGTTCAAAAACCGGAGTATGACACAGTAGTAGCGGTCCAGCCGTAGAAGGGTCAACCCAACGCCTCACATGTGGCACGCCGTACTGCCCCAAACCCTAAGGTTCAAAAGGCAGTTCAAGACGGTCACATAATCGAGTTAAGGTTTGTTTTCTTCTAGAAGGACCACCACAAAACTTGCACGTATTTCCAAAATATTTAAACCCCGTGAAAAGTGAGCAAACGATACTCGTTCAAACACTTCAATACTTTCTAATTTATCTGGAAAAACCACGAAATAAAAATTCCGATCGAATCGACGAGTCCAAAACCAACTCCAGAATTTTCAGAACTAAATTCAGATTAAAAATACTCTAAAAACAAAAACAAGCAGAGTCATGAGTTACTGTACAAAAACCAGACCATGATTCAACAGAACGGCCGCGGAACCGCGGCCTAAGGAGGCTATTGCCGCGGTTCCACGCTCATATTTACTGTTCATGATCTCGTTTTTCACAGTAACTCTTATAATTACCTGCTGAATTTTTTGCATATTTTTAATTCTGAAAATAACCAGATTTTAAAAATTGTCCAGAGAGCATTCTAAAAGGCCGTATTTCGGTTCGATCGGAGTTTTAACTTCATAAAATCGTCGCCTAATGTTCTAGGTCGGCTCTGATACCAATGTTGGGTTAGCCTAGCACCTCATGAAGGGTTTGGAAGCATCACATGTACCAAATGTAGAGTCTTTAGGGTGCTAAGTTAATAAACAATGGATCGTGCCTAGAAAATTAGGGTTTCTAAAATTTTCACATCAACATATGAAAGAATAGATGGGGTTTAGAGAGTACAACCTTTGTAGCTCCCTACGCTAGACTCCTCGGCTACTTGGAGTTTGAAAAAGCTCCGCTTGAACTCCTCGAGGTCACCGATGATCCACCCGGAGTCCGCTTTGTCCAAGCTTGCAACTTTATCCGATCAAGTGAACGAAATCAAGCTAACACTCCAAACAAGTGGGCTAGACTTGTGTAGAATGGTGTTGTGGTTCTCTTTCTCACTTCAAAATCTTAACTTGATAAGTAATATGCTCACTTGAAAAATCTAGAGAGCGATGGAAGAATGAGGAAGAAGATGATGGCTTTTAAGAAGAAGATAAGAATGACTCATGAAAGAAAAAATAGAAAATATATCAATATATATTTTCCTCTTCTCATATCAAACCATGGTTAGGATATTATTGAACTAGAGTTAAAAACACAAAAGGAAAAGTAATCCATGGTCAAGTGGTGGGTGAGAATGGTTAGGTCAAGAAGGATGTAGAAACTAGTCATGAATTATCTTTTCCTTTATCCATTTTGTTTTAACCAAAAATCAAATAATAATCCAAATAAAAACCCATGGTGTGAGCCTTATATTGCCACCATTTCCTTGAATAATCAACCATGATAGAATGATGTATGTATGCATATGTGCAAGCACATCCATATGTGCATGAAACAATAAGGAATGCATACATGCATCCATACACCCATAGAAAACAAGAAAGGATTTCTAGTGAGAATCTAATGGTTAAATGATAAATCAACACTTGATTTATCAATCCGGCCATATCACATACGACCCTAACAAAAAGCAAGCCGCCCGATCAATATACGGTATCCTATACACGTATTTTAATCGGGTCCTTGCGCATATCGCATACGCGCACCACAACGTTTTGCCTTGACTAGGAAACTCCATTGTGGGACTCTGAGACTCGTCAATACGCCGGCAGTGGGTGATGATCATATCAAGCACCCCCAAACCGCAAGCGATCAGCTAAACGCAACGGCCACCCGTGTATTGAGCGATCAGAAGAGAACAAGCGAACCTGCTACAACTCCCGTCGAGCCAACCGGCAACACTTCCCGTACAGTCCGGTCTCCTCGTCTGATATATCGCATATCAAGTCTAGGGGTGGTAAACGTCAGACCCAAATAACCGATAAGTCGTGCCGATGTGAGGCTCATAACGGGTCGAGAAACTACTGGTAACACTTACCAGCAAATCTCTGATCAGCCCTGGCCAGGGACTTCCCTCTTACGGCCAATCGAGCACAGCGCAACATCAACCCCCAATACCGGAAGAGACGAAACCCCTCCAATCGCTCATTGCCTCCATGTGACTCGGGACTGTACCCAAAAACCACCGTTTTGCACGCCCTCATGGACGTGGTAAGGTAGAGATCAAAGCACAGTGGGAATCACACAAGACTCTATGACGATCTCGGGTCTACAGACTAACCTGCACAAGTGTCACCTGAGAACTGCCATCTGACGTGAGGTATAATACCATCTGGGAGTTCTTGGCGAGTCCGTCCAGTGTACCCAGTCTCCACTGAGCACCCGTATACCATCTCTGATGTCAAACACCAATGGATATGGGATCATCCATCGCCCATCTCATGGGTCGAGAAGCGTATACGCTAGTCTACACTGGTATATCGATGTCCCGTCTCGATACACCTACGACTAGGGACCTTGAAGGATGTACTTATGGACTACCATGTCCCCACTAGTATGATCTGCATCATCGTCCAGGTAGTCCAGTACACATCCTAAGGGCTTTACCAACATGTAACTATAAGACAGTTTAAAGAGACTAGTATACATGTTAAGATAAAGAGCAACCAGATAGCATACTATCATATCGAGCAAGAAAGTCATCTCTATATATGTCCAAGCATCCAATATAATATACATCATCTGTACAATACTGGCCTCTAGGGCATACATACAACTAACATGGAATTCTTGGACTATTCTAATGGAGAATGAGATTCTCTCTCAGCATTACTCCTCTGTATACACCACAGCACAACGGTGTATCGGGGCGGAGCAATCGCACCCTATGAGATATGGTGCGCTCTATGATGAGTACTACTGAGTTACCTATTTCTTTTTGGTGGTTATGCGCTTGAAAAGCTGCATACCTATTGAATTGGGTTCGAATCAGATCACTTCCTACCACTCCATATAAGATATGGTATGGGAAGAGCCCATCTCTTAAGTAAGTTAAGATTTGGGAATGTTCGGCCTATGTCAAAAGCAAAATCCGGACAAGATCGAGGCAAGGTCAGTTTTGTAGAACTGGAAAGGTTCCATCTATACAAACTACAGCTGATGATTTGATGGAACCAAAGGATTCAATAGTCCCCGACGAACCTCAGCCTCTCCGCCGAACTAGCAGGGTTCCTCATCCGCCTGAGAGATACTTCGGTTTCTCGATGATAGTAGGAGCGAGGATTGCATCATGAGATGATGACCCAACTAGTTTCGAGCAGGCAATCAAGAGTGGGGACTCTGTAAGAATGGCTGGATGCTTAGCGATCTGAAATGGAATCCATGTACACCAACAAAGTTTGGACTTTGGTTGCTATATCTGAAGGGTTAAATCCCTATCAGGAGCAAGTATATCTTGAGAAGATTACTTGGTGTAGATGGAAAAGTTGAGACTTTCAAAGCTAGACTTGTTAAAGGTTTTTGTCATCGACCAGGCGTGGATAATGATGAAACCTTTTCCAGGGACGATGCTTAAGTCCATCCAGATCCTACTTGCCATTGCTACATACCATGACTATGATATCTGGTGGTTGGGTGCCATGACTACTTTTCTAAATATTGATTTAGAAGAGAGCATCTATAAGTACACAGCCAGAGGGCTTCGTAGACAGTGAGAGCAGCGAAAACGTGTGCAAGGTGCTTTACAGAATTAAAGCAGGCATCGCGGAGTTGGAACGTCTGTTTTGATATGATAGTCAAAGAGTTTGACTTCATCAAAATGGTAGATGAACCTTGTGTATACAAAAAGGTAGTAGAGAGTAAAGGTGGTGATCCTCGTAGAGTACGTGGATAACATACTCGAAATAGGAAAAGAGTTTCCTATGCTACGCTCGGTCAATCTCCTCTTATCACAAGGATTCTCCATATAGGATCAAAGTGATACCTCCTAAATCCTAGGTTTTGGATCTATGAGATAGATCTAAATGGATGTTAGGGTTCTCACTAGTTGTAGTGAGATGGTATCAGTTGATCCTGGGGAGAATCACTGGAAAGGTTCCAGGGTGATAAGGACGACTGAATGTCAGTCGCAGGCATTATCTTTACGCTCAGTGGAGGGACGGTATGTTGGAAGAGTTCCAAGCTAGATACCGTGGCAAACTAGACGATAAAGGCTGGTGACATCGCTATCGAAGATACTACCAAAGAGGCAGTTTGGGTATATATTGGTTCATGAGATGAACTAGGTTCCTACCATTATGTGACAATGGAAGTGTGGCATTGGCCCAGGAACCCCGATCCCATCAGTGACCCAGACATATTCTGAGATAGCATCACCTGATCATGGAGATAGTAGATCTCCAGGGTGATCGAGGTTAGGAGAGTAGACTCAGAGGACAACACGGCGGATCCACTCACAAAGGCCTTTTCCCAAAGAGAGACTTTTATGGGATGGTTGAGTATTAGATACTGCAACCACTGCTACAGATGGCCCTAGTGCAAGTGGGAGATTGTTAGTTATATGTATGCCCTAGAGGCCATTACTGTACATAGGATGTATATTGTGGTGGATGCTGGGACATATATAGGTAGGACTTTCTTGCTCGACATGATAGTACGCTATCTGGTTGCTCTTTATCTTAACATGTATACTTGCAGTCTCTCTATTACATGTTGATAAAGCCCTTAGGATGTGTGCTCGACTTCCAGGACTATGATGTAGATCATACTAGTGGGGCCTGGGTAGTCCATGAGTACATCCTTCAATGTTCCTAGTCGTGGGAATATCGAGACGGGGCATCGATATTCCAGAGTAGACTAGCGTATATCTTCTCGACCCATGTGATGGGCGATGGATGATCCCATATCCATTGGTGTTTGACATCAGAGATGGTATGCGGGTGCTCAGTGGAGACTGGGTACACTGAAAGGACTCGCCGAGAACTCCCAAATGGTATTATACCTTACGTCAGATGGCAGTTCTCTGGTGACACTGGTACAGCTTAGTCTGTTGACCCGAGATCGTCATAGAGTCTTGTGTGTCTCCCACTGTGCTTTGATTTCCACCCTACCACGGCTCTAGTGAGTCACGCAAACAGGTGGTTTTTGGGTACAGTCCTGATTCACATGGAGGCAATGAGCGATAGGAGGGGATTCGTCTCTCCCGGTATTGGGGGTTGATGTTGCACTATGCTCGACTGGCCATAACTGGAAATCCGTGGCCAGGGTTACTGTGATTTACTGGTAAGAGTTATCAGTAGTTTCACGCTTGTTATGGACCTTACATTGGCATGACTTATCAAGCTACTGGGGTCTGACGTTTACCACCCCTAGGCGAGATATGCGACATATCAGACGAACAGACCGGACTGTACGGTAAGTGTAACTGGTTGGATTCACAGGAGTGTGAGCGGGCTTGCTCGTTGATCTTCTGATCGCTCAATATCTGGGTGGCCGTTACGTTTAGCAGACCGCTTGCGGCTTGTGGGTGTTTGATATGATTATCACCTACTGCCGGCGTATTGACGAATCTTTAGAGTCCTACACAGAGGTTTCCTGGCTTAAGCGAAACGAAATAGGAGTGCATATGGGATATGTACGGGACCGAGAATAATACCAGTATGTGATACTGAATTCTATTCTCGCGATTTGTATCATTGGACGGTTATATGAGATATAGCCGGGTTACTGAATCAAGTGTTGATTCGATACATTGATACACTTGATATTAGTCGGTTATATGCGATATGACCGGATCATTAAATCAAGTGATTGATTTAATGATTTAATGTATAATTATATATTAGATATATTACTTTACATTGACTAGTATTGTTCACTTAAGATTGATTATCTCACTTGATTGTGCATATTGTATATATGATATATGTTTGTGCATTAGTTTGTATCATGTTTGATGATACATGCAAACTTGGGTGTGTGTATGCTTTAAACCATGTTTAGTTAATGGTTAGGGTTTCATTTGCCTTATTTATTTATTTTGTTAAAACAAAATGGTGGTGGCTTTTCTCACTTTGGCTTGAAACTTCCTGAAGCTTCATAGCATCTTTGACAAAGTCTAAGCCATTTTGTTTTATCCTTAACCTAACCATTTATCTAAACCCTAGTTTATTCTCTACATTAGTTACACTCACCCATGGTTGCTAAATGATAAGCATCACTTGATTTTCTATTTTTCATTATTCATTTTATTCTTTTCTTTCTTCTTCTTCTTCTTCATGAAGAGAAGAAAACCATTGTTAGAAAATTCCAAGTGATGAATCCAAGTGAGAAATCCAAATCCAAAGTGAACCCACTTCCTATTTCTTCATCCTCTACCACTTGCCATGTTGTATAGGGTGTTTTCTTCACAAGTTTCATGACTTAATGAAGATGGAGCTTGAGTTTGAGTTGCCTCGACATAGATCATCTTCGGCATCGAAGTCAACGACCTAGCCTGATCATTTCTCCAACGAAACCATCGCTAGAGTCCGTGATCCGATGATCGCAGCGGAGGGACGTCATCACGGAGCTAAAGAGGTGGAGGACCGGATCTACAAAGGTTGCAGTCACTTTCACTTGTAGTTAAACTGTTAACTTGCTTAGTATCGCCTTACCTCTAGTTAACGTCTTGCATAGGGTTTCTCGGCACAAGAAAAATTTAATTTTGGCATGGTTGATCAGTTGTAGAACCTCATGAGTGTGCCTAGAAACCCTACACCCGCCTCTGAACTGAGGCAACTCGATCATCAAGTTTGCTAAAAGAGACAACCAAGATGATGTAGAGAATGAGTAGAACATTTTGTCTCGTTACGTCCAAAGCCATGGACGAACGGTTAATGAAGTTGCCTTTTGGAATCGGGTGAAATGAGAAATCTCGCTATCTAATTTCCATGAGTCCAAAACTATATCAATCTTTTTCCAAGCAACCATAATCCATCACAAGCAAGGGCCGGCCAATTTTAAAGGGGAGGGAGGTGAGTGTAGGAGAGGGGGAGGTGACCACAAGGCAAAAGATCTTAATCAAAAGCAAAAGGAATTAATTGAAAAGGGTTCCTCATTAAACACATCATCAAAACATTAAATGAAAACTAATGAGTCACCTTAACAAGTCATCATCCAGTTAATGCTAATGAATGAGTCACAATCCTTGTCACCAATCTAGAAGCTTCTAGAACTTTCCACACTCATCAAGAAAAGATAAATCCGTCTTTAACCGAATGTTAAAGACGGGCGATAGAAAACTGGAAACTGGCAACATTCAAAAGTGATCCTGAAACGAATTTCAGGATAACCCCGTATCAGTATAAACATACCAGCATTTTGTATTACGACCGAATACAAATGCAACTGAGACAAAGATATTATATCTACATAGTATAATACTCGGATCCGGCTTGAACCAAAGCCCACCAGTATTATCTGCCCGAAATATGACACGTGCGAAAACGCACGTGCATTTTCCGAACCCTGCCATAAAACCATACGGCCTCTACAACGTTTCGCCCGAACTTGGGAAACTGTCTGTGGGGGACTCTAATGACTCATCAACACACTGGCACTGGGTATAACCACTAGCACGTCAGAGGTACAAGCTGTACGTAACGGTTGCCTATTTATTGATTGGAAGGGAAGCTGACGAGCGAACTCATCCAAAAACCCTACTGAACCTGACAGTGACAATATCCGTACAGTCCGGTCCGTTCGTCTAAGAGTATCGCATATCGAGTCTAGGGGGTGGATAAAGTCAGACCCCTAATAACGCGATAATTCGTGTCGGTATGAAGCCCATCACCACCTAAGAAACTACCGATCCAAATCAGTAATTCTCCACTACCTCGGCCGAGGATTTCTAGTGATGGCCACCCGTGCACGGTGCGACATCAACCCCCAATACCGGGAGAGACGAATCCCCGACGATCCGCTCACTGCCTCCATGTGGCTCGAGACTGTACCCAAAAAATACCTGTTTGCACGTCTCCTTTGAGCGTGGTAGGGTAGAAATCAAAGCACAGTGGGAACTCACACGAGATAAATGACGATCTCAGGTCGACAAACTAACCTGTACACATGTCACCAAGGAACTGCTATCTGACGATATATATAATACCAACTAGCATGTTCTCGGCGAGTCCTGTCCGGTGTACTCATAATGCAATGAGCACCTGTATACATCTTAGGTGAACCAACTGACACCAATGGCTTGTGAGACCGGCCATCGCCCCTCGTCGGGGTCTCAACTGTATACACTAGTCTACTCTGGAGTATCGATGCCCAGTCTCGAAACTCCTACGACTAGGGACACTTTAAGGATGTGCTTACAGACCCCAGTTCCCACGTATATGATCGCCATCATACTGCTGGCAGTCAAGCAAGAATCCTATGGGCTCTATCAACATACAATAGAGAACTAAAGCATGTATACGATGATAAAGACAGAGCAGATAGCATACTATCATCTCGAGTAAGACAGTCATGTCGGTATAGGTCATCCCTCAATCATTGCAATCACGTACCTGCGATCCAATAATTGACTTAGAGGGCACTCTATCCAACAATCTCCCACTTGCACTTAAGGCTATTATTGCGATGTCGCATACTCTTAGCCTCAGTGAGTGGATCCGCCCTGATGTTTCTTTCTATGTCTCTCTTAATCTCAAGTTCGCGGAGAAAGCCATCTCCCGGATCGAGTAATACCTATCTTAGAAAATGTCTGGATATCTGATGGGACCTAGTTCATAAATGAACTCCAAATCCAAACTTCTTAGACTGTAGTGATCACTGAACCTAATCAGTATCCACCACCATGCCTTCCACAGTATCCTCTTGGACCACCTGTCCATAATACTGTCCCTCGTCAAAGGGAAAACTATAACTCTGACAATCACTCTGTCATCCAGGTCATCTTGGAAGCCTGGAATGGTAACCGTCTCCCGAAGGAGGCTGCCGTCATCAAATCCGTAGAACATGCACTTATGTTCTAAAACTGCTTCCTTATGTTTCTCCAGGATTGGATTAATACAAACTTATTGCATCTAGTGCAAAAACAACATCTGGTGTGGTACTTGACATCTCACGATTGACTCAATTATCTAAGCAAGTGATCTGCCAATCATGCACATCCCTCTCCCCTTTAGTCTGTAAGACACCTTTAGAGAGGGTGACTCCATCATCTGTAGGTACACCAGCATGCCAGGAGTCATCTATTCTAAAACATCATTAGAATACTGTCAATGTACCTACATTGGGAAACTACCCAAATCTAGATCTAAAACCATAGATCTAGTAACCAGAATGTCAGATATTATATCCATATCCTTTGTGAAGAAACAACTGTGTGACAACCTCAGTACAACCGATCGTAGTATAGGAATTTTACTTCCTACTCTGTGTATGTCATCCAAATACCAGGACATCACACCCTACTACCTTCTTAACAGATCCATCCCCTATTCTGATGAAGTCAAACCCATGAATGTCACATCAAAATTAGATGATCTAACTCCGCTATAACTGCTTAAGTCTATAAATAGACATAAGCTACTTGTCCACTATTCTTCCGCTGCTCCCACTGACTACGACAACCCTCTGGCAGAATAATATATACGTACACTTCTAAAACTAGTTTAGAACGACGCTATACATATCCTCCTGCCGGGTCTCATAGTCTGGAACTACAGTAGTGTCAAGTCTGGGTAAACAAGAACCTCCCTGTCACCGTCCTTGAGGCTACCGGAGTACCTCTCGGGTGTCTGAGGTTACCCACCATGTTTGCGGAGTGGCTATTGGAATGCCAAACCAGATTGAATATATAGGTCCTATTAAATTTTCCGTAATCGTTTGCGGTTCTGGAATCACTTCCAGTTCTACCATACTCCCACTACTGTTTTCTGAAAAAATCCATTTTACTAAAACTGTGGCGAGTCTAGAACAATATTACTATTGATCTTTCAGATGGTAGAAATGTCAACCCTCGTCAAAGCCAGGGTCAACCCACAAACTGCCATTACAGAAACGTGCCTTGAGTTATCCAGTGTCTGGTTTTAAGTATAAGCCGGACAACTCCCCGTATCTTAACATCGTTAAGATATGAACCATACTATATACAATATAGAAATAGAGGCACTAAAATAATTGGAACCAAATTCAAACTATGCAACTGTCTCCAGTGCATATCAACTTAATGGAGAGAGGCTAATCAGCATTACTCAACTTAGGAATACATCCAATTATGAGTAACCCAAAAGAGAAACAAGTTTCTCAAAACCATTACTTTCATCTGAATACCAATCACAAGAATCTACATCTTCAATCTCTTTGAAGAATCCCGATACTTGCGATACCTGGTTCTCTACTTTATTCTTATACCCACAACTTCTCAAAACTTAGACATTATATTTCTACGAAACACTTGTCTAAAAACTAGAGAAGTTACAAGTAAACAGAACAGAGTACGAGGACCTACCCCTTTGTCCTAACGGACACTGGACAATATACAATACTCTGTATAAGTCCGCTGAGTTGAATAACTCAAAACCTGTGCGTCATAGGTTGAAAACTGTACTTATGGTTCAAGAACTACTCCGTTGTTTAATGCTTCTTACCCAATCGTCAACTGATATAGGTAAATGTCACGGACATAATTTCAAAAAGTTATATCTCACTTTAAAAAAATAAACGTACAGATATATCATTTTGAAATTGGTGCACAACAACGGATATTCAAAACCAAATACATGCCTTCCGGCAAAAACTCAGGCGACTTCCTCAAATATCACCAATTACAACGAAGTCCGATATAATGAGGATGATCACCTTTATTTCCAATAATCCACTCCTACTCATCATCTGTAAAACCATACAGATATGAGAATGAAACCTGGTAAATACATACCCTGGAGTAAGTATCTAATCGGGAAATCAGTTTTCCTTTAACAATGCACTGAAACATGAAAATGTTTCGTAGGGGTATCCTGGTATTCCTAGTAATGCCTCTTCCATAATCCAATTCATGACTTTAACCGTATATTTCATTTGCCATCTCTCTAAATCCCTTTATTTGTCTTTAGTCGTTACCTTCTGTACACCATCGTTAGGCTAAATGGTTTTCTTCCTTCCCTACCGTTCGGCACCAGCCTATGGTTTGGAAGAAGACTATCCAGTAAGCATAATAGGTGTACTCTCCTAATTCTAGGAGTACTCGCAACTTGAGAGAAGGTGATGATAAAAGACAAATGAATAATACCTTATTCTATTTCTTCCGAACTGGGAAAAAAGCAAAGGTGAAATAGGAGTGGCGATGAAGTACGTAGTTTGGTCGTGAATGATAACAGTCGCAATTTACTTTGCCCTCTTTCCAATCCCTTTATTTTGTCTTTAGTTATTACTTTCTGTACACCCTACTTAGGCTAATTGGTTTTCTTCATTCCCTACCTTTCGGCACCTGCCTATGGTTTGGAATAAGACTATCCAATAAGCGTAATAGGTGTACTCTCCTTAACTAAGGAGCCCTCGCAACCTTAGAGAAGATGATAATAAAAGACAACTGAATAAACCAATTCTATTTCTCCTGAACCTGGATCCATCCTCGAAGAAGTCCCTTCGAGTTCGTATATAACCATACGATGGATCTATCCAATGGAAGTGGATATCCGTAGTAATACGGGGTGTTCTGAGAAATGCAAAGGGTAAAAGAAGGAGTGGCAATGACTTATAAAACTTTAGACAATCCAAAAACCAGTATTTTAAGAAGGTTCGGTCAACTTGGTCACTGAGTCATAGTCTAGGGTCGGTCAATGGTCGCTGCCAAAGAGAGAGAGAGAAAAGAAACACTCTGCGTGCACTCTAACCTAGATCAGAATGGTTATCACTTTATCTAATCAGGAAACCTCCCACTGTAATCTCAAATTCTTCTCCAAACCTGAAAGAAGAATTAGTCAGGATCACCCGAAGAGTAAACCAACTCATCAGTGGGAATCGGGATCCAACTCTCATCGCATGATAACTTGATGGAAGCCACTCAAGTTATCACACTCCAGAAGGTATGCGCATGCCTGGCAAGTTTCTTTTATGTTTGAAACTCCCGATATGATTTTTGCCTCATGCTCTTATGACCTTGACGAAGGTCAACAAATCATAAGTCACATGTCAAGTTCTACCCATCATTGTCCACGTCAATTTGAACCCACTCGTACAAGCCCTTGACGAAGGTTAACAAGGCTATACGACTGTCCCAAACCAACACATCTATCTATTGCAACAAATGAATACCCAGCACCTACCAAACACTATGCCTTGACGAAGGTCAACAAACATAGCTTGAATACTACCGACCATCCATAAGAAATGACGGAGGGCTACGGCTGGTTTTTAGCGAAAAACCTTTAACGTAATGAACTTGATCTCGTTGAAGGAACCTGATAGCTTTTTATAAAAATATAGTGGCGAAAAACCTTTTGCTAAAGAGGTCACTCCCGGTGAAGGGATCTCGGCTCTTTCCTCGTGGAATGAGGTGCAGGATATTCTAACTGAATACCGCGATGCAAAGCAACTTGTAATCGACTATATTGAAGTTATTACCCTGACGTAAACTTTTGCCCAAGGGGTCACTCCCGGTAAAGGGATCTCGACCCTTGCCTTGTCGAATGAGGTGCAGGATATTCTATCTGAATACCGTTATGCAAAACAAAAGGAAATATCTTTATAATAACACCTTTAAAATTTGTTCCAACAACATCAAATATAGGTTTGTTTTATCCTTGCATTGATAAGAATCAATGCAGTCCCATCAATCAATCACACCTGAAAAGAACGAAAAATAAAATGTACGTATATGCTATCCGCATTCGCCATAGGGTCCCGTCATCACCCGTTAGGTTACTTAACTAACGACAGAGCGGGGACTGGACTAGCGTGGGTGTAAAACATATACAACATCTAATAGTATATATACCAATATACAATAATCGCTCCAGGTGTGATAATATGCAACATTACAGAAAAGTAATAAGCATCACAGAACAATACAGATAAACTGGGATCCCCGGGTTATACAGAGCCGCTACTGAAACCCGACGTTCCCGTGGTCATGTGGATAGCCTGTGCAATGAAACCTAGACCCCTACGGGTGCGGCAAGTTACCCGCCAAAACCTGAAGCGAGGCAGCCCCCTACAGCAAAATGAATGGACCACCCGGCACTTCACAGAATCCGGTAACTTGAGCACCCCTCCTTGGGTCAACCTGTACCCCCTACGAGTGCGGCGAATAGTCTGCCAATTCTAGAGTGAGGCCCCTCTGCCTCTCAAAGCCATGAGATACGGACCCGTTGCCCTCCAGAACCCGGCTATCCGTACACTCCGTCGCGGGGTAAACCTAGTACAGAAATAAAAATATGTACAACAGGTACATCGACCTCAACCCAGTCGTGCCCCAAAAGAATATTATACAACAGGTAGTGACGGCAGTCCACATGTTGGACGCTCGCCCCGCAATATCAAATGTACAAATAAATCCAAACTGCACTACCATTGCACACTGCTATCCACCACGACATATCCGCAACATCACAGCATAACACAGAACATCAACGCGAATGTCACGTTCGCAAATCCGTCTAAAAGTGCTATAGAAATTAGACGCAATTTACCGCTCGAATGACATTCCCGGTCGGAGATATAATGTAAATACTGCATACTAACAAGTTTAAAATTTCGATCGACAAAACTTTCCGAAGTGGGCCCTACAAACATCTGCTGTACAGTGACAAAAACTGGGCCCAAAAGAATTATACCAGAAATCACAATTTCAAACAAAGAATCACCAGTAGAAAAATGACAAACTGAAACACCAAGACGGCCGCGGTTCCGCGGTCAAAACTAGGCTTTGAAAGAGGTTCCGCGGCCGTACGGACGATTCAGTGGACCATTTTTCTCCATTATTCTTTAAAAAGCCGGCTTGTTTTTCTGTGATGCTCAAAATAATTTTTAGACCCTTTTAAAAATCGACAGAAACTTTAGTGCTGAAAAATGTGATTTTCGAAATTTCGTTCGATCGATATTTTAAACGTGTTAGCATAAGTTAGTATAGCTTAATGGTGAGGCTCTGATACCACTGTAAGTACACGGTAGCACCCCGGCCGTCTAACAGACGCCAAATGCGGAACAAAAACTTTTACAACTGGCGCTATCGCATACTATAACCCGGATCTGCAATTAGAGCTAAACTAACAAACTACAAGTGGGTAGAAATGTTATACCGAACGATCCGAGTCCTTCGGTCTTCAACCATCATACCACGCTTTGTTGCGGCTGCTCCGATCTCCTGAATCTCCAATCTTCTCGTCCAGGTGGCACCACGTCGACGGATCTTTAAACGGGCTCCCGCCTCTGAACCGAGGCAACTCGATCATCAAGTTTGCTAAAAGAGACGACCAAGATGATGTAGAGAATGAGTAGAACACTTTGTCTCATTACGACCAAAGCCATGGACGAACGGTTAATGAAGTTGCCTTTCGGAATCGGGTGAAATGAGAAATCTCGCTATCTAATTTCCATGAGTCCAAAACTATATCAATCTTTTTCCAAGCAACCATAATCCATCACAAGCAAGGGCCGGCCACTTTTAAAGGGGAGGGAGGTGAGTGTAGGAGAGGGGGAGGTGACCACAAGGCAAAAGATCTTAATCAAAAACAAAAGGAATTAATTGAAAAGGGTGACTCATTAAACACATCATCAAAACATTAAATGAAAACTAATGAGTCACCTTAACAAGTCATCATCCAATTAATGCTAATGAATGAGTCACAATCCTTGTCACAAATCTAGAAGCTTCTAGAACCTTCCACACTCATCAAGAAAAGATAAATCCGTCTTTAACCGAATGTTAAAGACGGGCGATAGAAAACTGGAAACTGGCAACTTTCAAAAGTGATCCTGAAACGAATTTCAGGATAAACCCGTATCAGTATAAACATACCCGCATTTTGTATTACGACCGAATACAAATGCAACTGAGACAAGGATATTATATCTACACAGTATAATACTCGGATCCGGCTTAAACCAAAACCCACCAGTATTATCTGCCCGAAATATGACACGTGCGAAAACGGACGTGCATTTTCCGAACCCTGCCATAAAACCATACGGCCTCTACAACGTTTCGCCCGAACTTGGGAAGCTGTCTGTAGGGGACTCTAATGACTCATCAACACACTGGCACTAGGTATAACCACTAGCACGTCAGAGGTACAAGCTGTACGTAACGGTTGCCTATGTATTGATTGGAAGGGAAGCTGACGAGCGAACTCATCCAGAAACCCTACTGAGCCTGACAGTGACAATATATGTACAGTCCGGTCCGTTCGTCTAAGAGTATCGCATATCGAGTCTAAGGGGGTGGATAAAGTCAGACCCCTAATAACGCGATAATTCGTGTCGGTATGAAGCCCATCACCACCTAAGAAACTACTGATCCAAATCAGTAATTCTCCACTACCTCGGCCGAAGATTTCTAGTGATGGCTACCCGTGCACTGTGCGACATCAACCCCCAATACCGGGAGAGACGAATCCCCGACGATCCGCTCACTGCCTCCATGTGGCTCGGGACTGTACCCAAAAAATACCTATTTGCACGTCTCCTTTGAGCATGGTAGGGTAGAAATCAAAGCACAGTGGGAACTCACACGAGATAAATGACGATCTCAGGTCGACAAACTAATCTGTACACATGTCACCAGAGAACTGCTATCTGACGATATATATAATACCAACTAGCATGTTCCCGGCGAGTCCTGTCCGGTGTACTCATAATGCAATGAGCACCTGTATACATCTTAGGTGAACCATGTGACACCAATGGCTTATGAGACTGGCCATCGCCCCTCGTCGGGGTCTCGACTGTATACACTAGTCTACTCTGGAGTATCGATGCCCAGTCTCGAAACTCCTACGACTAGGGACACTTTAAGGATGTGCTTACAGACCCCAGCTCCCACGTATATGATCGCAATCATACTGCTGGCAGTCAAGCAAGAATCCTGTGGGCTCTATCAACATGCAATAGAGAACTAAAGCATGTATACGATGATAAAGACAGACCAGATAGCATACTATCATCTCGAGTAAGACAGTCATGTCGGTATAGGTCCTCCCTCAATCATTGCAATCACGTTCCTGCGATCCAATAATTGACTTAGAGGGCACTATATCCAACAATTCCATGACAAGCCGGTAGATTACCGCGCTTTGAATCTTCCATACTGAATCGATTCAGTATGGTGTCGATGTACCTGGACTGCGAAAGTCCCAACATCCTCTTAGATCTATCACGATAGATCTGGATCCCCAAAATGTAGTTGGCATCGCCCAGGTCCTTCATGGAGAACCTCTGTGACAAGAATCCTTTGACTGACTGTAGCATAGGAATGTCATTTCATATTAGGAGAATGTCATCTACGTACAAGACGAGGAATACCACAGTTCTCCCTACAATCTTACTGTAAATGCATGGTTCATCCGGATTTTTGATAAAGTCGAATTCTTTGACAGTATCATCAAAGCAGATGTTCCAACTCCGCGAAGCCTGCTTCAGTCTATAAATGGACTTAAGCAACTTGCACACTTTACCGCTGCTCCCACTCTGAATGAAACCCTCCGGCTGATTCATATAGACGCACTCTTCCAAATTTCCATTTAGAAAAGCCGTCTTTACGTCCATCTGCCAGATTTCATAATCGTGGAAGGCAACAATGGCAAGAAAGATCCGAATGGATTTGACCATAGCCACTGGAGAAAAGGTTTCATCATAGTCTAAACCAGGTCTTTGACGAAAACCCTTAGCAACAAGTCTAGCTTTATAGGTTTCAACTTGCCCATCTACACCAATCTTCTTTCTGAAGATCCACTTGCAGCCTACGAGTTTTACCCCTTCTGGAGCAATGTCCAAAGTCCAAACTTTGTTGGTGTACATGGACTCCATCTCGGTCCGCATTCCATCCAGCCATTTCACTGAGTCACCGTTCTGAATGGCTTGCTGGAAGCTGGTAGGCTCATCATTTTCAATGATGCAATCCTCTCGATCCCCGTCTATGAGAAAACCGTAGTATCTCTCGGGCGGATGAGACTGCCTACTACTCCTGCGTAGTGGCGCTGGGATGTCCGGTTCTCCTGAAACTTCTGGTTCTACTAAGCTTTCAGTAATAGCTTGTGGTTCTGGAATTTCTTCCAGTTCTATTGCGCTACCACTTATCTGATTTTCTAAAAATTCAGTTTCCAAGAAGTGGGCATGCTGAGAAACAAAAACCTTTTGTTCCTCTGCAGAATAGAAAAGATACCCCCTAGAGTTCTTGGGGTATCCCACAAACTTACACAGTATTGAGAGTGCCTCGAGCTTGTCCGCATGCTACTTTTTTACAAAAGCTGGACATCCCCATGTCTTAAGATACTTAAGACAGGGTTTCTTTCCACTCCACATCCGATATGGAGTGGTAGGCACAGTCTTGGTTGGAACCTTGTTCAAAAGATATGCAGCTGATTCTAGTGCATAACCCCAGAAATATCGCGGTAACTCAGCCTTACTCATCATGGAACGAACCATATCCAATAGAGTTCGATTCCGCCTTTCCGATACACCGTTGTGTTGTGGTGTGTATGGAGGAGTAAGCTGAGAGAGAATTTCATTCTCTTTTAAGTAGACCAGAAACTCGACACTCAAGAATTCACCTCCTCGATCAGATCTCAGTGTCTTAGTACTTTTGCCTGTTTGTTTTTCAACTTCATTCTTGTACTCCCGAAATTTCTCAAAGGCCTCAGATTTATGCTTCATCAGGAAGACATGTGTTAGTGTATATGCCCTAGAGGCCATTACTGTATCATACTAGTTTGTATATTACTTGATGGAAGCTTAGGATATTCACAGTTGTATATACAATCTAGCTCGAAATGGTAGTATGCTACTTGGTTTGTCTCTGCTTTAATATGTGCATGTGTTTCTTTTAGCATATCGCTGATATACATATTATTAGAGCCCTTAGGATCTTTGCTTGATTACCAGCGTTGTGATGGCGCTCACACTCGTGGGAGCTGGGTGATCTATAAGCACATCCTTATACAGGTCCCTAGTCGTTGGACTATCGAGACAGGGCATCGATACTCCGGAGTAGACTAGCGTATGCGCTTCTCATCCCAGCGTGGGAGACGGTCTGTCCCACAGCCGTCAGTACGTCGTACTTGAGATAGTATGCGGGTGCTCGTTAGGTTACGAGTACACTGGACATGACTCGTCGGGAACTGTTGGTTGGTATTATACCTATCGTCAGTTATCAGTTCCCAGGTGACATGAGTACAGCTTAGTCCGTTGACTTGACACTGTCACTTCTCCTCGAGTGTGTTCCCACTGCACTTTGATTACTACCCTACCACGGCTCAAAGGAGTCGTGCAAACAGGTAGTTTTTGGGTGCAGTCCCGAAGCACTTAGAGGCAGTGACGGTTAGACAGGATTCGTCTCTCCCGGTATTGGGGGTTGACATCGCGCTGTTTCCAGGAGAGCCATTACACGAGTAGTCCCTGGCCAGGGCAAGCGAGATATACTGGTAGGTTTCCAGTGTTATCTCAGGGTGTTCTGGGCTACACTCCGACACGACTTGTACCGCTATTAGGGGACTGACGTTCACCGCCCCCCTAGGCCCGCCATGCGATGTATCAGACGAACAGACCGGACTGTACGGAGATTGTCACATACAGGCTCAGTAGGAGTTCGGATGGGGTTCACCTCGTCAGTCTTCTTATCGACATCTACCTGGGGACCGTTACGTACAACTAGTGCCGCTTGCGGTCTGTGGTTAAACCCACTGCCAGCGTAGTGTCGAGTCTTTAGAGTCCCACACAGAGAGCTATTCGCCTTTAGGCAAAATGAGTAGAGGTCGCATGGTTTTGCGACAGGGTTCGTTCACATTCGCGCACTTGTGCACGTTTGCTGTCCGGACAGTTTATACTAGCGGGCTTTGGTTTAAGCCGGATCCTAGTATATGATTTGGGATTGGTTTTTCTCATTGTATTCGTGTTCCTCGGATCACGAATGCGGGTGCGTATGCACAGTTACTTGAGATTGAGGGAGAGGACCTTGATTAGGGTTAATGGCTATTGTCATTTTATTAACCCTAATGCTTATGTGTGTATTATTGTTAATTGATATTAGTTTAATAATTGTGCATGGTTATGGTTGTTGACCATTTGACCCATCTTGACTTGTTCACCATGTTGACACTTTGACCATCATCATTTCTTTTGGAAGATGCTTTTTGATCCTTGCAAATTGAAATGATAATGGTCATGTCATGATAAGCCATGACAATTATCTAGCTAATTATTCAATTAAAATAATATACACAAATTAGTGAGAATGGTTCACATTTTTCTCATTCTATCATTTCATTTCTCTCTCTTGTTCTTCCTCTCCCTCAAGCTCTCTCCCTCTCATGTGTTGAGAAACACTTGAGCTTGAGAAAAACCCTCTCTTGATCATCTTTACTCTCATCTAGGGTTCAAGAACTAGCACTTCTTGCACCCTAGTTACTTCTAGCTTGGAGTTGAAGCCAAAGGTTGAGGCTTTCGGGTGGATCTTTCTTTGACGGGAGAAGACGACAAGGTGACCTCCTTCCACTAGTTCAAGGAGCAAGGAGAGAAGGACATAAAGACCAAAGGTATAACCTTTCTAGCACTTAGCTAGTTTCTAGTTAGCTTTAGCAAGTTTTTGTTTAGCAAAGATCCTTTAAAGTCTACTCCATGTTGCCTAAGCTCATAAAAATCCGATTTTTATTCCGTTTTCCGCCTCCCCGCAAGTACCGGGGTGGGCAACGTAGACTTACAGTGGTATCAGAGCCTAACTAAACATAAACTAGCTAGGTAGTGAAGTGTAACGAAGTTCGAAACCGAAAAATCCAAAAACCAAGTTTTCAAAAACCCTAGTTTCTGTTAAAAATTTTTCTGGTCAAAACAAAATTTGTTATACACCTAAAATCGTCTCAGGGTTTTTTAAAGAACACCACCAAACCCGGTCCAGTGATTCGTCTAAACCGCCGCGTTTCCGCGGCAATAGCAAGCTATTGCCGTGGAACCGCCGCCGTTTGGACTCTTCACTGAGTCGAGTTTGGTGCAGTTTTCTTAAGGCTTGGTTTTAGGATTTTTAAGATGGTTTATATGTGCCCAGGTTTTCCAGAATAGAAATTTATTTTTGGGGGCCTATAAATCCGTATTTTTTCCGAACTTCACTACACTTTGACTATGACGGTTATATCTGTGATGTTTGCATGTATTGAACGTCGGCTAATCGCTATATGTCGATTAGTCGGGGTTATACATATCTGTGATCTGTGATTGATGATTGGTATGTGTATATGAATGGGTTGGATTGTCGCGGGTGAATAGCCGGGATGGATGTGAGATGAGTGTTGCTTTTTCTTTCATTCATTGTAATATGTAAATTGATGTAATATTATTATTTGTATGGCCGCACAACCGGGTCGGGGTTGTAGCCGTCATTGTATAATTCTTTTTACTGTTTTTGCTCCTAGGATAGACCCATGGAGGGGGTGCACAAACTACCGGGTATCTCGAAGTGCCGAGTGGCCTACTCACGGTGGTAAGGGAGGTTGCTTCGCTTCGGGTACTTGGCGGGTGGTTTGCTGCACCCGTAGGGGTCTTGGGTGGGGTATTTGGCTATTCACCGCGACCGTGTAATCCGCTTTTCATTGCAGGCTCGAACGGATTGCGGATTCCTAGTATATCCAATGTATTCATCTGTGATCTGTAATGTCTATCATTGCTATATATTTATATATAATAACTATTTAGGCGTTGCTTATATTTTACAGCCGCGCTAGCCCAGCCCCCGCTCTGTCGTTAGTTAAGTAACCTAACGGGTGATGACGGGGCCCCGTGGCGAATGCGAATGGCATAAGCGTACGTCATATTTTGGTTGTTTTCTGCAATGGTAGGGTTAAATGATGGGACGCATTAAAAGAACTAATGCAAGAAAATAAACCAAGTAAAATTCGATTGGAACACTTTGAAAACCACTCAGTTCTTTTCAAAACTAAACTTTTAAACGCGGAGCTTGAACCACTCCTTTTAAAAGCTATCTCGTTCCATCGATTATATCAAGTTCACTACGTTCACGGTTTCGCCAAAACCATCCGTAGCCCTCCGTCATTCCACATGAATGGTCAAAAAGTATTCAAGCTATGTATTTTGGCCAAAGTCAAGGCATAGTGATTGGTAGCTATTGGGTATTCATGTGCAGCATAGATAGATGCGTTGGTTTGGGACAGTCGTGCTGCCATTTTGGCCAAAGTCAAGGGTAGGTACGGGTGGGTCCAAATTAACCAGGAGAATGACGGGTAGAACTTGACATGTGACTTATGATATTTTGGCCAAAGTCAAGGTCATAAGAGCATGGGGCAAAAATCCACATCGGAAGTTTCATAAGTACTGAAACTTGCTAGCGCTGCATACCATTTGGAGTGTGATAATTCTGGTAGGATTCCTTCGGTTTTATCACGCGATGATATTTGGATCCCGATCCTACTGTGAGTATATGCTACTCTTCGGGAAAACTCTCACTTAACGATCAATGCTATAAACTTAGTAGGTGTCTAGAAAGGTGTTAGCGGGGCTACGCCCACAGGGAAAAGAGGTTACTTAATTAAGGAACTTCGCGAAAGCGTTGGAAAACCTCCCTCGAAGTACCGACACTGGCCTGGCTGAACGGTTAAGCAAGTATTATACGGTGAGAGTGATCCTGACTAATCCTTTCTTTATGGTTTGAGAAGGGATTCGAGAGACAGTGGGAGCCATCCAGTTTAGATAAATTAAAAACCACTCTAAACTTGCAAGAGCATCATGCTAAAGTGTTTCTTTTCTCTCTCCTAATTGCAGCGACCATTCAACATGACCGGACTTAAGTTATTACTAGATAAAAACATATTGACAGGGCCAAACTACAAAGATTGGCTCAAGAATGTCAAGATGGCAATCACTTACGACAAGTTGGGGTATGTCCTTACCACCAAAGCTCCCCCTGTCCCAGGTCCCAAAACCAGTGTCGTAGATAGGGAAATCTACAAGACCTGGGAAATAGATTGCGCGAAGGCCAGATGCCTCGTACTTGCCTCGATGGACAACGAACATCAGAGGAGGCACGAGAATATGGACCTAGAGTCCATATTTCTCCATACAAAAGAACTGTATGGAGAGCAGTCTCGTATCGCAAGATACGAAGTGTCGAAGAAGCTTTTTTCGGCAAGGTTGGCCGTCGGATCATCGGTAGCGGAACACGTGCTTAAGATGATTGGCTACATTGAGGAGCTCGCGGACCTTGGGACCACGTTGGAGAATGAACTCTATACTGATTTGATTCTCCAGTCCCTTCCTTCCACTTACGCCCAGTTCATTCTTAACTTCAACATGCAAGGAAAGGAGGTTGAACTTTCCGAACTTCTGAACATGTTGAGGACTGCTGAGGGCACCCTACAGAAGGGTAAGGAGACATCCACTTTGTTTGTAGGAGGATCTTCCTCTTCTAAGTCCAGGGCGAAAGCCAAGGGCAAGAAGAAGAAAGCCCCCGCCAAACCAAGAGGCGGTGTCGGTAAAGTGGATACGAAGGGAAAAGGTAAAGTAACAAAGATAGCGGGAAAGCTGGTGGGGAAGGAAGAATGCTTCTATTGTCATAAAAGTGGTCACTGGAAACAGGATTGCAAGGCTTGGAAAGCCAGAACATAGGATTTGAAGCGAGTTGCAGCTTCAGCTTCAGGTGTGTATGTTATTGAAAACTGTCTATCAATAAACTCTACATCCTGGGTATTGGATACCGGATCAGGATCTTATATCTGTAATTCTTTGCAGGCGTTGAGAAAGCGTAGAGTTTTGGAGACAGGTGACTTGACCCTCAGAGTTGCGAACGGTGCTAGCATGGATGCTGAGGCCGTGGGGGACTATCACCTGGGATTGTCGGATGGACATTTTTTGGTTTTGCGTAGTTGTTATTATGTACCAAATGCAACCTGTAATATCATTTCTGTATCTTTATTGTCTAAAGAAGGTTATAAATTTGCATTTGTAAGTAATGTAGTGAACATTCACCTTAATCAAGTTTTGATTGGGTCAGGTACATTGAACAACGGTATATACGTATTAAACCAACCACAGATTTTCAATGTCCAGAATACACACAAAAGAAAGTCTCCATAAATAAATAAAACTTTCTTATGGCATTGTAGACTGGGTCACATCAATGAGAGAAGGTTGACTAAGTTACAAGCAAAAGGATATTTGGATCCGTTCGAATATCAATCGTATGCAACTTGTCAATCCTGTCTCAAAGGAAAGATGACAAAGACTCCGTTTACTGGACACGGAGAAAGAGCGAGCGAGCTCTTGGGACTCGTACACAGCGACGTGCGCGGTCCAATGTCTACACATGCACGAAGCGGTTATTCTTACTTCATTACTTTTACGGATGACTTTTCAAGGTACGGTTATGTCTTCTTAATGAAACATAAATCCGAGGCTTTTGAAAAATTCCAGGAATATAAGAATAAAGTAGAAAAACAAACAGGTAAAAGTATAAAGACACTGAGATCTGATCGAGGTGGTGAATACTTAAGTGCCGAGTTCCTGAGTTACTTAAAAGAGAATGGAATTCTCTCTCAGCTTACTCCTCCATACACTCCGCAACATAACGGTGTATCGGAGAGACGGAACCGAACCCTATTGGATATGGTACGGTCCATGATAAGTAACGCTGAGTTACCGCGATTGTTTTGGGGATATGCGCTAGAATCAGCTGCATACCTTTTGAACCGAGTTCCAACTAAGACTGTGCCTACTACACCATATCAGATGTGGTGTGGGAAGAGACCCCATCTTAATCATATTAAGACATGGGGATGTCCAGCTTTTGTAAAAAAGCAGCATGCGGACAAGCTCGAGGCACGCTCAGTACTGTGCAAGTTTGTGGGATATCCAAAGAACTCCAAGGGATATTACTTCTATTGCGAAGAGGAACAAAAAGTCCTTGTTTCTCGCCATACCCACTTTCTAGAACACCAGTTCATAGAAAAAGAATTAAGTGGGAGCGCAATAGAACTGGAAGAAATTCCAGAACCACGAGCTATTACTGAAAGCTTGGTTGAACCAGAGGGTTCGAAAGATCAGGACATTCCCACGCCACTCCGCAGGAGTAGTAGGCAGTCTCATCCACCCGAGAGATACTACGGTTTTCTCATTGACGGGGATAGAGAGGATTGCATCATAGACTTTGATGAGCCTACTAGCTTCCAGCAAGCCATTCAGAACGTCGACTCGGTAAAATGGCTGGATGCAATGCGGACCGAAATGGAGTCCATGTACACCAACAAAGTATGGACGTTGGACATTGCTCCAGATGGGGTAAAACCCGTAGGATGCAAGTGGATCTTCAAAAGGAAGATTGGTGTGGATGGATAGGTTGAGACCTATAAAGCTAGACTGGTAGCAAAGGGTTTTCGTCAGCGACCTGGTTTGGACTAAGACGAAACCTTTTCTCCAGTAGCTATGCTGAAATCCATTCGGATCCTTCTTGCCATTGCTGCCTTCCACGATTATGAGATTTGGCAGATGGAAGTAAAGACAGCTTTTCTAAATGGACATTTAGAGGAGTGTATCTATATGGATCAGCCAGAGGGTTTCATTCAGAGTGGGAGCAGCGGAAAGGTGTGCAAGTTGCTTAAGGCCATTTATGGACTAAAGCAGGCATCGTGGAGTTGGAACATCTGTTTTGATGAGACGGTCAAGGAATTTGGCTTTATCAAAAATCCAGATGAACCATGCATCTATTGTAGATTTGTAGCAAGAACTGTAGTATTCCTCGTTTTATACGTGGATGACATTCTCTTAATAGGAAATGACATTCCTATGCTACAATCTGTCAAGGGGTTCTTGTCACACAGGTTCTCCATGAAAGACCTGGGTGATGCCTCATACATTCTGGGTATCCGGATCTACCGTGACAGATCCAAGAGGATATTAGGACTTTCGCAGTCCGGGTACATCGACACCATACTGAAGAGATTCAGTATGGAAGATTCCAAGCGCGGTAATCTACCGGCTTGTCACGGGATCACCCTCTCCAAAGAGATGTCTCCCAAGACTGATTTGGAGAGGGATCGCATGTCTATTATACCCTATGCTTCTGCGGTAGGCTCTATTATGTATGCGATGTTGTGTACCAGACCGGATGTGGCTTATGCACTGAGTGTGGTAAGAAGGTATCAGTCAAACCCTGGGGAGAAACATTGGATAGCAGTAAAGAACATTCTCAAGTACCTGAGAAGGACTAAGGAGATGTTCTTGGTGTATGGCGGAAAAGACCTGCAGATTGAGGCCTTTGCTGACTCCAGCTTCCAGAGTGACAAGGATGATTCCAAGTCCATGTCGGGTTTTGTCTTTACCCTCAATGGAGGGGCGGTGTGTTGGAAGAGCTCCAAACAGGAAACCGTTGATGACTCGACTATGGAAGCGGAATACATCGCTGCATCTGATGCCACAAAAGAAGCTGTCTGGATGAGGAAGTTCTTGAGAGAACTTCAGGTGGTTCCGTCCATTGTTGACTCAATACCTCTGTATTGCGACAACAACGGGGCTATAGCTTTAGCGAAGGAACCCAGGTCCCATCAGAAATCCAGACACATCTTAAGACGGTATCACCTGATCAGGGAGATCGTGGATCGCCAGGAGATCGAGGTCCGGAGAGTTGCATCAGAGGATAACACTGCAGATCCATTCACCAAGGCCTTGCCCCAGACTCAGTTCGAGCGGCTGATCGAGATGATAGGTCTTCGATACGCCAGTACAAGGCCTTAGTGCAAGTGGGAGATTGTTAGTGTATATGCCCTAGAGGCCATTACTGTATCATACTAGTTTGTATATTACTTGATGGAAGCTTGGGATATTCACAGTTGTATATACAATCTTGCTCGAAATGGTAGTATGCTACTTGGTTTGTCTCTGCTTTAATATGTGCATGTGTTTCTTTTACCATATCGCTGATATACATATTAGTAGAGCCCTTAGGATCTTTGCTTGATTACCAGCGTTGTGATGGCGCTCACACTCGTGGGAGCTGGGTGATCTATAAGCACATCCTTATACAGGTCCCTGGTCGTTGGACTATCGAGACAGGGCATCGATACTCCGGAGTAGACTAGCGTATGCGCTTCTCATCCCAGCGTGGGAGACGGTCTGTCCCACAGCCGTCAGTACGTCGTACTTGAGATAGTATGCGGGTGCTCGTTAGGTTACGAGTACACTGGACAGGACTCGTCGGGAACTGTTGGTTGGTATTATACCTATCGTCAGTTATCAGTTCCCAGGTGACATGAGTACAGCTTAGTCCGTTGACTTGACACTGTCACTTCGCCTCGAGTGTGTTCCCACTGCACTTTGATTACTACCCTACCACGGCTCAAAGGAGTCGTGCAAACAGGTAGTTTTTGGGTGCAGTCCCGAAGCACTTGGAGGCAGTGACGGTTAGACAGGATTCGTCTCTCCCGGTATTGGGGGTTGACATCGCGCTGTGTCCAGGAGAGCCATTACACAAGTAGTCCCTGGCCAGGGCAAGCGAGATATACTGGTAGGTTTCCAGTGTTATCTCAGGGTGTTCTGGGCTACACTCCGACACGACTTGTACCGCTATTAGGGGACTGACGTTCACCGCCCCCCTAGGCCCGCCATACGATGTATCAGACGAACAGACCGGACTGTACGGAGATTGTCACATACAGGCTCAGTAGGAGTTCGGATGGGGTTCACCTCGTCAGTCTTCTTATCGACATCTACCTGGGGACCGTTACGTAGAGCTAGTGCCGCTTGCGGTCTGTGGTTAAACCCACTGCCAGCGTAGTGTCGAGTCTTTAGAGTCCCACACAGAGAGCTATTCGCCTTTAGGCAAAATGAGTAGAGGTCGTATGGTTTTGCGACAGGGTTCGTTCACATTCGCGCACTTGTGCACGTTTGCTGTCCGGACAGTTTATACTAGCGGGCTTTGGTTTAAGCCGGATCCTAGTATATGATTTGGGATTGGTTTTTCTCATTGTATTCGTGTTCCTCGGATCACGAATGCGGGTGCGTATGCACAGTTATTTGAGATTGAGGGAGAGGACCTTGATTAGGGTTAATGGCTATTGTCATTTTATTAACCCTAATGCTTATGTGTGTATTATTGTTAATTGATATTAGTTTAATAATTGTGCATGGTTATGGTTGTTGACCATTTGACCCATCTTGACTTGTTGACCATGTTGACACTTTGACCATCATCATTTCTTTTGGAAGATGCTTTTTGATCCTTGCAAATTGAAATGATAATGGTCATGTCATGATAAGCCATGACAATTATCTAGCTAATTATTCAATTAAAATAATATACACATATTAGTGAGAAGGGTTCACATTTTTCTCATTCTATCATTTCATTTCTCTCTCTTGTTCTTCCTCTCCTTCAAGCTCTCTCCCTCTCATGTGTTGAGAAACACTTGAGCTTGAGAAAAACCCTCTCTTGATCATCTTTACTCTCATCTAGGGTTCAAGAACTAGCACTTCTTGCACCCTAGTTACTTCTAGCTTGGAGTTGAAGCCAAAGGTTGAGGCTTTCGGGTGGATCTTTCTTTGACGGGAGAAGACGACAAGGTGACCTCTTTCCACTACTTCAAGGAGCAAGGAGAGAAGGACATAAAGACCAAAGGTATAACCTTTCTAGCACTTAGCTAGTTTCTAGTTAGCTTTAGCAAGTTTTTGTTTAGCAAAGATCCTTTAAAGTCTACTCCATGTTGCCTAAGCTCATAAAAATCCGATTTTTATTCCGTTTTCCGCCTCCCCGCAAGTACCGGGGTGGGCAACGTGGACTTACAACATGTCCATACCTAGAGAAATCATCCGTAAAAGTAATGAAGTATGAATAACCACTTTGCGCATGTGTAGACATTGGACCACACACGTCACTGTGTATGAGTTCCAAGAGCTCGCTCGCTCTTACTCCGTGTCCAGTGAACGGAGTCTTTGTCATCTTTCCCATGAGACAAGATTCACAAGTAGCATAAGACTGATACTCGAACGGATTCAAGTATCCCTTTTTATGTAACTTTGTTAACCGTGACTCATTAATGTAACCCAGTCTACAATGCCATAAGAAAGCCTGATTTGTTTCCGGAGACTTTCTTTTAAGTGTGTTCTGGACACTGAAAACTTGAGCTTGATTCAATATGAATATTCCGTTTTCTAATGTACCTGACCCAATCAGAACTTGATTTAGGTGGATGTGGACCACATCGCTTACAAAAGTAAAATCATATCCTTCCTTAGAAAGTAAGGATACAGATATGATATTACAAGCCATACTAGGTTCATACAAACAATTACGCAGAATCAACATCTGCCCACTTGTCAATCCAAGGTGATATTCCCTTACGGATTCAACATCCATGCTCATTCCGTTGGCAATCCTGATAGTTATATCACCTATCCTGATAACTCTACGGTTTCTCAAAGGCTGTAATGAATTACAGATGTGAGATCCTGATCCGGTATCCAGTACCCAGGAAGTAGAGTTAATTGACATACAGTTTTCTATTACAAACACACCCGAAGCTGAAGCCACAACATGCTTCGAATCCTGGCTACTGGCTTTGCTAGCCCTGCAATCCTTCTACCAATGTCATTTCCCGTAACAATAGGAATGTCCCTCCTTTACTACATCCAGTCCCGAAACTTTTGCCCTTCCCTTTCCTTCTTCTTCCCTGGTTTCCTTCAGGGTGTAAGCAGAGGGTAGAGACTGTAGAATCAGGTCAGTATTTGACCCGTTCTTCAAGTGGTCTTCAGGTCCGTGAGCTCATCAAAATAGCTAGTCTCTGCAAGGACGTTGTCCCCTACAGATTACCCGATAGCCAACCTCGCTTGAAGCAATTCGTTCGAGGTCTTATATTTTGCGATACGAGATTGCTCTCCATATAAATCTTTGTTTTGGAGGAAGACAAAAACTAAGTCCATCTTCTCGTGCTGCCTCTAGTATGCACCATCAACTGATGCCAACACGAGGCACTTGGCATTCGCACAGTCTTTTTCCGATGTCTTACGGATATCAATATCCGTGACAGGGGAAACTGGTCCTGAGACGGCAGGGGTTGGATTAGTTAAGAGGTGTCCCAACTTGTCATGGGTAATGGACATCTGGACAGATCTTTGCCAGTCATTACAGTCAGATTCAGTCATTTTATTATCTAGATGTAACCTATATCCGGTCACTTAGTCGCTGCAATTAAGAGAGAGAGAAGAAAACACTTAGCATGATGCTCTTGCAAGTTTAAATTGGTTTTTAGTTTATCAAAACAGGATGGCTCCCACTGTTTCTCGAATTCTTCCTCAAACCATAAAAGAAGAATCGGTCAGGATTAATCTCACCATACAATACTTGCTTAACCGTTCAGCCAGGCTAGTGTCGGTACTTCGAGGAAGGTTTTAGGACGCTTTCGCGAAGTTCCTTAATTAAATAACCTCTTTTCCCTATGGGCATAGCCCCGCTAACACCTTTCTAGACACCTACTAGTTTTATAGCATTGATCGTTAAGTGAAAATTTTCCCGAGGAGTAGCCGATACTCACAGTAGGATCGGGATCCAAATATCATTGTGAGATAATACTGAAGGAATCCTACCAACATTATCAAACTCCAAATGATATGCAGCACTAGCAAGTTTCAGTTTCTTTAAAAACTCCCGATGTGGATTTTTTCCCCATGCTCTTATGACCTTGACGAAGGTCAACAAATTATAAGTCACATGTCAAGTTCTACCCATCATTGTCCAGGTTAATTTGAACCCACCCATATATACCCTTGACGAAGGTCAATAAGGTAATACGACTGTCCCAAACCAATACATCTATCTATGCTACATATGAATACCCAACAGGTACCAATCACTATGCCTTGACGAAGGTCAACAAACATAGCTTGAATACTATTGACTATCCATATGAAATGACGGAGGGCTACGAATGGTTTTGGCGAAACCGTGAACGTAGTGAACTTGATATAATCGAAGGAACCTGATAGCTTTTAAAAGGAGTGGTTTAAGCTCCGCGTTTTTAAAAGTTTTCTGTTTTGGAAAAAACCGAGTGGTTTTGAAATTGTTCCAACGATATAACTTTGGTTTGTTTTCTTTGCATTAATTTAATACGTCCCATCAATTAATCCTACCATTGCAGAAAACAACGAAAATATGACGTACGCTTATGCCATCCGCATTAGCCACGGGGCCCCGTCATCACCCGTTAGGTTACTTAACTAACGACAGAGCGGGGGCTGGACAAGCGCGGATGCAAAACATAAGCAACGCCTACTAGATATCATATATAGATATATACATTCGTCAGACGCAATGATAGCCATTCCAGATGACAGATGAACACATTGGATATGCTAGGAATCCGGGTTTCGTTCGAGCCTGCAACGAAAGACGGATTACACGGTCGCGATGAATAGCCAAACCCCACCCTAGACCCCTACGGGTGCGGCAAACTACCCGCCAAGTACCCGAAGTGAAGCAACCTCCCTCAACAATGTGAGTAGGCCACTCGGCACTTCAAAGTACCCGGTAGTTTGTGCACCCATCCTTGGGTCTATCCTAGGAGCAAAAACAGTAAAAGAAATAATATACAATGGCGGCTACAACCTCGACCCGGATGTGCGGCCATAAAAATAATATTACATCAATTTACAATTTACATCAAATGAAAGATAAATAAACACTCATCTCACAACCCCGGCTATTCATCCGCGACAATCTAACAAGTTCATATACACAATCCAACATCACAGATCACAGATAGGTACAACCCCCACTAATCGACGTATAGCGATTAGTCGACATTCAGTACATATATCACATTACAAATATAACCAATTAGCTAAAGTTTATAGAATTTCGATCAATATTCCAATTTGAAACTACCCCAAACACAACATTGTTCTCAGAAGAATCTGGGCAGAAACAAAGCATCTTAAAAATCACAAAACATCAAGCTGGACACACTGCAGGAAAAACGAGTTGACTCCGAGTCGACTCGGCCGTGGATCCGCGGCGAAATGCATGGTTTCGCAGCGCTTCCGCGGCGGTCCGACCGAGTCATGAGCTCATTTTTCTTGGGTGTTCCTAAAAGACCCTGCACGTATTTTTCAGGTCTGTGGAAATATTTTTAGACCTGTTTTTAAAATCAGCAGAAAACACAAATTTATGACGTATTTTGCGATTTTTTTCCGGATCGAAGTTCTAAACACTTTGCTAACATGTTAGTTGTTGTTTAGCTAGGCTCTGATACCACTGTAAGTCTATGTAACCCACCCCGGTACTTACGGGGAGGCGGAAAGAGTAAAAAACGGATTTTTATCACAAGGAAATATAGACTAACCATGAAGGATCTTTGCTAAATAAAAACTAACAAACTAACTACAAGTTCTAGCTACTAGGTAAGATGGTTATACCTAGTTCTTGAACTCCTTCTCTTCTTGTTGTGGTCCTCCTTTTTGCTAGCTTCTTGGAGTGGTGTAGATGGCTCCTCCTCTTCGTCTTCTCTTTACCGAAGAAAGATCCACCCGAAGGCCTCTACCTTGAGCTCCTACCTCAACCAAGAGGTAACTAGAGTGCTTGGCTTTCTATACTAAGAACCCTAAAATGAGTAGAGTGTTGTCTTGATGGTTTTATCTCACAAAACTCATGTTTTTCAACTCATGAAACAAGAGAGCTTTGAGAGAGAGGAAGAGGGAGAGCTTTGCAAGAAAGAGAATGAGCAAGAGAGAATGAAAGATTAATCTCAACTATGAGAAAGATATGAGAATAATAATAATAATTAAGAAAATTGTGATTGTTAGTTGATTTGACCATTATCATTTCATATTAAATGCTAATGCAAGCTTCAAGAAGCATCTTTGCAAAAGAAATCATCATGGTCAACAAAAGTCAACAAGTTAA
Source organism: Agapanthus africanus (assembly GCA_030015575.1). Taxonomy (NCBI): domain Eukaryota; kingdom Viridiplantae; phylum Streptophyta; class Magnoliopsida; order Asparagales; family Amaryllidaceae; genus Agapanthus; species Agapanthus africanus. Next base: position 209,304,600 of record CM057350.1, read on the forward strand.
ATGGTCAACCCAACCCTAACCATGGCACAATTATCCTTAATTAATATTATTAATCATATTTCTCATTCTCATTAGGGTTTAGAAAAAGTCAACGGTCAAAAACCCTAATGAGGTTCCTCTGCCTCTGTCACCTGTGCATACACACCCGCATCCGTGTTCCGAGGAACATGAATACAATGAGTCAAAACCAATCACAAAACAAATACTAGGTGTTAGTGTATATGCCCTAGAAGCCATTACTGTATCATACTAGTATGTATATTACTTGATGGAAGCTTGGGATATTCACAGTTGTATATACAATCTTGCTCGAAATGGTAGTATGCTACTTGGTTTGTCTCTACTTCAATATGTGCATGTGTTTCTTTTAGCATATCGCTTATATACATATTAGTAGAGCCCTTAGGATCTTTGATTGATTGCCAGCGTTGTGATGGCGCTCACACTCGTGGGGGCTGGGTTTTCCATAAGCACATACTTATACAGGTCCCTGGTCGTTGGACTATCGAGACAGGGCATCGATACTCCGGAGTAGACTAGCGTATGCGCTTCTCATCCCAGCGTGGGAGACGGTCTGTCCCACAACCGTCAGTACGTTGTACTTGAGATAGTATGCGGGTGCTCGTTAGGTTATGAGTACACTGGACATGACTCGTCGGGAACTGTTGGTTGGTATTATACCTATCGTCAGTTATCAGTTCCTAGGTGACATGAGTACAGCTTAGTCCGCTGACTTGACACTGTCACTTCGCCTCGAGTGTGTTCCTACTGCACTTTGATTACTACCCTACCACGGCTCAAAGGAGTCGTGCAAACAGGTAGTTTTTGGGTACAGTCCCGAAGCACTTGGAGGTAGTGACGGTTAGACAGGATTCGTCTCTCCCGGTATTGGGGGTTGACATCGCGCTGTGTCTAGGAGAGCCATTACACGAGTAGTCCCTGGCCAGGGCAAGCGAGATATACTGGTAGGTTTCCAGTGTTATCTCAGGGTGTTCTGGGCTACACTCCGACACGACTTGTACCGCTATTAGGGGACTGACGTTTACTGCCCCCCTAGGCCCGCCATGCGATGTATCAGACGAACAGACCGGACTGTACGGAGACTGTCATATACAGGCTCAGTAGGAGTTCAGATGGGGTCACCTCGTCAGTCTTCTTATCGGTATCTACCTGGGGACGGTTACGTACAGCTAGTGCTGCTTGCGGTCTGTGGTTAAACCCACTGCCAGCGTAGTGTCGAGTCTTTAGAGTCCCACACAGAGAGCTATTCGCCTTTAGGCAAAATGAGTAGAGATCGCATGGTTTTGCGACAGGGTTCGTTCACATCCGCGCACTTATGCACGTTTGCTGTCCGGACAGCTTATACTAGCGGGCTTTGGTTTAAGCCAGATCCTAGTATATGATTTGGGATTGGTTTTATCTCTTTGTATTCGTGTTCCTCGGATCACGAATACGGATGCGTATGCACAGTTGCTTAAGACAGAAGGAGAGGACTTTGATTAGGGTTAATGACCATTGTCATTTTTATTAACCCTAATGCTTATGTGTGTATTACGGTAAATTGATATTAGTTTAATATAATTATGCATGGTTATGGTTGTTGACCATTTGACATTCTTAACTTGTTGACCTAGGTTGACACTTTGACCATCATCATTTCATTTGGAAGATGCTCTTTGTGTTAGTTATATGTATGCCCTAGAGGCCATTACTGTACATTGGATGTATATTGTAGCGGATGCTGGGACATATATAGATAAGACTTTCTTGCTCGACATGATAGTATGCTATCTGGTTTCTCTTTATCTTAACATGTATACTTTCTGTCTCTCTGATTACATGTTGATAAAGCCCTTAGGATGTGTACCCGACTTCCAGGACTGTGATGCAGATCATACTAGTGGGGCCTGGGTAGTCAATGAGTACATCCTTCATTGTTCCTAGTCGAGGGAATATCGAGACGGGGCATCGATATTCCAGAGTAGACTAGCGTATATCTTCTCGACCCATGCGATGGGCGATGGATGATCCCATATCCATTGGTGTTTGACATCGGAGATGGTATGCGGGTGCTCAGTGGAGACTGGGTACACTGAACGGACTCGCCGAGAACTCCCAGATGGTATTATACCTCACGTCAGATGGCAGTTCTCTGGTGACACTGGTACAGCTTAGTCTGTTGACCCGAGATCGTCATAGAGTCTTGTGTGTCTCCCACTGTGCTTTGATTTCCACCCTACCACGGCTCTACTGAGTTATGCAAACAGGTGGTTCATGGGTACAGTCCCGATTCACATGGAGGCAATGAGCGATAGGAGGGGATTCGTCTCTCCCGGTATTGGGGATTGATGTTGCGCAATGCTCGACTGGCCATAACAGGAAATCCCTGGCCAGGGTTGCAGTGATATACTGGTAAGAGTTATCAGTAGCTTCACGAATGTTATGGACCCTACGTCGGCATGACTTATCAAGCTATTGGGGTCTGACGTTTACCACCCCTAGGCGAGATATGCGACATATCAGACGAATAGACCGGACTGTACGGTAAGTGTTACTGGTTGGATTCACAGGAGTGTGAGCGGGCTTGCTCGTCGATCTTCTGATCGCTCAATACCCGGGTGGCCGTTACGTTTAGCAGACCGCTTGCGGCTTGTGGGTGTTTGATATGATCATCATCTGCTGCCGGCGTATTGACGAGTCTTTAGAGTCCTACACAGAGGTTTCCTGGATCAAGCGAAACGAAATAGGAGCGCATATGAGATATGTGCGGGACCGAGAATAATTCGAGTATGCGATACCGTATTCCATTCTCGCGACGAATGTATCGATTGGTTATATGCGATATAACCTAGTTATCGAATCAAGGATTAATTCGATAAGCCGATACATATGATACTAGTCGGTTATATCCGATATGACCGGATCGTTAAATCAAGTGTTGATTTAATGATTTAGTGCATATTTATATATTTGATATATTACTTTGCGTTAACTAGTATTGGTTCACTTTAAAAGGATTTTCTCACTTGAATTGTGCACATTGTATATGCGATATAGTTTTGTGCACATGTTTGTATCATGTTTGATGATACATGCTTACTTGGTTAAGTGTAAAGAATCAAACCATGGTTTAAGTTAATGATTAGGGTTTTGATTATTTATTCATTTATCTTTCTTATTTATTCATTTTAGAAAAAGAAAAAGATAAATGAATGATTGAATGTTTTGTTTTTAGTTGAAGTTTCTTGAAACTTTGACTAAGTCACTCTTTTGTTCTTATGCTAAACCCTAACCATCCTTTTAACCATGGTCTTTTCTCTACACTTAACTATAGTTGAAAGTATGATAAGTATTGATTTATTTTATCTAATTATTAAGACTTATCATATCTTCTTCTTCTTCATCTTCTTCAACATGAAGAAAGCTAGTGGCCATTAATGGCAACTAGTGAAATTGAGTGAGAAATCCAAATATAAAGTCTACCCACTTCCTATTTCTTCATCCTCTACCTCTTGCCAAGTTGTATAGGGTGTTTACTTCATAAGTTTTCAAAGCTTGGTGAAGTTGGAGCTTGTTCTTGTGATGCTTCGACGTAGATCATCTTCGGCATCGAACCGACGATCAAGCCCGCCCATTCTTCGATGATGCCAATGCTAGAGTCATGAGTTCGATTTGGATAGCGGGGGGAGATCATCGTGGAGCTTAGGAAGTGGTGGACCGGATCTACAAAGGTTGTAGCCCCTTTCCTTTAGATACATTTCCATTTACTTGCTTGCTTCGCCTATATATCTAGTTGACGATCCGTATTAGGGTTTGTAGGCACCCGTAAAATTTGATTTGTGCATGTTTGATCACTTGTGAGACTCCATTAGAGTGCCTAAGAACCCTACAGTGGTATCAGAGCCTAGCTAGAGCCTTAGGCGAAGTCCCGACGGAATCAGAAGTCCGATCGACCCAAAACCCGACTTGAAAATGCTCTCTGGACTTTTCTGTAAAATGTGGATTTTTTAGTATTAAAAATATGCAGAGAAATGTGCAGGAAATTCTAAGAAAAACTGCAGAAAACGACAACCTAATTCAACAGTACGGCCGCGGAACCGCGGCGTTGACCCCCCTTTTGCGGCGGTTCCACGGCGGTCTGTGATGATCAGGATGTGTGTTTTCTTCAGTTGTTTCTGTTGGTGTTTCTTGTGTGTTCTGGATGTTTTTAATATTTATTCCAGAGTTGTATTTTCTGGGTTGTGTTGGTGACTCGGTGTATTCGATCGGACTGTCTAATTTTTTGTCGGTGTGCTTTTCCGGGAATTTTTAGAATTTGTTAAAAAGTTCGACCGGATATAAATACCCACTTTTTCCCCTGCCGGGAAATTTCCAATTGTTGGATTTTTCCGTAGTTTAACGACGTTCTAAGTAGTGCAAGTAACGCGATGGACCCTCTAGAAGACAACAAACCTTAACTCGATTATGTGACCGTCTTGAACTGCCCTTTGAACCTTCGGGTTTGGGGCAGTACGGCGTGCCACATGTGAGGCGTTGGCTTGACCCTTCTACGGCTGGACCGTTGGTACTGAGGCACGAACTGAATGTTGTTAGACTTATTTCATGTGTTGAGCTGTTTCGGGAAAACTTGGGTGTTCGATTGTTCGACCGAAAAGTTTAGCATTTTCTATTTATCCGGAATGTGATACAATAATTGGAATTCGCAAATAGTTATGAGATAACGGAATGAATATTATAAACATAGCAGTTTAGTCTCACTTGATCGGTTGCCACGGAATTTTGATGTGATCAAAAGTCCGTTGCAATCATGTAGTGTACGCGGATACTCGCCGGTAAACTTAATAGACAGCCTCACTCCATAGCCCCGACCAAGTGACTGCAGGAGAACCCCGTCGCCGAAAGCATCCGTTCGGGTGCTCACGGCAGCGGTGTTCCGCCTTGGTGCACTTCGTCGACGGCATCGGGGGTGCGGCCGCCTACTAAAGTTTGCGACGAGCATTCGATCAGGATGTCGGGAATCTTGTTGAATTACCCGACTTGATATTGAAAAGAGTTTTCGATAATGAGACTAAAATGCGGGGTTTATAATTGTTAGGCATGCGATGTCTAAAGAATTCATTTGGTCAGGCATGCGATGTCTGAGGTGGTTGCGGATTCCAACTGTTGTAGTTTTACACTTTCTTTTCTGTGACCGTAAGTGTAATATGTGATATCGCCGGTTTCGTTGCTATATGTCAACGACAATTGGGATGCGCATATTTACTTACGTTGATGACATGTGATGTTATGTGTTGCTGATATGTTATATTGGATCGTCGTGTTTGAATAGCCGGGGGGGTTTTTATGTGAGATGAGTGTTTTTTCATTTTCATTCATGTAAAAATTTGTATGTAATATTCTTTTATTGGGGCACTTCCAGGTTGCGGAAGTTGTCACCGTTGATGTATATTATTTACTTTTCTGCACTAGGATAGACCCAAGGAGGGGAGCACAAGTAACCGGGTTCTGGGGTCCAGTGGGAGACCAACTCGAGGAGTCGAGTCCGGGTCTCCTAACCCTAGAATTGGTAGGGTTGCTTGCCGCTCTCGTAGGGGTCTAGGGGTGTGGGATTGGCTATTCATCACGACCGTGGAATCCGTGTTTTATACTGGCTCGTATTGAAAACACAGACGTCCTAGTATATCCAATATTTCATATGTTTCTTCTGCTGTGCTTTATCTGTGATGTGATCATGCGATGTTCTGTGCTCTGTTCAGATATTATAGTATATATGATATATTATATAGACGTTGCTTATGTTTTACACCCGCGCTAGTCCTGCCTCGCTCTGGCGTTAGTTACCTAACCTAACGGTGCAGACGGGACATCGAGGCGAATGCGGATGGCATAAGCGTACGTTATATTTATCTGTGATGGTTAGGTGGACTTAAATGATGGGATATTCATTATTGAGATTAATGAAAGAAAATAAACCTAATTGATGTTGTGGAATCGAATTTCAAAATAAAACAGGTAGCTACAGTTCTTGCTTTGCATCGCGGTGTTCCTTATAGAACATCCTGCACCTTATTCGATAGGGAAAGGACCGAGATCCCTTCACCGGGAGTGACTCCTTTAGCAATAACTGGCAGATGATACATCACTCGGTTTGTCTTTTGATAGCTTCTATAGTTTCTGCTTTGCACAGTGATATATATGATATATCCCGCACCTCATTCGACGAGGAAAGGGCCGACGATCCCTTCACCGGGAGTGACCCCTTTAGCAAAACTAGAAAAGCCTCAAAAACATTCCATTTAAAAACCATTTGATTCTGCAACGAGATCATGTTCAAAGCGTTAAAGGTTTTCATAAAAACCAGCCGCAACCCTCCGTCATTTTAGGAAGTAGAGTACTTAGTATTCGTGCTGTGTTTGTTGACTTTAGTTAAGGCACAGTGTACGGTAGCTAAGTGATGTCTTCCTACACCGCATATGATGCGATTAGTTAGGACAGTCGCGTGACTTTGTTGACCTTAGTTAAGGGTCATGTGGGTGGGTCTAATTAATCACGAAATGACGGGTAGAACTTGACTAGTACTTATGATTTGTTGACCATAGTTAAGGTCATAGGTGCTAGGGGTAAAAACCTTTATCGGGAGTTTCAAGTGTTGAAATTTGCAATGAGATTGCATACCTTCTATATGCTAGTTAGATCCCGATACCCACTGCGAGTAATTGTTACTCCTAGGAGAGTTTTGCACTTTGCAATTAGCCGATCAAGTAGGTGTCTAGAAAGGTGTCAACGGGGTTACGCCTCTGGGAAAACGAGGTTTACTGTAATTAGGTCAGTGCGAAAGCACGGGGACCTCCCTCAAAGTACCGACACTGGCCTGGCTGAAAGATTGGCGAACTTGTAGAGTGTAATTAATCCCGGCTAGTCTTTCCTTTTAGGGTTTGAAGGAAGATTTGATAAAAACAGTGGGAGCCATCCTGATTAGATAAAATACATAACCAATCTAATCTTGCAAGAGCGCACGCTGAGTGTTTTCTTCTCTCTCTCTCCTGGTAGCGACCACATCACGCCTTAATCAAGATAATAAAATGGATGTATTGACCGAACCCGCTTGTTATACTAAGCTGGGGAACGTTGGTCCCGCTCCAACTTATAATTGTTATAAGACAGAGCAGGAAATTGGGGAATACCAGAATTCCTATGCCGTCCAAACGAAGAAAGTGCATATGATGCATCTCCTTCGGGTGTGTTCATTATAAAGAACTGTTTCTCAGTATCCTCTGCATCCTGGGTATATGATACCGGATCAGGATCCCAGATATGTAATCTGTTACATAGGGCTACAAAAAGGTAGAAAAACTGAGAACGGGTGATAAGTTTCATGAGACAGAAACCGAGGCAAGTGTTGCAGCCAAGTCTGTTGGTCACTGTCACCCTGTATTACGAATACATTGATTCTGAACAAATGCTATTAGATACCGAACCTGATATACAAAATCATATCAATCTCTTTATTAGTAAAGAAAGGATATAATTTTGTATTGATGGATAATGTTTTGAACATTTCCTATATAAAAAGTTGATCGGTTCAGGCACGTTATCTAAAAGCATTGACGTTCTAAATCAAACTACAGTTCCTCGTATACAGAACACACACAAGAGGAAGAGTTCAGAAATGAACGAATCATTCTTGAGGCATTGTAGACTAGGTCATATCAATGCGACCCGACTGGCTGAAGTTACATTTTTAGATGCATATTTAAATCAGTTTGAATTTACATCTTGTGGAACTTGCCAGTCATGTCACAAAGATAAGATGACCATAGCTCTGTTTATTGGAAACAGAGGAAGAGTTGGTAAACTCTTGGGACTGATACATAGTGATGTATGTAAGGTCTCCTGTCTACACATGCCAGGACTGGTTCTTTATACTTCATTATATTCTCTGATAATCTCTCAAGATTCAGTCATATATTCCTGTTGAAATATAAGTCCGAACCTTTTGAGGTATTCACAGAATATAACTAGGAAGTAGAGAACCAAAATACGGGTATAAGTATTATGTCCTATGATGAGATCAGGGAGGAGAATACTTGTGCATAGCATTCCTGGACTATTCTAAAAGAAAATGAGATTCTCTCTCAGTATTACTCCTCCGTATAAACCATAGCACGATGGTATATCGGGGCGGAGCAATCACACCCTATATGATAAGGTGTGCTCTATGATGAGTACTACTGAGTTACCTATTTCCTTTTTGGGAGTTATGCACTTGAGAAGCTGCATACCTATTGAATAGGGTTTGAATCAAATCAGTGCCTACCACTCCATATGAGATATGGTATGGGAAGAACCCATCTCTTAAGCGAGTTAAGATTTGGGGTTGTCCGGCCTATGTTTAAAGCAAAATCCGGACAAGATCGAGGCAGGATCAGTTCTGTAGAACTGGAAAGGTTCCAGCTATACAAAACTGCAGTTGATGATTTGACAGAACCATAAGATTCTATAGTTCCCGACGAACCTCAGCCTCTCCGCCGATCTAGTAGGGTTCCTCATCCGCCTGAGAGATACCTCGGTTTCTCGATGACAGTGGGAGCAAGGATTGCATCATGAGATGATGACCCAACCAGTTTCGAGCAGGCCATCGAGAGTAGGGACTCTGTAAGAATGGCTGGATGCTTAGTGATCTGAGATGGAATCCTTATACACCAACAAAGTATAGACTTTGGTTGCTATAACTGAAGGGTTAAATCCCCATCAGGAGCAAGTATATCTTGAGAAGATTACTTGGTGTAGATGGAAAAGTTGAGACTTTCAAAGCTAGGCTTGTTAAAGGTTTTCGTCATCGACCAGGCATGGATAATGATGAAACCTTTTTTCCAGTAACTATGCTTAAGTCTATCCAGATCCTACTTACCACGGCTACATACCATGACTACGATATCTGGCGGTTGGGTGCCATGACTGCTTTTCTAAATACTGATTTAGAAGAGAACGTCTATAAAAACACAGCCAGAGGTCTTCGTAAACAGTGGGAGCAGCGGAAACGTGTGCAAGTTACTTTACATAATGAAGCAGGCATCGCGAAGTTGGAACGTCTGTTTTGATGTGATAGTCAAAGTGTTTGAGTTCATCAAAATGGTAGACGAACCTTGTATATACAAAAGGGTAGTAGAGAGTAAGGTGGTCATCTTCGTATTGTACGTAGACAACATACACTTGATAGGAAAAGAGTTTCCTATACTACAATCGGTCAATCTCCTATTATCACAAGGATTCTCCAAATAGGATAAAGATGATACCTCCTAAATCCTGAGATTTGGACCTATGAGATAGATCTAAAGGGATATTAGGGTTCTCACTAGGTATAGTGAGATTGTATCAATCGATCCTGGGGAGAATCACTGGAAGGGTTCCAGAGTTATAAAGACGACTGAATGTCAGTCACAGGCATTGTCTTTACCCTTAGTAAAGGGACGGTATGTTGGAAAAGTTCCAAGCTAGATACCGTGGCAAACTAGACGATAAAGGATGGTAACATCGCTATTAAAGATACTACCAAAGAGGCAGTTTGGGTGTAAATTGGTTCATAAGATGAACTAGGTTCCTGCCATTGTATGACAATGGAAGTGTGGCTTCGGTCCTGGAACCCTGGTCCCATCAGTGACCCAGACAAATTCTGAGGCAGCATCACCTGATCATGGAGATAGTTGATCTCCAGGGTGATCGAGGTTAGGAGAGAAGACTCAGAGGACAACACGGCGGATCCACTCATGAAGGCCCTTTTCCCAAAGAGAGATTTTTAGGGGATGGTTGAGTATTAGATACTGCGACCACTGCTACAGATGGCCCTAGTGCAAGTGGGAGATTGTTAGTTATATGTATGCCCTAGAGGCCATTACTGTACATTGGATGTATATTGTAGTGGATGCTGGGACATATATAGATAGGACTTTCTTGCTCGACATGATAGTACGCTATCTGGTTGCTCTTTATCTTAACATGTATACTTTCTGTCTCTCTGATTACATGTTGATAAAGCCCTTAGGATGTGTACCCGACTTCCAGGACTGTGATGCAGATCATACTAGTGGGGCCTGGGTAGTCAATGAGTACATCCTTCATTGTTCCTAGTCGAGGGAATATCGAGACGGGGCATCGATATTCCAGAGTAGAATAGCGTATATCTTCTCGACCTATGCGATGGGCGATGGATGATCGCATATCCATTGGTGTTTGACATCGGAGATGGTATGCGGGTGCTCAGTGGAGACTGGGTACACTGAACGGACTCGCCGAGAACTCCCAGATGGTATTATACCTCACGTCAGATGGCAGTTCTCTGGTGACACTGGTACAGCTTAGTCTGTTGACTCGAGATCGTCATAGAGTCTTGTGTGTCTCCCACTGTGCTTTGATTTCCACCCTACCACGGCTCTACTGAGTTGTGCAAACAGGTGGTTCTTGGGTACAGTCCCGATTCACATGGAGGCAATGAGCGATAGGAGGGGATTCGTCTCTCCCGGTATTGGGGGTTGATGTTGCGCAATGCTCGACTGGCCATAACAGGAAATCCCTGGCCAGGGTTGCAGTGATATACTGGTAAGAGTTATCAGTAGCTTCACGAATGTTATGGACCCTACGTCGGCATGACTTATCGAGTTATTGGGGTCTGACGTTTACCACCCCTAGGCGAGATATGCGACATATCAGACGAACAGACCGGACTGTACGGTAAGTGTTACTGGTTGGATTCACAGGAGTGTGAGCGGGCTTGCTTGTCGATCTTCTGATCGCTCAATACCCGGGTGGCCGTTACGTTTAGCAGACCGCTTGCGGCTTGTGGGTGTTTGATATGATCATCATCTGCTGGCGGCGTATTGACGAGTCTTTAGAGTCCTACACAGAGGTTTACTGGATCAAGCGAAACGAAATAGGAGCGCATATGAGATATGTGCGGGACCGAGAATAATTAGAGTATGCGATACCGTATTCCATTCTCGCGACGAATGTATCGATTGGTTATATGCGATATAACCTAGTTATCGAATCAAGGATTGATTCGATAAGCCGATACATATGATACTAGTCGGTTATATCCGATATGACCGGATCGTTAAATCAAGTGTTGATTTAATGATTTAGTGCATATTTATATATTTGATATATTACTTTGCGTTAACTAGTATTGGTTCACTTTAAAAGGATTTTCTCACTTGAATTGTGCACATTGTATATGCGATATAGTTTTGTGCACATGTTTGTATCATGTTTGATGATACATGCTTACTTGGTTAAGTGTAAAGAATCAAACCATGGTTTAAGTTAATGATTAGGGTTTTGATTATTTATTCATTTATCTTTCTTATTTATTCATTTTGGAAAAAGAAAAAGATAAATGAATGATTGAATGTTTTGTTTTTAGTTGAAGTTTCTTGAAACTTTGACTAAGTCACTCTTTTGTTCTTATGCTTAACCCTAACCATCCTTTTAACCATGGTCTTTTCTCTACACTTAACTATAGTTGAAAGTATGATAATTATTGATTTATTTTTTCTAATTATTAAGACTTATCATATCTTCTTCTTCTTCATCTTCTTCAACATGAAGAAAGCTAGTGGCCATCAATGGCAACTAGTGAAATTGAGTGAGAAATCCAAATATAAAGTCTACCCACTTCCTATTTCTTCATCCTCTACCTCTTGCCAAGTTGTATAGGATGTTTGCTTCACAAGTTTTCAAAGCTTGGTGAAGTTGGAGCTTGTTCTTGTGATGCTTCGACGTAGATCATCTTCGGCATCGAACCGACGATCAAGCCCGCCCATTCTTCGATGATGCCAATGCTAGAGTCGTGAGTTCGATTTGGACAGCGGAGGGAGATCATCGTGGAACTTAGGAAGTGGTGGACCGGATCTACAAAGGTTGTAGCCCCTTTCCTTTAGATACATTTCCATTTACTTGCTTGCTTCGCCTATATATCTAGTTGACGATCCGTATTAGGGTTTGTAGGCACCCGTAAAATTTGATTTGTGCATGTTTGATCACTTGTGAGACTCCATTAGAGTGCCTAGGAACCCTACACTTTGATCCTTGCAATTTGCATTAAAAATGAAATGATAATGGTCATCTCTTGATTAAGCCATGACATATATCTCACTAATTATCAATTCACAATAATTCACACATATATGTGAGAATGCTTCATATTTCTCTCATTCTATCATAGAGTTTCTCTCTCTTGCTCTTCCTCTTCCTCAAGCTCTCCCCTCTCATGTGTTGAGAAACACTTGAGCTTGAGAAAAACCATTCCATAGTAATCTCTACTCTCATCTAGGGTTCTAGGATTGGCACTTCTAGCACCCTAGTTACTTCTAGCTTGAAGTTGAAGCCAAAGGTTGAGGCTTTCGGGTGGATCCTTCTTCGACGTGAGAAGACGACAAAGGTGATTCCTTTCTACTACTCCAAGGAGTAAGGAGAGAAGGACTTAAAGCCCTAGGTATAACCATTCTACCCTTTAGCTAGTTTCTAGTTAGCTTTTAGTTAGTTTTGTTTAGCAAAGATCCCGACTTTGTCTAATCCATGTTGCCTAGAGTAGTAAAAATCCGATTTTTATTCCGTTTTCCGCCTCCCCGTAAGCACCGGGGTGGGCAACGTGGACTTCCAGTGGTATCAGAGCCTAACTAAATATAAACTAGCTAGGTAGTAAAGTGTATAGAAATTCGATCGGAAAAATCGCAAAACTACGACATGCAAAACCCAAGTTTCTGTTAAAAATTTTTCTGCTCTAAAAATAAAAAGTCATACTCCAAAAATCATCTCAGGGTTTTGTGAAGAAGCCCACCAAAAACGGTCGAGTGATCCCTTCAAAGCGCCGCGGTTCCGCGGCAATGGGTATACTTTTGCCGCGGAACCGCCGCCATTTTGACTCGGTTCATGACCGAGTTTGGTGCAGTGTTTTTAGGTTGTGGTTTTGGGATTTTTAAGATGGTTTATATCAGCCCAGATTTTCCAGAAAAGAAATTTGTATTTGGGGGCCTATAAATCCGTATTTTTGATCGGACTTCACTACACTTTGACTAAAGGGTTATATCTGTGATGTTTATATGTATTGAACGTCGGCTAATCGCTATATGTCGATTAGTGGGGCTTATACATATCTGTGATCTGTGTTTGATGCTGGTATGTGTATATGAATGCGTTGGATTGTCGCGGGTGAATAGCCGGGGTGGATGTGAGATGAGTGTTTCTTTTTCTTTCATTCATGTAATATGTAAATTGATGTATTATTATTTGTATGGCCGCACAACCGGGTCGGGGTTGTAGCCGTCATTGTATAATTCTTTTTACTGTTTTTGCTCCTAGGATAGACCCATGGAGGGGGTGCACTGTAGGGTTCCTAGGCACTCTCAAGAGGTCTCACAAGGCATCAACCATGCCAATTTCAAATTTTGTGGGTGCCGAGAAACCCTAATACGGATCGTTAACTAGAATTTTAGGCGAAACAATAAGCTAGTTAACATCTTAACTAAAAGTGAGAAGCTACAACCTTTGTAGATCCGGTTCTCCACTTCCTTAGCTCCACGTAGACATCCTCTCGTTGTCCTAGTCGGATCTCGGACTCTAGCATCGGCTTCATCGGAGAAATGAGAGGACAAGTCGTCGGCTACGATGCCGAAGATGATCTACGTCGAGGTTACACAAGATCAAGATCCAACTTCACCAAGTTGTGAAACTTGTGAAGAAAACACCCTATACTACTTGGCAAGAGGTAGAGGGTGAAGAAATAGGAGGTGGGTTCACTTTAGAATTGGATTTCTCACACTTTAGCTCAAGATGCCACTGTTGGTAGCAAGCTTTTTCTTTGAAGAAGAAGATGAAGAAGATGATAGAATATGATAAGTCTTGAATTAAAAGAATAATGAAAATGAAATACTTATCATATCCTAACCTTGGTCAAGTGTAGAGAGTTAACTATAGTTTATATGAGTGGTTAGGGTTAGGAGAAGAAGACAAAGTGGTCACTTGGTCAAAGCTTTATGAAGCTTCAACAAGCTTCATAATAAAAAGAAACCATTTTGTTTTCTTATATCTTTTTCTCAAAAAGGAAAAGATAAATAATTAACCAAAATAAGAAACCCTAACCATTCACTAAACATGGTTTAAGACTTTACACAAATCCAAGTGAGAATGTATCATCAAACATGATACAATCAAGTGCACACAAAATATATCACATATACAATGTGCTATACAAGTGAGAAAATCCCTTTAAAGTGAACCAATACTAGTTAATGCAAACTAATATATCAAATATATAATTATACATTAAATCATTGAATCAACACTTGATTCAATGATCCGATCATGTCGCACATAACCGACTAGTATACAATGTATCGATTTATCGAATCAATGATTCGATAACTAGGTTATATCGCATACAACCAATCGAAACATTCATCGCCAGAATGGAATACGGTATCACATACACGCATTATTCTCGGTCCTGCACATATCTCATATGCGCTCCTATCTCGTTTCGCTTGAGCCAGGAAACCTCTGTGTAGGACTCTAAAGACTCGTCAATACGCTGGTAGCAGATGATGATCATATCAATCACCCACAAGCCGCAAGCGGTCTGCTAAACGTAACGGCCACCCGGGTATTGAGCGATCAGAAGATCGACGAGCTAGCCCGCTCACAATCCTGTGAATCCAATCAGTAACACTTACCGTACAGTCCGGTCTGTTCGTCTGATATGTCGCATATCAAGTCTAGGGGAGGTAAACGTCAGACCCCAGTAACCGATAAGTCGTGCCGATATGAGGCTCATAACGGGTGGAGAAACTACTGGTAACACTTACCAGCAAATCTCTGATCAGCCCTGGCCAGGGACTTCCCTGTTACAGCCAATCGAGCACAGCGCAACATCAACCCCCAATACCGGGAGAGACGAAACCCCTCCTATCGCTCACTGCCTCCATGTGACTCGGGACTGTACCCAAAGACCACCGTTTTGCACGCCCTCATGGACGTGGTAAGGTGGAGATCAAAGTACAGTCGGAATCACACAAGACTCTATGACGATCTCGGGTCTACAGACTAACCTGTACAAGTGTCACCTGAGAACTGCCATCTGACGTGAGGTATAATACCATCTGGGAGTTCTCGGCGAGTCCATCCAGTGTACCCAGTCTCCACTGAGCACCCGTATACCATCTCTGATGTCAAACACCAATGGATATGGGATCATCCATCGCCCATCTCATGGGTCGAGAGGCGTATACGCTAGTCTACACTGGTATATCGATGCCCCGTCTCGATACACCCACGACTAGGGACCTTGAAGGATGTACCTTTGGACTACCAGGTCCCCACTAGTATGATCTGCATCATAGTCCAGGTAGTCAAGTACACATCCTAAGGGCTTTATCAACATGTAACTATAAGACAGTTTAAAGAGACTAGTAAACATGTTAAGATAAAGAGCAACCAGATAGCATACTATCATATCGAGCAAGAAAGTCATCTCTATATATGTCCAAGCATCCAATATAATATACATCATCTGTACAATACTGGCCTCTAGGGCATACATACAACTAACAATCTCCCACTTGCACTAGGGCCAGCTGCTGTAGTATCGCATACCGAGCATCCCGAAGAGTCTCTCAAACTGTATCTGGGGAATGGCCTTCATGAATGGATCCGCCGTGTTGTTCTTCGTGTCAACCCTCCTGACCTCGATCTCCCGGCGATCAACTATCTCCCGGATCAGGTGATACCGCCTCAGAATATGCCTGGATCGCTGATGGGACCTGGGTTCCTTGGCCAAAGTCACCGCTCCATTGTTATCGCAATACAAAGGTATTGGATGCTCAATGGATGGAACCACTCCAAGTTCAATAATGAACTTCTTGATCCAGACAGCCTCTTTAGCAGCATCGTTGGCAGCGATGTATTCAGCCTCCATCGTCGAGTCTGCCACAGTTTCCTGCTTGGAACTCTTCCAGCTAACCGCCCCTCCGTAAAGGGTAAAGACAAATCCCGACTGCGACTTAGAGTCGTCCTTATCACTCTGGAAGCTCGAATCGGTAAAGGACTCCACTTGGAGTTCTCCGTTACCATACACCAAGAGCATCTCTTTAGTCCTTCGTAAGTACTTGAGAATGCTCTTCACAGCTGTCCAGTGACTCTCTCCAGGATCAGCTTGATACCTGCTCACTATACTTAGTGAGTATGCAACATCGGGTCTGGTACATTGCATCGCGTACATGATAGAGCCTACAGCCGAAGCATAGGGTATCTCTTGCATGCGAGCTCTCTCCAAATCAGTCTTGGGAGACATCTCTTTGGAGAGAGTGACTCCAGAGATCGTGGGCAAGTTCCCACGCTTGGATTCTTCCATACTAAACCTCTTTAGTATGGTGTCGATGTACCTGGATTGGGACAATCCCAATATCCGTTTGGATCTATCTCTATAGATCCTAATTCCCAATATGCAGGAGGCATCACCAAGATCTTTTATTGAGAATCTTTATGATAAGAAGAGCTTGACCGATTGCAGCATAGGAATATCATTTCCTATCAAGAGTATGTCGTCCACGTACAATATGAGGAAGACAACCTTACTCTCTGCCACTTTCTTGTAGATACAAGGTTCATCTGGATTTTTGACGAAATCAAACTCTTTGATAACGACGTCAAAGCAGATGTTCCAACTCCGCGATGCTTGCTTTAATCTATAAATGGATTTAAGCAGCTTGCACACCTTCCCGCTGCTCCCACTGTCTACGAAGCCCTCTGACTGATTCATGTACACGCACTCTTCTAAATCACCATTTAGAAAGGCGGTCTTAACATCCATTTGCCAGATTTCGTAGTCATGATATGCAGCGATAGCAAGCATGATCCGGATGGATTTAAGCATAGCCACCGGAGAAAAGGTTTCGTCATAGTCCACACCTGGTCTTTGACGAAAACCCTTTACAACAAGTCTAGCTTTGAAAGTCTCCACTTTCCCATCTACACCAAGTTTCTTCTTGAAGATCCACTTGCTCCCAATGGGTTTTACCCCTTCAGGAGCAACTTCCAAAGTCCATACTTTGTTGGTGTACATGGATTCCATCTCGGACCGCATAGCATCCAGCCATTTCACTGAGTCCCTACTCGTGATGGCCTGCTCGAAGCTAGTTGGGTCATCATCCTCCATGATGCAATCCTTGCTCCCACCATCCATGAGAAAACCGTAGTATCTCTCAGGTTGGCGAGGAACCCTACTAGATCGGCGGAGAGGCTGAGGTTCATTGGGAGCTACTGAATCCTCGTGTTCCACTAAATCTTCTGTTGTGTTTTGTTCAGCTGGAACCTCTTCCAGTTCTACCTCAGAGCCACTAATCTCTTTTGCAAGAAATTCCTTTTCTAAAAAGGTGGCATGTTGAGCAACAAATACTCTTTGTTCCTCACTGTGGTAGAAGATATATCCTCGCGAATGTTTGGGATATCCAACAAATTTACACATAACAGACCTTGCCTCGAGTTTGTCCGGTTTTTGTCTTTTGACATAGGCCGGGCAACCCCATATCTTTATAAAATTAAGATATGGTCTCTTCCCCTCCCATATCTCATATGGTGCGGTAGGCACAGATTTGGTGGGAACCCTATTCAGTAGGTATGCTGCTGTTTCCAGTGCATATCCCCAGAAGGAAATAGGTAACTCAGCTACACTCATCATAGAGCGCACCATATCTAATAGGGTGCAGTTCCTCCGTTCTGATACACCGTTGTGCTATGGTGTATATGGAGGAGTTAGCTGAGAGAGAATTCCATTCTCTTTTAGGAAGTCCAGGAATTCAATGCTCAAGTATTCACCTCCTCAATCAGATCGTAGGATTTTAATACTTTTTCCGGTTTGGTTCTCGACTTCTTGTTTATATTCTCTAAATTTCTCAAAAGCTTCTGATTTGTGTTTCATCAGGAACACATATCCGAATCTAGAGAGATAGTCAGTGAATGTAATGAAGTACGAAGAACCATCCCTGGCATGTGTAGACATGGGACCGCATACATCACTATGTATCAGTCCCAAGAGTTCGGTAACTATTTCTCCGTGTCCCGTAAACGGAGTTTTGGTCATCTTGCCTTTGAGACATGATTGGCAAGTGTCATAAGATGAAAATTCAAATGGATTTAAATATCCATCCTTATGCAACTTAGCTAATCGTGTCGCATTGATGTGACCCAGTCTACAATGCCACAAGAAGGATTCGTTCAGTTCAGAACTCTTCCTCTTGTGTGTGTTTGTTATACTCAGAACTGTTGATGATTTAGAACGTAAATGCCATTGCACAACGTGCCTGATCCAACCAACTTTTGGTTACGGAAAATGTTCATAACATTGTCCTGTAATACAAAATTATATCCCTCTTTACTCAACAAAGAAACCGATATAATGTTGCATATCAGGTTCGGCATGTAATAGCATTCGTTCAGAACCAATGTATTACCAGTTGGTAATACAAGGTGATATTCCCCGACAGTCTTAGCTGCAACAATTGCACCATTTCCAACTCTAATGTCTTTATCACCTTCTCCAAGTTCTCTACCTTTCCTTAGCCCATGTAACTGATTACATATATGGGATCCTGACCCGGTATCTAATACTCAGGACGTAGAGCAAATGGAGAAACAGTTCTCTGTAACGAACACACCCGAAGAAAATGCATCATCATGTACTTTCTTCATTCGGGTGGCATGGGAATCCTGGTATTCCCCTATATCCTGTTCATTCCTATAACTCTTATAAGAAAGAACGGAACCAACGTTCCCCAGCACAGTATAACATGCGGGTTCAGTCAATACATCCATATTATTATCTTTATTAGGGCATGATATGGTCGCTACCTGGAGAGAGAGAGAAGAAAACACTTTAGCGTATGCTCTTGCAAGATCAGATTGGTTATTATCTTATCTAATCAGGATGGCTCCCACTGGTTTTTATCAAATCTTCCTTCAAACCCTAAAAGGAAAGACTAGCCGGGATTAATTACACACTACAAGTTCGCCAATCTTTCGGCCAGGCCAGTGTCGGTACTTTGAGGGAGGTCCCCCGTGCTTTCGCACGAACCTAATTAATGTAAACCTCGTTTTTCCAGAGGCGTAACCCCGTTGACACCTTTCTAGACACCTACTTGATCGGCTAATTGTAATGTGTAAAACTCTCCCAGGAGTAACTCTTACTCGCAGTGGGTATCGGGATCCAACTATCTCATAGAAGGTATGCAATCTCATTGCAAATTTCAACACTTGAAATTCCAATTCTAAAGTGAACCCACTTCCTGTTTCTTCATCCTATACCTCTTGCCAACTAGTATAGGGTGTTTTCTTCACAAGTTTCATGACTTGGTGAAGTGGGAGCTTGATCTTATGATGCCTCGATGTAGATCATCTTCGGCATCGTGGTCGATGACCTAGCCCGCCCATTTCTCCGATGAAGCCGACTCTAGAGCCCGGGATCCGTTTTGTACAGTGAGGGGACTTCATCACGGAGCTATGGAGGTGGAGCATCGGATCTACAAAGGTTGTATTTCCGTTCTTGTAGTTAAGTTGTTAACTAGTTTCATTTGTCGCCTATATATCTAGTTAACGATCCGTATTAGGGTTTCTCGGCACCCGTAAAATTTGAAATTGGCATGGTTGATGCCTTGTGAGACCTCATTGGCGTGCCTAGGAACCCTACAACCTTCTCCTAGTTCTCTACCTTTTCTAAGCCCATGTAACTGATTACATATATGGGATCCTGACCCGGTATCTAATACCCAGGACGTAGGGCAAATGGAGAAACAGTTCTCTATAACGAACACACCCGAAGAAAATGCATCAACATGTACTTTCTTCATTCGGGTGGCATGGGAATCCTGGTATTCCCCTATGTCCTGTTCAGTCCTATAACTCTTATAAGAAAGAACGGAACCGACGTTCCCCAGCACAGTATAACTTGCGGGTTCGGTCAATACATCCATATTATTATCTTAATTAAGGCATGACATGGTCGCTACCTGTAGAGAGAGAGAAGAAAACACTTTAGCGTATGCTCTTGCAAGATCAGATTGGTTATTATCTTATCTAATCAGGATGGCTCCCACTGTTTTTATCAAATCTTCCTTCAAACCTTAAAAGGAAAGACTGGCCGGGATTAATTACACCCTACAACTTCGCCGATCTTTCAGCCAGGCCAGTGTCGGTGCTTTGAGGGAGGTTCCCCGTGCTTTCGCACAGACCTAATTAAAGTAAACCTCGTTTTCCCATAGGCGTAACCCCGTTGACACCTTTCTAGACACCTACTTGATCGGCTAATTGTAATGTGTAAAACTCTCCCAGGAGTAACTCTTACTCGCAGTGGGTATCGGGATCTAACTATCTCATAGAAGGTATGCAATCTCATTGCAAATTTCAACACTTGAAATTCCCGATAATATTTTGCCCCAAGCATCCTATGACCTTGACGGAGGTCAACAAACCACAGGGTGCAAGTCAAGTTCAACCCGTCATTTCTTGATTGAATCAAACCCACCCGCACGACCCTTGACGGAGGTCAACAAGGTCGTACGACTACCCTAATCCAATCTGCATCACATGCATAAGCAGATAAATACTAGTTAGCTACCGCACACTACGCCTTGACGGAGGTCAACAAACGTAGCACGAATACTAAGTAGGATTTATCTGAAATGACGGAGGGCTACGACAGGTTTTTCTGAAAACCTATTGCGTAATGAACTTGATATCGTTGTAGAATCAAATGAAGTTTTGTAATGGAGTGATTTTGAGGCTTTTCTAGTTTTGCTAAAGGGGTCACTCCCGGAGAAGGGATCGTCGGCCCTTTCCTCGTCGAATGAGGTGCGGGATATATCATATATATCACTGTGCAAAGCAGAAACTATAGAAGCAATCAAAAGTCAAACCGAGTGTGTACCATCTGCCAGTTATTGCTAAAGGAGTCACTCCCGGTGAAGGGATCTCGGTCCTTTCCTCATCGAATAAGGTGCAGGGTATATCATATATACCGCTATGCAAAGCAAGAACTGTTGCTACCCTTTTTATTTAAAATTTGATTCTACAACATCTTAGGTTTCTTTTCTTTCATTAATCACATTAATAAAGTCCCATCATTTAAGTTTCCTAAACATCACAGATAAATACGATGTACACTTATGCCATCCACATTCGCCTCGATGTCCCCTCGTGCACCGTTAGGTTAGGTAACTAACGACAGAGCAGGGCAGGGCTAGTGCGGGTGCAAAACATAAGTAACGTCTATATAATATATCATATATACTATATACTGTATCTATCACAGAACATCATATGATCACATCACAGATATCGCAGCAGAAGAAACATATGAAACATTGGATATACTAGGACGTCCGTGTTTTCAATACGAGCCAGTATAAAACACGGATTCCACGGTCGTGATAAATAGCCAATCCCACACCCCTAGACCCCTACGAGAGCGGCAAGCAACCCTACCAATTCTAGGGTTAGGAGACCCGGACTCGACTCCTCGAGATGGTCTCCCACTGGACCCTAGAACCCGGTTACTTGTGCTCCCCTCCTTGGGTCTATCCTAATGCGGAAAAGTAAATAATATACAAAAGGTGACAACTTCCGCAACCTGGAAGTGTCCCAAATAAAAGAATATTACATACAAGTTTTTTTTACATGAATGAAAATGAAAAACACTCATCTCACATAAAAACCCCCGGCTATTCGAACACGACGATCCAATATAACATATCCAGCAACACATAACATCACATGTCATCAACGTAAGTAAATATGCGCATCCCAATTGTCGTTGACATATAGCAACGAAACCGGCGATATCACATATTACACTTACGGTCACAGAAAAGAAAGTGTAAAACTACAACAGTTGGAATCCGCAACCTCTTTAGACATCGCATGCCTAATCAAATGAAATACTTAGACATCACATGCCTAACAATTATAAACCCCGCATTTTAGTCCCATTATCGAAAACTCTTTTCAATAACAAGTGAGACTAAACCGCTAGATTTATAACATTCATTCAGCTATCTCATAACTGTTTATGAATTCCAATCATTGTATCCCATTCCGGATAAATAGAAAATATTAAACTTTCCGATCGAACATTCGAACACCCAAGTTTTCCCGAAACCGATCAACACATGAAATAAGTTCAAAGACATTCACTTCATGCCTCAGTACCAACGGTCCAGCCGTAGAAGGGTCAAGCCAACGCCTCACATGTGGCACGCCGTACTGCCCCAAACCCTAAGGTTCAAAGGGCAGTTCAAGACGGTCACATAATCGAGTTAAGGTTTGTTGTCTTCTAGAGGGACCATCGCGTTACTTGCACTACTTAGAACGTCATTAAACTACGGAAAAGTCCAACAATTGGAAATTTCCGGGAAGGGGAAAGATTGGGTATTTACATCCGGTCGAACTTTTTAACATATTCTAAAATTATCCGGAAAAACACATAGACAAAGTTTGATAATCCGATCGAATCTACGAACTCCTAATACAACCCAGAAAACTCAACTCTTGAGTTCAGATTAAAAATTCCCAGGAAAACCAACACTGCAACATAGGAATTACTGTGCAAAATTGAACAACAGAGGAGACTAGATGGCCGCGGAACCGCCGCATTAGGCATGCTAATGCCGCGGTTCCGCCGCGCTTCTATGGCATTAGGCTATCGAATTTCACAGTAACTCTTACAATCACCTGCTAATTTTTCTGCATATTTTTAATATGGAAAAAACCCAGTTTTTGAAAAAAGTCCAGAGAGCAAGTTTAGGATTAGGGTTTCGATTCGTTCGGATTTCAAACGTCGTCTACACTTCGCCTAAGGTTCTAGCTAGGCACTGATACCACTGTAGGGTTCCTAGGCACTCTCAAGAGGTCTCACAAGGTATCAACCATGCCAATTTCAAATTTTGTGGGTGCCGAGAAACCCTAATACGGATCGTTAACTAGAATTTTAGGCGAAACAATAAGCTAGTTAACATCTTAACTAAAAGTGAGAAGCTACAACCATTGTAGATCCGGTTCTCCACTTCCTTAGCTCCACGTAGACGTCCTCTCGCTGTCCTAGTCGGATCTCGGACTCTAGCATCGGCTTCATCGGAGAAATGAGCGGACAAGTCGTCAGCTACGATGCCGAAGATGATCTACGTCGAGGTTACACAAGATCAAGCTCCAACTTCACCAAGTTGTGAAACTTGTGAAGAAAACACCCTATACTACTTGGTAAGAGGTAGAGGATGAAGAAATAGGAGGTGGGTTCACTTTAGAATTGGATTTCTCACACTTTAGCTCAAGATGCCATTGTTGGTAGCAAGCTTTTTCTTTGAAGAAGAAGATGAAGAAGATGATAGAATATGATAAGTCTTGAATTAAAAGAATAATGAAAATGAAATACTTATCATATCCTAACCTTGGTCAAGTGTAGAGAGTTAACTATAGTTTATATGAGTGGTTAGGGTTAGGAGAAGAACACAAAATGGTCACTTGGTCAAAGCTTCATGAAGCTTCAACAAGCTTCATAATAAAAAGAAACCATTTTGTTTTCTTATATCTTTTTCTCAAAAAGGAAAAGATAAATAATTAACCAAAATAAGAAACCCTAACCATTCACTAAACATGGTTTAAGTCTTTACACAAATCCAAGTGAGAATGTATCATCAAACATGATACAATCAAGTGCACACAAAATATATCACATATACAATGTGCTATACAAGTGAGAAAATCCCTTTAAAGTGAACCAATACTAGTTAATGCAAAGTAATATATCAAATATATAATTATACATTAAATCATTGAATCAACACTTGATTCAATGATCCGATCATGTCGCACATAACCGACTAGTATACAATGTATCGATTTATCGAATCAATGATTCGATAACTAGGTTATATCGCATACAACTAATCGAAACATTCATCGCCAGAATGGAATACGGTATCACATACACGCATTATTCTCGGTCATGCACATATCTCATATGCGCTCCTATCTCGTTTCGCTTGAGCCAGGAAACCTCTGTGTAGGACTCTAAAGACTCGTCAATACGCCGGTAGCAGATGATGATCATATCAATCACCCACAAGCCGCAAGCGGTCTGCTAAACGTAACGGCCACCCGGGTATTGAGCGATCAAAAGATCGACGAGCTAGCCCGCTCACACTCCTGTGAATCCAATTAGTAACACTTACCGTACAGTCTGGTCTGTTCATCTGATATGTCGCATATCAAGTCTAGGGGTGGTAAACGTCAGACCCTAGTAACCGATAAGTCGTGCCGATGTGAGGCTCATAACGGGTCGAGAAACTACTGGTAACACTTACCAGCAAATCTCTGATCAGCCCTGGCCAGGGACTTCCCTGTTACAGCCAATCGAGCACAGCGCAACATCAACCCCCAATACAGGGAGGGACGAAACCCCTCCTATCGCTCACTGCCTCCATGTGACTCGGGACTATACCCAAAGACCACCGTTTTGCACGCCCTCATGGACGTGGTAAGGTGGAGATCAAAGTACAGTGGGAATCACACAAGACTCTATGGCGATCTCGGGTCTACAGACTAACCTGTACAAGTGTCACCTGAGAACTGCCATATGACGTGAGGTATAATACCATCTGGGAGTTCTCGGCGAGTCCGTCCAGTGTACCCAGTCTCCACTGAGCACCCGTATACCATCTCTGATGTCAAACACCAATGGATATGGGATCATCCATCGCCCATCTCATGGGTCGAGAGGCGTATACGCTAGTCTACACTGGTATATCGATGCCCCGTCTCGATACACCCACGACTAGGGACCTTGAAGGATGTACCTTTGGACTACCAGGTCCCCACTAGTATGATCTGCATCATAGTCCAGGTAGTCAAGTACACATCCTAAGGGCTTTATCAACATGTAACTATAAGACAGTTTAAAGAGACTAGTAAACATGTTAAGATAAAGAGCAACCAGATAGCATACTATCATATCGAGCAAGAAAGTCATCTCTATATATGTCCAAGCATCCAATATAATATACATCATCTGTACAATACTGGCCTCTAGGGCATACATACAACTAACATGCACAAACTACCGGGTATCTCGAAGTGCCGAGTGGCCAACTCACGGTGTTGAGGGAGGTTACTTCGCTTCGGGTACTTGGCGGGTAGTTTGCCGCACCCGTAGGGGTCTTGGGTGGGGTATTTGGCTATTCACCGTGACCGTGTAATCCGCTTTTCGTTGCAGGCTCGAACGGATTGCGGATTCCTAGTATATCCAATGTATTCATCTGTGATATGTAATGTCTATCATTGCTATATATTTATATACTATAACTATTTAGGCGTTGCTTATGTTTTACAGCCGCGCTAGCCAAGCCCCCGCTCTGTCGTTAGTTAAGTAACCTAACGGGTGATGACAGGGCCCCGTGGCGAATGCGAATGGCATAAGCGTACGTCATATTTTGGTTGTTTTCTGCAATGGTAGGATTAAATGATGGGACGCATTAAAAGAACTAATGCAAGAAAATAAACCAAGTAAAAGTCGATTGGAACACTTTGAAAACCATTCGGTTCTTTTCAAAACTAAACTTTTAAACGCGGAGCTTGAACCACTCTTTTTAAAATCTATCTCGTTCCATCGATTATATCAAGTTCACTACGTTCACGGTTTCGCCAAAACCATTCGTAGCCCTCCGTCATTCCACATGAATGGTCAAAAAGTATTCAAGCTATGTATTTTGGCCAAAGTCAAGGCATAGTGATTGGTAGCTATTGGGTATTCATGTGCAGCATAGATAGATGCGTTGGTTTGGGATAGTCGTGCTGCCATTTTGGCCAAAGTCAAAGGTAGGTACGGGTGGGTCCAAATTAACCAGGAGAATGACGGGTAGAACTTGACATGTGACTTAGGATATTTTGGCCAAAATCAAGGTCATAAGAGAATGGGGCAAAAATCCACATCGGGAGTTTCATAAGTACTGAAACTTGCTAGCGCTGCATACCATTTGGAGTGTGATGATTCTGGTAGGATTCCATCGGTTTTATCACGCGATGATATTTGGATCCCGATCCTACTATGAGTATATGCTACTCCTCGAGAAAACTCTCACTTAACGATCAATGCTATAAACCTAGTACGTGTCTAGAAAGGTGTTAGCGGGGTTACGCCCACAGGGAAAAGATGTTACTTAATTAAGGAACTTCGCGAAAGCGTTGGAAAACCTCCCTCGAAGTACCGACACTGGCCTGGCTGAACGGTTAAGAAAGTATTGTACGGTGAGATTGATCCCGACTAATTCTTTCTTTACGGTTTGAGAAGGGATTCGAGAGACAGTGGGAGCCATCCTGTTTAGACAAACTAAAAACCACTCTAAACTTGCAAGAGCATCATGCTAATGTGTTTCTTTTCTCTCTCCTAATTGCAGCGACCATTCAAGATGACCGGACTTAAGTTATTACTGGATAAAAACATACTGACAGGGCCAAACTACAAAGATTGGCTCAGGAATGTCAAGATGGCAATCACTTACGACAAGTTGGGGTATCTCCTTACCACCAAAGCTCCCCCTGTCCCAGGTCCCAAAACCAGTGTCGCGGATAGGGAAATCCGTAAGACCTGGGAAATAGATTGCGCGAAGGCCAAATGCCTCGTACTTGCCTCGATGGACAACGAACATCAGAGGAGGCACAAGAATATGGACCTAGAGTCCATATTTCTTCATACAAAAGAACTGTATGGAGAGCAGTCTCGTATCGCCAGATACGAAGTGTCGAAGAAGTTGTTTTCGGCAAGGTTGGCCGTCGGATCATCGGTAGCGAAACACGTGCTTAAGATGATTGGCTACATAGAGGAGCTCGCGGAACTTGGGACCACGTTGGAGAATGAGCTCTATACGTACTTGATTCTTCAGTCCCTTCCTTCCACTTACGCCCAGTTCATTCTGAACTTCAACTTACAGGAAAAGGAAGTTGAACTTTCAGAGCTCCTCAACATGCTGAGGAGTGCAGAGGGCACCCTACAGAAAAGTAGGGAGACATCCACTTTGTTTGTAGGAGGATCTTCCTCTTCTAGGTCCAGGGCGAAAGCCAAGGGCAAGAAGAAGAAAGCCCCCGCCAAACCAAGAGGCGGTGTCAGTAAAGTGGATACGAAGGGAAAAGGAAAGCCAAAAGCAACAAAGGTAGCGGGGAAGCTTGTGAGGAAGGAAGAGTGCTTTTACTGTCACAAAAGTGGACACTAGAAACAGGATTGCAAGGCTTGGAAGGGCAGAACCCAGGATCTGAAGCAAGTTGCGGCTTCAGCTTCAGGTGTGTATGTTATTGAAAACTGTCTATCAATAAACTCTACATCCTGGGTATTGGATACCGGATCAGGATCTCAAATCTGTAATTCTTTGCAGGCGTTGAGAAAGCGTAGAGTTTTGAAGGCAGATGACATGACCCTCAGAGTTGCAAACGGAGCTAGCATGGATGCTGAGGCCGTGGGGGACTATCACCTGGGATTGTCAGATGGACACTTTTTGGTTTTGCGTAGCTGTTATTTTGTACCAAATGCAACCTGTAATATCATTTCTGTATCTTTATTATCTAAAGAAGGTTATGAATTTGCATTTGTAAGTAATGTAGTGAACATTCACCTTAATCAAGTTTTGATTGGGTCAGGTACATTAAACAACGGTATATACGTATTGAACCAACCACAGATTTTCAATGTCCAGAATACACACAAAAGAAAGTCTCCAGAAATCAATAAAACTTTCTTATGGCATTGTAGACTGGGTCACATCAATGAGAGAAGGTTGACTAAGTTACATGCAGATGGATATTTGGATCCGTTCGAATATCAATCGTATGCAACTTGTCAATCCTGTCTCAAAGGAAAGATGACAAAGACTCCGTTCACTGGACACGGAGTAAGAGCGAGCGAGCTCTTGGGACTCGTACACAGCGACGTGTGCGGTCGAATGTCTACATATGCGCGAAGCGGTTATTCTTACTTCATTACTTTTACGGATGACTTTTCAAGGTACGGTTATGTCTTCTTAATGAAACATAAATCCGAGGCTTTTGAAAAGTTCCAGGAATATAAGAATGAAATAGAAAAACAAACAGGCAAAAGTATCAAGGCACTGAGATCTGATCGAGGTGGTGAATACTTGAGTGCCGAGTTCCTGGGTTACTTAAAAGAGAATGGAATTCTCTCTCAGCTTACTCCTCCATACACTCCGCAACATAACGGTGTATCGGAGAGACGGAACCGAACCCTATTGGATATGGTATGGTCCATGATGAGTAACGCTGAGTTGCCGCGATCGTTCTGGGGATATGCGCTAAAATCAGCTGCATACCTTTTGAACTGAGTTCCAACTAAGACTGTGCCTACTACACCATATCAGATGTGGTGTGGGAAGAGACCCTATCTTAATCACATTAAGACATGGGGATGTCCAGCTTTTGTAAAAAAGCAGCATGCGGACAAGCTCGAGGCACGCTCAGTACAGTGCAAGTTTGTGGGATATCCAAAGAACTCCAAGGGATATTTCTTCTATTGCGAAGAGGAACAAAAGGTTTTTGTTTCTCGCCATGCCCACTTTCTAGAACACCAGTTCATAGAAAAAGAAGTGGGAGCGCAATAGAACTGGAAGAAATTCCATAACCACGAGCTATTACTGAAAGCTTAGTAGAACCAGAGGGTTCGAAAGATCAGGACATTCCCACGCCACTCCGCAGAAGTAGTAGGCAGTCTCATCCACCCGAGAGATACTACGGTTTTCTCATTGACGGGGATAGAGAGGATTGCATCATAGATTGTGATGAGCCTACTAGCTTTCAGCAAGCCATTCAGAGCGTCGACTCGGTAAAATGGCTGGATGCAATGCAGGCCGAAATGGAGTCCATGTACACCAACAAAGTATGGACGTTGGACATTGCTCCAGATGGGGTAAAACCCGTAGGATGCAAATGGATCTTCAAAAGGAAGATTGGTGTAGATGGACAGGTTGAGACCTATAAAGCTAGACTGGTTGCAAAGGGTTTTCGTCAGCGACCTGGTTTGGACTATGACGAAACCTTTTCTCCAGTAGCTATGCTGAAATCCATTCGGGTCCTTCTTGCCATTGCTGCCTTCCACGATTATGAAATTTGGCAGATGGACGTAAAGACCGCTTTTCTAAATGGACATTTAGAGGAGTGTGTCTATATGGACCAGCCAGAGGGTTTCATTCAGAGTGGGAGCAGCGGAAAGGTGTGCAAGTTGCTTAAGTCCATTTATGGACTAAAGCAGGCATCGCGGAGTTGGAACATCAGTTTTGATGAGACGGTCAAGGAATTTGGCTTTATCAAAAATCCAGATGAACCATGCATCTATTGTAAATTTGTAGCGAGAACTATAGTATTCCTCGTTTTATACGTGGATGACATTCTCTTAATAGGAAATAACATTCCTATGCTATAATCTGTCAAGGGGTTCTTGTCACACAGGTTCTCCATGAAAGACCTGGGTGATGCCTCATACATTCTGGGGATCCGGATCTACCGTGACAGATCCAAGAGGATTTTAGGACTATCACAGTCAAGGTACATCGACACCATACTAAAAAGATTCAGTATGGAAGATTCCAAGCGCGGTAATCTACCGGCTTGTCACGGGATCACCCTCTCCAAAGAGATGTCTCCCAAGACTGATTTGGAGAGGGATCGCATGACTATTATACCCTACGTTTCTGCGGTAGGCTCTATAATGTATGCGATGTTGTGTACCAGACCAAATGTGGCTTTTGCACTGAGTGTGGTAAGCAGGTATCAGTCAAACCCTAGGGAGAAACATTGGATAGCGGTAAAGAACATTCTCAAGTACCTAAGAAGGACTAAGGAGATGTTCTTGGTGTATGGCGGAAAAGACCTCCAGATTGAGGCCTTTGCTGACTCCAGCTTCCAGAGTGACAAGGATGATTCCAAGTCCATGTCGGGTTTTGTCTTTACCCACAATGGAGGGGCGGTGTGTTGGAAGAGCTCCAAACAGGAAACCGTTGCTGACTCGACTATGGAAGCGGAATACATCGCTGCATCTGATGCCGCAAAAGAAGCTGTCTGGATGAGGAAGTTCTTGAAAGAACTTCAGGTGGTTCCATCCATTGTTGACCCAATACCTCTGTATTGTGACAACAACGGGACTATAGGTTTAGCGAAGGAACCCAGGTCCTATCAGAAATCCAGACACATCTTAAGGCGGTATCACCTGATCAGGGAGATCGTGGATCGCCAGGAGATCGAGGTTCAGAGGGTTGCTTCAGAAGATAACACTGCAGATCCATTCACCAAGGCCTTGCCCCAGACTCAGTTCGAGCGGCTGATCGAGATGATAGGTCTTCAATACGCCAGTACATGGCCTTAGTGCAAGTGGGAGATTGTTAGTGTATATGCCCTAGAGGCCATTACTGTATCATACTAGTATGTATAGTACTTGATGGAAGCTTGGGATATTCACAGTTGTATATACAATCTTGCTCGAAATGGTAGTATGCTACTTGGTTTGTCTCTCCTTCAATATGTGCATGTGTTTCTTTTAGCATATCGCTTATATACATATTAGTAGAGCCCTTAGGATCTTTGCTTGATTACCAGCGTTGTGATGGCGCTCACACTCATGGGGGCTGGGTAATCCATAAGCACATCCTTATACAGGTCCCTGGTCATTGGACTATCGAGACAGGGCATCGATACTCCGGAGTAGACTAGCGTATGCGCTTCTCATCCCAGCGTGGGAGACGATCTGTCCCACAGCCCTCAGTACGTCGTACTTGAGATAGTATGCGGGTGCTCGTTAGGTTACGAGTACACTGGACAGGACTCGTCGAGAACTGTTGGTTGGTATTATACCTATCGTCAGTTATCAGTTCCCAGGTGACATGAGTATAGCTTAGTCCGCTGACTTGACACTGTCACTTCGCCTCGAGTGTGTTCCTACTGCACTTTGATTACTACCCTACCACAGCTCAAAGGAGTCGTGCAAACAGTTAGTTTTTAGGTGCAGTCCCGAAGCACTTGGAGGCAGTGACGATTAGACAGGATTTGTCTCTCCCGGTATTGGGGGTTGACATCGCGCTGTGTCTAGGAGAGCCATTACACGAGTAGTCCCTGGCCAGGGCAAGCGAGATATACTGGTAGGTTTCCAGTGTTATCTCAGGGTGTTCTGGGCTACACTCCGACACGACTTGAACCGCTATTAGGGGACTGACGTTTACCGCCCCCTAGGCCCACCATGCGATGTATCAGACGAACAGACCGGACTGTACGGAGACTGTCACATACAGGCTCAGTAGGAGTTCAGATGGGGTCACCTCGTCAGTCTTCTTATCGGCATCTACCTGGGGACCGTTACGTACAGCTAGTGCCGCTTGCGGTCTGTGGTTAAACCCACTGCCAGCGTAGTGTCGAGTCTTTAGAGTCCCACACAGAGAGCTATTCGCCTTTAGGCAAAATGAGTAAAGGTCGCATGGTTTTGCGACAGGGTTCGTTCACATCCGCACACTTGTGCACGTTTGCTGTCCGGACAGCTTATACTAGCGGGCTTTGGTTTAAGCCAGATCCTAGTATATGATTTGGGATTGGTTTTATCTCTTTGTATTCGTGTTCCTCGGATCACGAATACGGATGCGTATGCACAGTTGCTTGAGACAGAGGGAGAGGACTTTGATTAGGGTTAATGACCATTGTCATTTTTATTAACCCTAATGCTTATGTGTGTATTATGGTTAATTGATATTAGTTTAATATAATTGTGCATGGTTATGGTTGTTGACCATTTGACATTCTTGACTTGTTGACTTAGGTTGACACTTTGACCATCATCATTTCATTTGGAAGATGCTCTTTGATCCTTGCGATTTGCATTAAAAATGAAATGATAATGGTCATGTCTTGATTAAGCCATGACAATTATCTCACTAATTATCAATTCGTAATAATTCACACATATATGTGAGAATGCTTCATATTTCTCTCATTCTATCATAGAGTTTCTCTCTCTTGCTCTTCCTCTTCCTCAAGCTCTCCCCTCTCATGTGTTGAGAAACACTTGAGCTTGAGAAAAACCATTCCATTGTAATCTCTACTCTCATCTAGGGTTCTAGGATTGGCACTTCTAGCACCCTAGTTACTTCTAGCTTGAAGTTGAAGCCAAAGGTTGAGGCTTTCGGGTGGATCCTTCTTCGACGTGAGAAGACGACAAAGGTGATCCCTTTCTACTACTCCAAGGAGCAAGGAAAGAAGGACTTAAAGCCCTAGGTATAACCATTCTACCCTTTAACTAGTTTCTAGTTAGCTTTTAGTTAGTTTTGTTTAGCAAAGATCCCGACTTTGTCTAGTCCATGTTGCCTAGAGTAGTAAAAATCCGATTTTTATTCCGTTTTCTGCCTCCCCGCAAGCACCGGGGTGGGCAACGTGGACTTACACTAGGATCTGGCTTAAACCAAAGCCCGCTAGTAATAACTGCCCGGACACCAAACGTGCACAAGTGCGCGTATGTGAACGAACCCTGTCGCAAAACCATGCGACCACTACTCTGTTTTGCCCAAAGGAGAACAACCCTCTGTGTGGGACTCTAAAGACTCGACACTACGCTGGCAGTGGGTTTAACCACAGGCCGCAAGCGGTACTAGCTGTACGTAATGGTCCCCAGGTAGATGCCGATAAGAAGACCAATGAAGTGAACCCATCCGAACTTCTACTGAGCCTGAATGTGACAATCTCCGTACAGTCTGGTCTGTTCGTCTGAGAGTATCGCATGTCGGGACTAAGGGGCGGTAAACATCAGTCCCCTAATAGCGGTACAAGTCGTGTTGGAGTGTAGCCCAGAACACCCTGAGAAAATACTGGAAACACTACCAGTAAATCTCGCTTGCCCTGGCCAGGGACTTTGTGTAATGGCTCTCCTAAACACAGTGCGATATCAACTCCCAATACCAGGAGAGACGAATCCTGTCTAACCGTCACTGCCTCCAAGTGCTTCGGGACTGCACCCAACTACTACCTGTTTGCACGACTCCTTTGAGCCGTGGTAGGGTAGTAATCAAAATACAGTGGGAACACACTCGATGCGAAGTAGCAGTGTCAAGTCGACGGACTAAGCTGTACTCCTGTCACCTGGGAACAGTTATCTGACGATAGGTATAGTACAAACCAACAGTTCCCGACGAGTCCTGTCCAGTGTACTCGTAACCTAACGAGCACCCACAGACTATCTCCAGTACGACGTACTAATGGCTGTGGGACAGAACATCTCCCCTGCTGGGATGAGAAGCGAATACGCTAGTCTACTCCGGAGTATCAATGCCCCGTCTCGATAATCCTACGACTAGTGACCTGTATAAGGATGTGCTTGTAGATTACCCAGCCCCCATTAGTGTGACTGCCATCACAACGCTGGTAATCAAGCAAAGATCCTAAGGGCTCCACTAATATGTATAAGCAATATGCTAAAAGAAACACATGAACATGTTGAAGTAGAAACAAACCAAGTAGCATACTACCATTTTGAGCAAGATTGTCTGTACAACTGTGAATATCCCAAGCTTCCATTAAGTAATATACAAACTAGTATGATACAGTAATGGCCTCTAGGGCATATACACTAACAGATAGGTCGGGTCTACGGAAACCAGCGGGTCGCGAAGGTATGCCTTGCCGAAACATCTTCGTCCGAGCAGTCGACCGACGATGCTGAGGTAAAAAACAACATCGAGGGTTCTCTGGACACCCGAGACGAGCGGACGAAGGTCCGGGGGATGCCGGTCGAACCACTGACCGAGGTGCCCCTAACAGAAGGGGACGATGAAAAAATCGTCCAGGTCGAATCACTCCTGACAAGTACTCGGCAAGATGACCTGGTCGGTTTCCTCAAAAATAACTCCGACGTCTTCGCCTGGACGCCTGCTGACATGCTTAGGATCGACCCCAAAATCATTTCTCACAAGCTCGGGGTCGATCCTGCGGCCCGACCCGTCATACAGAAAAAGCGAAGTTTCGCTCCGGTCAAACAGAAGGCTATCAAAGATGAGGTTGATCGACTTCTCGCCGCCAACTTCATCCGGAATGTACCCTACTCGGAGTGGCTGGCGAACGTAGTTCTGTTCAAGAAGTCAAGCGAAAAGTGGTGCATGAGCGTCGACTTCACCGATCTCAATAAGGCCTACCCCAAGGACAACTATCCTCTCCCTCAGATAGATCAGCTCGTCGACAGCTCGGCCGGCCACGAGTTGATGAGTTTCATGGATGCTTTCTCCGGCTACAAACAGATCCGTATGAATCCGGAAGATGAAGATCTTACCGCATTCACAACGGACCGGGGGGTATACTGCTACAAGGTGATGCCCTTCGGCCTCAAGAATGCCGGGGCCACATACCAACGGTTGGTAAATCGCATGTTCAAGCCACAGAGCGGCAGGAATATGGAGGTCTACGTTGACGATATGCTCGTCAAATCCACCTCGTCGGCCGACCATACCAGGGATCTGGGCGAGGCCTTCGAAGTGCTCCGCAAGTTCAAGATGAAGCTAAACCCCGCCAAATGCGCATTCGGAGTCACAGGGGGAAACTTCCTCGGTTTCATGGTCTCTCACCGTGGAATTGAAGCTAACCCATAGAAAATCGACGCTATGCTCAACATGGTCGCGCCCAAGACCAACGTCAAGATCATGCGGCTCACGGGACGAGTCGCTGCTCTGAGCCGTTTCATGTCCAGGTCGGGGGAGAAATGCCTCCCGTTCTTTAAAGCTCTGAGGAAGATCCCGAGGTTCTAGTGGTCGGAGGAGTGCTAGGCCGCCTTCGACCAATTGAAGAAGCACCTCGCGACGCCACCACTTCTCACCCGACTAGTTGAAGAAGACAAGCTGTCGCTGTACCTGGCGGTATCCGACCAAGCAGCAGGCTCGACGCTCGTCCGAGAGGTCGGTGGAGCGCAGAAGCCGGTGTACTATGTGAGCCATGTATTGAAGGACGCAGAAACGAGGTATCCAACCATAGAGAAGATTGTCTTGGCCCTCGTAGTGACCTCAAGGAAGCTGCAGCACTACTTCTAAGCACACACCATCATCGTCCTCACCGAGCGCCCGTTGGAGCCTATCCTTGCATCACCAGAATCCTCGGGCCGCTTAGAAAAGTGGAGGTAGGAACTATCTCAGTTTGACATAAAATATCGCCCGAGATAGGCCATCAAAGCGCAGGCCCTGGCCGATTTCATCGTTGAATGCACCATCCATAGCAAGAAACCGGAGTCCACGCCGCCCCTCGCAACTAAGTGTCCCATCGCGGAAAGGCCTGGCTTGGTTCCTGAGTGGGTCATCTACGTCGACGGGTCTTCAACCGAGGAAGGCTGTGGTGCCGGCCTCATTATCCGGGGCCCGAACGAGACGGAAATGGAGTACTCTCTGAAGCTCGGTTTCAAAGCCTCGAAAAACACGGCAGAGTACGAGGCCCTCCTGGCTGGGCTGCGCATGGCCGCCGGGATGGGGCTGAAGACAATTGAATCCACAGCGACTCGGCCCTTGTCGTCAGCCAAGTGACCGGCCACTTTGAAGCTCGGGAGCCTCTGATGATGAAGTTTCTGTTGGATATATGCACTACTAAAATAGGGGGTTGCCCCTACAGATATTGAAATCCGTAGGGGCAGATTTATGTTGGCCCTACGGATTAATCCGTAGGGATATAAGGTTTCCCCTACGGGCCAAGACGTTTAAGAATAAAAATATTAATTCTTAATTTGGTGTTTGCCCCTATGGAGCCGCAAACCAAGGACCTATGGACAAATCCGTAGGAGCAACTAAATAGCGATTTAATAAAGGCACAGATCGATCGCTTATGCCCATTATCTCTTTCTTCCTCTCTCGATCGCGCGCGAAACAAAATCCCCAAATCGCCACCGCCGTTATCGTCATCGCCACCGCCGTTCTCGTCGTCGCCACCGCCGTTCTCGTCGCCGCCGTCGTTCTCGTCGTCGCCACCACCGTTCTCGTCGTCGCCACCGCCGTTCAGGTTAGTAAATCTTCAACTAAATTAAAGAAATTTTTGATTATTTAGGGCTAGGGTTCATGGCTGGGTCTGAGGTTGCGGTTGGAGTTGGGGTTCGGCAGGGGTTGCGGTCGGGGTTGGGGTTGGGGTTGGGGTTAGGTTTAGGGTTGGGGTTCGGCTGCGGCTGGGGCTGGGGTTAGGGTTTGGCTTAGGGTTGGGGTTAGGTTTTAGCTGGGGCTGGGGTTAGGGTTAGGTTGGGGCAGGGCTGGGCTGGGGCTGGGGCTGGGGCTAGGGTTAGGTTGGGGTTGGGTATCGATGTATATACATGTATCATATCATGAATGATTCATTTTCATTAAATGTGGTAAAATTAAGTGTATAAAATCATGCCATATAAATAGATTGTGTTCGTGAATTGCGATCTAGTTAGGCGAACCAAAGTGTTGCATTGATGAAAGTTTACCGTAGAGAAAATTACGGCTAGCTCTATGCATTTAACCTGAATGTATCCAGTAATTACTAGCATGTATAGAAAAGTTGGTTTAATTTATGAAAAAATGGGGAGACAACATGCATGTATGCATATAGGTAACATCTGCCAATATACCATATCCAGACCGCAATCTATTTTTGCCTATTGGCTAATATGAAAATATCGGCCCGCGTATATGACATAATCAAAGTTGTTAAATCTTGATACGGTTTGTGTTTCGTTTTTTTATTTATCATATCATGTATCGTATCTGTTTCATATCGAAAGAAACAAAATTTTATGTTACAATAACGAAATAATTATGTGTAGAACCAATTACAATTTTAAAAATGATCAAATTAACAACATAAAGCAACGTACAAGTTAAAGAAAATTTCGGAATTGCAGCACACAAATACATACATATAAATCATACAAACCCATGCATTTAATAATCAAATAGCATTTTTTTCTGCCCCCCTACTTCAATATTTTGATGCATGTTTCAGTCATGTGAATTCGTATGTTGCGTATAACGCTTTATGATATCAGTATCCTACATTTGTAGTTTTAATTGTTGATTGTTATAGATGAATGCCATTGCAATAATATTTTTTGGTTGATGAATGCTATTGCAATGTAGGATGATCAGTTCTATCAATCTTGATCTCAATGGTTTAAAATCATGTTACACATACAACACGAATGCACAACAAACGCATAATTAGAGAGCGATTCGAGATGTTCAGGTTAAAACCAATATATGATACTCGATGATAATATAAAACCTTCATATTCCCATCGATACTCATATATGAAACTAAAAGCGCCACTTAGTCCCCGTCTATCGGTTAACATACGTGCGATGCTCGTTGTGACCTAGAACTATATGAAGGTTGTTAAATATCGGACAGTATAGCTCGATACT
This sequence comes from Agapanthus africanus, assembly GCA_030015575.1. NCBI lineage: Eukaryota > Viridiplantae > Streptophyta > Magnoliopsida > Asparagales > Amaryllidaceae > Agapanthus > Agapanthus africanus. The sequence goes on from CM057350.1 coordinate 209,342,063, forward strand.
AACAACCGTCATATAGTCTACGCGACGAGAAAATTCAATCGTATGGTAACCCATAGATTTGTCCCGTGTGGAAAAGTTAAGAATGTATAAAGCAAACGTCTTCATTCACTTGTGTTTTCATCCGTTTCGAGATATTTCGTCGGTACCTTTCCGCTGGTTCTCCGTGTACAAAGATAGATTAGATGTTCATTTCAACGTTGTTTCACAGCTTTGAAATGATTATCTATTCTATTACAGTATACTCGGAGAACAGCGGGGAGGTGCTGCCGAAATTTACTCGAAACGGTTGAAAGCACAAGTGATGGGTGTTCGCTCTATACATTCTTAATGGGATAGAAGCCTACCCCCGACAGCCGGAACACACACATACAACAAGAATACACAACAAACGCATAATTAGAGAGCGATTCGAGATGTTTGGGTTAAAACCAATATATGATAATATGAAACCTTCATATTCCCATCGATACTCATATATGAAACTAAAAGCGCCACTTAGTCCCCGTCTATCGGTTAACATACGTGCGATGCTCGTTGTGACCTAGAACTATACGAAGCTTGTTAAATATCGGACAGTATAGCTCGATACTAACAACCGTCGTATAGTCTACGCAACGAGAAAATTCAATCATATGGTAACCCATAGATTTGTCCCGTGTGGACAAGTTAAGAATGTATAAAGCAAACGCCTTCATTCACTTGTGTTTTCATCCGTTTCGAGATATTTCGTCAGTACCTTTCCGCTGGTTCTCCGTGTACAAAGATAGATTAGATGTTCATTTCAACGTTATTTCACAGCTTTGAAATGATTATCTATTCTATTACAGTGTACTCGGAGAACAGCGGGGAGGTACTGCCGAAATTTACTTGAAATGGTTGAAAGCACAAGTGATGGGTGTTCGCTCTATACATTCTTAATAGGATAGAAGCCTACCCCCGACAGCCGGAACACACACATACAACAAGAATACACAACAAACGCATAATTAGAGAGCGATTCGAGTAGTTCGGGTTAAAACCAATATATGATAATATGAAACCTTCATATTCCCATCGATACTCATATATGAAACTAAAAGCGCCACTTAGTCCCCGTCTATCGGTTAACATACGTGCGATGCTCGTCGTGACCTAGAACTATACGAAGGTTGTTAAATATCGGACAGTATAGCTCGATACTAACAACCGTCGTATAGTCTACGCGACGAGAAAATTCAATCGTATGGTAACCCATAGATTTGTCCCGTGTGGACAAGTTAAGAATGTATAAAGCAAACGCCTTCATTCACTTGTATTTTCATCCGTTTCGAGATATTTCGTCGGTACCTTTCCGCTGGTTCTCCGTGTACAAAGATAGATTAGATGTTCATTTCAACGTTGTTTCACAGCTTTGAAATGATTATCTATTCTATTACAGTGTACTCGGAGAACAGCGGGGAGGTGCTGTCGAAATTTACTCGAAACGGTTAAAAGCAAAAGTGATGGGTGTTCGCTCTATACATTCTAAATGGGATAGAAGCCTACCCCCGACAGCCAGAACACACACATACAACAAGAATACACAACAAACGCATAATTAGAGAGCGATTCGAGTAGTTCGGGTTAAAACCAATATATGATAATATGAAACCTTCATATTCCCATCAATACTCATATATGAAACTAAAAGCGACACTTAGTCCCCGTCTATCGGTTAACATACGTGCGATGCTCGTCGTGACCTAGAACTATACGAAGGTTGTTAAATATCGGACAGTATAGCTCGATACTAACACTGTCGTATAGTCTACGCGACGAGAAAATTCAATCGTATGGTAACCCATAGATTTGTCCCGTGTGGACAAGTTAAGAATGTATAAAGCAAACGCCTTCATTCACTTGTGTTTTCATCCGTTTCGAGATATTTCTTCGGTACCTTTCCACTGGTTCTCCGTGTACAAAGATAGATTAAATGTTCATTTCAACGTTGTTTCACAGCTTTGAAATGATTATCTATTCTATTACAGTGTACTCGGAGAACAGCGGGGAGGTGCTGCCGAAATTTACTCGAAACGGTTGAAAGCACAAGTGATGGGTGTTCGCTCTATACATTCTTAATGGGATAGAAGCCTACCCCCGACAGCCGGAACACACACATACAACAAGAATACACAACAAACCCATAATTAGAGAGCGATTCGAGATGTTCGGGTTAAAACCAATATATGATAATATGAAACCTAAATATTCCCAACGATACTCATATATGAAGCTAAAAGCGCCACTTAGTCCCCATCTATCGGTTAACATACGTGCGATAATTTATTCTTTTCAACGACAAACGCACACACAAAGCATATACACGAATTTTCTCCTTTGTCAGTATCTATCCCGTTCTTATATTTCTCAATATAGTCAGCATAACCTACAATTTATATGTTATACAGTCTAACATGGCCCATGAGTACGTCAGAGTTAAGGACTGGATGTATGTGGATTGGAAACAACGTATGCAACCTAAGTTTGTCGCAGGAGTTGCTGCTTTCCTTGAATTTGCACGCGCACATAATAAGATCATAATAGAGAAGATTCTCTGTCCGTGCGATAGATGTGGCAATAAGTACTGGCAGAAGGTAGAATTGGCAGAGCTTCATATTGTAAAACATGGGTTTACTAGACTTTATACAACTTGGAAATATTACGGGGAAAGAGAAGAATGCAGTACTGCGGAAGAAGAAGAAGGAGAACACGATAATGCGGCAGGAGAAGAAGAAGAATTCGGTAATGCGGCAGGAGACGAAAATTTATTTCCATCAGAAGAAATGGAGGATATGGTAGAGGCTGCCCTAGGTGAATCTATTCGTACCGAAGATGACATTCCTTCCGGTCAAGGACCGCGTGCGGATAAATATGAAAATTTCATGAATGATGCTAGGAAACCAATTTATGAGAATGCGAAGTATTCCATCCTCTCATGGTTCGTCCAACTTTTCCAGATTAAGTGCCTAAATCGATGGAACAACAAGTCATTCACAATGCTTCTTTCGTTCTTGAAAGATTCTATGCCTCCGGAAAATAATGTGCCCGACAGCTGGTATGAAGCCCAGAAGATGATGTCTGATTTGGGTCTAAAGTGCGAGAAGATTCAAGCATGTCCTAAAAATTGCGTGTTGTACCGGAAAGAGAATTCAGATTTGAAAGAGTGTCCAACATGCGGAGAGGCCAGGTATAAGCCAAAAGATTCTGATAAGAAGCCTGATATACCTGTGAAGATAGCACGATACTTTCCCATAACACATAGGCTACAGAGGCTATTCAGGTGCAAGAAAACAGCCGAGGCAATGATTTGGCATCACCGTGCTCCTCCAAGCGAAGATGGAAAAATGAGCCATCCAAGAGATTCACCGGCATGGAAGGATTTCAGTAGGAGGCATGCAATATTCAGTAGCGATCCTCGCAATGTCCGGCTCGGACTGGCTACTGATGGCTTCTGCCCATTCAACTATATGGCTGGAAGTCACAGCACATGGCCCGTTGTAATGATAATTTATAATCTGTCGCCTTGGTTGGCTATGGACCAATCATACTTTATGATGCCTCTTCTTATCGACGGACCAAACTCACCGGGGAACAATATCGACGTCTATCTCCGACCTCTGATCGAGGAGTTGAAATCTTTGTTCATTGATGGTGTAGAGACATATGATTCAAACACAAATACATCCTTCATACTGCGTGCGGCTTTAATGTGGACAATTAATGACTTTCCTGCGTATGGAATGCTATCAGGTTGGTCCGTATATGGTCACAAAGCATGTCCTCATTGCCATGAACACACAACATCAAAATTCTTGAATTTTAGCAGGAAGGTCTGTTATTAAGGCCATTGACGCTTCCTGCCTCCAGACCATCCCTATAGGTTAGACACGGTTCACTTTGATGGTCATCAGGAGCTTTTTGGACCTCCATCCCCATTGTCCGGAGAGGACGTAACTGCTAAATGGGATGGTTACAATAACGTGACCTTCAGGATGGATCCGACGAAACAGGTCAAACCACAATATTGGAACAAGTTAAGCATTTTCTTCGAGCTTCCGTACTGGTCTACAAATTCAGTGCGTCATTGTCTGGACGTCATGCATATAGAGAAGGGAGTATCAGAGCACATACTTAACTTGCTTCTTTGTAAAGACGGGAAATCGAAAGACAACATGAATGCTCGGATGGATCTACAAGAGTGGGGAATAAAAGTGAATTGCACCCTAGACCGGTAGCGGGTAAACCGGGCAAGTTTGTACTTCCCAATGCCATTTATCATATGTCACAACCGGAGAAGAAAAGATTCCTGCTGGTGTTGCATGATTTGAAAGTCCCCACAGGTTTCTCAGGATCATTCAGCAAGAAAATCAAAATTGTGAAGGGCAAGATCGATGGGCTGAAAAGTCATGATCACCATGTTATCGTGGAGCACCTTCTTCCATTAGCCCTCAGGACTTCTCTCCCCGACTCGGTTGGTCTAGTAATCAACGACCTATGTTGTTTTTTCAGGGAGTTGTGTGCTAAAACACTGGAGGTTGCGACGCTGGATAAACTAGAAAATTCTATTGTGTTGATACTTTGCAAGTTTGAGCGTATTTTCCCATCGTCATTCTTCGATATCATAATACACTTGACGGTTCATCTTGCAACTGAGGCGTAGTTAGCCGGACCGGTACAATATCGATGGATGTATCCCGTCGAGAGGTACGTGTAATTTTTCGTTTCACGCAATTTATAAATTTATTGTTGTCCTGTATGCCCGTATTTATTTATTCAACATATTCTCATTAGGTACCTCTACACTCTTAAGAAGTATATACGCAATAAAAATCGACCAGAGAGTTCTATCATGCATGGTTATCTTCTTGATGAAGCAACCACATTTTATTCCCGCTATCTGGACGAGAACATTGAGACAAGGCTTAACCGACCACGAAGAATTCAAGACGGGCCATATGGTAAAACCGAGTATAAGAGGGTAGACACTATGTTTATCAACAAGATATACCGGTTTATCTTTCTTAATTGCGCATGTCTTGAACAAATTAAAGAGTAAGTTCTTTTGGATTAATTGTTATATCTGTGTTTGTGTGTGTATGAAATGATATAATATTAATGTCACAATTATTTGTCGAAAACAGAATTCATTTTAACGAGGTACGTGAGGGGCATCCTGATTGGAACGAAGAACGTTTGGAAAAATACCATCAGGATAATTTTTGTGATTGGGTCACAGATCATGTAAGTTATTCGACTAACATTTTATTGCTATCAGTTTTAATCTAAACTTGTATCGTTGTGTATTTGTCATAAAATTTGTTTTGTTAGATCCACGATCCGAACTTGTCTGCATCATTTGAGAGTGATTCAAGATGTTTAGCTCAATTTCCTAGTATGGAGGTTGCATATTACAAAGGATTTGGTGTCCTTGGATACAAATTCGAAGTTAAGGACATAGAAACATCTAGAACCACTCAGAATAGTGGGATTGCGACGGTAGGATCGGACGGTGTGATTTACTATGGGTACTTAAATTGTATACTCGGCATCCACTATCCCGGATGATCAGAACCCTTTTATATATTCCAGTGTACTTGGTACGATCCGCGAACCGATACGGACAGGTGGAGAAGCAATCTTAGGACTTGGAAAGATAAATATGGATTGACCAGTGTGAACACACTTCTATTTTACGGTTAGGACGATCCGTTTATCTTTCCGAACCAAGCGTTCCAAGTATACTACTCACAGTGTTTGAAGAATCCGGGATGGAGTGTTGTATGCCGATGGAAACCCAGAGATGTCTACGATGTCCCAGAATTCGAGGACAGCGATGAGGACGAAGAAGAAAGAAGGCTTAATGTGCTCCGACCGTCTGTTTCGAAGGATGGGTTGTCTTCGACCGATTATGAAGTTACGTGGGTTATAAATGACATCGACGATGAAATCCAAGTAGATATGTATAATGTGCCCACGAAATGAAAAAGGTTATTAGTAATGTTATATTATTACTTCACAAAAGATTTTACTCCCTGTGGATGGCGACCCCCGAGGCAGAGAGAGCGGCCCTCCTATCTACTCCGGCGTTTGCGAGAGTCGACGTAGAGACATGGCCTCTATTGTGCGAATATTTCGACTCCCAGCGCAAACAGGTATGTATTTTAAATGTAATTCATTGTTTAGGATATAATTTATTTTTTGTGTTCCTTAATTAGAAAACTAAATGTTAATGCGTTGTGCAGAAACAGTCCGCTCAGAATACAGAGAACAGGAAGTCGGCGAAGAGGGGTCGCCCTACTTACACAGGTGGCTCGAGGAACATTACTCGAGCCATGGAGTTATCAGTAAATTACAATAGACCGACCTTTGTGATATTCTGCAATATTAAGAGTTATTTTCTAATATTTCTAATATTAAAAGTTACTTTCTAATATTGCAGACATCTCGGACCGTGGCGACAGGTGGTACACCGAGCGTGCTGTCCGCATATCTTGCCGTCCACGGCACCTCGACAGATCCCACCACGGGCGAGCTTCGATATCCCGACGTCGCTACCTAGGAGTATTGCGTAAGTGTTAATATTTTTTCTACCCAAATTTGCAATTTTAGTTTTGGAAGGTTCAAGTTTAAATTTTATACTTATACTTTACTGCTTAATGTGGGTGTAGGAGCGGGTGGTTGAGCAGGCCTAAGCCTCGGGGATCGATTTTACCAGACAGAGCGATCCGAGGCTGCTGACCCCGGTTCTGGACGCCGCACACGAAGGGCACCACGGAGGTTGGGAGAGAGGCCGGGGACTGGGCCCTAGAAGGGCCCATATGAGGTTGGACTCCACCCCGGCGGTTACTTCCTCCGTCTCTAGTGACCGACGTTTCCATCAGGAACTGGAGAGCTTGAGGGCCACCGTTCAGGAGTTGAAGGAGATGCTGGTATGTATACTACTTTATAGTAAAATATCATATCATATTATATAGATATCAACATATCCATAATTAGTACGTAGCTTGAGCTTATTTGGTTTTAGACTTAAGTTTGATTAATCATACATACATATGTAATTAAAATAAATAACGGTTTTCCAAACTAGATATCCAAACGGGGTTTCGAAATAACTTAATAATGATACGAATTCGAATAATACACAGTTCTTACACGCTTCTTACACACGTTATGTCCAGACGCGACAGGGTACATCGACCGAGCCTCCACATGCATCTCCTTCGGCTGCGGCTCCGCAAGCTACTACATCGGCTGCGGTTCTGCAGACAGCTCCTATAGCTCCACCGCCCGCTCAGACTCCCGCAGCCGCGGCTCCGCAAGCGACTACCTCGACGGCGGCTGCGCAGACTACATCGCCAGCTCCACAGGCCGCTCAGACTCCTGCTCGCGCCGAATTGCAGAGTTTATTGACCGAGGAGCAGGCGCGCGTTATTCTATCGTTATTCAGAGGTGGAGCTGGACCGAGCTAGGGTAGCTTTTTGGTTCTTATTTTTTGAAACATGTATTTATTTATATCATACACATTGTACTATATTTTGAAAAGATATTGATATTGGTTTATATTTATATCATATTCAGTTTTTGGGTTTCTTTTTTATATTATATGCGTGAGATGTGATTATGAATACTGCGATATATGTTGTGTGATGATTAATTTTATATTTGATTGATGTATATATTATTGTGCACAGGGCGGGAAAAAATTAGGCAGCCCTTTTTTTTAAAAAAAATACAGATAATGTGTACCTACGGATTAATCCGTAGGTACACATGTTGCCCCTACGGCTATATCCGTAGGGGCAAAATATCAGCAGTAACTGATATTCCCCCCTGATCTCAGTACCAGGGGGTTAGGAGTGCCCCTACGGACATATCCGTAGGGGCCATTGCTTCGCCCTACGGACTTATCCGTAAGGGCAACATATCAGGATTTTTGATATTTTGCCCCTACGGATAGGTACCTACGCAGGTATCCGTAGGGGGTAGTATGTGGCCCTACGGCTATGTTCGTAAGTACAGTTAATATATTAAAAAAAACCGTAAATAATATAACTATTTTTACCCTACGGCCTACTCCGTAGGTGCAACAGGACCTACACATAAATCTGTAGGGGCAAGATTTTGCCTGTAGGGGCAAGTTCAGGGCTTCAACTTGCACCTGCGGCCTTTGCACCTACGGGGTATTTTTTCGCCCCTACGCATATCTCCGTAGGGGCAGTGGGTTGCCCCTACGGATTTATCCGTAGGGGAAACTCTTATTTGTAGTAGTGATGTATGCCCTAGAGGCCATTATATGTATAGTGGATGCTTGGACATGTATATATGTATATTTGATATATGACTTTCTTGCTCGACATGATAGTATGCTATCTGGTTTTTACTTTATCTGACATGTTTACTTTATACTGTTCATTTGATACATGTTGATAAAGCCCTGAGGATATTTGCTTAACTTCCATGGCTATGATGGAGATCATACAAGTGGGGCATGTGTAGTCTATAACCATATCCTTAAATGTTCCTAGTCGTAGGTATATCGAGACAGGCCATCGATATTCCAGAGTAGACTAGCGTATACGTTTCTTGACCCATATGATGGGCGATGGATGATCCCATATCTATTGGTGTTGTGACATCGAAGATTGTATACGGGTGCTCAGTGGAGACTGGGTACACTGAACAGACTCACCGAGAATTCCTATATCGTATTATATCTATCGTCGGATAGCAGTTCTCTGGTGATACTGGTACAGGTTAGTCTGTAGACCCGAGATCGTCATAGAGTCTTATGTGTTCTCCTACTGTACTTTGATTTCCACCCTACCACGGCTTTGCTGAGTCGTGCAAACAGGTGGCTTTTGGGTATAGTCTCGAGACACATGGAGACAGTGAGCGATAGGAAGGGTTTCGTCTCTCCCGGTATTGGGAGTTGATGTTGTGCAATGTGCGATTGGCTCTGACTTGAAGTCCCTGGCCAGGGCTGATGAGATTTACTAATAAGTGTTATCAGTAGTTTCTCGACCGGTCATAGTCCATATCGACATGACTTATTGAGTTATTAGGGCTCGACGATTCCATCCCTAGACTTGATATGCAGCATATCAGACGAAGAGACCGGACTGTACGGTAAGTGTTGCCAATGGCTCGACAAGAGTTTTGACGGGTTCGCTTGTTTTTCTTCTGATCGCTCAATACACGGGTGGCCGTTACGTTTAGCTGACCGCTTGTGGCTTGTAGGTGTTTTGATATGATCATCACCTACTGCCGGCGTATTGACAAGTCTTAGAGTCCCACACAGGATTTTTCTAGCTCAGGCGAAATGATGTGAAGTGCATATGAGATATGTGCGGAAGCTCGACTAAATGCGATTATGTGATACCATATTTTAATCGGGCATTTATTATTGGTCGGGCCGCATTTAATGTGATCGATTTATTAAATCAAATGTTGATTTAATATTGATTTTTTAGCTCACTTTTAATTAAACCTTTTCTTTTGGATGTATGCATATATGATTATACATACACATGATGATGTGCATGCACACATACATACATATATATGTATCATGGTTGATGATACATAGAAGATGGCAATACAAGACTTACTGGTTGATAAATATCTTCTATTTTGTGTATGGATTAAAGTAAAAGGAAATTAGCTAAATGACTCATTCTTTCTACACAATTCTTAGTTGACCTTTGACTTAACCCTAGTTAGATTTCCTTTGTTCTTTAACTCATCCACAAAATATCTAGATATTTAGATAACCATGGTTATATTTGAGAGTGTCTCATATATATTCTTTGTTTTTCATTTTATTAAAAAAGTTTTTCATTATATCCACAAAAGCTTTTGCCATCTTCACCTTCCTCCTTCTTCAAGCTCTCTTGAGTTTTGTTTTGAGTGAAGAACTTAAAAAGAAAGGGTTTTTAAGTGATTTTACAAACTACAAAACTATTCTACACTACCCTATCCCTTTAGTGTAGAGTGTTTGCTTCATTTTGTGAAGCTAAGAGCTTGATCTAGAAATCTCCGGGTGGATCATCGTAGACGACGAAGGACCTTGAGCGGAGTTGTTCCAAGCTTCGTGCAAAGCCATAGGAGTCCTAAAGACCGAAGGAGTTGGCTACAAAGGTTGTATTTCTTTTTCCTTTAGCTTAGACTTCTTATTATGTTGATATTACCCTAATCTCTAGTTACGATTCGTAGTTCGTTTGTAATAGCCCTCTAAAATTTAAAAGTTCACTACTTTATGATGTTGCAACCTTACTAGAGGCGCTATTACACACCAACATAGTATCAGAGACTAGCTAGAGCTTTAGGGTAAACCGGACGACGTTTAAAAACTTAATTGTACATGAAAAATGACATTTTTGCATGCTCACTAGAAATTTTTTCAAAATTTGGAATTTTTGTTATTAAAAATGTTCAGAAAATAGAGCAGGGCTTTCTATGGATCCCCAAGAAAAACGAGCGCCTAACCCGACACAACGACTGTGGAACCGCGGCCAAATAGGTGTATTTGCGGCGGTTCTGCGGCGCCGTTGGTGAGGCTTGCACCGTGCGCTCTTGCGTTGATCCGTAGGTACCATATATGCTCTCTAGTTATTTTTATGCAGGTTCAAGTGTTGAGATCTATTACAACGGTGGGTATGTTGATGTGTTGATTGATATATTTTAACGTCGTGTATGCTTTTCAATTATTGATGTGATATGATGTATAGGATCGTCGTGATTGAATGGCAGGGGGTTTTATGTGAGACGAGAGTTTATCTTTTTATTCATGTAAAATTCATTGTATATATTATTCTTTTATTGGGGCACATCCGGGTTGAGGATGATGTCTCCATTGATGTATAATTTACTTTTCTGCATTAGGATAGACCCAAGGAGGGGAGCACGAGTGACCGGGTTCTGGAGTTCAGTGGGAGGCCATCTCGAGGAGTCGAGACCGGGTCTCCTAAACTCCAGAATTGGAAGGGTCACTTGCCGCTCTCGTAGGGGTCTAAGGGTGTGGGCTTGGATATTCATCATGACCGTGGAATCCGTATTTTCTATCTTAGGCTAAGTATAAAATACGGAGTTCCTAGTATATCCAATATTTTCATATATGTGTTTCTGCTGCTAATTATTCTGTGATGTGATTGCTTAATATCTGAGACGAATGTAATATTGTTATATATGTGATGTGTAATACTGTTTTTCGTTTCTTTCTGTAATGGCTTAGGAACTTAAATGATGGGAATACATTTATGAGATTAATGTAAAAGAAAAGAAACCTAATGATGTTGTAGAATCGGATTTGAAACCCACTCGGCTCCTTTTTATGAAAAAGCAAGTTTCAAAAGATGCGGAGCTTAAGCCACTCCTTTTCTAAAAACTATTTAGATTCTACAACGAAATCAAGTTCAAAGCGTTAAAAGTTTTCATAAAAACCATCCACAGCCCTCCGTCATTTTAGGAAGCAGAGTACTTAGTATTCGTGCTACGTATGTTGATTATAGTCAAGGCGTAGTGTACGGTAGCTAAGTGATGTCTTTATACAAAGCATATGATGCGGTAAGTTAGGACATTCATGTGATTATGTAGATCATAGTTAAGGGTCATATGGGTGGGTCTAGTTAATCACGAAATGACGGGTAGAACTTGACTAGTGCTTATGATATATTCACCATAGCCAAGGTTATAAGCATCTAGGGGTAAAAACTATATCAGGAATTTCAAGTGTTGAAATTTGCAATGAGATTGCATACCATCTATATGATATTTGGATCCCGATCCCACTGTGAGTAAGAGTCACACCCAGGAGAGTTTTACACTTTACATTTAGCTAATCCAGTAGGTGTCTAGAAAGGTGTTAACGGGGTTTGACCTCTGGGAAAAATGAGGTTTATTTTAATTAGGTCCGTGCGCAAGCACGGGGAACCTCCCTTAAAGTACCGACACTGGCCTGGCTGACCGGTTAGCGAAACTGTAGAATGTAATTAATCCTGACTAGTTTTCTTTTCAGGTTTGAAAGAAAATTTGATAAAAGCAGTGGGAGACATCGATTAGAGAAGATAATAACCAATCTGATCTTTGCAAGAGCTTTTCGCTGAGTGTATTCTTTTCTCTCTCCTAATGGTAGATACCGATGACGGGACATAAGCTTCTTTTAGAGAAAAACAAACTGACTGGACCAAATTATAATGAATGGTTGAGGAACTTGAACATTGCACTCACATATGATAAAGTATCATATGTCCTCACTACCAAAGCCCTACCCATCCCAGGACCTGAATCATCTGTTTCGGATAGGGAGATCCGAAAAACATAGGATATTGATTGCAACACGACCACGTGCCTCGCGCTTGCTTCTATGGACAGTATCCATCAGAAACAGCACGAGAAGATGGATGTACAATCCATCTTTCTTCATACAAAGGAGTTGTATGAAGAGCAATCTCGTACTTTACGATACAAGGCATCTCGAAAGTTGTTTCAGATGCGGTTAGCCCCCAGCGCATCAGTAGGAGACCATGTTCTGAAGATGATTGGTCTTATAGAAGAACTTGAGGAACTGGGATGGACTATGGATAATGAGCAATATACAGGTATTGTTCTGCAGTCTCTCTCCCCCGCCTTTGCTCCGTTCATAGTGAATTTCAATATGAACGATTTGGAGAAATCATTGCCTGAACTTCTCAATATGTTGAGAAATGCAGAGAGCATGCTTAAGATAGAGAAAACTCCCACTCTGCTTTATGGGCCATCTTCCTCTTCAGTCCCGAAAGTCAAGGCCAAGGGAAAGAAGAAGAAGAATCCCACCAAGCCGAGAGGTGGAGTTGAAAAGGCGAAGGGGAAAGACAAGTCTGGGACCGTGGGAAGTGGAAAAGGAGAATGTTTTAACTGCCACAAGTCGGGACACTGGAAACGCAATTGTGCTTTGTACCTTGCAGATCTCAAGAAAAAGAAGCATGTTGATGCTTCCGCTTCAGGTGTGTTTGTAACTGAAAATTGTTTTTCATTAAACTCTAAATCTTGGGTATTAGATACCGGTTCTGGTTCTCACATCTGTAATTGTATGCAGGGATTGAGAAACAGTAAAGTTTTGAAGACTGAGGACCACACTCTACGGGTTGGAAATGGTTCCACTGTACATGTTGTATCCGTAGGATAGTATCATCTGGGGTTGCTTTCAGGATGTATTTTGGTTTTGAACCCTTGTTATTTTGTACCTGGTATGCTATATAATATAATATTCGTATCTTTGTTGGACAATAAAGGATATCATTTTGTGTTGCAAAATAATGTTATGAACATTAACTTGAATCAACGGTTGATTTGGTATGGTACACTAAGTAACGGAATTTACGTCCTAAACCAACACACAGTTTTCAATATACAACATACAAATAAAAGAAAGATTTCAGATATAAATGAATCTTTTCTTTGGTATTGTAGATTTGGTCATATTAATGAAACAAGACTAAATAAGCTACATAAAGATGGATATTTAAAACCTTTTGAATAAAAATCTTATGCGACTTGTCAGTCTTGTATCAAAGGTAAAATGACCAAAACTCCGTTTATAGGACACAGAGAGAGAGCTACAGAACTCTTAAGCCTCATACATAGTGATGTATGCGGACCAATGCCTACATATGCTAGAGGCGGTTTTTCATACTTCATCACTTTTACCGATGATTTCTCAATATTCGGACAAGTGTTTTTATTGAAGCATAAATCCGAAGCTTTCAAGAAATTCAAGGAGTACAAACTTGAAGTAGTAAAACAAACTGGCTCGAGTATCAAGAAACATCCATCAGATCGAGGTGGAGAGTATTTAAGCACTGAGTTTTCAGACTTCTTAAAAGAGAATGGGATTCTCTATCAGCTCACTCCTCCGTACACACCACTGCACAACGGTGTGTCAGAATGGAGGAATCGTACCCTATTAGATATGGTACGGTCCATGATGAGTGATGCTGAGTTACCACATTCCATTTGGGGACATGCATTAGAGACAACAATTTATCTATTGAACAGGGTTCCAACCAAGACCGTGTCTACCATCCCATATGAGATGTGGTGTGGGAAGAGACCATCTCTTAAAAGAGTTAGGATATGAGGTTGTCCGGCTTATGTCAAAAAACAGAATCCGGATAAACTCAAGACACGATCGGTCAAGTGTACATTTGTGGAATATCCAAAACATTCATATGGATATCTTTTCTACCATAAGGAGGAACAAAAGGTGTTTGTTTCTCAACATGCCACTTTTTTGGAAAATGAAATTTTTACAAATAGTACTGATGGCAATGCAGTAGAACTAGAAGAGGTTCTAGAGACACAAATTACTCAGGACGAATTGGTTAAAACTGATGTTGCAGTAGAATTTCAAGAACCTCAGCCGCTCCGGAGATCTAGTAGAACTTCTCGCCCGCCGGAGAGATACTATGGGTTTCTCATAAATGGTGATAGAGAAGATTGCATCATGGATGATGATGGCCCTACTAGTTTTCAGCAAGCTATCACGAGTGGTGACTCAGTGAAGTGGCTAGATGCCATGAGATCCGTAATGGAGTCCATGTACACCAACAAAGTATGGACTTTGGACGTTGCACCTCCTGGGATAAAACTCGTTAGGTGCAAATGGATCTTTAAGAGAAAGATTGGTGTAGATGGATAGGTAGAGACCTATAAAGCAAGGCTTGTAGCGAAAGGTTTTTGTCAAATATCAGGACTGGACTATAATAAAACTTTCTATCCAGTAGCAATGCTTAAATCCATTCGGATCCTACTTGCTATTTCTGCTCATTACGACTATGAAATCTGGCAGATGGACGTTAAAACTGCATTTCTAAATGGTGATTTAGAAGAATGTATTTATATGGATCAGCCAGAGGGCTTCATTAACAGGGGAAGCAGTGAAAAAGCATGTAGGTTGCTTAAATCCATTTATGGGTTAAAATAGGCATCTCGGAGCTGGAACATCTTTTTTGATGATACAATCAAAGAGTTTGATTTTATCAAAAATATAGATGAACCATGCATTTATAAGAAGATTGTTGGGAGTACTGTCACTTTCCTCGTATTGTACGTTGATGGCATTCTCTTGATAGGAAATGATATTCCTATGCTATAATCGGTCAAATTATTCTTATCACAAAGGTTCTCCATGAAGGACCTGGGTGATGCCTCATGCATTTTGGGCATAAGGATCTATAGAGATAGATCCAAGAGATTATTGGGATTGTCCCAATCAAAGTACATTGATACCATACTAAAAAGGTTTAGTATGGAAGATTCCAAGTGTGGTGCCTTGCCCGCTTGCCATGGAATCACTTTTTCTAAGGACTTCTGTCAGAAGACTGATGAAGAGAGAGCTCGCATGAGCATTATACCCTACGCTTCAGCCGTAGGATATATAATGTATGCGATGATATGTACTCACCCTGATGTAGCTTATGCACTAGCTGTAGTGAGCAGGTATCAATCCAACCAGGAGAGCAACACTGGATAACCGTGAAGAACATTCTTAAGTACTTACGAATTGTTCTTGGTGTATGGTAATGGGGATCTCCAAATGGAGGCCTTACCGATTCCAGCTTCCAAAGTGATAAGGATGACAGTAAATCTATCTCAGGGTTTGTATTTACCCTCGATGGAGGAACGGTATGTTGGAAGAGTTCCAAACAGGATACCGTTGCAGACTCCACGATGGAAGCTAAGTATATTGCTGCAAATGATACTGCCAAGGAAGCTGTCTAGATGAGGAAGTTCGTAGTGGAGCAAGGAGTAGTTCCAACCATTATTAATCCAATACCATTGTATTGTGATAATAATGGAGCTATGGCGTTGGCCAAAGAACCCAGGTCCCATCAAAAGTCCAGACACATCCTCAGGCGATATCATTTGATCCGGGAGATAGTTGATCGCCAAGAGATCGAGATTCGGAGAGTAGATACAAAGGAAAACACCGCGGATCCACTCACCAAGACCCTTCCACAGCCGCAACATGAGCGACTTTTTGAGATGCTGGGCATGAGATACGCCAATAATTGGCCTTAGTACAAGTGGGAGATTGTTGGATATATGTATGCCCTAGAGGCCATTATATGTATAGTGGATGCTTGGACATGTATATATGTATATTTGATATATGACTTTCTTGCTCGACATGATAGTATGCTATCTGGTTTTTACTTTATCTGACATGTTTACTTGATACTGTTCATTTGATACATGTTGATAAAGCCCTGAGGATATTTGCTTAACTTCCATGGCTATGATAGAGATCATACTAGTGGGGCATGTGTAGTCTATAAGCATATCCTTAAATGTTCCTAGTCGTAGGTATATCGAGACAGGGCATCGATATTCCAGAGTAGACTAGCGTATACGTTTCTTGACCCATATTATAGGCAATGGGTGATCCCATATCCATTGGTGTTGTGATATCGAAGATTGTATACGGGTGATCAGTGGAGACTGGGTACACTGAACGGACTCATCGAGAATTCCTATATGGTATTATATCTATCGTCAGATAGCAGTTCTCTGGTGACACTGGTACAGGTTAGTCTGTAGACCCGAGATCGTCATAGAGTCTTGGGTGTTCTCCCACTGTACTTTGATTTCCACCCTACCACAGCTCTACTGAGTCATGCAAACAGGTGGCTTTTGGGTATAGTCTCGAGACACATGGAGACAGTGAGCGATAGGAGGGGTTTCGTCTCTCCTGGTATTGGGAGTTGATGTTGTGCAATGTACGATTGGCTCTGACTTGAAGTCCCTGGCCAGGGCTAATGAGATTTACTGATAAGTGTTATCAGTAGTTTCTCGACCGGTCATAGTCCATATCGACATGACTTATTGAGTTATTAGGGCTCGACGATTCCATCCCTAGACTTGATATGCAGCATATCAGACGAAGAGACCGGACTGTACGGTAAGTGTTGCTAATGGCTCGACAGGAGTTTTGATGGGTTCGCTTGTTTTTCTTCTGATCGCTCAATACCCGGGTGGCCGTTACATTTAGCTGACCGCTTGCGGCTTGTAGGTGTTTTGATATGATCATCACCTACTGCCGGCGTATTGACGAGTCTTAGAGTCCCATACAGGATTTTTCTAACTCATGCGAAATGATGTGGAGTGCATATGAGATATATGCACGAGCTCGACTAAATGCGAGTATGTGATACCGTATTTTAATCGGCCATTTTTTGTTGGTCGGGTCGCATTTAATGTGATCGATTTATTAAATCAAGTGTTGATTTAATATTGATTTTTTAGCTCACTTTTAATTAAACCTTTTCTTTTGGATGTATGCATATATGATTATACATACACATGATGATGTGCATGCACACATACATACATACATATGTATCATGGTTGATGATACATAGAAGATGGCAATACAAGATTTACATGGTTGATAAATATCTTCTATTTTGTTTATGGATTAAAGAAAAAGGAAATTAGCTAAATGACTCATTCTTTTTATACAATTCTTAGTTGACCTTTGACTTAACCCTAGTTAGATTTCCTTTGTTCTTTAACTCATCCACAAAATATCTAGATATTTAGATAACCATGGTAATATTTGAGAGTGTCTCATATATATTCTTTGTTTTTCATTTTATTAAAAAAAAATTCATTATATCCATAAAAGGTTTTGCCATCTTCACCTTTCTCCTTCTTCAAGCTATCTTGAGTTTTGTTTTGAGTGAGGAACTTAAAAAGAAAAGGTTTTTAAGTGAGTTTACAAACCACACAACTATTCTACACTACCCTAGTCCTTTAGTGTAGAGTGTTTGCTTCATTTTGTGAAGCTAAGAGCTTGATCTAGAAATCTCCGGGTGGATCATTGTAGACGACGAAGGACCTTGAGCAGAGTCGTTCCAAGCTTCATGCAAAGTCGTAGGAATCCTAAAGACCGAAGGAGTTGGCTACAAAGGCTGTATTTCCTTTTCCTTTATCTTAGACTTCTTATTTTGTTGATATTACCCTAATCTCTAGTTACGATTCGTAGTTTGTTTGTATTAGCCATCTAAAATTTAAAAGTTCAGTACTTTAAGATGTTGCAACCTTACTAGAGGCGCTACTACACACCAACAGTATCTGGACGAGGTGAGGAAACTCCGGAGGAACTTTGACGAAGTCCAAGTAGAACAAATACCCAGGCAGCTGAATGCCCAAGCCGACGCCCTGAGCAAGCTGGCTTCGTCATACTCGGCCAACAATAAGCGGTCTATCCTTTTCGAAACCTTGCCTCAGCCCAGCGTGGAAGACGGGGCGACAACACTCCACGTATATGCGGCGCAGGAAGGCGACCAAGATTGGAGGAAGCCCCTTATGGAATTCCTGAAGGACGGTACGCTCCCAGAAGATCGGGGAGCCACCCGCCGCCTCCGGGCCAAAGCCCGCTACTTCATATGGAACAATGGGAACCTCTGTAAGAAATCCTTCACTCAGCCCCTGCTCCGGTGCATCGACCCCCACGAAGCCGACTACGTCCTTCGTGAAATCCATGAGGGGGTTGGCGGTGCGCACCAAGGGGCCCGAACCTTGATCCAAAAGGCGTTGCTCCAGGGGTACTACTGGCCCGCTGTTCATAAGGACGCCCAGAAGCTAGTCAGAAGATGCAAGAGTTGCCAGCTCCACGGCAGCATCTCTCGCCTCCCCGCTAACGAGCTGACCGCCCTAACATCCCCATGGTCGTTCGCTCAGTGGGGATTGGACATGATCGGCCAGTTCCTTACCGGTACGGGCGGGCACAAGTATGTCCTCGTCGCGGTAGACTACTTCACCAAGTGGATCGAATCTATTCCCATCAGGAAACTGGATGCCGCCATGACCATCAAGTTCCTGAAAACAAACTGATACTCCGGTTCGGCATCCCGAGATGTATCATCACCGACCACGGGACGAACTTCGAGAACGAGAAAGTGAAGAACTTCTGCAAAGAATACCGTATCCTCATGAAGTTCGCCACGGTTGTGCATCCCCAATGCAACGGGCAGGCCGAAGTCGCTAACCAAGACATCCTCCGAGGTCTCCGGACCCGCCTAGAAGGGCGACATGGCAGTTGGGTCGAAGAACTGCCGCGGGTCTTATGGGCCCTGCGCACGTCAAAAAAGACCCCACCGGGAAAAACCCCTTCAGCCTCTGCTACGGGACTGAGGTAATGGTCCTAGCGGAGATCGGGCTACCCAGTCATCGGGTTGAGCACTTTGATGACGACACGAACACCTCGACGCTACGGACCAACCTGGACATCTTGTTGGAGAAGAGAGATCGAGCTCAAATCAGGGTTGCCGCTTATCAACAACAAACGGCCCGATACTACAACACTCGGGTCAAGCGCCGCTCCTTCAAGACCGGAGATCTGGTCCTACGGCGAAACGAGTTCATCGATCAAGGCAGGCTACACAAGTTCTCCCTAAAGTGGGACGGTCCCTTCCTCGTCTCTGAGGTACTCCCCGGCAGAGCCTATCGCCTACAAGACGCGGAAGGACGCAAGTTCCCGCGGCCTTACAACGCCGAGAAGCTCAAGCTATACCAATGAGGCCGAGGCCAACAAACGTGTAACCCTCCTTTCGCGAAGATGATGTAAACGTTTTCTAAAAATCTTTTTCCATTCAAATAAAGGAACGTCGGAACATTGCAAATAGGATTCTGTCTTTGTGATCCAAAACCCTCACCAAAGAGGAAACCGCACAGCTTCACTGCCCGATTAACCCTAGCAGGCCTCCTACGACCCTCCAACGCTGAGGATCAAAGTCTTCCTTAGAGGCAGCTCAGCAACTACCCTGCTCGGCTATCCCCAGCCGGTAGCTTCCTACCACAACCGACAGGGATCAAAAGCCCTCCCAGAGGCAGTCGAGCCCGACCCTCGCTCGGCTATCCTTCAGGACAAAAACCCTCGCCAAGAGGCACCGGGCAGTAACCCTGCCCAGCTAAGGGTCCTTGGTAGGCTTCTTACAGCCCCTCCCGCGCTAAGGACCAAAGTCCTCCCAGAGGTAGTCGAGCCCGACCCTTGCTCGGCTATCCCCGGATGGTAGCTTCCTACCACAACCGACAGGGATCAAAGTCCTCGCTAAGAGGTACTGGGCAGTAACCCTGCTCGGTCCCCGTCCTGAAGGATCAAAGCCCTCGCAAGAGGCAACCGAGCGGCTACCCCGCTCGGTCATCTCCGGCTGGTTGCTCCCTACCCATGACGCTAGGGATTAAAGCCCTCGCAAGAGGCACCTGAGCGGTGTCACGACCCGAAAAGAGCACGTGACTGGCACCTGAACCATATGATGTCTATAGGACTCCATCTGATCCAAATAAGCCAAAAGCCCAGAAATCTAAAACCTTTTTAAGAGTAAATAAGAAAACTGGTTTAAAAAAAAAGGTGAAGAAAAACATGTTTGAAGTCAAGGTTTTTAAATAACTAAGCCGAATATGTATTTAAAAAAAAGTAAAGTCCTTTCTAAAAACTTCGGCAAAGTTTCTTTTATGAAAACTGGCCCCTAACGGGGTACAACAAGAATAATATATATATATGCAGTGATAAAAGGCATCCCCAAGCGGGAGCTAGCTCTTCGTCAATTGACGGTCACAACCACGCAACAATATAATATACAACGCCGAATGGCGAGGGTCAAAACCAAAAGAAACTCAATAAGCATGAAAACCGCAATACTACTAAGCGCGACTCTAAGGTCGAATAATACATCACCAGTGTCTAAGTCCGAAACAATATACAAGTTTTGGTTGATGGAATTTCTAGATACAAAGGAATAATACAAGTACAATGGTAGTTCTTGATGCAAAGGAACCCACCTACCAAATGCAATTCACCCGCAAGGAAGCAGTGTGCCAGAAATGACGCTATGGAACCTGTACGGCAAAACCTGCAAGAACTGTGGCACAACGGGGGTGAGTTGCCAACTCGTGAATAGAAAACATCTACAAGCAGAAACCGAATGCAAGATATAATCCTAGGTCAAAACAATCAGTATATAATATAATCCTCAAGAGTAAGTCTGAAGCATGACAAGGTGGCAATATAACATCTAAACATGTATGTGGTGCCAAGTACTCAGGTAATAATATGTCATAAGTATACGGTATGTCTGCATGAAGTAAATATGATGAAGTATCAAAAATGAATATCAATACACATATATTAGCGTCCCATTCCACTAATATTGGTGTAAGGGTATATATAACAGCGCCCTCATACCCTGTTATATATACAAATGAAGTAAGATCAATGTAATAAAAGTCTGTATGTATGTGGATCCCGTCCACCTGTCACCCAATGACAATAAGCATCGTGCATGCAAATATCGTAAAGCATATGCATGGAAATATGAGGATATAATCAAATCATGGAACCTGAGTGCCTAGCATCGACACTCGAAAACATCATGAAACTTGTGCCTAGCATCGGCACGTAAATCCTCGTTTATCAGGCGCTGTCACCAAGAATGGCCCTGATAGGTACGTATCATACGCTATCTCGAAAACCCGAGTGCCCAGCTTCGACCCTCGAATTCCGACGTATCCATACGTACATACTCCGGTCGGTATCCCCACGATAACCGCCGAGTCCAAATACTATCACCGGTAGGTAGTGCTCCCCTGCCAGGCTCACCGTCTAACATATACGAGCCTACTTGGCCCGGGGTACCTCACCGGGTCCACCATATACCCGCAGACGGTGCCTACCGCTCCTCGAATCGGGTTTCACATGCCACTCTCAGAACCGAGAAAACACATGGTGGACGCACTGAAATATCATATCAAGGGTAACCGGGTTTTTAAAACAATTACATATCCTCTTTTGAAATATCCACGGTTCCCAAGTCCAGAAATATCATGGAAACAAAATATCTCAATGCGTATAATCAGAAAACATGATGTATGCGACATATAAAAGAATATAAGCATATCGATATATCATGCAACACGGAATAGTGATATGCACATATTAGGGAAGCCGCTCTTTTAAAATGAATCAGTTTTAAAGAGTATCTTGCGGTTCCCAAATCTAGAAATATCATCTGTGTATGTGCAAACAAGCATGTGTACAAATATAAGTGTACAATGAGTATGTATATAAGTATGCCATGCAAGGTTCGTATCCTGAATGCAACCGTACTACAGTGTAGTGACATGGCAATTATCGATGATGAAGTGTGTGAGCCAGCAAGCAAGTGTGCGTGGAACATACGCATCATCGATAATGGTGCTGGTGTCCTAACAGCATGATGGTAACATAGCAATAACCCATGGTATGCAATGCGAATAGTAATGAAAATGCGGAATCGAATAAAACAACGCGATAGTGAAGTGTCTACATCAATATGTATATATCATGCGATTATGCCATTTGAAATAAGACGAATCAGGGTTTTTAGTAAAATAAGGGCTACGGTGTTTTTAAGGAAAGATGCACCTTTTTAAAGTATCTGTAGAATCCCTTTATTTGTCTTTAAGATATTCCTGATTCGTAGTTTTTGAAAATAGGTATGACTCGGGTCTAGCCTAACCTCTACTATGCAAACTACAGATCTAAGTATCAGGTCAATCGGGAGAGGTAAGGAAACCACCTAAATCTGAGTCGATATATGTATATAGTAGTCGGTGATCCCGCCTCAGTAGTATCGCGTACGATACAGTATATCATATGACATCCTCAAGTCATGAGTGCGGATCTATCATCAATATAAAGCTCGTACGGTAAATCGTCGTACGGCATCCCAATAGCTGGGTACGGGTAAATATCACATTCCTCTCATCAAATATCAGGTATCATTATCATCATATCGCGTAATCTGGGGTACTGATCTAAGTCTAGTACAAATCGATACCATCTATAAAGTATGAATGCGGGGTAAACACACATCCAAAGCCCGCAAGAATCACATGTCGTATCCCAAATACGAATCATATCAAATCACCGATCTCGCGGCACAATGCCCAATATCATTGACTCATCTCCAATGTCGTCCAATATCATCAAACACAGTGCAAGTATAATGAATATGCAAGGGTGTACGTGTAGGTGTAAATCTATTCTAGGGTTCGCGATTATAAGCTACACTAGTTAACTTCTAACCCTAAACTGTCCATAATACCCCTAACAAAATAACCATGTCATACTATAGCTATCATATAATATATATAATCTATCAACTACGGACTGCGGGGGTGCTATACGCCATCCACCCGACTTCCCCCTGTAGATATAATCTACTCACCTTGCATCTTCATTTGTCGACGTCGCCACGCGCTTTCTTGTCGTCCCGAAGTCTTCATGGGGTACCTACACATTAACGTATCGCAAATGCGTATCAAAACCAATTCAAAACTAAAACGGCATACGAAACCCAAAACGATACGATAAGGGGCCTATAAGTTAGAACCTACGGGCACGCCTTCAAAACCATCAATCAATCCTCGATATCGTCGTATAAACGCCAAATAGTCGAGGTAAAACAAAATACAAATATCAGAATCAAAATATGGAATACGGAAACACGAATCCAAAACAGCAACTGAGGAAATATGCTCCAGATTTCGCCCTAGGTCAAATTAGACAAATCTATGCATGCCAGGGGTCAAGTTTA
Source organism: Agapanthus africanus (assembly GCA_030015575.1). Classification (NCBI taxonomy): domain Eukaryota; kingdom Viridiplantae; phylum Streptophyta; class Magnoliopsida; order Asparagales; family Amaryllidaceae; genus Agapanthus; species Agapanthus africanus. Next base: position 209,365,696 of record CM057350.1, read on the forward strand.
TAGGGTATAAGGCTACAGAACCAAAACGAGTACCAGAACCCATGCTCTGGCCGCAATTTGCGGCCAGATGGGATTTATCTGCGGCCAGATGGGATTTATCTGCAGCCAGGAAGTGGGTCCAGGGGCTGGGGATTTGGGTGGTGGTTCCTAGGTGCCTGCACATCTCTCTGTCAACTCAATTTTATTTTCAGGTGTCTCGGGTGATAGCAGATCTCCAAAAACAGTGACAGATTTACAGTTTTTCCCGATATCGATTCACTAAATCCGTATTCTGGGTTTTACTCTCTAGTTTGATCCAATATAACATCACACCAGGGGTTATAACCTCTAATTACACCTCAATTCACCTTTTATTTCAGATCAAACCCTAAACCCTAACTTAAATTCTCCAAAGTCCACAAACGACACCATATCGATATGAAACTAGTATAGATGCACAAGGAAATTGAAATACTACTCTAGGGTGCAGAAATTACCTTCTTTGGCAACTTAAGAAAATTCTTGAGTTGCTCAAAGTTCTCCAAATCAGCTCCTCCTTAGTCCAATAGGTTGCTAGTGAGCTTGGGAACATTTTTTGTGAAATGAGGATAGGGTTTTGATTAGGTTTTAATGGTGGATCTAGGTTGAAGAGGGAGGAGGAAGAAGAGGGAAGGGCTGGAGCAGCAGCAGGTCAAGGAGAGGGGAGAGAGAAAATGATAGTGAAGAAATGATGGGAGCATGGCTTCAAAAGAGAAAGTTGACCTATACCTACCCTCTCTCTCTCATCATCATTCCATTTACTTTTTCCCTTTTCTTTTCTTCTCACTCAAATAGTGAACCAAAAAAAAAAAACCATGGCAATAGAAAAGTAACACAAGTGTAACAAGTATGGAAAATGATATGTGCACATTTTTGCACAAAAAAGCCAAAAATCCAATTAGCGATTTTTAATCGCGATTAGCACTAAATTAGCATATAATTAATCATAAAAATTTTTAAATGGCATAATTCTATAAATTATCTTATTTTAGAATTTTCCATAACTTTTCTAAAATTTTTACCATTTATTTGTATTTAATAATACTAAAATATTAAAATATTCAATAAATATTAATATTAAATTATAAAAATTCCCAAAAATAATATTTTTTTTTTGAGATGTTACAAGCGGCTACCCCGCTCGGTCATCCCCAGCTTGTGGTTGCCTACCCATGACGCCAGAGACCAAAGCCCTAGCCAAGAGGCAACCGAGCGGCTTCGCTGCCCGGTTATCCTTAGTAGGCTTCTTACAGCCCCTCCATCGCTAAAGATCAAAGCCTTCGCAAGAGGTAACCGAGCGGCTACCCTATTCGGTCATCCCCAGCCGGTAACTTCCCTACTCGCAGCGCCAGGGATCAAGGCCCTCGCCCAGAGGCAACCGCGCAGCTTCACTGCCCGGATGGCACCCACCATGGGGCATCCTCCTACCAACCAGACACTGCTGGTTTGAAGCCCTCATAACGAGGCCACCTAGCTCCCTTCTGCTTGGCAAATCTGCGGCGAGCAGCATGCTGCTCATCAAATGCCGCAGACCCGAAACCCCATTGAGAGACACCAAATCTGTTCAAGTCTGAGCGATCCCCCCTCGACTCCGAGGCCATGGGAATACCTCCCTCTCAGCAGCACTCGGCATGCTTGACAAGTGATCGAAATCAACTCGACGTACGATCGCCTGACATGGAAGCCCAACAAAGCAAGCAAGGATATTCTATGAATACTCTTCACATCCAGAGGATAAAGTGCAAAACAATAAAACAGCAAGAGTTTTATTCGCACAAGCAAAATGTTTTTACAGGGGTATTGGGGGCTCCCCAGCCTTACAAAGTTCTAGACGCTTTTAAAAGAGGGACGGGGAAATATCAAAAAGGCCTAAGTCATAAACCCCCTTCCGCACCTCACTTCCCTCATCACTGTCATCACGGTCTGCCGGAGGCTTCACCACCGAAGGTTTTGCCAACAGGGGTGCGCCTCGCTTCCCTCATCGCTGTCTGCTGGAGGCTTTGCCACCGGGAGTGGGACCCGAGCACGGAGCTCGCCGTCGGCAAACTCAGGAAGCTTCTCCTTCACGGCATCTAGATCCTTGTTCCACGCAACGGCGCAATGCTCGCTAAGCTCGGCATAAAACTGCTCTGACACCTTGTAATCGGCCACGGCCTTCCTAGCCCAAACCTCGGCGATTTCGACTGCCCGAAGCGCCGCCTCGGCATCCCTCCTGCTGGCATTTTTCTCCTCCTCCATAGCCGCGAAACGATCTGCCAAATCCGCCAGCTTCGCCATAGCAACTCGGTAGGATGCACTCAAGCGACGATAGGCACCCTGGTTCGCTGAGACGGCGAGCTCCGCGCTCTCAGCTCATGCTGCCAGGACATCAGCCCTTGCCCTCTCCAGACGAAGGTCACGTCGCAGGACCTCGACCTCTTAAGGAAATGCTTCCACTGGCCTCGGTGCATGGAACGCCCCCTCGGCCTCCATATGAGTAACGAGAGCGCAGTGTTGGAGGACCTAACGGGAAACGGATGAGAAACTTGGAGACGCTCGAGCCAAAGAAAAGAAGGTTAAAAAACAACGTGTGGGGGAGTTCATACCAGGACCGCCCCTTTGGATATGGCCTCCTTTTGGATCCTCAGGGTGCCATGTGGAAGCATCCCCCCGGCCGACTCTTCCATCCCTGCAAGCAGGCCGACAGCGACAGAAAGCCCAAATGTAGCCATGAAGACGGCATCACCCTCCTGCACGGGAATGCCCTCAGGAACCCTCGACGGCAGCGCACGAGAGATTGTCCTTTTCCTCTTAAGAGGGACTCCGTCCTCGCCCTCCCCTACGTCTCTCGTCTGGGGCTCGGATGACCATGGACGTCTCTGGCAACCACCGGAACAATCACCAGGAGCCATCAACGAAGCGGATGGCCCTATCGCCGGCGGAACATTCGGCGCAGGGCACGAGCCAGCCGGAGGCACGGCCATGCCTCTGGCCTCCCTGCGGAACGAGAAACCGAAAGAGTGGGAACGAACTATGTATCCAACCCAAAATAAGAAGAGCGCCGAACAGCCAAGTCCTAGAAGAAAGAGAAATACGAAGGAGTAGAGGCCCTGGAGTAGGCCCCACCCCTATTTACCACCGCAATCGCCCTCATCCAACGGCGCCCTTCATCTCCCGCTAAAGCGCCCCCTCGCGTCCAACGGCTCCGATCGCTCCACTTGTCGTTCCCACACTAGGCCGCATCCCATTAGACGCAGGTCTGCACACGTCACGTCGGCCGACTGACGCTTGACACGCGGACCGTCGCTTCAGTGACAGAATGCACGAACCTGCGCACCTTCCTTAAATGCAAATGCTCTTTTTGTCGGTCTTGATCTAGATATATTATTTTAATTAATATAGGGTTATGCGGATTCTCATTTTGTGATTTGTAGGGCCTAGGAAGGGTGATGAAATCCCCACCTAATCTGAATTTTGGTTTTGCCCCTTAAAGTCCGTATTAAAATATGCAAAAACAACCTGCAAAACAAAGCATGCAAAAAGATTTTTAAGTGGCGATATTTTGCAAAGAATCCTGCAGAAAAAATATTATTGGATTTTTCAGAGGAGAGATAAAGAGTTGTAGAAGATACTAGAGAATTTTGAAGCCAAGATCCACCAATTAGGCCGCTGTTCCGCCGCAATACTGGTGATTTGGCCGCGGTTCCGCCGCGAGATGAGGGGATCTTTTGACAATTTTTGTACAGTAGCCTCCGCTTCTCCTCTGGGTCTTGATGAATGTCTCTGAATTTTTATCTCCTTGCTAAAGTGACTCCAGAATTCCACGCAAGAATCACACACTAATCATTAAATATGCAAGATGCGGTTTTGTTTTATGTTTATGATATAGATCGATGAAGAATTCAACATGAATAGTAAGAAAAATAAATTGCGCACGTATCCCCGCCAACGACGCCATTTGATTGATATGAAAAAGTGTTTGTAGAATAACCGCAATCAATAACGGTGTCGCGTGTAGCTAGACCAAGATGAGTACGGGTCGTCCTCAGGGAAACGTTGAATATTTTAATCTTACTTTAGACGTGTTGAAAAAAGGGAAGAATAAAGAATGGTGAAGAATGGTTGTAGGATCTAGATCTACGTCAAACACGGATGCAGGATATAGATCTAGATTAACTACAGATGTAGGTTTTATAGTGGAAGGGGGCTTGTAGGATTTATTAAGATTTAGTAGTCATGGATGATTAATTAAAGATTACTCTTTTTATCTTTTAATAGATTTAAAACTAGATCGACAGTGATGCATGTAGATTAGGGTTCCTACAGGGAATAGGGTTCCCACTCTTAACCCCTATCTTGACATAGATCTCCGTTCATGTCTTGCCTTTACCAAAACAATTTTTAATCTAATCTCTAATCGTGGTCGTGAATATCAATGAATTGATAGCACACCCGATTAGGATGTTAACTATTCTTTTGATAAAGTTTATAAACTTTATAGGACGTAAAAAGAGTTTAAGGATCTTCATCATCCATTAATCTACCCTAATCCTATGAACCCTAACAAGCGAAGAATTACTTACGCATGTTAGGAAAAGAAAAGATAGAGAGGGAAATCATATTGAAGAACTACAAAGAAATAAAATAAGAAAACAACTACCTTTATTAATCAACAAGATCAATTACACTTTGTTCCCTTAGAAAATGATTACAAAATACTAGTTTGCTTCTCGATCTCTTCTAAGGAGGTAGATGAACTGTTGATGATCAACCAGGATTCTTGAGCCGTCGTGGACTTCGTGATCGCGTCGGTTTGATGCCTTCTAACTTTAGCCCTCGGTCCTTTATATAGCCCTCAAAGAAGAAAACCTAGTTACCATATATGGTGACTTCCTAACATGGTGACTTTCCATATATAGTGACTTTCCATATATGGTAACTAGTTGTTAGGATCCCAACCAGAAAATCCAGGGCCCTAACTCCTCAGAAGTGCGGCAGAACCACGGCGTAATGGTGGGTTTGGCCGTGGATCTGCGGTGGATTAGGAGGATCGTGGGTTCGTTTCTCTTGAAGCTTCTTCTGGTGACACATGTAGACTATTTTGGTATCTGGAATCTGAAAATCTTCTCTACGTCTCTGCCGGAATTGATTTTTTCAATTTACTTTACTATTTCGGCAGATTTGATCTCAATAACTCGGATTTTCTTGATTCCAGTACTGAAATAATTTCTGCACAATTATCTCAATAAATAATGTTAGAAGAAGTTGTTTTTATTGAGATATTATCTTTAACCATTTGTCATGATATTTTAGTTTTAAGAGAATTGGTCAAAGGTATTTAATAAGGCAAGCATATTAAATGGGCCAAATGTTACATAGATATTATATGCTTACATTTTTCTTCATAATGTTAATTATAATATATAAACACATGAAAATAGTATTTTTACAGATAAAAACCCTTATATGTGTCATATTTATAATAAACATCTTTTATTATATATAAATAGTAAGGAAAATGTCATATTAAAAGTGCAGTTTTATCAACTGAACAAATACCCTCAAACTTAACTTTGATCGACCCGAACAAACTAGTTATTCAAGAGAAGGAGAAAAAAGAAAAATCCTAAGTAGCACACTTTCGTAGGCGGCACTATTGCACTGAGCACGTGCAACAAGCGGTTAAACCTCTAAGTGTCCCTAGTAGGAGGAGTGTTGTCTTCTGAGGGTTTTCAGCGGATTACACCCACAAAATCCTATAATAAAAGAAAGATAGTGAAAGTTACATACAAAGATAAGAATTACGAAAGAAAGAACTTGAAAATAAGAGTTCAACTACACCAGTTTTTCGATTGTCATGAGCCCTATCTTAATGGTCGTGAAAAAAATGTTAGAAATCACATCATCCCTCAATAAAACATCGCCTTTAGTCTTCCTCCCAATTTTTTATCCAAACATTGATTATATACCCCTACGTGTGTGTAAAAGACACCCCTACACTTAGAGAATTCAATTCAAGCTATCATACTCTTGTCTATCTTCCAAAGTACATTTTAGTTGGTGAATTTTTTGATGAAATTGCTCACACGTCCTTCATACGACCGTTAATACTTCTTGAGGTACTAACCGACCGATTACAAAATGTGCTTGCATATTAAGGTGTAATTCCTCGTTTCGCAACACCTAAGGCTTAGCAGTGGCTCCCAAACCAGTTGGTCTAAGGCACTAGGTGATAAAGCACCCTCGCTATATTTTTTATGCTGCCTTTGTAATTACAAAACCAGTGTTCATTTTTTTCTTCACCTCTTATATTTTATTTTATTTTCCTTTGTTGGATACATGTATGCCCTAGAGGCCATTATATGATAGTGGATGTATTTATACATGTTTATATATATATATATAGATATAGATATATATATATTCAGTGTACATTCTTGCTCGACGTGATAGTATGTTATCTGGTTCTTCTTTATCTGACATGTTGACATGATCATACTTTTATTCATTCATACATGTTGATAAAGCCCTGAGAATATAGGCTTGACTACTGTGATTATGATGGAGATCATACTAGTGGGACATCTGTAGTTTATAAGCATATCCTGGAATGACCCTAGTCGTAGGTGTATCGAGACGGGGCATCGATATACCAGAGTAGACTAGCGTATATGATACTTGACCCATATGATGGGCAATGGATGTTCCCACATCCATTGATGTTTGACATCGAGATCGTATAAGGGTGCTCAGTGGAGACTGAGTACACTGGACGGACTCGCCGAGAACTCCTATATGGTATTATATATATCGTCGGATAGCAGTTCTCAGGTGACACTGGTATAGGTTAGTCTGTAGACCCGAGATCGTCATAGAGTCTTGTGTGCTCTCCCACTATACTTTGATTGCCACCCTACCACGGCTCTACTGAGTCGTGCAAACAGGTGGTTTTTGGGTACAGTCCCGAGACACGCGAAGACGATGAGCGATAGGAGGGGTTTCGTCTCTCCCGGTATTGGGAGTAGATGTTGTGCTGTGCTCGATTGGCTATATCAATAAATCCCTGGCCAGGGCTGTTGAGATTTACTGATAAGTGTTATCAGTAGTTTCTCGATCTGTTATAGACCATTCATCGGCATGACTTATTGAGTTATTGGGGTCGACGTTACCATCCCTAGATTCGATATGCAGCATATCTGACGAAGAGACCGGACTGTACGGTAATGTTGCCGGTTGGCTCGACGGGAGTTGTGACAGGTTCGCTTGTTTTCTTCTGATCGCTCAATACCCGGATGGCCGTTACGTTTAGCTGACCGCTTGCGGCTTGGGGGTGCTTGATATGATCATCACCCACTACCGGCGTATTAACGAGTCTTAGAGTCCCACAATGGAGTTACCTAGTCTAGGCGAAACGATGTGGTGCGCATATGAGATATGCACGTGGACCCGGTTAAAATGCGCGTATGAGATACCGTATATTAATCGGGCGGTGGTCGGGTCGTATGTGATATGACCAGTTTGCTAAATCAAGTATTGATTTATCATTGACCATTAGTTTTTCACTTTAAACCCTTTCTTGTCTTTTTGTTGTATGCATGCATGTATGCATTTATTCTCATTAATGCACATATGGATGTGCATGAATACATACATGCATACATAATTCTATCGTGGTTGTTTATATAGTGGATGGTGGCAATATAAGACTCGCACCATTTATAAATATATGGATATTTCTTTTTTTGGAAAAGAAAAATGGAACTGGAAATTGTTATCATGGTTTAATATTTTATTCATGCACTAACCCTTTGCTTGAACCATAATTTATTTTCTATGGCCATTTTTGATCCAAAATAAATATCTAGATATTTTATAACTAGGGTTAAGAATGAGAAAGAGAAAATATATATATTTTCATTTCTCAGTTTTAACACAAGCTTATCATTATCTTGAGCTCTTCATAAGCCATCATCTTCTTCCTCCTCTCTCTCTTGCTCTCTAGCTTTTACTTGTGAGCAAAAGAGTCATCAAGTTAGGGTTTTGAAGTGAGAAAACAAACCACATCACCATTCTACACTAGTCTTTCCCATTTGTGTAGAGTGTTAGCTTCTACTTCTTCTCTTGATCTAGTGGAGCTTCAAGCTTGGACAAAGAGGACTCCGGGTGGATCGTCGTCGACCTAGAGGATCTCAAGTGAGCCTTTTTCAACCCTCAAATAGCCAAGGAGTCTAGCGTAGGGAGCTACAAAGGTTGTACTCTCAAAACCCTAGCTTTTACTACTTGTGTTTGTGTTATAGTTTTGTTACCCTACCTTTTCTAGTATGATCCTTAGGTTTGTTTCTCTAGCACCATATAAATTTTAAATATGGCATGTGTGATACCACCAAACCCTTGTAGTGGTGCTGTAGGAACTCCTTCATGGTATCAAAGCCAAGCTAGAGCCTTAGGATAACCTAGACGACGTTAAAAACCTTGAATGAATGAAAATCGACGCCCGAAGGGTGCTCTCTGGAAATTTTTTCAAAACGTGGATTTTTTCACATTAAAAATACTTTAAAAATCGTGCAGGGTATTTTATGGGCCCACAAGAAGTACGAAGCTCTAACTCCACTAAAGGACCGCGGAACCGCGGCAAGAATGGACATTCTGCGGCGGTTCCGCGGCGCCGTTGGTGCAGGTGGGGCTGTATTTTCTTGTGCTGGCCCGTATGTACTTGTTATTGTTTCTGGTAATTTTTAAATCTGCTTAAGTGTTGAGCTTTCTGAGAAGTCTTTGGGTGTTCAATCGTTCGATCGAATGTTTTAACTGCGCCTAGTTTATTAATATTTGATACAATAATTGGAATCTACAAATTTGTTTGTTGTGTGTAAATCTAGCAGTTCGGTCTCGGCAACAATCGGAAATCTTGTTGAATTATCCGGCTTGTTTTGAAAAGGTGTTTTCATGGATGAGACCTAAATGCGAGCTTTACATTGTTAGGCATGAAATCTTGTATATGTGATATTCCGGGTTTGTGTTGTCTAAAGGCAGTTACGATTCCAATTATTGTAGTTTTTCATTCTATTTCTCTGTGAGCGTAAGTGTAGTATGTGGTATATCGCCGGTTTCGTTGCTATACATAAACGACAATCGGGGTACGCATACTTACTTACGTTGATGATATATGATATTATGTGTTGCTGAGATTTGACATGTAGGATTGTCGTGATTGAATAGCCGAGGGTTTGATGTGAGATGAGAGTTTTCTTTTCATTCATGTAAAATTCAAATGTAATGTAATATTCTTTTATTTGGAGCACTTCCGGATTGAGGATGATGTCACCAGTGTTGTATATTATTTACTTTTCTGCATTAGGATAGACCCAAGGAGGGGAGCACAAGTGACCGGGTTCTGGGTTTCAGAGGGAGGCCATCTCGAGGAGTCGAGACCGGGTCTCCTAAACTCCAGAATTGGTAGGGTCGCTTGCCGCACTCGTAGGGGTCTAGGGTGTGGGCTTGGCTATTCATCGCGACTGTGGAATCCGTATTTTCTATTGTTGGCTAAATACTAAATACGGACGTCCTAGTATATCCTATATTATCATATATGTGTTTCTGCTGCCTATATTCTGTGATGTGATCGCTTAATATATATCTGAGACGAATGCTATATTATATATTAGATATATAATAGACATTGCTTATATTTTACACCCGCGCTAGTCCCGTCCCGGTATGCCGTTAGTTAAGTAAACTAACGGTGCATAACGGAACATTACGGCGAATGCGGATGGCATAAGCGTACGTTGTATTTTCGTTTCTTTTCTGTGATTGGCTTAAGGACTTAAATGATGGGGCTACATTAATATGATTAATGTAAAGAAAATAAACCTAAAAAGATGTTGTAGAATCGGATTTGAAAACCACTCGGCTCTTTATGAAAAAGCTACATTTCAAAACTGCGGAGCTCAAGCCACTCCTTTTGAAAACCATTTGATTCTACGACGATATCAAGTTCAAAGCGTTAAAGATTTTCTTAAAAATCATCTGCAACCCTCCGTCATTTTAGGAAGTAGAGTACTTAGTATTCGTGCTACGTTTGTTGACCTTAGCCAAGGCGTTGTGTACGGTAGCTAAGTGATGTCTTCCTACAATGCATATGATGCAGATTAATTGGAACGGGCATATGACTTTGTTGACCTTAGCAAAGGGTCATGTGAACATGTCTAATTAATCAAGAAATGACGGGTTGAACTTGAATAGTGCTTGTGATTTGTAGACCATAGCCAAGGTCATGAGTGCTAGGGGTAAAAACTACATCGGGAGTTTCAAGAGTTGAAATTTGCAATGAGATTACATACCTTCCATATGATGGTTGGATCCCGATCCCACTGTGGGCAATAGTTGCTCCCAGGAGAGTCTTACAGTTTATAATTAGCTAACTCATTAGGTGTCTAGAAAGGTGTTAAACGGGGCTACGCCTATGGGAAGACGAGGTTTATATTAATTAGGTCCATGCGAAAGCACGGGGAACCTCCCTCAAGTACCGACACTGGCCTGGCTGAACGGTTAGCGAAGTTGTAGAATGTAATTAATCCTGGCTAGTTTTCTTTCTAAGGTTTGAAAGAAAAACTTGATTAAATCAGTGGGAGACATTGATTAGATAAGATAATAACCAATCTGATCTTTGCAAGAGCTTTCGCTGAGTGTATTCTTTCTCTTTCTTAATGGCAGATACCAATGACAGGACTCAAGCTTCTACTAGATAAAAATAAACTGAATGGGACCAATTATAAAGACTGGCTGAGGAATCTTAACATTGCCTTGACTTATGATAAGGTATCATATGTCCTCACGGCTCCAGCCCCGCCCGTCCCAGGTCCTAAATCTTCGGTTGCGGATAAGGAAGTCCGCAAGACATGGGACGTTGACTGTGCCACGGCCAAATGCCTCGCGCTTGCATCGATGGATAACACACATCAAAAGCAGCACGAGAATATGGACGTTCACGCCATATTCCTCCATACAAAGGAGTTGTATGGAGAGCAATCCCATGTATTACGATACGAAGCATCAAGAAAACTGTTTCAGATGCGAATAGCCCCTGGCACACCAGTAGGAGACCATGTTGTGAAGATGATAGCTCTCATAGAAGAGCTTGAGGACCTTGGGTGGACAATGGACAATGAACAATATACGGATATTATTCTGCAGTCTCTCCCCTCCACCTTTGCTCAATTTATAGTTAATTTCAACATGCACAACATGGAGAAGGAACTACCTGAACTCCTTAATATGTTAAGGAGTGCAGAGAGCACACTGAAATCAGTGAAAACTCCCGTTTTGAGTGTTGGGCAATCTTCCTCTTCTCGCCCAAAGGCTAAGGCCAAGGGAAAGATAAAGAAGCCCACCAAGCCTAAGGGTGGAGTTAAAAAGGTTAAGGGGAAGGACAAGTCCAAAGCTGGGGAATCGGGGAAAGGGGAATGTTATCACTGCCACAAAACAGGACAATGGAAGCGCAACTGCATAGAGTACTTAGATCTCAAGAAGAAGCATGGGGATGCTTCCGCTTCAGGTGTGTTTGTGACAGAAAACTTTTTTCAATAAACTCTGCTTCTTGGGTATTAGATACCGGTTCAGGTTCTCACATTTGCAATTCTATGCAGGGGCTGAGAAATAGCAAGGTTTTGAAGATAGGTGACCATACTCTCCGCGTTGAAAATGGTTCCAATGTCATACAGTTGCAGTAGGAGAGTATCACTTGGGGTTGCCGTCTGGGTGTATATTGGTTTTGAACCCATGTTATTTTGTACCTAGTATGCTTTGTAATATAATATCCGTTTCTTTGTTAGACAATGAAGGATATAATTTTGTATTGCAGAACAATGTTATGAACATTCACCTGAATCAAATGTTGGTTGGGTATGGTACACTTAATAATGGGATATACGTCCTAAATCAACACACAGTTTTCAGCATACAACACACTAATAAAAGGAAACTTTCAGAAATAAATGAAGCCTTTCTTTGGCACTGTAGACTTGGTCATATTAACGAAACAAGACTAAACAAGCTACATAAAGATGGATATTTAAACTCTTTTGAATATAAATCTTATACGACTTGCCAGTCTTGTATTAAGGGTAAAATGACCAAAACTCCGTTTACAGGACACGGAGAAAGAGCTACAGAGCTCTTAGGGCTCATATATAGTGATGTATGCGGGCCAATGTCTACACAGGCTAGAGGCGGTTTTTCATACTTCATTACATTCACTGATGATTTCTCAAGATTCGGTCATGTATTTTTATTAAATCACAAATCCGAAGCTTTCGAGAAATTCACTGAATATAAACAAGAAGTAGAAAAACAAACCGGCTTGAGCATCAAAATGCTTCGATCAGATCGAGGTGGGGAGTACCTCAGTACAGAGTTTGCAAACTTCCTAAAAGAGAATGGGATTCTCTCTCAGCTCACTCCTCCTTACACACCACAGCACAACGGTGTATCAGAAAGATGGAATCGGACCCTATTAGATATGGTCCGTTCCATGATGAGTGATACTGAGTTACCCGTCTCATTTTAGGGGCATGCATTGGAGACTGCAGTGTTTCTATTGAACAGAGTCCCAACCAAAACCGTGTCTACCACGCCATATGAGATATGGCATGGGAAGAGACCATCTCTTAAGAGAATTAAGATTTGGGGTTGCCCGGCCTATGTTATAAAGCAGAATCCGGACAAACTCGAGACACGGTCGGTCATGTGTAACTTTGTGGGATATCCAAAGAATTCTTATGGATATCTTTTCTACCACAAGGAGGAACAAAAGGTGTTTGTTTCTCAACATGCCACATTCTTGGAAAAAGATTTTTTCACAAATGAAACTGATGGCAATGTGGTGAATCTAGAAGAGGTTCTAGAGACACAAACTACAAATAATGACTTGGTTGAACCGACTGTTGCAACAGAAACTGAGGAATCTCGGCCACTCCGTAGGTCTGGTAGGACTTCTCGCCCACCGGAGAGGTACTACGGTTTCCTCATTGATGGTGACAGAGAAGACTGCATCATGGAGGATGATGATCCTACCAGCTTTCAGCAAGCTATCACGAGTGGAGACTCTGTGAAGTGGCTGGATGCCATGAGATCCGAAATGGAGTCTATGTACACCAACAAAGTATGGACTTTGGACGTTGTACCCCCTGGGGTAAAACCTGTGGTGTGTAAATGGATCTTTAAAAGAAATATTGGTGTAGATGGGCAGGTAGAAACCTATAAGGCAAGACTTGTGGCGAAGGGTTTTCGTCAAAGACCAGGTTTGGACTATGACGAAACTTTTTCTCCCGTAGCCATACTTAAATCCATTCGAATCCTACTTGCTATAGCTGCTCACTACGACTATGAAATCTGGCAGATGGACGTTAAAACGGCATTTCTAAATGGAGATTTAGAAGAAAACGTTTATATGGATCAGCCAGAGGGTTTCATTGACAGTGGGAGCAGCGGGAAAGCATGTAGATTGCTTAAATCCATTTATGGATTAAAGCAGGCATCACGGAGTTGGAACATCTGTTTCGATGATGTTATCAAAGAGTTTGATTTCATCAAAAATCCAGATGAACCTTGTGTTTATAAGAAGGCTGTAGGGAGAGCTGTCACATTCCTCGTATTGTACGCAGATGACATTCTTCTGATAGGAAATGATATTCCTATGCTACAGTCGGTCAAATCTTTCTTATCACTAAGGTTCTCCATGAAGGACCTGGGTGATGCCACATACATTCTGGGCATTAGGATCTATAGGGATAGATCTAAGAGGTTGCTAGGATTGTCCTAAACTAAGTATATAAACACCATCCTAAAAAGGTTTAGTATGGAAGACTCCAAGCGGGGTGCCTTACCCGCTTGCCATGGGGTCACTCTCTCTAAGGACTCTTTCCTAAAGACCGATGAAGAGAGAGCTCGCATGAGCATTATACCCTATGCTTCGGCAGTAGGATCTATAATGTATGCGATATTATATACACGTCCAGATGTAGCTTATGCACTTAGTGTAGTAAGTAGGTATCAATCAAACCCAGGGGAGAATCATTGGATAGCAGTGAAAAACATTCTTAAGTACTTGAGAAGGACTAAAGAATTGTTCTTAGTGTATGGTAATAGAAATCTCCAAATGGAGGCCTTTACCGATTCGAGCTTCCAGAGTGATAAGGACGACAGCAAATCTATCTCCGAGTTTGTATTTACCCTCAATGGAGGGGCGGTAAGTTGGAAGAGTTCTAAACAGGATACCGTTGCAGACTCTACGATGGAAGCCGGGTACATTGCTGCGAATGATGCCGCCAAGGAAGCCGTCTGGATGAAGAAGTTCGTCTCGGAGCTAGGAGTAGTTCTAACCATTATTGATCCAATACCATTGTATTGTGATAATAATGGGGCTATGGCGTTAGCCAAGGAGCCCAGGTCCCATCAGCGGTCCAGACACATCCTGAGGTGCTTTCATTTGATCCGGGAGATTGAAGATCGCCGTGAGATCGAGATTAGGAGAGTAGACACAAAGAATAACACCGCGGATCCACTCATCAAGGCCCTCCCTCAGCCGCAGCATGAGCGACTTTTTGAGATGCTGGGTATAAGATACGCCAATAACTAGCCTTAGTGCAAGTGGGAGATTGTTGGATATATGTATGCCCAAGAGGCCATTATATGATAGTGGATGTATTTATACATGTTTATATATATATATATATAATATATATATATATTCAGTGTACATTCTTGCTCGACATGACAGTATGCTATCTGGTTCTTCTTTATCTGACATGTTGACTTGATCATACTTTTATTCATTCATACATGTTGATAAAGCCCTGAGGATATAGGCTTGACTACTGTGATTATGATGGAGATCATACCAGAGTAGACTAGCGTATCCTGGAATGTCCCTAGTCATAGGTGTATCGAGACGGGGCATCGATATACCAGAGTAGACTAGCGTATATGATACTTGACCCATATGATGGGCAATGGATATTCCCACATCCATTGATGTTTGACATCGAGATCGTATACGGGTGCTCAGTGGAGACTGAGTACACTGGACGGACTCGACGAGAACTCCTATATGGTATTATATCTATCGTCGGATAGCAGTTCTCAGGTGACACTGGTACAGGTTTGTCTGTAGACCCGAGATCGTCATAGAGTCTTGTGTGCTCTCCCACTATACTTTGATTGCCACCCTACCACGACTCTACTGAGTCATGCAAACAGGTGGCTTTTGGGTACAGTCCCGAGACACGCGAAGACGATGAGCGATTGGAGGGGTTTCGTCTCTCCCGGTATTGAGAGTAGATGTTGTGCTGTGCTCGATTGGCTATATCAGTAAGTCCCTGGCCAGGGCTCTTGAAATTTACTGATAGGTGTTATCAGTAGTTTCTCGATCTGTCATAGACTATTTATCGGCACGACTTATTGAGTTATTGGGGTCGACGTTACCATCCCTAGATTCGATATGCAGCATATCTGACGAAGAGACCGAACTGTACGGTAGTGTTGCCGGTTGGCTCGACGGGAGTTGTGACAGCTTCGCTTGTTTTCTTCTGATCGCTCAATACCCGGGTGGCCGTTACGTTTAGCTGACCGCTTGCAGCTTGGGGGTGCTTGATATGATCATCACCCACTACCGGCGTATTGACGAGTCTTAGAGTCCCACAATGGAGTTACCTAGTCCAGGCGAAACGATGTGGTGCACATATGAGATATGCGCGTGGACCCGGTTAAAATGCGCGTATGAGATACTGTATATTAATCGGGCGGTTTGCTTTTGGTCGGGTCGTATGTGATATGACGGGTTTGCTAAATCAAGTGTTGATTTATCATTGACCATTAGTTTTTCACTTTAAACCCTTTCTTGTCTTTTGGTTGTATGCATGCATGTATGCATTTATTCTCATTAATGCACATATGGATGTGCATGCACACATACATGCATACATAATTCTATCATGGTTGTTGATATAGTGGATGGTGGCAATATAAGACTCACACCATTTATAAATATATGGATATTTCTTTTTTTGGAAAAGAAAAATGGAAATGGAAATTGTTATCATGGTTTAATATTTTATTCATGCACTAACCCTTTGCTTGAACCATGATTTATTTTCTATGGCCATTTTTTATCCAAAATAAATATCTAGATATTTTATAACTGGGGTTAAGAATGAAAAAGTGAATATTAATATATATTTTCATTTATCATTTTTAACACAAGCTTATCATTATCTTGAGCTCTTCATAAGCCATCATCTTCTTCTTCCTCTCTCTCTTGCTCTCTAACTTTTACTTGTGAGCAAAAGAGTCATCAAGTTAGAGTTTTGAAGTGAGAAAACAAACCACATCACCATTCTACACTAGTCTTGCCCATTAGTGTAGATTGTTAGCTTCTACTTCTTCTCTTGATCTAGTGGAGCTTCAAGTTTGGACAAAGAGGACTCCGGGTGGATCGTCGTGAACCTAGAGGATCTCAAGTGAGCCTTTTTCAACCCTCAAGTAGCCAAGGAGTCTAGCGTAGGGAGCTACAAAGGTTGTACTCTCAAAACCCTAGCTTTTACTACTTGTGTTTGTGTTATAGTTTTGTTACCCTAGCTTTTCTAGTATGATCCATAGGTTTGTTTCTCTAGCACCATATAAATTTTAAATATGGCATGTGTGATGCCCCCAAACCCTTGTAGTGGTGCTGTAGGAATTCCTTCATCCTTTATACTAAGGTTTTTAGACAAGGGCATTTCAAGCTATCCTTTACTATCCCAAGTTTCAAGATGTATGTAAGTGCGTGTAGTAGGGTATCAACGTTCAAATGTTTGGCCTCAAGAATAGAGATTATTTTTTAGACTTATTTTTATCCTCAGATTAGTAATTTCCTTCATCTTACTAACCCTTGGGACAACAGCTCATAACTACTTATTACTAGTTTCATTTAAGAAAACATCTAATTTTCTTGCTTTTCTCAAACTATTCCTATCTTTCATATGTAAATTTTCACTTTCAAACTTTTTATTATCAATTTTTTTTTGTGTGCTTATATATAGTATAATGCAAATTAATGCGTAAATAAGCACAAACCTCCCCCAAAGCTGTTTGCAGCAGTGTCTTCACTGTTGTTTCTTTTAAATCTCAAAAACCTGTAGACTTGGAAGGAAAGGTTATTAACAGGGGTGTTCCCCTCCGAAGGACGGCGGCGACGACGACGTGGAGACGTCTTGCCTGAAATTCGGGGTAGATACTATTTGGTTTTATCCGTCCACCTCTCCGAAGATGCCAAGTTGATTTATGGCACTGTGTATCGGAAGTTTGGACGGATGCGGCCAATGTAGCAGACTTCGTCAGATTCCCCCTCGCTTGAGGGGTTTTTGATTGTGGGGACGCTCTTCCCTGCAGGCACAAGCCCCTGCAGTTAATTACGCTACCTCATCGCGGTAATAACTTTCTCCTTCTCCAGAATTTCACTTCGTGTCGTGTGTGTTTGTTTTGTTTGTGGATGCCCGTGGATTGTATACGGAGACTAAGTTATGCCGTCGCCCTTAGGACGTGGAGTAGTCCAAATCCGTATTTATTTAGATTTGGGTTTGTTGTTTTAGTTTAAGGATACGTTAGCCATATTGAGGCTAAGATCAACTTAAACGTTCGTTAAGAATACGTTAGTCCGATTTGAGACTAAGATCAACCTAACGGGATCGCTTAGATCCGACAAAAGAGCGAATTGGCTCTATTGTTCTTGTTTAGGGACGTAGTGGTCCATAGTTAGTTTAAGGACATTGCAGTCCATATTCCAGTTTAGGGACGTGGTGGTCCATATTCCAGTTTAGGGACATGGTGGTCCATATTCCAGTTTAGGGACATGGCGGTCCATAGGTAGTTTAAGGACGCTTAAGTCCGTGGGTTTAAGGACCCCACAGTCCGTGTTTTAGTTTAAGGACGCATAAGTCCGCGGGTTTAAGGACCCCACAGTCCGTGTTTTGGTTTAAGAACGCTTAAGTCCATGGGTTTAAGGACCCCACAGTCCGTGTTGATATGTGGTTGTCGGGACCCTTCACCTCTCTGACGTTGTTGAAGGATTACAACGAGAGGAGTCAGAGGAGTTCGGAGATGTACCCTCGAACCGGATGTAAATTGATTTAGGAGAGCATTCTTGCTCTGTCAATTTAATTTGAGGACTTACGGCCATGATTGGGCTAAGTCCAGTTGAGAATATTCAACGTTATTTCTTATTTTTGGCCTATTAGACCTGTACTAGGGCTTTGCCCATGTTTAATAATGCATAGCATTAATCTTGATCTCTGTTGGACCTTTATTTGGGCTCTGCCCCTTTAAATGATGCACAGCATCTGTTATGGTCTGACAGACCCTTGTTTGGGCTTTGCATTTTATTTTGTTTGGGCTCTGCCCTTTTATAAATGATGCAGAGCATCAATTTTGTTTGGGCTCTGCTCTTTTATTGCATTGCAATTTATTTTGGCCTACTAGACCTTTTTTAATTTGGGCCTGGCCCTCTAGTAAACAATGCATTGCATTTATCAGGCGCTTTGCGCCAATCACTGAGCGTAAGCGTTTGTGGTGATGACACGTGTCACGCAAGCGCAGTGCGCTGCGCCAGTGCGCTGCGTTGTTGCACTGCTGACACGTGGCGCGCTGTGGTGAGTTGCGCCAATTTCAGAGAGCAGGGCTCTATCTTAAAAGCGCATAGCGCAAGTTGTTCTGGAGTTGACACGTGGCGCTCTCTGGTGGCTTGCGCCAACCTAAGAGCGCAACAGTGCCAATTTTGCAAGTGCAGGGCACTGTTTTATATTTTGAACAGTTTTAGATCAGAGAAAACAAGTTTTTTCTTGTTTTCAAAGAACCAGTGGTTCATAAAAGAGTGCAAGGCACTGTTATTTATATTTTATTGAAGATCATTGATCTTGTTCTTAGATCAATGTTCTATTAGAAGAAATTCTTCTATTTCATGAAGGTTCTTTTTTTTTACCTTTTTCTTCAACTTTCTTCAGAGTTCTCTCTGTTCTTGATGATTCTCAATCTCTCACAATGTTGATGATTTGAATTGGGGTCTAGGAGCCTTTATATAGTGCCCATAAATTTGTTAAATTTGTTAAAGAGATCTTTCTCTGAGTGATTTGGGGAATTTTCCCCACCGTTGGATCTTTGATCCAAGGGCTTCTGTTTTACAGAAGGCAATCTTCTTGTTTTAACAAGAACAGAAAAATCTTAATAGAATTTAATTATGTTTGGCGCAAACGCCCCAGCACGTGACACGTGTCACGCAGCGCAGAGCGCTGCGCTGACACGTGTAGCGCAGCGCACAGCGCAGCGCAACTGCGCTTGCGCTGACACGTGTCGCGCAGCGCTTGCGCTCCTGCGCTTGCGCAACTGCGCTTGCTGACACGTGTCGCGCAGCGCAGCGCTTGCGCAACTGAAGCGTTGGTTTCTTTAATTTTTATTTTAAATAGAGCCTTGCTCTGATTGGGCACGCTGCCTTGGGCGTTGCGCTGACGTATCAGCTTTTGACACGTGGCGCGTTGCGCACAGCGCAAGGAATTTGAAGCGTTGCTTCGAATTTTGAATTTTTGAAATTCAAACAGAGCTTTGCTCTGATTGGAGGAAACAAATGCCCCCCTACCGTTGCGCTCACATGGCGCGCACGTGAGTGCAGCGGTGGCAAGATCCTGACCGTTGGATCAACTAAGGAGCTGAAGGGGCGCAAGCGCCTATATATAGGACCCCTGGCCCTTAGAAAATCTTTACTATTTCCAAGATTTTGATTTTCAGAGTATTTCTCTTGCTTAAGAACTTCAGAGCTTTGCTCTTGTTTCCAGACTCTAGAGCTTTGCTCTCATTTCCAAAGTTAGAAAAACTTTAGGTAAAATTAATTTAAATTAATTTAAATCAATCTTAACCAACAGAGTCTTGCTCTCATAGATCTTTTGATCTAAAGAGATCCCCTTTGGGGTTTCATAAATAGAGCTTTGCTCTCAAGAATTTGTTGCAGGTTTTCTTAACCCATGAACAGAGCTTTGCTCATTGACAGAATATAGATCTTTTGATCTTCTGATGATGAACTCTTAAGATTTTTTTTTTTATATGTGGATCTTTAAGATCCCAGAACTTCAATTTTTTAGGAATTAATTAATTTTCTTTCCTTGATGAATTTTTTTATCATTATTACAGAGCTAGGCTCTTTTTTAAAGAATCTTATTCCCCTGAGACCAGAGTTTGACAAGTGTCACTCTGTGACAGAGCTTTGCTCTGAAAAGAGGAGATTTTCTCCTTATCTCCAGGGATTTTTTATTATTAATGGGAATATTCTCTTGGGTATTAACTGACAATCTCATCCAATGATAGGGTTGTCTTATTAACTGACGTATTGTCATCCAGATTTTGTGGGTCCCCCTTTGGTCTCCTACCCACTGCACTGTTGTATGGTGTAATTAATTTTAATTTAATTTTAATTAATCCTTAATTTAATTAATTAATTAAAAAAAAATTTGAACGCCAAGCGTTAGAATTACAACACTAACGGCTAATTTTGTTCCCTTGCAGTGACTATGTCTTTCGATACTTCATTCCTGTTCGCTCGTTCGGAGGAGGGGTTTCCTGAAGCGTCCTTGGACCGCGAAGTCCTATCTATGATCAGGGACCATGACCCGGAATATAAGAGTCTCCACCTTTGGGGGTCGTGGTACAATCAGATTATCATGGGTCGACGGAGCTTCACGTGCGCAGTACCGTCAGAACCCATTACGGCGATTCATTATGCCAGCCCACCCCCGGTGCAGTATGCCGTGGAGATGGTTGATTAGACCTCGAAGGGCTTTCTTCATCCTGCCATAGATGCAATTCCGGTCCAGCGTCCTATGGTTTTGGATATCCTGGGACGCCGTATCTGTCAAGGCGAGGCGCGACCTTGGGGGCAATCATATAACATAGGTCTGATCCCCCGCCACCCGATCGGCTATCTGCCGTAGGCTCGCTATATCCTGTCGGCGAAGAAGTCGCGGTTGATAAGGTTAGGGTTGTACACTGCGGTTTACGTCTCCCTCTTCCAGTATCCACGCTTCCCACCTGGTGGTTCAAGGCCTTCTTGGAGCAGTTGAACATTCCTACTCACACTTTCCTCGCAATGGATCGGGAAGTGTCAATTTCTCTGGAGGAATTCACAGAGGTCTCCGGTTTACCGGTTATAGGGGAGCACTATGAGGAGTTGCTTCCTACAGACGAGTATGTCTTCGGTGATAAGCCGGCAGTAAGGGGCCTCACTCCGGAGAATGCTGTTCAACATCAATTCCCAAGTCTGATCAAGGTGTTGAACATCTATGAGGCCCTTTTCATCGAACGTGGGAGTCGTGGAGTTAGCTTTGAGGATTTCATCGCTCGGTTCCTTCACCTCAGCGTCCTCTCGGCGGAAGCTGCCAAGTTTGCTACCCTTGATGACCCTTTCGGTCTAGGTTTGGATAACCTACCGGCGAAGGAAATAGACCAAAAGGGTTTTTTCCTTCCTAACTCCCCAACTGTGTCTTTTGCAGAAGTTGCGGCCCCCGGGATGGACGAGGAAGCCTTCTTCTTAGGATTTTTTGGGCTATGGCTGAGTTGGTTTGCGCTCCCGATGCATTCTCGCTATATGCGGCCCTCTGTCTTTTACCCAGCTCACTGGATGACCATCGGGGTGAAAGTGGCCGTTGGGATCGCCGGCTTGGCATACTTGTATCACGGCCTCAGTCGAAAGGCGGATACTAATGAGCCTGGGGTGCTGCACGTGATCTTCCCGATGCACTATTTCGTATCATGGCTCGAGCTACACACATCGGGTGTCTTCGGTATGCACAAAAGGCCCTCGTTCTATGACAGGTGCAGCTTCCCTCGCATCATACAGTTGATTGGCGCATCAATTGTGACTCCATCGCCACGGAATGCCAGAGGTTTACTCATTCGCCCCCACACCGTTGGAGACGGGGTGTCTTTCATCGATAAGGTGTTGACTATTGGAAAGGCATCTACCACTGCAGTGCGGCCATTGCAAGACACTTTCAAGGATGGAGCCTCAGTTTTGACGGCCCGGGAGACCCTCCACTTATATTCTATCAGACCGGGCTTCCTGGTGTTCAAGCAGAACGGTGCAGCGATTTTCATGAGATACAACCCGCATCGTTTCGCCCAATAACTGAGCTACAATCAAAGGGTACCACTGGAGGCTTTCCTATCGGAACCTGCTGCTACTGAAGAAGGGATGGAGAGCGCGCTGCATCACTTCATGGGCCTGAATACGGGTTCCCACTTTTTTATCAGTGAGCCGGCTTGCGCCCCACGACTCCTCAAGGTATATACAGAATGGTACAGTCATTCGACGGGAGCCGTCATAAAGGAGGAAAAGCAATTGCTGGTCTACCGTAAGGGTGTGCCTCCAGGTAGCGACCGCAACGCTCCTTTAGTGCCACGGACCCCGGTAGTTCCCCCTCTAAAAGATGCTAGAGCCGGACCACCGCGTGCGCAGAGTCCTCCACGCGGATTGCCGCTTCCCGATATTGCGGATGCACCACCAGCGCCCTGTGCTCCAGTAGAGACAGTGGTTGTAGCCTCGCCGGAGTCTGGTGTGGGTGCGGACATCGGGACCCGCCGCCCCAAGGTGTCTGCAAAGCGCAAGTCGATCCCGGGTGCACCTAGGGTTGGTGGGCAGAAGAAGAAAAAGAAGTCGCTCTTCGCCGCGGATGTCGCGTTCGGTCAGGAACCCCACGCTCGCTATGGTGAGGGCCTGAGTGAATATGGGACTAACAGGGGATTAGTCATGCCGCCGGACGACACGGACTTGGAGGCCGCCATCGAAGCTTCAGAGCTGTTGGCGAGGCATGACGCGTGGCTAGCTAAGCTTGCGCAATCGGGTAATTACTAGTCGCATTTTTTATTGCATCATATCTTTATTATTGCCTTTGACTAACGTTTTTCTTTCTTTTCTTCCAACAGGCATCACCACTGAAGAAGCCATTGCCGCTTCCCTCAAGACTTTTCAAGAGGAGGAACGCCTTAGAGCGTCCTTAGGTCTTAGTAAGTTTCAATTCATCAAGTTTCCATTTTCCTTGTGTTATGGTCGATCTAACCTCTCCCTTTTTATCACAAGAACCTCAATGTCGATCCCGCCAGGTGACGCTGAGACTCTTCCTGGGCCAGCCGCCGATGTTTCTGCCTCCTTGGGGCTACCACGAGAGGCCCTTCTTGAAGAGCCGATGAGAGATTACTTAAAGGCTCTGGAGGCATCTCTGAACGAGGACGACGACGCCTTGATGAAGGAAGCATCGAAAAGGTCCATAGCGACAGCCCGTGAGGAGAGGAAGCGGTTGAGGCGCGAAGCGAAGGCACGCAGGGCTGCCTTGGCCATTGGAGTGGGACCAAGCACCGTCCCTCGTGCCGATACTCCATCAGAAGAGCCCCCGGTCACCTTGTCTACAGCTCATAGACAGGCGGTGCGCGCCAATAGGGAGGCTAACGATAAGTCTACCTCAGGTAATATTCCTTTCAGAATTTTGTTGTAAGAATTATAAAGTTATCGGTTCTTATATATTCTGTCCTGCAGGACCAAGTCCAACCGAGGGGGAGGCGGAGACCGTCGAACCTGAGGGGCTAGAGGGAGAGGTATTGGTCGAAGCCGAGCCGATGGCGGATGACACAACCGGGCTTGTTGGGCCCGAGCTAGTGGCTGACGAAATGGTCACGTCCACTATGCCTGAGCAAGTGGTTGATGTCGAGCCCGAGGTAGCAGCGGACGGAGCGCCTGAGATCGATGACCTCGTGGCGATGGTGGACGAGACAACCATGACTGCTGAGCCCGAGGGTGTAGCGGGTGAGGTGGACATGATTCCTGAGGACGAGCCGACCGCTCTTTCTCAGGAGTCTGGCAATGCTACGGTCATAGCTCTCCCCGCCTATGGCCCTCCGCCGTCTCCAGGCCTCGCGAGCACGACGACGGCCCCCGTGGAGTCTGGGGATGAGGCCATGGGTGGTGGACTTATGTCGATGGAGGAGGGAGATGCCTCCATCTCGGCTGGAGGCTCATCAGGTAAATTTCGGATTACCGTCCCCCCCTTTTTTTATCTTGAAATCTTTCCTGACAGGTTTACCCTTCTTTTTTAACACAGGTGCGGCCAGTGCCGATGCTCCATTGCTTGAGGGAGCGCCATCAACTACTGCTTTGGCGGTGGTCACCTCTCAGCCCTCTCTCGTACCGTCGAAGATGTTGGAAGGTATGGGTTTGCAACTCATGAGTCTTATTTTTCAGACGCATAATTCATGTGCTAAAGTCGTACTGTTGTGTCTTTTTCAGGAGTTCTTTTTGACCATCTTTATCAGGTGTTGCTCCCACACTTCTCCTTCCCATTTGAGCTCGCTTCTCCCTCTGGTGGTGCTGGTAAGTATAATTACCAACTGATATCTTTCTTTTTCAGTGATGGAATTATTTCTTACTTTTTCTCGTCCCAACTGCAGTGCAACAAATTGAAGGAGGGGATGAAAGATCGGCCGTGCCACTGGCCCTTCCGGCCTTGCCACCTGCCGCAGCTGGTACAACAAACTATCGCATTGATAACTCCTTTTTTCGTATTTCTTGAACTGTTATCTGATCATATCTTGTTTTTTCAGCTGTCGTTCCGGTCTCGGCGCCCTTCGAGCCTCGTGTCATAATGCCGGCGGGCCTTTTCCTGAGACGTCCGTCTTCGAAAGGCGCCGCGAATAGCCTGCGCATGTTGAGCGACTACATCGAGGAACTCGACGTCGAGACTCCTACATCTGCTGCGGATTTCGCTACAGCGGTTAACCCGATGCAGGTGATACTCGTAAATTTCCATGACGAGGGCATCATCGCGTCTTGGGTTAACCACTGCAGGGAGATTGAGGCTCGTCTGCATCAACTGGAGTTTATGCGCCCTGCTCCCGAGACCTTAGCCGCAGGCAATCAAAGAGCAGCGTGGATCGAGCAAAGCGCTTCTTACGTCCACCACTTGGAACAAGAAGCGGCTTTAAGGCTGAGGGAATACCAAGATGTAAGTCCACGGTAGCACCTGGCCGTCAACAGACGCCAAATGCGAAACAAAAACTTTTAACGAAACTGGCGCTATCGTGTACCGTAACCCGGATCTGCCATTAAAGCTAAACTAACATTCTACAAAGTGGGTAGAAACGTTATACCGAATGATCCGAGTCCTTCGGATTTCAACCATCATCCCACGCTTGTTGCGGCTGCGCTGATCTCCTTGAACTCCGGTCTTCTCGTCCAGGTGGCACCACGTCGACGGATCTTTAAACGGGCTCCCGCCTCTGAACCGAGGCAACTCGATCGTCAAGTTTTCTAAAAGAGACGACCAAGATGAAGTAGAGAATGAGTAGAACACTTTGTCTCGTTACGTCCAAGACTATGGACGAACGGTTAAAAGAAGTTGCCTTTTGGATCGATCGAATTAAGAAATGAGCAATCTAATTTTCATGAGGCCAAAACCATAGTATTTTTAATAAAAAAAATCTCTCTCCTTTCAAGAGGAGGCCGGCCACATTTTATCAAGAGGAGGGTGAGTGTAGGAGAGGGCAAGAGGGTGACCATAACAAGGATACTTAACAACAAAGAATGAATCACTAACTAGCATTAAATGCAAACCAATCAACATAAACCTAGTCATCCTCCATCATTAATGAACCATTAATGACACTAATGAGTCACTAGCTTAGTCATCACTTCTAGAAGCATCCACACACATCTCCTCATAACTCACCCAAAAAGATAAATCCGTATTTAACCGAATGTCAAAATACGGCAGATAGAAAACTGGAAACTGGCAACTTCCAAAAGTGATCCTGAAACGAATTTCAGGATAACCCCGTATCAGTATAAACATACCCGCATTTGTATTACGACCGAATACAAATGCAACTGAGACAAAGATATTATATCTACACAGTATAATACTGGGTTCCGGCTTAAACCAAAGCCTACCAGTATTATCTGCCCGAAAAACGACACGTGCGAAAACGCACGTGCTTTTTCCGAACCTTGCCATATCACCATACGGCCTGTACAACGTTTCGCACGAACTTGGTAAAGTGTCTGTGGGGGACTCTAATGACTCATCAACACACTGGCACTAGGTATAACCCCTAGCACGTCAGAGGTACAAGCTGTACGTAACGGTTTGCCTATGTATTGATTGGAAGGGAAGCTGACGAGCGAACTCATCTATAAACCCTACTGAGCCTGACAGTGACAATGTATATACAGTCCGGTCCATTCGTCTAAAGAATATCGCATATCGAGTCTAGGGGGGTGGATAAAGTCAGACCCCTAATAACGCAATAAATCGTGTCAGCATGAAGCCCATCACCACCTGAGAAATTACTGATCCCAATCAGTAATTCTCCACTACCTCGGCCGAGGATTCCTAGTGATGGCCACCCGTGCACTGCGTGACATCAACCCCCAAATACCGGGAGAGACGAATCCCCGACGATCCGCTCACTTGCCTCCAATGTGGCTCGGGACTGTACCCAAAAAAGACCAGTTTGCATGACTCCTTTGAGCCATGGTAGGGTAGAAATCAAAGCACAATGGGAACTCACACGAGACAAATGACGACCTCAGGTCAATTAACTAACCTGTACACATGTCACCAGGGAATTGCTATCTGACGCTAGGTATAATACCATCTAGCAGATTCCCGGCGAGTCCTGTCCGGTGTACTCATAACTCAATGAGCACCTGTATACATCTTAGGTGATCCAACTGACACCAGTGGCTTGTGAGACCGGCCACCGCCCCTCGTCGGGGTCTCGACTGTATACACTAGTCTACTCTGGAGTATCGATGCCCTGTCTCGAAACTCCTACGACTAGGGACACTAAAAGGATGTGCTTACAGACCCTAGCTCCCACGTATATGATCGCCATCGTACTGCTGGCTGTCAAGCAGAATCCTATGGGCTCTATCAATCATGCAATAGCATGTATACGATGATAAAGACAAACCAGATAGCATACTATCATCTTGAGTAAGACTGTCATATCGATATAGGTCCTGCCTCAATCATTGTAATCACGTACCTGCGATCCAGTAATTGACTTTGAGGGCACTATCTCCAACAATCTCCCACTTGCACTCAAGGCTAATTATTGCGATGTCGCATACTCACAGCCCATGTGATACCGAACATCCAACTCCTCTACTAATCAGTTTCACAAAGCTAGTTTGTAAAACTCTTGTGTTCGAGAAATAGCCTCAGTGAGTGGATCCGCCCTGATGTTTCTTTCTATGTCTCTCTCAATCTCAAGTTCACGGAGAAAGCCATCTCCCGAATTGAGTAATACCTGTCTTAGAATATGTCTGGATATCTGATGGGACCTAGTTCATAAATGAACTCCAAATCCAAACTTCTTAGACTGTATCGATAACTGAACCTAATCAGTATCCAGCACCATGCCTCCCACAGTATCCTCTTGGACCACCTGTCCGAAATACTGTCCTTCGTCAGAGGGAAAACTATAACTCTGACAATCACTCTGTCATTCATGTCACCTTGGAAGCCTGGAATGATAACCGTCTCCTGAAGGAAGCTGCCGTCATCAAATCCATAGAACATGCACTTATGTTCTAAAACTGCTTCCTTATGTTTCTCCAGGATTGGATTAATACAAACTTATCGCAACTAGTGCAAAAACAACATCTGGTGTGGTACTTGACATCTCATGTTTGACTCAATTGCCTAAGCAAGTGATCTGCCAATCATGCGCTTCCCTCTCTTCTTTAGTCTCTAAGACACCTTTAGAGAGGGTGACTCCATCACCTGCAGGTACACTACCATGCCAGGAGTCATCTATTCTAAATACCATTAGAATACTGTCAAAATACCCAAATTGGGAAAGTACCCAAATCTAGATCTAATACCATAGATTTAATAACCAGAATGTCTGATATTATATCCATGTCCTTTGTGAAGAAACAACTGTGTAACAACCACAGTACAACCGATCGTAGTATAGGAATTTTACTTCCTACACTATGTATGTCATCCAAATACCAGGACACCACACCCTGCTGCCTTCTTAACAGATCCATCCCCTATTCTGATGAAGTCGAACCTATGACTATCACATCAAAATTAGATGATCTTATCTCCTCTATATATGCTCAAGCCTATAAATAGACATAAGCTACTTGCTCACTATGCTTCCGCTGCTCCCACTGACTACGACAACCCTCTGGCAGAATAATATCTGCGTACACTTCTAAAGCATGTTTAGAACGACGTTATACTTATCCTCTTTCCGGGTTTCATAGTCTAGAACAACAGTAGTGTCAAGTCTGGGTAAACAAGAACCTCCCTGTCACCGTCCTTGAGGCTACCGGAGTACCTCTCGGGTGTCTGAGGTTACCCACTATATCTGCGGAGTGGCTATTGGAATGTCAAAACCTGATTGAATATATAGGTCTTATTAAATTTTCCGTAATCGTTTGCGGTTCTGGAATCACTTCCAGTTCTACCATACTCCCACTACTGTTTTCTGAAAAAATCCATTTTACTAAAACTGTGGTGAGTCTAGAACAATATCACTATTGATCTTCGAAATGGTAGAAATGTCAACCCTCGTCAAAGCCAGGGTCAACCCACAAACTGCCATTACAGAAACGTGCCTTGAGTTATCCAGTGTCTGGTTTTAAGCATAAGCTGGACAACTCCCCTTATCTTAACATCGTTAAGATATGAACCATTCTATATCCAATATAGAAACAGAGGCACTAATTTAATTGGAACCAGATTCAAATCATGCAGCTGTCTCCAGTGCATATCAACTTAATGGAAAAAAGGGTAATCAGCATTGCTCAACTTAGGAATCCATCCAATTATGAGTAACCTGAAAGAGAAACAAGTTTCTCAAAACCATTACTATTAACTGAATACCAATCACAAGAATCTACATCTTCAATCTCTTTAAAGAATCCCGACACTTGCGATACCTGGTTCTCTACTTTATTCTTATACCCATAACTTCTCAAAACTTAGACATTGTATTTCTGCGAAACACTTGTCTAAAAACTAGAGAAGTCATAAGTAAACAGAACATAGTACGAGGACCAACCCCTTTGTCCTGACGGACACTGGACAACATACAATACTCTGTATAAGTCCGCTGAGTTTAATAACTCAAAAACCTGTGCATCGTAGGTTAAAAACTGTACCCAGGCGATTTCCTCAAATATCACCAATTACAATGAATTCCGATATAATGAGGATGATCACCCAATTCCCAATAACTTACTCCCACTCATTATCTGTAAAACTGTACAGATATGAGAATGAAACCTGGTAAATACATACCCTGGAGTAAGTATGTAATCGGGAAATCAGTTTATAATTAACAATGCACAGTAAAACTGAAACATGAAAAAGTTTCGTAGGGGTATTCTGGTATTCTTAGTAATGCCTCTTCCATAATCCAATTCATGACTATAACCGTATATCTCCTTGCCACCTCTCCAAATCCCTTTATTTGTCTTTATTCATTATCTTCTGTACACCAACGTTAGGCTAAATGGTTTTCTTCCTTCCCTACCGTTCGGCACCAGCCTATGGTTTGGAAGAAGACTATCCAGTAAGCATAATAAGTGTACCCTCCTAATCCTAGGAGTACTCGTAACTTGAGATAAGGTGATAATAAAAGACAACTGAATAAAACCTTATTCTATTTCTCCCGAACCCGGGAAAAAACAAAGGTGAAATAGGAGTAGCGATGAAGTACGCGGTTTGGTCATGAATGATAACAGTCGCAATTTACTTTGCCCTCTTTCTAATCCCTTTATTTTGTCTTTACATATTACCTTCTGTACACCCTACTTAGGCTAAATGGTTTTCTTCATTCCCTACCTTTCGGCACCAGCCTATGGTTTGGAATAAGACTATCCAATAAGCGTAATAGGTGTACCCTCCTAAACTATGGAGCCCTCGCAACCTGAGAGAAGGTGATGATAAAAGACAACTGAATAAACTAATTCTATTTCTCCTGAACCTGGATCCATCCTCGAAGAAGTCCCTCCGAGTTCGTATATAACCATACGATGGATCTATCCAATGGAAGTGGATATCCGTAGTAATACGGGTTGTTCTGATAAATGCAAAGGGTAAAATAAGGAGCGGCAATGACTTATGCAACTGTAGACAATCCAAAAGCCAGTATTTTAAGAAGGTTCGGTCAACTTGGTCACTGAGTCAAAGTCTAGGGTCGGTCAAAGGTCGCTGCCAAAGAGAGAGAGAAAAGAAATACTCTGCGTGCACTCTAACCTAGATCAGAATGGTTATCACTTTATCTAATCAGGAAACCTCCCACTGTAATCTCAAATTCTCCTCCAAACCTGAAAGAAGAATTAGTCGGGATCACCCGAAGAGTATACCAACTCATCAGTGAGAATCGGGATCCAACTATCATCACATGATAACTTGATGGAAGCCACTCAAGTTATCACACTCCAGAAGGTATGCGCATATCTGGCAAGTTTCAGTTTCTTTAGAAACTCCCGATGTGATTTTTGCCCCATGCTCTTATGACCTTGGCGAAGGTCAAAATGTCATAAGTCACATGCCAAGTTCTACCCGTCATTGTCCAGGTCAATTTGAACCCATCCGTACATACCCTTGACGAAGGCCAAAATAGTAGTACGACTGTCCCAAACCAACACATCTATCTATGCTACAAATGAATACCCAGCAGCTACCAAACACTATGCCTTGGCGAAGGTCAAAATACATAGCTTGAATACTACTGAATACCCAAAAGAAATGACGGAGGGCTACGACTGGTTTTTGGCAAAAAACCTTTAACGTAATGAACTTGATCTTGTTGAAGGAAACAGATAGCTTTTTATAAAATATAGTGGCGAAAAACCTTTTGCTAAAGAGGTCACTCCCGGTGAAGGGATCTCGGCTCTTTCCTCGTGGAATGAGGTGCAGGATATTCCAACTGAATACCGCGATGCAAAGCAACTTGTAATCGACTATATTAAAGTTACTACCCTGATGTAAACTTCTGCCCAAGGGGTTTTTCCCGGTGAAGGGATATCAGCCCTTGCCTCGTCGAATGAGGTGCAGGAAATTCTAACTGAATATCACTATGCAAAACA
Source organism: Agapanthus africanus (assembly GCA_030015575.1). NCBI lineage: Eukaryota > Viridiplantae > Streptophyta > Magnoliopsida > Asparagales > Amaryllidaceae > Agapanthus > Agapanthus africanus. The sequence continues at coordinate 209,396,870 of CM057350.1, forward strand.
AAAGGAAACATCTTTATAATAACACCTTTTAAAATTTGTTCCATCAACATCAAATATAGGTTTGCTTTATCCTTGCATTGATAAGAATCAATGCAGTCCCATCAATCAATCACACCAGAAAAGAACGAAAATATAATGTACGTATATGCCATCCGCATTCACCACTAGGTCCCGTCATCACCCGTTAGGTTACTTAACTAACGACAGAGCGGGGGCTGGACTAGCGCGGGTGTAAAACATATACAACATCTAATAGTATATATACCAATATACAATAATCGCTCCAGGCGTGATAATATGCAAAATTACAGAAAAGTAATAAGCATCACAGAACAAAACAGATAATCTGGGATCCCCGGGTTTCACAGAGCCGCTGCTGAAACCTGACGTTCCCCTGGTCGTGTGGATAGCCTGTGTAATGAAACCTAGACCCCTACGGGTGCGGCAAGTTACCCGCCAAAACCTGAAGCGAGGTAGTCCCCCACATCATAGTGAATGGAACACCCGGCACATCACGGAATCCGGTAAATTGAGCACCCCTCCTTGGGTCAACCTGTACCCCCTACGAGTGCGGCGAATAGTCTGCCAATTCTGGAGTGAGGTCTCTCTGCCTCTCAAAGCCATGAGATACGGACCTGTTGCCCTCCAGAACCCGGCTATCCGTGCACTCCTTCGCGGGATAAACCTAGTACAGAAATAAAAAATATGTACAACGGGTACATCGACCTCGACCCGGTCGTGCCCTAAAAGAATATTATACAACAGGCAGTGACGGCAGTCCACATGTTGGACGCTCGCCCCGCAATAACAAATGTACAAATAAATTGAAACTGCACTATCATTGCACACTGCTATCCACCACGACATATCCGCAACAATACAGCACAACACAGAACATCAACGCGAATGTCACGTTCGCAAACCCGTCTAAAAGAACTATAGCAATCAGACACGGTTTACCGATCAAATGACATTCCCGGTCAGAGATATAATGTAAATACTGTATACTAACAAATTTAAAATTTCAATCGACTAAATTTCCCGAAGTGGGACCTACGAACAACTGGTGTACAGTAACAAAATCTGGGCCCAAACAAATATTCCCAAAAGCCACAATTTCCTCATAGAAGCTCACTGTGAAATATTGATGCACTGTTCCCACTAAAGCGCCGCGGTTCCGCGGTCAAACCTAGGGTTTGACCGCGGAACCGCCGCGTTCTTGTGGGATCACGTGCCCAATTTTTCTCAGTATTCTTAGATATCCTTGCTCTGTCTTCTGTGATATGCAAAATAATTTTAGGGCATCATTTAAAATCGACAGAAACTGATAAGATTGAAAATTGTGTTTTTCGAAATTCGGTTCGATCGATATTTTAAACGCGTTAGCACAAGTTAGTATAGCTTAATGGTAAGGCTCTGATACCACTGTAAGTCCACGGTAGCGCCCCGGCCGTCAACAGACGCCAAATGCGGAACAAAAACTTTTAACGAAACTGGCGCTATCGTGTACTGTAACCCGGATCTGCCATTAAAGCTAAACTAACATTCTACAAAGTGGGTAGAAACGTTATACCGAATGATCCGAGTCCTTCGGTCTTCAACCATCATCCCACGCTTGTTGTGGCTGCTCCGATCTCCTTGAACTCCGGTCTTCTCGTCCAGGTGGCACCACGTCGACGGATCTTTAAACGGGCTCCCGCCTCTGAACCGAGGCAACTCGATCGTCAAGTTTGCTAAAAGAGTCGACCAAGATGAAGTAGAGAATGAGTAGAACACTTTGTCTCGTTACGTCCAAGACTATGGACGAACGGTTAAAAGAAGTTGCCTTTTGGATCGATCGAATTGAGAAATGAGCAATCTAATTTTCATAAGGCCAAAACCATAGTCTTTTTAATAAAAAAAATCTCTCTCCTTTCAAGAGGAGGCCGGCCATATTTTATCAAGAGGAGGGTGAGTGTAGGAGAGGGCAAGAGGATGACCATAACAAGGATACTTATCAACAAAGAATGAATCACTAACTAGCATTAAATGCAAACCAATCAACATAAACCTAGTCATCCTCCATCATTAATGAACCATTAATGACACTAATGAGTCACTAGCTTAGTCATCACTTCTAGAAGCATCCACACACATCTCCTCATGACTCACCCAAAAAGATAAATCCGTATTTAACCGAATGTCAAAATACGGCAGATAGAAAACTGGAAACTGGCAACTTCCAAAAGTGATCCTGAAACGAATTTCAGGATAACCCCGTATCAGTATAAACATACCCGCATTTGTATTACGATTGAATACAAATGCAACTGAGACAAAGATATTATATCTACACAGTATAATACTGGGTTCCGGCTTAAACCAAAGCCTACCAGTATTATCTGCCCGAAAAACGACACGTGCGAAAACGCACGTGCTTTTTTCGAACCTTGCCATATCACCATACGGCCTCTACAACGTTTCGCCCGAACTTGGGAAAGTGTCTGTGTGGGACTCTAATGACTCATCAACACACTGGCACTGGGTATAACTCCTAGCACGTCAGAGGTACTAGCTGTACGTAACGGTTTGCCTATGTATTGATTGGAAGGGAAGCTGACGAGCGAACTCATCTATAAACCCTACTGAGCCTGACAGTGACAATGTATATACAGTCCGGTCCATTCGTCTAAAGAATATCGCATATCGAGTCTAGGGGGGTGGATAAAGTCAGACCCCTAATAACGCGATAAATCGTGTCGGCATGAAGCCCATCACCACATGAGAAATTACTGATCCCAATCAGTAATTCTCCCTATCTCGGCCGAGGATTCCTAGTGATGGCCACCCGTGCACTGCGCAACATCAACCCCTAAATACTGGGAGAGACGAATCCCCGACGATCCGCTCACTTGCCTCCAATGTGGCTCGGGACTGTACCCAAAAAAGACCTGTTTGTACGACTCCTTTGAGCTGTGGTAAGGTAGAAATCAAAGCATAGTGGGAACTCACACGAGACAAATGACGACCTCAGGTCGATGAACTAACCTGTACACATGTCACCAGGGAATTGCTATCTGACGCTAGGTATAATACCATCTAGCAGATTCCCGGCGAGTCCTGTCCGGTGTACTCATAACTCAATGAGCACCTGTATACATCTTAGGTGATCCAACTGACACCAGTGGTTTGTGAGACCGGCCACCGCCCCTCATCGGGGTCTCGACTCTATACACTAGTCTACTCTGGAGTATCGATGCCCTGTCTCGAAACTCCCACGACTAGGGACACTAAAAGGATGTGCTTACAGACCCCAGCTCCCACGTATATGATCGCCATCATATTGCTGGCTGTCAAGCAGAATCCTATGGGCTCTATCAATCATGCAATAGCATGTATACGATGATAAAGACAAACCAGATAGCATACTATCATCTTGAGCAAGACTGTCATATCGGTATAGGTCCTGCCTCAATCATTGTAATCACGTACCTGCGATCCAATAATTGACTTTGAGGGCACTATCTTCAACACGAGAGACATCGAGCGAGATGGCTCGTCTGCGTGCTGAGGTTGAGGCGAATGCTGCCCAAGTGAAGGCTATCTTTGAGGGCCTCCTGGAATGCATCTCTCATGGGCTAAACTTGAAGCGAAAGCTTGATGTCGCCGAGCGTGACATCCCAGGCAGTGAAGCTGCTCATCAGGCCGTTAGGGAGCAGCTTGCATCTGTCTTGTAGCAGCGGGCTCAAGTGGAGGCAGAACTGGCGGTGGTGGCCAATCAGGAGAAAGTGTTGAAGGAGGTGCGCGAACAATTGCTAGAGCTATGCAAGACGCTTCCTTCCCAGTAATTCCCCTTGTATCTATATACTTGTAAAAAAAATTCTTTTTCGAATAAGATGTATCCATTCTTTATTCTTTTGTACGCTTCACTTTGTACTTGATTAAATTAATAAATAAAGATACATATTTTTCTTTGCAATGTCTTATACTATTTCTTTGCTTTCTCCCTTCTCTTATTATCAGCATGCTGTCTTGATAAACACAATTGACAGATAATAGAGTAAGCATCTAGATTTCTCCAAGAGATAACGATGGCTTAGGCCGCACGTTCAAATCTGCTGCCTAAGACTTTTCAACTCTATGAGCCGTGAGGGTCTTATAGAGACTTTTCTCCCTACGGATCGAGAGGATCTCGTAGGTGGATTTTCTCCTTAGGAATCGTGAGGATTCCTGAGTGTGTTTTCTGTTATAAGTCGTAAGGATCTTATAAGAGAATTTTCTCCCTTACAAGTGGAGAGGACTCGTAAGTGGTTGGTGAGTTGACTTGTTTCCGGGTCGAAGCATTGCTCCGACGGGGAGGTCGTTGGCTGACTTGTTTCCGAGACGGAGGTCATTGGCTGATTTGTTTCCGAGACGGAGGTCGTTGGCTAACTTTTTTCCGAGACGGAGGTCGTTGCTGACTTGTTTCCGAGACGGAGGTCGTTGCTGACTTGTTTCCGAGACGGAGGTCGTTGGCTGACTTGTTTCCGAGACGGAGGTCGTTGGTTGAATTGTTTCCGAGACGGATGTCGTTGACTGACTTGTTTCCGAGAAGGATGTAGTTGGTTGACTTGTTTCCGAGACGGAGGTCGTCGCTGACTTATTTCCGAGACGAAGGTCGTTGATTGACTTGTTTCCGAGACGGATGTCGCTGATTGACTTGTTTCTGAGACGGAGGTCGTTGGTTAACTTGTTTCCGTGACGAAGGTCATTTGTTGACTTGTTTCCGGGTCGGTGGTCATTGGTTGACTTGTTTCCGTGACGGAGGTCGTTTGCTGACTTGTTTCCGCGACGGAGGTCATTTGCTGACTTGTTTCCGAGACGGAGGTCGTTGGCCGACTTGTTTCCGAGACGGAGGTCATTTGTTGACTTGTTTCCGGGTCGGAGGTCATTGGTTGACTTGTTTCTGAGACGGAGGTCGTTGGTTGACTTGTTTCCGCGACGGAGGTCATTGGTTGACTGACTCTAGGTTGTCTATGAACCGTAGAGTCTTGGAACTGAGGACTTTGCCGTGGCTCCGATTGGTGATGTCACGTCCGTGTCCTACTGGAATGAGGAGGAACGCCGCTGTTGGTCTCCAGGCTGTAGATGTGGTCGTCGAGATCTAACTTCCCTTTGATGCAGCCTGGTAGGGAAATGTAGTCCCCTTTTTGTTTGTGCCCTTGGATTGTATACAGGGATCGATGTGATCTCAGCTGTAGGGCAAAAGTTTCATTCATTTTTATTGTTTTATTTCCGCGATGCTCTATCATTTCAGCTTTTTACATCGCGAAAATCGCGATTGCCCAATCATTTCGGCTATTTTTCGCGGTGCCCAATCATTTCGTCTATTTTGTATGCATACGTTTTCTTTACTTGCTGCTTTTTACTGCAAGCTGCCCTATCATTTCGGCTATTTCGTATGCACGTGCGGTCTACCGGCCTTTCACCGTAAACTTGAAATTAGACACCGATTTCGGCATCAGCACCGCTACAACTGGGATATTTCCAGGAGCGAATCATCATTTGCCTCCGTCGATGTCGAACAAAGGTGGCTTAGCGAACAGGGTTAAGGTCCTGTCGACTAAGGTTTTTAACTTCATGAGCCGTAAGGGTCTCACAAAGGTATTTCTCCCTACAAGTCGTGAGGATCTCGTAGGTGTATTTTCTCCTTAGGAATCGTGAGGATTCCTAAGTGTATGTTCCTCTGCAAGTCGTAAGGATCCTACAAGAGGGTTTTCTCCTTGTAAATCGAGAGGACTTACAAGGGTTATTCACCATGCGAACATATCCACAGTCACGGATGGGACTTGGTTAAGGAAAATGTTTATGCGCGCCCGTGGATTGTATACAAGGGTCAGTATTGAGCCACTTGTAGGGCAATATCGAAGGTTGTGGGGGGTTTGCTTAAGCACAGGTTTAGGTTTCTGTAATTTAAGACTTTCAAATCTTATGAGCCGTGAGGGTCCCATAAGAGAGTTCTCCTTACGAGTCGTGAGGATCTCGCAAGTGTATTTTCTCCTTAGTAATCGTGGGGATCCCTAAGTGTGTTGCTCCCTTATGAGTCGTAAGGATCTCGCACGGGTGGTTTCTCCTTACAAGGTCGAGAGGACCATGTAAGTGTCCTTTAACGAGGTTGCGCCCTTTCGGGTTTTCACAAACACTCGCCGGTAGCCCTGTTGTTTTTACTCACGGAGCCCTTTCGGGTTTTCATCCGTGCCCATTTTGCTTATGGACATACCTTTTTTTTTATTCTTTTTATTTTTATATTATTTTTTTTTCCTAACGAGGTCGCGCCCTTTCGGGTTTTCACGAACACTCGCCGGTAGCCCTGCTGTTTTTACTCACGGCGCCCTTTCGGGTTTTCATCCGTGCCCTTTTTGCTTATGGAGATACCGTTTTTATATTTTTTTTTTATATTTCTTTTCCTTTTTCTTTTATTCATCTCGTCAGCCTGAAGATGCTCCGCCATTAGTTTAAGGACGTTTTGGTCCGCCATTAGTTTAAGGACGTTTCGGTCCGTCCAGGAGAAGGCTGTCTACTGCTTATAAAGTTTGAGCTTAGGAAAATAACGAGCGGACATAGTCATCGTCATCTATCATTGACCTAGGCAGTAACTCGCTAAGCGTAGTATTTCTTTAGGAATCGAATATTTATTGGCCTGTAAGGCCTTTCACCGTGCATATCCATGAGTAGATAGGCTCCACCCTGCTAGACCTTGTCTATGATGTATGGGCCTTCATAGTTTGGTTCGAATTTTCCCCGCTTGGCGTGATTGAGGATCATAGGCCTTTTGACCACTAGCACGAGTTCGCCTTGGCGGAATGTCCTCGGCCGGGTCAATCTTTCATATGAGCGCGTCATCTTTGCTTTATAGGCCTCCAGATTTTGTTGCGCTATGAGCCGTGTTTCATCAAGGGCATCAAGCTCCTCAAGCCGAAGGTGAGCATTTTCTTCGTCCGTCAGCTCACAGTGGACTGCCACTCGTAGAGAGGGTAACTCTATCTCTAGAGGGAGTACTGCTTCTGTACCGAATACCAACGCGTACGGCGTTGTGTTCGTGGCCGTCTTGAACGTAGTTCGATATGCCCAGAGAGCTTCTTACAGTCTCTCATGCCAGTCCTTCTTATTTCGGGACACCTTCTTCTTCATGATCTTTGTCAAGGTCTCGTTGAAGGCCTCAGCTAGACCGTTAGCTCACGGATTATAAACCGAGGAATATCTCCAGTCTATATTGTGTTGTTGCGCAAAGCGACTGATCTTGTGGCTTCTGTAAGCTGGCCCGTTATCGGAGATGATCCGTCGCGGAGTTCCAAACCGATATATGACGTGCGTCTTGATGGAGGATATTCTCCGTCTTCACTTCTCTTAACGGTACTGCTTCTGCCCATTTGGAGAAGTAGTCAGTCGTCGCCAGGATGAAACGATGTCCCCTGGACGATGCTGGCTCGATGGGGCCGACTGTGTCAATTCCCCACATTTCGAATGGCCAGCTAGCCACTGTCGAGTGTAGAGGATTTGGGTGTTGATGGATGAAGTCCCCATGAATTTGGCATGAGTGGCATTGCTTCGCATATTCGAGGCAGTACTGAATCATCATGGGCCAGTAGTAGCCCATCTGCTTGATCTTCAACTTCATCTTTGGGCCTACTTGGTGAGAACCGCAGAGTCCGTCGTGAACTTCCTGAACGACTCTTCTCGCTTCGTCAGGTCCCAGACATCTCAACCACAGAGAGTCAAATGACCTCTTATACAGAGTATCATTGACGAAGGCGAAAGACAGAGCTCGTTTCATAAGCTGATGTCTTGAGGACGCATCTTCGGGTGCTCGACGGTATTTGAAGTAGTCTATAAAGACTTCTTTCCAATCCTCAGCCTTTTCCCGGTCTTTTATTTGCAGGGCCATCTGCTCAGTCGCTCCCTTTTCTTCAGGTGATTCCAGAGATATTTCCGCTGGGGCAAGCACCCGACGGCTTTGTACCACGATTCTTACGTCATCGAGGTTCTCATCAGCCAGTTCCTTAGCGAGCTTGGCTAATGCATCCGCTTTGCTGTTTTCCGCGCGCGGTATGTTTTCCAAGGTGTAGGAAGGAATTTGGGTCAAGAGTTGTTGCACCTTTTCGCCGTACTTCACCAATTCTGGTTTGCACGTTTGGTAGTCGCCATTTACTTGACTAACGACCAGTTGGGAATCTCCGTATATGAAGAGGTTTTCAATTCCCATGTCTATAGCGATCTCGAGGCCTGCTATCAAAGCTTTGTATTCGGCTTCGTTGTTTGTCCTCGGCTCTGTTAGGGAGAAAGCAAAGCGCATTATCCCTCCTTGTGGAGTTACAAAGATGAGTCCTACCCCCGATTTGATTATAGGGGTACTTTGTTTGCGCTTCTTCACGGAAGATGCTCCATCGAAATAAAGCTCCCATCGGGTATCACCACCATCGATCGCATCAAACGCATGTTCATCTGGAAGATCGCAATTCAGAGGAGAATCGGTGGGTATCGGATGCTCAGCGAGGAAATCGGCGATGGCCTGGCCTTTCACTGCCTTGAGAGGTTGATACGTTATCGAGAACTCCATCAAGAGCAGAGCCCATTTAGCGAGTCGTCCCGTCAATATGGACTTTGACATTAAATATTTAAGAGGGTCGACCTTCGAAATGAGACGGACCTCATGCGTCAACGCATAGTGCCTGAGCTTTGTTATCGTGAAGATCAACGCCAGGCAGTGTTTTTCAATGGGGGAGTAGTTGCTTTCTGGCCCCAGTAGAACTCGACTTAAGTAGTAGAGTGCTCTTTCTTTCCCTTGATCGTTCTCTTGTGCCCATAATGCGCCTAAGGAACCTTTGAGGGCGGTTATATAAAGAATGAGGGGCTTTCCCTTGACCAGAGCAGCCAACACCGCCGGGTTCTGTAGGTATTGCTTGATCTCGTCTAGCGCGCTTTGGCATTTTTGGTCCCAGACGAACAGGGTTCCCTTCTTCATCAGGTGGCTATAAGGATGGCACTTGCCTGAAAGGTTGGCTATAAATCGCCGTATATACGCGAGCTTCCCTTGGAGAGACCGCAGCTGTTTGAGAGTCCTTGGCGGAGGCATTTCCATGATCGCCTTGATTTTGACGGATCTACTTCGATACCTCGGTGTCGGACGATGAATCCTAGGAATTTGCCTGAGGAAACTCCGAATGCACACTTGAGAGGGTTCATCTTCAAGTTGTATTGTCGAAGGCGTTGAAATACGTTCTTCAGATGCTCGAGATGTTCCTCGTATGATTTGCTTTTCACCATGAGGTCGTCGATATAACATTCAACAATTTCATGTATAAGGTCATCGAAGATTTTCGTCATGGCCCTCTGATAGGTGGCACCAGCGTTCTTTAAACCGAAGGGCATCACCTTGTAGCATAATACACCCAAAGGGGTCCTGAAGGCGGTGTGCTTCTGGTCTTCGGGATGCATCTTGATCTGATTATACCCTGATGAGCCGTCCATGAAGGAGAAAACCTCATGAGTAGACGTGTTGTCTATCATCAGTTCGGTGACTGGCACCAGGAAATCGTCCTTCGGGCAGGCTTTATTGAGATCTCGGAAGTCTACGCTGTTGGAGATAGTGCCCTCCGAGTCAATTATTGAATCGTAGGTACGTGATTGCAATGATTGCGGAGGACCTATACCGGTAGGACAGTCTTACTCGAGATGATAGTATGCTATCTGGTTTGCCTTTATCAGTCGTGTACAGGTTCAGGTGACTGATCACTGTTACACTTTGATAGAGCCCTTAGGATCTTGCTTTACTACCAACAGTATGATGGCGATCATATACGTGAGAGTTGGGTGGTTTATAAGCATATCCTTAATTGTGGTCCCTAGTCGTGGGAGTTTCGAGACAGGGCATCGATACTCCGGAGTAGACTAGTGTATACAGTCGAGACCTCGACGAGGGGCGGTGGCCGGTCTCACAAGCCACTGGTGTCAGTTGGTTCACCTAAGATGTATACAGGTGCTCATTGGGTTATGAGTACACCGGACAGGACTCGCCGGGAACCTGCTAGTTGGTATTATACATATCGTCAGATAGCAGTTCCCTGGTGACATGTGTACAGGTTAGTTCATCGACCTGAGGTCGTCATTTGTCTCTTATGAGTTCCCACTGTGCTTTGATTTCTACCCTACCATGGCTCAAAGGAGTCGTGCAAACAGGTAGTTTTTGGGTACAGTCCCGAGCCACATGGAGGCACGTGAGCGGATCGGCAGGGGATTCGTCTCTCCCGGTATTGGGGGTGAGATCGTGCTGTGTCTAGGAGAGCCATTACACAAAGCCCACGGCCATGGAAGGAGATTTACTGGTAGGTACTCCAGTAGTATCTCAGAGTGTTATTGGGCTACACTCCGACACGACTTATACTGCTATTGGGGGTCTGACGTTACTAGCCCCCTAGGTAGATATGCGATACTCATAGACGAACGGACCGGACTGCATATACATTGTCACTGTTAGGCTCAGTAGGGTTTCCGGATGAGTTCGCTCATCGGCCTCCCTTGAGGTCGGTCCATGGGCAGCCGTTACGTATAGCTAGTGCCGCTGACGGCTTGTAGTTAAACCTACTGCCAGGGTACTGACGAGTCATTAGAGTCCCCCACAGACAGTTTCCCAAGTTCGGGCGAAACGTTGTAGAGGCCGTATGGTTTTATGGCAGGGTTCGGAAAATGCACGTGCGTTTACGCACGTATCATTTTTCGGGCAGATGATACTGGTCGGCTTTGGTTTAAGCCGGATCCGAGTATTATATTGAGTAGATATAATATCTTTGTCTCAGTTGCATTTGTATTCGGTCGTAATACAAATGCGGGTATATTTATACAGTTACGGGGTTATCCTGAAATTCGTTTCGGGATCTCTTTTGGAAGTTGCCAGCTTCCAATTTTCTATCGTCTGTCTTTTAACATTCGGTTAAAGACGGATTTATCTTTTCTTGGATGAGTGTGGAAGATTCTAGAAGCATCTAGAAGGTGGTTTCAAGGATTAGTGACTCATGGTTGCATTAATGATTCAATTAATGTAAGGTGACTAGGTTAAGTGATTCATCTTTTTCATTTATTGTGTTCATACTTTGTGTTCACACTAGATATTTCTCTTGTGGTCACTCTCCTCTCTCCTACACTCAACCCCCCACCTCCTTAAGTATGGCCGGCCCCTTCCCCCTCTCTCACACTCTCTCTCACTTGATTTGGTTAAAAGATTATGATAGTTTTTGGGGTGTATGGAAATTTCATAGCTCATTTCATTCCATCACTCGACTTAATTGGCAACTTCATTAACCGTTCGTCCATGGCTTTGGATGAAGCGAGACAAAGTATTCTACTCATTCTCTACATCAATCTTGGTCGTCTCTTTTAGCAAACTTGACGACCGAGTTGCCTCGAGTCAGAGGCGGGAGCCCGTTTAAAAAATCGTTGACGTGGTGCCACCTGGACGAGCAGATCGGAGATCGACGAGATCGGAGCAGCCGCAACGAAGCGTGGGATGATGGTTAAAGAACGAAGGACTCGGATCGTTCGGTATAACCTTTCTACCCTCTTTACAGTTTGTTAGTTCAGCAATAATGGCAGATCCGGGTTATAGTATACGATAGTGCCAGTTAAAAGTTTTTGTTCCGCATTTGGCGTCTGTAAGACGGCCGGGGCGCTACCGTAGACTTATAGTGGTATCAGAGCCTCACCATTTTGCTTTACTAACTTGTGCTAACACGTTTAAAATATCGATCGAACCGGATATCGAAAACCGCAAAATTCAAGTTCACAGTTTCTGTCGATTTTAAAAGGGTTCCTAAAATTATTTTACATATCACAGAAATCTGTGCAGGGTTTTCTAAGCACGCGGTGCAAATTTGAGCACGTGACTCAACAGGAGCGCCGCGGAATCGCGGTCAAACCTAGGGTTTGACCGCGCATCCGCGGCCGTTATGTTGAATCATTGACCCAAATTTGTACAGTAGCTTCTCTGTTGGAATTTGAGGTTTTTGGTATATATCTTTTGGGCCCAGATTTTGTTACTGTTCAACAGATGTTCATGGAGCCCACTTCGTGATATTTAGTCGATCAAAATTTAAACATGTTAGTTTACAGTACTTACATTATATCTCCGACCGTGAATGTCATTTGATCCGTAAACCGCGTCCTATAGTTCTTTTAGACGGGTTTGTGAACGTGACATTCGCGTTGATGTTCTGTGTTGTGCCGTGATGTTGCGGATTTGTCGTGGTGGATAGCAGTGTGCAATGGTAGTGCAGTTTGGATTTATTTGTACATTTGATATTGCGGGGCGAGCGTCCAACATGTGGACTGCCGTCACTGCCTGTTGTATAATATTCTTTTGGGGCACGACCGGGTTGAGGTCGATGTACCCGTTGTACATATTTTTCATTTCTGTACTAGGTTTTACCCCGCGACGGAGTGCACGGATAGCCGGGTTCTGGAGGGCAACGGGTCCGCATCTCATGGCTTTGAGAGGCAGAGGGGCCTCACTCTAAAATTGGCAGACTATTCGCCGCACTCGTAGGGGGTACAGGTTGACCCAAGGAGGGGTGCTCAAGTTACCGGATTCCGTGAAGTGCAGGGTGGTCCATTCACTTTGCTGTAGGGGGCTGCCTCGCTTCAGGTTTTGGCGGGTAACTTGCCGCACCCGTAGGGGTCTAGGTTTCATTGCACAGGCTATCCACACGACCAGGGGAACGTCGGGTTTCAGCAGCGACTCTATGAAACTCGGGGATCCCAGATTATCTGTATTGTTCTGTGATGCTTATTACTTTTCTGTAATGTTGCATATTATCACGCCTGGAGCGATTATTGTATATTGGTATATATACTAGTAGATGTTGTATATGTTTTGCACCCACGCTAGTTCAGTCCCCGCTTTGTCGTTAGTTAAGTAACCTAACGGGTGATGATGGGACCCAGTGACGAATGCGGATGGCATATACGTACATTTTATTTTCGTTCTTTTCTAGTGTGATTTAATGGTAGGACTGCGTTGATTCTGATTAATGCAAAAGAAAACAAACCTATTTGGCAGTTGTTGGAACAATTTAAAAAGTGTTATTACAAAGACGTTTTCTTTTGTTTTGCATAGAGGTATTCGGTTGGAATATCCTGCACCTCATTCGACGGGGCAAGGGCCGATATCCCTTCACCGGGACTGACCCCTTGGGCAGAATTTTGCATCAGGGTAATAACTTCACTATAGTCGATTACAAGTTGCTTTGCATCATGGTATTCAGTGGAATATCCTGTACCTCATTCCATGAGGAAAGAGCCGAGATCCCTTCACCGGGAGTGACCTCTTTAGCAAAAGGTTTTCGCCACTATATTTTATAAAAAGGTATCAGGTTCCTTCAGCGATATCAAGTTCACTACGTTAAAGGTTTTTCGCCAAAAACCAGCCGTAGCCCTCCGTCATTTCTTTTGGGTATTCAGTAGTATTCAAGCTATGCATTTTAGCCAAAGTTAAGGCATAGTGTTTGGTAGCTGCTGGGTATTCATTTGTTGCATAGATAGATGAGTTGGTTTGGGACAGTCGTTCTGCCGATTGGCCAAAGTCAGGGGCATGTGCGGGTGGGTTCAAATTGACAAGATAGTGACGGGTAGAACTTGGCATGTGACTTATGGCATTTTGACCAAAGCCATGGTCATAAGAGCATGAGGCAAAAATCATATCGGGAGTTTCTAAAGAAACTGAAACTTGCTAAGTATGCGCATACCTTCTGAAGTGTGATAACGTGAGTGGATTCCGTCACGTTATCATGCGATGAGAGTTGGATCCTGATTCCCACTGATGAATTGGTTTACTCTTCGGGTGATCCCGATTGATTCTTCTTTCAGGTTTGGAGGAGAATTTGATAGGATAGTGGGAGGTTTCCGGATTAGATAAAGTGATAACCATTCTGATCTAGCTTAGAGTGCACGTAGAGTGTTTCTTTTCTCTCTCTCTTTGGCAGCGACCTTTGACCGACCCTAGACTATGACTCAGTGACCAGGTTGACCGAACCTTCTTAAAATACTGGATTTTGGATTGTCCGAGTTTCATAAGTCATTACCACTCGTTCTTCTACCCTTTGCATTTCTCAGAACACCCCGTATTACTACGGACATCCACTTCCATTGGATAGATCCATCGTATGGTTATTTACGAACTCGAAGGGACTTCTTCGAGGATGGATCCAGGTTCAGGAGAAATAGAATTGGTTTATTTAGTTGTCTTTTATTATCACCTTCACTCAGGTTGCGAGGGCTCCTTGGTTTAGGAGAGTACACCTATTACGCTTATTGGATAGTCTTATTCCAAACCATAGGCAGGTGCCGAAAGGTAGGGAATGAAGAAAACCAATTAGCCTAAGTAAGGTGTACAGAAGGTAATATGTAAAGACAAAATAAAGGGATTAGAAAGAGGGCAAAGTAAATTGCGACTGTTATCATTCACGACCAAACCTCGTACTTCATCGCCACTCCTATTTCACCTTTAACAGAATAAGGTATTATTCAGTTGTCTTTTATCATCACCTTCTCTCAAGTTGCGAGTACTCCTCAGTTTAGGAGGGTACACCTATTATGCTTACTGGATAGTCTTCTTCCAAACCATAGGCTGGTGCCGAACGGTAGGGAAGGAAGAAAACCATTTAGCCTAACGAAGGTGTACAGAAGGTAATGACTAAAGACAAATAAAGGGATTTGGAGAGATGGCAAAGAAATATACGGTTAAAGTCATGAATTGGATTATGGAAGAGGCATTACTAGGAATACCAAGATACCCCTACGAAACCTTTTCATGTTTCAGTGCATTGTTAAAGAAAAACTGTTTTCCCGATTAGATACTTACTCCAAGAGTATGTATTTACCAGGTTTCATTCTCATATCTGTATGGTTTTACAGATGATGAGTGGGAGTAAGTTATTAGGAATTAGGTGATTATCCTCATTATATCGGAATTCGTTGTAATTGGTGATATTTGAGGAAATCGCCAGGGTACAGTTTTCCACCTACGACGCACAGGTTTTGAGTTGTTCAACTCAGCGGACTTATACACAGTATTGTATGTGGTCCAGTATCCATCAGGATAAAGGGGTAGGTCCTCATACTATGTTCTGTTTACTTATGACTTCTCTAGTTTTTAGACAAGTGCTTCGTAGAAATACAAGGTCTAAGTTTTGAGAAGTTGTGGGTATAAGAATAAAGTAGAGAACCATGTGTCACAAGTATCGGGATTCTTCAAAGAGATCGAAGATGTAGATTCTTTTGAATGGTATTCAGATGATAGTAATGGTTTTGAGAAACTTGTTTCTCTTTCAGGTTACTCATAATTGGATGGATTCCTAAGTTAAGTAATGCTGATTAGCCTCTTTTCATTAAGTTTATATGCACTGGAGACAGCTGCATGATTTGAATCTGGTTCCAATTAAATAAAGTGCCAAAGTTTCTATATTGGATATAGAATGGTTCATACCGTAAAAGATGTTAAGGTACGGGGAGTTGTCCAGCTTATGCTTAAAACCAGACTCTGGATGACTCAGGGCACGTTTCTGTAATGGTTGTTTGTGGGTTGACCTTGGCTATGACGAGGGTTGATTTTCTACCATTTGGAAGATCAATAGTGATATTGTTCTTGACTCGCCAAAGTTTTAGTAAAATGGATTTTTTTCATAAAATAGTAGTGGGAGTTTGGTAGAACTGGAAGTGATTCCAGAACCGCGAACGATTACGAAAAATTTAATAGAACCTACGGATTCAATCAAGTTTGACATTCCATTAGCCACTCCGCAGATATGGTGGGTAACCTCAAACACCCGAGAGGTACTTCGGTAGACTCAAGGACGGTGACAGGGAGGTTCTTATCTACCAAGACTTGACACTACTGTTGTTCCAGGCTATGAGACCCGGCAGGAGGATAAGTATAGCGTCGTTCTAAATTAGCTTTAGAAGTGCCCGTGTATATTATTCTGCCAGAGGGTTGTTGTGGTCAGTGGGAGCATCGGAAGCATAGTGGGCAAGTAGCTTACGTCTATTTATAGACTAGAGCAGTTTTAGCGGAGATAGATCATCTAATTTTGATGTGACAGTCATGGGTTTGACTTCATCAGAATAGGGAATGGATCTGTTAAGAAGGTAGTAGGGTGTGATGTCATGGTATCTGGATGACATACACAGAGTAGGAAGTAAAATTCCTACACTACGATCGGTTGTACTGTGGTCGTCACACAGTTGTTTCTCCAGACAGGATATGGATATAATATCAGACATTCTGGTTTCTAGATCTATGGTTTTAGATCTGGATTTAGGTAGTTTCCCAATGTGGGTACTTTGACAATATTCTAATGGTTTTTAGAATAGTTGACTCCTGGCATGGTGGTGTACCTGCAGGTAATGGAGCCACCCTCTCTAAAGGTATCTTACAGACTAAAGGGGAGAAGGATGGGCATGATTGGCAGATCGCTTGCTTAGGCAATTGAGTCAATCATGAGATGTCAAGTACCACACCAAATGTTGTTTTTGTACTAGATGCAATAAGTTTGTATTAATCCAATCCTGGAGAAACATAAGGAAGCAGTTTTAGAACATAAGTACATGTTCTACGGATTTGATGACGGCAGCCTCCTTCGGGAGATGGTTATCATTCCAGGCTTCAAAGGTGACATGGTTGACAGAGTGATTGTCAGAGTTATAGTTTTCCCTCTGACAAGGGACAGTATTATGGACAGGTGGTCCAAGAGGATACCGTGGGAGGCTTGGTGCAGGATACTGATTAGGTTCAGTGATCGATACAGTCTAAGAAGTTTGGATTTGGACTTCATATATGAACTAGGTCCCATCAGATATCCAGACATATTCTAAGACAGGTATTACTCGATTCGGGAGATGGCTTTCTCCGCGAACTTGAGATTAAGAGAGATATAGAAAGAAACATCTAGGCGGATCCACACACTGAGGCTATTTCTCGAACACAATAGTTTTACAAACGGGCTTTGTGAAACTGATTAGTAGAGGAGTTGGATGTTCGGTTTCACACGGGCTGTGAGTAGTCGACATCGTAATAATTAGCCTTAAGTGCAAGTGGGAGATTATTGGAGATAGTGCCCTCAGAGTCAATTATTGAATCGCAGGTATATGATTGCAATGATTGCGGAGGACCTATACCGGTAGGACAGTCTTACTCGAGATGATAGTATGCTATCTGGTTTGCCTTTATCAGTCGTGTACAGGTTCAGGTGACTGATCACTGTTACACTTTGATAGAGCCCTTAGGATCTTGCTTTACTACCAACAGTATGATGGCGATCATATACGTGAGAGTTGGGTGGTTTATAAGCATATCCTTAATTGTGGTCCCTAGTCGTGGGAGTTTCGAGACAGGGCATCGATACTCCGGAGTAGACTAGTGTATACTGTCGAGACCCCGACGAGGGGCGGTGGCCGGTCTCACAAGCCACTGGTGTCAGTTGGTTCACCTAAGATGTATACAGGTGCTCATTGGGTTATGAGTACACCGGACAGAACTCGCTGGGAACTTGCTAGTTGGTATTATACATATCGTCATATAGCAGTTCCCTGGTGACATGTGTACAGGTTAGTTCATCTACCTGAGGTCGTCATTTGTCTCGTGTGAGTTCCCACTGTGCTTTGATTTCTACCCTACCACGGCTCAAAGGAGTCGTGCAAACAGGTAGTTTTTGGGTACAGTCCCGAGCCACATGGAGGCACGTGAGCGGATTGGCAGGGGATTCGTCTCTCCCGGTATTGGGGGTGAGATCGTGCTGTGTCTAGGAGAGCCATTACACAAAGCCCACGGTCATGGCAGGAGATTTATTGGTAGGTACTCCAGTAGTATCTCAGGGTGTTATTGGGCTACACTCCGACACGACTTATACTGCTATTGGGGGTCTGACGTTACTAGCCCCCTAGGCAGATATGTGATACTCATAGACGAACGGACCGGACTGTATATACATTATCACTGTTAGGCTCAGTAGGGTTTCCGGATGAGTTCGCTCATCAGCCTCCCTTGAGGTCAGTCCATGGGCAGCCGTTACGCATAGCTAGTGCCGCTGATGGCTTGTGGTTAAACCCACTGTCAGGGTACTGACGAGTCATTAGAGTCTCCCACAGACAGTTTCCCAAGTTCGTGCGAAACGTTGTAGAGGCCGTATGATTTTATTGCAGGGTTCGGAAAATGCACGTGCGTTTACGCACGTGTCATTTTTCGGGCAGATGATACTGGTCGGCTTTGGTTTAAGCTGGATCCGAGTATTATATTGAGTAGATATAATATTTTTGTCTCAGTTGCATTTGTATTCGGTCGTAATACAAATGCGGGTATATTTATACAGTTACGGGGTTATCCTGAAATTTCTTTCGGGATCGCTTTTGGAAGTTGCCAGTTTCCAGTTTTCTATCGTCCGTCTTTTAACATTCGGTTAAAGACGGATTTATCTTTTCCTGGATGAGTGTGGAAGATTCTAGAAGCATCTAGAAGGTGGTGACAAGGATTAGTGACTCATGGTTGCATTAATGATTCAATTAATGCAAGGTGACTAGGTTAAGTGATTCATCTTTTTCATTTATTATGTTCATACTTTGTGTTCACACTAGATATTTCTCTTGTGGTCACTCTCCTCTCTCCTACACTTAACCCCCCCTAATTCTTTAAGTATGGCCGGCCCCTTCCCCCTCTCTCACACTCTCTCTCACTTGATTTGGTCAAAAGATTATGATAGTTTTTGGGGTGTATGGAAATTTCATAGCTCATTTCATTCCATCACCCGACTTAATTGGCAACTTCATTAACCGTTCGTCCATGGCTTTGGACGAAGCGAGACAAAGTATTCTACTCATTCTCTACATCAATCTTGGTCATCTCTTTTAGCAAACTTGATGACCGAGTTGCCTTGAGTCAGAGGCGGGAGCCCGTTTAAAGAATCATTGACGTGGTGCCACCTGGACGAGCAGATCGGAGCTTGACGAGATCGGAGCAGCCGCAACGAAGCGTGGGATGATGGTTAAAGAACGAAGGACTCGGATCGTTCGGTATAACCTTTCTACCCTCTTTACAGTTTGTTAGTTTAGCAATAATGGCAGATCCGGGTTATAGTATACGATAGCGCCAGTTAAAAGTTTTTGTTCCGCATTTGGCGTCTGTAAGACGGCCGGGGCGCTACCGTAGACTTACACACGCATATGCGCACTGTCCCATTTTTCTTCATCACCGGGACAATGTTGGCGATCCATTCAGGATACTGGACCTCCTGGATGAAGCCAGAGTCGATCAGCTTCATGACCTCGGCGTTGATGCTCATCTCAAGCTCGTGTCGCATTCTTCTTGGCGCTTGTTTGACCGGCTTGACGTTCGGAGATATCGCCAATTTATGCACAGCAATATCTGGATCTAGTCCCGGCATTTCGGAATAGTTCTATGCGAAGCAATCTCTATGCTGTATAAGCAAGTCTTTTAACGCAGCCACCCTTTCCTCGGATAGCAGCTCGCTGACGAATGTCGGTCGCGGGTCGTCTGCCGTCCCCAACTCAATTTTCTTGAGGTTATCCGCAGTGGTATGTATTCCATCCTCTAGCTCTTTCGGTGCTGGTGGAAATTCTGAGATCACCTCATCGTCGCTGTTTTCGAAGCACCAGGGAAGGTCATCCATGTTCTCGGGCTCTTCTTTTGATATTGTTATCATGTGACAAGTACGAATTTGCTTCCAATCCCAATGTGGAACCGGTTCTTCTTTCGTGGGCTTAGGTTCGTGCTTCTGTGGTGGCGCTACCCTCCAATTGTCAGACAGAGCGAACTTGCCAAGCTGATACTGTTCTTCGACCCAATTCTTGAAGGTGAAGCAATCTTCGAGAGGGTGCCCTATCACTCGGTGATAAAAGCAATAGTCTGGGTTTGAGACTTCGCCTGCTTTTTCGGGGTGTTTAGACTCCGGCAGTGCAAACATCTGATGTTTTAAGGCGAGGTCAAGTATTTTCTTCGTCTTGTCCCGAGGAAAAGAGTACGCTCGTCCCATTTTCCTTATGAGGGATAGATCGGAACCGCTCGATTCCCGCTTGCGTGGTCTCTTAGTCCCGCTTCGTTGCTGTTGAGCATCTTTTTCGCGTTTCGACTTGTTTCTGCCTCTGCGTCGAGCCTTCTTTATAACAGGTTGACAGGGAGTGGCATTTTCAACTTTCACAGCTTGTTGGAGGAGGCGTTGCGTTTTGGCTTTCTCGTAGATGGCCATTTCGCGGTTGTGGTCGTTTCGGACTTTTTGACCAGCTTCCCTTATAAGCTTGTCCATTTGTTCTTCAAACGACGGACTGGGCACTTTTGCATCTGGAACTTTTACTTGTTCAGGATTAACGTCCTCCCATTGAGCATCTACTTCTTCATCGAAGTCATGAACGATGTAGCAACCATGGAGTAGCCCTCGTTTCTTGGACCGAATGTATCCAAGCCCGATTGTTTCCATTCTCCCATTAGGCAGCTTGTGTTGAGTCCCGGGAACGTTCCAGACCCTGTCATAGAATTAGGCTTTTCGAGCGGTCTGTTTGAAGGATATCCCCTGGCGTTTCAGCAACCTCTTCAAGCCTTCTGTATAATATCTGGGGAGACGGATGGGCTGAAGCCTGTCAAGCGTAGGATCCGCACCATGCCAGATTTCTTTCTCCACTTTGGTTTCCTCCGAGCGGTAGAATAGAATTGCCTTTTCGCCTTCTCGCTTGGGAGGGATATAGAACATCCGCAGCTCCTCTACACTGTAGATATCAAGTGCATCTAGTTCTTTATGGTGTTTAAGTGGAACCATGGCGACTTGCAGACTTTGCTCTTCGTCAGCAGACGTTTGTATTGAAGGTCGAGCAGAGAATACAGCATGGACCTCGTCTTCTGAGTCGCTACCAAAGATCAACATCGGAGCAGATGGTCCCGGCCTGTTGTATTAGGGCGGACCCGAATAGACTATCTCCTCTTCCTCCTCGGTATCACTGCCGAAGACAGGGATGGTGGCGTTAGCTTTATTCTCCGGCTTGTGACACCTCTCCGTGTCTTCGAAATCCGGTAAGAAGTATTTGGCATCTTCATATTTGCGGACCTCGTTCAAAGAGAACGGGTTCAGTTCTCCCGTCACGATATACTCGAAACCATCCTTAAAATACTTCATACACTGATATTGTGTAGAAGGGATGATGTTGTACTCGTTTAACCATGGTCGGCCGAGCAGAGCATTGTAGCAAGTCTTGGCGTCTATGACGTGGAACTTAATGTCCGTGACGAGTAGCCCGAAGCGTAACGTCAGTATCACAGACCCAAGAGTTCTTGATGACTGGGAGTCGAACCCGGAGATGGTGATTTTGTCCCGAGCAAGGTGCTGGAGTTAGTTATATGTATGCCCTAGAGGCCATTACTGTACATTGGATGTATATTGTAGTGGATACTGGGACATATATAGGTAGGACTTTCTTGCTCGACATGGTAGTACGCTATCTGGTTGCTCTTTATCTTAACATGCATACTTTCTATCTCTCTGTTACATATTGATAAAGCCCTTGGGATGTGTACTCGACTTCCAGGACTATGATGCAGATCATACTAGTGGGGCCTGGGTAGTCCATGAGTACATCCTTCAATGTTCCTAGTCGTGGGAATATCGAGACGAGGCATCGATATTCCAGAGTAGACTAGCGTATATCTTCTCGACCCATGTGATGGGCGATGGATGATCCCATATCCATTGGTGTTTGACATCAGAGATAGTATGCGGGTGCTCAATGGAGACTGGATACACTGAATGGACTCGCCGAGAACTCCCAGATGGTATTATACCTTACGTCAGATGGCAGTTCTCTGGTGACACTGTTACAGCTTAGTCTGTTGATCCTAGATCGTCATAGAGTCTTGTGTGTCTCCCACTGTACTTTGATTTCCACCCTACCACGGCTCTACTGATTCGTGCAAACAGATGGTTTTTGGGTACAGTCCCGATTCACATGGAGGCAATGAGCGATAGGAGGGGATTCGTCTCTCCTGGTATTGGGGGTTGATGCTGCGCTATGCTCGACTGGCCATAACCGGAAATCCCTGGCCAGGGTTGCAGTGATATACTAGTAAGAGTTATCAGTAGTTTCACAATTGTTATGGACCTCACGTCGGCATGAGTTATCAAGTTATTGGGGTCTGACATTTACCACCCCTAGGCGAGATATGCGACATATCAGACGAACAGACCGGACTGTACGGTAAGTGTTACTGGTTGGATTCACAGGAGTGTGAGCGGGCTTGCTCGTCGATCTTCTGATCGCTCAATACCCGGGTGGTCGTTATGTTTAGCAGACCGCTTGCGGCTTGTGGGTGTTTGATATGATCATCACCTACTGCCAGCGTATTGACGAGTCTTTAGAGTCCTACACAGGAGTTTCCTGGCTCAAGCGAAACGAAATAGGAGCGCATATAAGATATGTGCGGGACCGAGAATAATGCGTGTATGTCATACCGTATTCTATTCTCGCGATGAATGTATCGATTGGTTGTATACGATATAACCTAGTTATCGAATCGAGGATTGATTCGATAAGTCGATACATTGGATATTAGTCGGTCAGATGCGATATGACCGGATCGTTAAATCAAGTGTTGATTTAATGATTTAATGTATAATTATATATTTGATATATTACTTTGCATTAACTAATATTCGTTCACTTAAGATGGATTTTCTCACTTGATGTGCACATTGTGTATATGATATATTTTTGTGCACTAGTTTGTATCATGTTTGATGATACATGCAAACTTTCGTGTGTGTTTATGTTAAACCATATTTAGTTCAATGGTTAGATTTTATATTTGTTTTATTTATTTTCTTTAATTCATTTTTGGGAAGGATAAATGAAATGGTGGCTTGCTTTGTTCTTTTGTTGAAACTTCATGAAGCTTTGAAAGCTTGACCATTTTGTTTCTTTCCTAAACCTAACCATTCAACTAAACTATAGTTTATTCTCTAAACTAAACCATGGTTGCTAAAATGATAAGAATGACTTTATTTTCTATTTTCAATATTCATATCATATTCTTTTTCTTCTTCTTCTTCTTCTTCAAGAAGAAAGAAGCTTGCTAGCTTCAATGGTGACTTGAGATAAAGAGTGAGAAATCCAATTCTAAAGTGAACCCACTTCCTATTTCTTCATCCTCTACCACTTGCCATGTAGTATAGGGTGTTTTCTTCACAAGTTTCATGACTTGGTGAAGTTGGATCTTGAACTTGTGTTGCCTGGACATAGATCATCTTCGGTATCGAAGTCGACGACCTAGCCCGATCTTTTCTCTGATAAAACCACCGCGAGAGTCTAGGATTCCGATGGGTACACCGAAGGGTCATCACGGAGCTATGGAGGCGGAGGACCGGATCTACAAAGGTTGTAGTCGCTTCCTCTTTTTTTTAGTTAAAGTTGTTAACTAGCATCTGCATCGCCTTACCTCTAGTAACGATCTAGTTTAGGGTTTCTCGGCACATAAAAAAAATTTAAATTGGCCATGTTTGATCACTTGTAGAATCTCATGGGTGTTCCTAGGAACCCTACAGTGGTATCAGAGCCTAGCTAGAGCCTTAGGCGATGAGTAGACGAAGTTAGAAGTCCGATCGAACCGAAACCCTAATGCAAAATCCACTCTCTGTACATTTTTGAAAATTGTGGATTTTTTTGAATTAAAAATATGCAGAAAAATAAGCAGGCTTTTGTAAGAATTACTGTGAAGCACGTGAGCATGAATCGACCAAGTGGCCGCGGAACCGCGGCACGAGCATGGCATGTGCGGCGGTTCCGCGGCAATAAAGGGGCATCTTGTCATTATTTTTGCACAGTAATTCCTATATTGTTGTGCTGAGTTTTCTGAGAATTTTTAATCTGCACTCAAGAGTTGAGTTTTCTGGGTTGTATTGGGACTTCTTAGATTCGATCGGATTGTCTAATTTTGTCTATGTGTTTTTCCGGGTAATTTTAGAATATGTTAAAAAGTTCGACCGGATATAAATACCCACTTTTTTCCCTGCCGGGAAATTTCCAATTGTTGGATATTTCTGTAGTTTAATAACATTCTAAGTAGTGCAAGTAACGCGATGGACCCTCTAGAAGACAACAAACCTTAACTCGATTATGTGACCGTCTTGAACTGCCCTTTGAACCTTAGGGTTTGGGGCAGTACGGCGTGCCACATGTGAGGCGTTGGCTTGACCCTTCTACGGCTGGACCGTTGGTACTGAGGCATGAAGTGAATGTTTTTAAACTTATTTCATGTGTTGAGCTGTTTCGGGAAAACTTGGGTGTTCGATTGTTCGATCGGAAAGTTTAACATTTTCTATTTATCCGGAATGTGATACAATATTTGGAATCCACAAGTAGTTATGAGATAACTGAATGAATGTTATAAACATAGCAGTTTAGTCTCACTTGATCTGTTGCCATGGAATTTTGATGTGATCAAAAGTCCGTCGCAATCACGTAGCGTACGCGGATACTCGCCGAATAAACTTAATAGACAGCTACACCCATTAGCCCCGACCAAGTGACTGTAGGAGAACCCCGTCGCCGAAAGCATCCGTTCGGGTGCTCGCGGTAGCGGTGTTCCGCCTTGGTGCACTTCGTCGACGGTATCGGGGGTACGGCCGTCTACTAAAGTTTGCGACGAGCATTCGATCAAAATTTCGAGAATCTTGTTGAATTGCCAGACTTGATATTGAAAAGAGTTTTCGATAAAGAGACTAAAATGCGGGGTTTATAATCGTTAGGCATGTGATGTCTAAGGAATTCAGATGGTTAGGCATGCGATGTCTACGGAGGTTGCGGATTCCAACTGTTGTAGTTTTACAATTTCTTTTCTGTGACCGTAAGTGTAATATGTGATATCACCGGTTTCGTTGCTATATGTTAACGACAATTGGGATACGCATGTTTACTTACGTTGATGACATGTGATGTTATGTATTGCTGGATATGTTATATTGGATCGTCGTGTTTGAATAGCTGGGGGGTTTTATGTGAGATGAGTGTTTTTCATTTTCATTCATGTAAAAACTTGTTTGTAATATTCTTTTATTGGGGCACTTCCAGGTTGCGGATGATGTCACCATTTGTATATTATTTACTTTTCCGCATTAGGATAGACCCAAGGAGGGGAGCACAAGTAACCGGGTTCTAGGGTCCAGTGGGAGACCATCTCGAGGAGTCGAGTCCGGGTCTCTTAACCCTAGAATTGGTAGGATTGCTTGCCGCTCTCGTAGGGGTCTAGGGGTGTGGGATTGGCTATTCATCACAACCGTGGAATCCGTGTTTTATACTGGCTCGTATTAAAAACACGGACGTCCTAGTATATCCAATATTTCATATGATATTTTCTGCTGCGTTATCTGTGATGTGATCATGTGATTTGTTCAGATAAATATAGTATATAGTATCTATGATATATTATATAGACGTTGCTTATGTTTTACACCCGCGCTAGCCCTGCCCCGCTCTGCCGTTAGTTACC
Source organism: Agapanthus africanus (assembly GCA_030015575.1). Taxonomy (NCBI): domain Eukaryota; kingdom Viridiplantae; phylum Streptophyta; class Magnoliopsida; order Asparagales; family Amaryllidaceae; genus Agapanthus; species Agapanthus africanus. The sequence goes on from CM057350.1 coordinate 209,422,407, forward strand.
TAACCTAACGGTGCAGACGTGACATCGAGACGAATGCGGATGGCATAAGCGTACGTTATATTTATCTGTGATGTTTAGGTGGACTTAAATGATGGGACATTCATTAATGAGATTAATGAAAGAAAATAAACCTAAAAGATGTTGTGGAATAGAATTTCAAAATAAAACAGGTAGCTACAGTTCTTGCTTTTGCATAGCGGTGTTCCTTGTAGAACATCCTGCACCTTATTCGATGGGGAAAGGGCCGAGATCCCTTCACCGGTAGTGACCCCTTTAGCAATAACTGGCAGATGCTACACACTCGGTTTGTCTTTTGATTGCTTCTATAGTTTTTGCTTTGCATAGTGATATATATGATATATCCCGCACCTCATTCGACGAGGAAAGGGCCGACGATCCCTTCACCGGGAGTGACCCCTTTAGCAAAACTAGAAAAGCCTCAAAAACACTCGATTTAAAAAACCATTTGATTCCGCAACGAGATCAAGTTCAAAGCGTTAAAGATTTTCTCAAAAACCATTCGCAACCCTCCGTCATTTTAGGAAGTAGAGTACTTAGTATTCGTGCTGTGTTTGTTGACCATAGTCAAGGCACAGTGTACGGTAGCTAAGTGATGTCTTCCTACACCGCATATGATGCGATTAGTTAGGACAGTCACGTGACTTTGTTGACCTTAGTTAAGGGTCATGTGGGTGGGTCTAATTAATCACGAAATGACGGGTAGAACTTGACTAGTGCTTATGATTTGTTGACCATAGTTAAGGTCATAAATGCTAGGGGTAAAAACCTTTATCGGGAGTTTCAAGTGTTGAAATTTGCAATGAGATTGCATACCTTCTATATGATAGTTGGATCCCGATACCCACTGCGAGTAATTGTTACTCCTGGAAGAGTTTTGCACTTTACAATTGTAAGTCCGCGGCGGCGCCCCGGCCGTCGAACCGACGCCGGAAATGCGGAAACAAAAACTTTCAAAAACTATTGAACCGGCACCACCGCGCACTTTTCACCCGGATCGGGCCATTAACCTAGCAACTAGCAAAGTAAAATACGGGTAGAGAGTTATACCAAGCGATCCGTGTCCTTCGGTCTTCGTCTCCACTCCGATCTCCCGCGGAAACTCCGTTCATCTCCTCCTCGTCGGAAAGGGCACCATGTAGCCGAATACTTTTACGGGCTCCCATCTCTTGACCGAGGCAACTCGGGCGCGAAGTTGGCTAGCCGACGCGTCCAAGACTTGCTGTAGAATAGTGTATGAAACTTGTCTCTTAGGGTTTAGTTGCCATGGAGGAATTGAGAAGAGAATGAGAAAAGAATGAGCTTTTGAGCTAATCTTTTGCAACCATAGAAAATGATATGAAGAAAAAAATGCCACACCAAAAATGATCCCTCCTCTCTCCTCTCAAGTGGTCGGCCCCTCTATAATGAATGGTGGGGAAAAAAAGAAAATCCCCACCTAAGAGAAGAAAATGAATAATCTAATATGAAAATGGTCACACCACCCATTTCATATCCAAATCAACTCCACGCGCATCTCATGAAAAGCAAAGGAATGGACAAGAAAAGCATCTCATGATGAATAAACAATCATGATGCCTCACATATGCAAGATGCCCCTCCACAAATAAGTTATTTGCAAACTGCAAATAACCCCCTCCAACGAAAGTCCGGTCGTGAAGGAATAAAAGAAAACCGGCCGGAACGGAATGCAAACTGGAAACTTCAGAAAACTGATCCCGTAATAAATTACAGGAAAACCCCGCTACTGCAAATACATGCCCGCATTTGTATTCCCACTGAACACAAATGCAAAGAGACTAATACTAGGATCCGGCTTAAGCCAAAGCCGGCTAGTAAAATCCGTCCGATCACGATCCGTGCAATACCGCACGTATCTGATCGAACCCTGCCATATCTCCATACGGCCTCTACAGCGTTTCGCCCGAAACTTGAGTAACTGTGTGTGGTGGACTCTAAAGACTCGTCAATACTATGGCTGTGGATTTAACCACTAGCACGTCAAAGGTATAAGCCAATACGTAACGGGCTACCAGGTACTGACCAAAAGGGACGTCGATGAGCGAACTCATCCTGACACCCTACTGAGCCTGTCAGTGACAACATCCATACAGTCCGGTCCGTTCGTCTATGAGCGTCGCATGGCGGGCCTAGGGGGTTGGTAAAAGTCAGACCCCCAATAGCGTTACAAGTCGTGTCGGAGTGTAGCCCAGAACACCCTGAGATACTACTGGAATACCTACCAGCAAATCTCCTGCCTTGGCCAAGGACTTTTCATGTTCCGGCTCTCCTAGACACAGCGCGACCTCACCCCCAATACCGGGAGAGATGAACCCCTGTAGATCCGCTCACTACCACCATGTGGCTCGGGACTGTACCCAACTAAAACCTGTTTGCACGACTCCTTTGAGCCGTGGTAGGGTAGTAATCAAAGCACAGTGGGAACTCACACGAGAAAAATGACAATCTCAGGTCGATGAACTAACCTGTACACATGTCACCAGGGAACTGCTATCTGACGTCTGGTATAATCCCAACTAGCAGGTTCCCAGCGAGTCCTGTCCGGTGTACTCATAACCCAATGAGCACCTGTATACATCTTAGGTGAACCAACTGACACCAGTGGCTTGTGAGACTGGCCACCGCCCCTCGTCGGGGTCTCGACTGTATACACTAGTCTACTCCGGAGTATCGATGCCTTATCTCGAAACTCCCACGACTAGGGACCTTTTAAGGATGTGCTTATAGACTCCAGCTCTCACTTATATGATCATCCTCATACTGCTGGTAGTCAAGCAAGAATCCTAGGGGCTCTATCAACGTGTAATAGCGACTCGTAAGGTCACCTAAAGCAGTACACGATGATAAAGATAAACCAGATAGCATACTATCATCTCGAGTAAGACTGTCCTACCGGGACAGGTCCTCCCTCAATCATTGCAATCACGTGCCTGTGATCCAATAATTGACTCTGAGGGCACTATCTCCAACAATCTCCCACTTGCACTCAAGGCTAATTATTGCGATGTCGCATACTCACAGCCCGTGTGATACCGAACACCCAACTCCTCTACTAGTCAGTCTCACAAAGCTCGTTTGCGAAACTATTGCGTTCGAGAAATAGCCTCAGTGAGTGGATCCGCTATGGTGCTTCTTTCTATGTCTCTCTTTATCTCAAGTTCGCGGAGAAAGCCATCTCCCGAAATTAGCAATACCTGTCTTAGAATGTGTCTGGATGTCTGATGGGACCTAGCTCATAAGTGAACTCCAAATCCAAACTTCTTAGACTGTATCGTCAACTGAACTTAATCAGTATCCTGCGCCATGCCTTCCCTCGGTGTCCACCTGGACCACCTGTCTAAAATACTGCCCCTCGTCAGAGGGAAAACTATAACTCTGACGACCACCCTATTGTCCATGTCACCTTGGAAGCCTGGAATGATAACTGTCTCTCGAAGGAGAATGCTGTTATCATATCCCTAGAACATCAACTTATGTTCTAAAACTGCTTCCGATTGTTTCTCCAGGATTGGATCAATATCAACTTATTGCACCTACTGCAAGAACAATATCTGGTGTGGTACTTGACATCTCATGATTGACTCAATTGCTTAAGCAAGTGATCTGCCATTCATGTACATCCCTCTCCCCTTTAGTCTGTAAGACACCTTTAGAGAGGGTGACTCCATTACCTGCAGGTACACTACCGTGCCAGGAGTCGTCCATTCTAAATACTCTTAGAATGCTGTCTAAGTACCCTGATTGGGAAACTACCCAAATCTAGATCTAAAACCATAGATCTAGTTACCGGAATGTACGATATAATATCCAAGTCCTGTGTGGAGAAACCACTGTGTGACGACCAAAGTATAACCGAACGTAGTATAGGAATATCACTTCCTTCTCTGTGTATGTCATCAAATACCAGGACATCACACCCTACTACCTTCTTAACAGATCCATCCCCTATTCTGATGAAGTCAAACCTATGACTGTCACATCAGAAATAGACGATCTATCTCCGCTATATCTGCTTTAGTCTATAAATAGACATAAGCCTGATGTCCACCAATGCTTCCGCTGCTCCCACTGACTACGACAACCCTATGGCAGAGTCATATAGGCGTACACTTCTAAAGCTAGTTTAGAACGACGCTATACTCATCCTCCTGCCGGATCTCACAGTCTGGAACAACAGCAATGGCAAGTCTGGGTAAACAAGAACCTCCCTGTCACCGTCCTTGAGGCTACCGAAGTACCTCTCGGGGACCTGAGGTTACCCACTTTATCTGCGGAGTGGTCAATGGAATGTCAAACCAGATTGAATCTTTAGGTTCTTATTAAATCTTCAGTAATCATCTGCGGTTCTGGAATCACTTCCAGTTCTACCATACTCCCACTACTGTTTTCTGGAAAAAAATCTATTTTTATTAAAAATGTGGCGAGTCAAGAACAATATCACTATTGATCTTCCAGATGGTAGAAAGTCAACCCTCGTCATAGCCTGGGTCAACCCACAAACAGCCACTACTGAAACGTGCCTTGAGTTGTCCAGTGTCTGGTTTTAAGCATAAGCCGGACAACTCCCCGTATCTTAACAATGTCAAGATATGAACTGTTCTATATCCAAGAAACAGAGGCACTGATTTAATTGAACCAGATTCAAATCATGCAGCTGTCTCCAGTGCATGTCAACTAAATGGAAGGAGGCCGATTAGCGTTACTCAACTTAGGAATACTTCCAATTATGAGTAACCTGAAAGAGAAGCAAATTCTCTTAACCATTACTATCAACGGAATACCATATACAAGTATCTACATCTTCGATCACTTTGAAGAATCCCGATACTTGCAATACCTGGTTCTCTACTCTATTCTTATACCTATAACTTCTCAAAACTTTGACCTTGTGTTTCTACGAAACACCTGTCTTAGAACTAGAGAAGTTATAAGCAAACCGAATATAGTACGAGCACCTACCCCTCTGTCCTCATGGACACTGGACAATATACAATACTCTGTACAAGTCCCCTGAGTCTAATAACTCATTCACCGTGTGCCGTAGGTTGAAAACTGTACTTATGGTTAAGAAAAATTACACCGCTGTTCAATGCTCCTTACCTAACCATCCACTGATATAGGTAAATGTCATGGACATAATCTCAAAAAGTTATATCTCACTCTATGAAAATAGACGTACAGATATATCAATTTGAAATTGGTGCACAACAACGGATATTCAAAACCATATATTTGCCGACCGGCAAACAACCCAGGTGACTTCCTCAAATATCACCAATTCCAACGAATCCCGATATAATGAGGATGGTCACCTAATTCCCAATAACTTACTCCCACTCATCATCTGTAAAACCATACAGATGTGAGAATCCATCCTGGTAAATACATACCCTGGAGCAAGTGTCTAATTGGGAAATCAGTTTTCTTTTAACAATACACAGTGAAACTGAAACATCGAAATGTTTCGTTGGGGTTTCCTGGTATTCCTAGTAATGCCTCTTCCATTATCCAGATTCACAACTGTAACCGTATAATTCTTTGCCATCTCTCCAAATCCCTTTATATGTCTTTAGTCGTTACCTTCTGTACACCCCTTTAGGCCTAATGGTTTTCTTCCTTCCCTACCGTTCGGCACCAGCCAATGGTTTGGAAGAAGACTATCCAATAAGCATAATGGGTGTACTGTCCTAATCCTAGGAGCACTCGCAATGCGATAGAAGGTGAGGATAAAAGACAACCGAATGAAATTTATTCCTATTTCTCCTGGACCAGGATCCATCCCCGAACTGGAACAAGTTCCTTTCGAGTTCGTATATAACCATACGATGGATTATCCAATAAACTTAGGATCTTCGTAATGATACGGAGTGTCCAGGAGAAATACAAAGGTGATCTAGGATTGGCGAAGAAATATTTGGTTTGGTCGTGAATAGCAGTCGCAATTTACTTTGCCCTCTTACTAATCCATTTCTTTGTCTTAACTTAATACCTTCTGTACACCGTTTAGGCTAATTGGTTTTCTTCATTCCCTACCGTTCGGCACCAGCCTAAGGTTTGGAAGAAGACTATCCAATTTGCGTAATAGGTGTACTATCTCCTAAACCAAGGAGTACTCGCAACCTGAGAGAAGGTAAAAGGAAAAGACAACTGAATAGTCCTATTCGTTTTCTCCAGAACCAGAAACCATCCTCGAATAAATTCCTTCGAGTTCGTATATAATCATACGATGGTTTTGTCCAATGGAAGTGGACGTTCGTAATAATACGAGGTGTCCTGGAGAAAAGGGTAAAAGTAGGAGTGGCAATGAGGTTTGCAACTCTGACAATCCAAAAGCCAGTGTTAAGAAGGTTCGGTCAACTTGGTCACTGAGTCATTGTCTAGGGTCGGGTCAATGGTCGCTGCCAAAGAGAGAGAGAAAAGAAACACTCAGCGTGCACTCTAACCTAGATCAGAATGGTTTTCATTTTATCTAATCTGGAAACCTCCCACTGTAACGTCAAATTCTTCCCCAAACCTGAAAGAAGAATTAGCCGGGATCACCCGAGGAGTAAACCAACTCATCAGTGGGAATCAGGATCCAACTATCATCGCATAATAACGTGAAGGAATCCGCTCACGTTATCACACTCCAGAAGGTATGCGCATATCTGGCAAGTTTCAGTTCTTTTGAAACTCCCGATGTGGATTTTTACCCCATGCTCTTATGACCTTGACTTTGGCCAACATATCATAAGTCACATGTCAAGTTCTACCCGTCATTATCCAGGTTAATTTGAACCCACCCGTACAAGCCCTTGACTTTGGCGAAAATGGCAGTACGACTGTCCCAAACCAACGCATCTATCTATGCTGCATATGAATACCCAACAGCTACCAAATACTGTGCCTTGACTTTAGCCAACATACACAGCTTGAATACTATTGACTATCCATATGAAACGACGGAGGGCTACGAATGGTTTCTGGCGAAAACCTTTAACGTAATGAACTTGATATCGTTGAAGGAACTGATAGCTTTATAAAAACATAGTGACGAAAACCTTTGCTAAAGAGGTCACTCCCGGTGAAGGGATCTCGGCTCTTTCCCCGTAGAATGAGGTGCAGGATATTCCAACTGAATACCACGATGCAAAGCAAAAGTAATCGGCTATAGTGAAGTTATTGCCCTGACGCAAACTTTTGTCCAAGGGGTCACTCCCGGTGAAGGGATCTCGGCCCTTGCCTCTTCGACTGAGGAGCGGGATATTCCAACTGAATACCACGATGCAAAACAAAAGAGAACGCCCTTGCAATAACAGCTTTTTGAAAAAGTGTTCCAACAACATCAGAATAGGTTTGTTTATCTTGCATTAATCCGAATCAACGCAGTCCCATCAATTGATCACACCACAAAGAACGAAAATATACTGATGTACGTATAAGCCATCCGCATTCGCCACTGGGTCTCGTCATCACCCGTTAGGTTAGCTAACTAACGACAGAGCGGGGACTGGACTAGCGCGGATGCAAAACATATACAACATCTACTAGTGTATATATAATATATAATTTTTCGCTCAAGGCGTGATAAACAATGCAGCAGCACAGAAAAGTACAGCATCACAGAACAATACAGATATCTGGGATCCCCGGGTTTCATTGAGCCGCTACTGAAACCCGACGTTCCCCTGGTCGTGTGGATAGCCTGTGCAATGAAAATCCTAGACCCCTACGGGCGCGGCAAGTTACCCGCCAAAACCTGAAGCGAGGCAGCCCCCTTCAGTAATGTGAATGGACCACCCAGCACTTCACGGAATCCGGGAACTTAGGCACCCCTCCTTGGGTCAATCCTAGTACAGAAAGAAAAATATACATACAACGGGTACATCGACCGCAACCTGGTCGTGCCCTAAAAGAATAATACAAACAGGCAGTGACGGCAGTCCACATGTCGGATGCTCGCCTTGCAATATCAAATGTACATATAAAACAGAACTGTACTAACATTGCATTCAGGCTATCCCCCACGACCGATCCGCAACATCACAGCACAACACAGAGCATCAACGTGAATGTCACGTTCGCAAATCCGTCTAACCGGGCTATAGCAGTTAGACGGGATTTACCGATCAAGTGACATTCACGGTCGCAGATATAATGTAAATACTGTGAACTGGCATGTTTAAAATATCCGATCGAACAAATTCTATCAAGTGGGCCCCAAGCAGTACTGTAGCACTTACAGAAAATCTGGGCCCAAAAAGAATATCCCAAAACCCCTATTTCCAACTCTAAAGCCCTCTGGAAAAATTTGGCATGCTGATCAGTTAAAAGCGCGGCGGAACCGCGGCCCAAGCATGGGTTTGGCCGCGGTACCGCGGCGGTATGGAGTGATCTCGCGACCATATTTTCACAGAATTCTTAGATTGTCATGCACAGTATTCTGAAACAACCTGAAAATTTTTTGGAGCAGAAAAAATTTCGACAGAAACACGATGCATTGGAAAATACGGTTTTTTTGGGGATTTTTGTTCGATCGAGTTCTAAACATACTAGAGCAAGCTAGGTTAGGTTAACGGCGTGCCTCTGATACCAATGTAAGTCCGCGGCGGCGCCACGGCCGTCGAACGGACGCCGGAAATGCGAAAACAAAAACTTTCAAAAACTATTGAACCGGCACCACCGCGCACTTTTCACCCGGATCGGGCCATTAACCTAGCAACTAGCAAAGTAAAATACGGGTAGAGAGTTATACCAAGCGATCCGTGTCCTTCGGTCTTCGTCTCCACTCCGATCTCCCGCGGAAACTCCGTTCATCTCCTCCTCGTCGGAAAGGGCACCACATAGCCAAATACTTTTACGGGCTCCCACCTCTTGACCGAGGCAACTCGGACGCGAAGTTGGCTAGCCGAAGCGTCCAAGACTTGCTGTAGAATAGTGTATGAAACTTGTCTCTTGGGGTTTAGTTGCCATGGAGGAATTGAGAAGAGAATGAGAAAAGAATGAGCTTTTGAGCTAATCTTTTGCAACCATAGAAAATGATATGAAGAAAAAAATGCCACACCAAAAATGATCCCTCCTCTCTCCTCTCAAGTGGCCGGCCCCTCTATAATGAATGGTGGGGGAAAAAAGAAAATCCCCACCCAAGAAAAGAAAATGAATAATCTAATATGAAAATGGTCACACCCATTTCATATCCAAATCAACTCCACACCCATCTCATGAAAAGCAAAGGAATGGACAAGAAAAGCATCTCATGATGAATAAAAAATCATGATGCCTCACATATGCAAGATGCCTCTCCATAAATATGTTATTTGCAAACTGCAAATAACCCCCTCCAACGAAAGTCCAGTCGTGAAGGAATAAAAGAAAACCGGCCGGAACGGAATGCAAACTGGCAACTTCAGAAAACTGATCCCGTAATAAATTACAGGAAAACCCCGCTACTGCAAATACATGCCCGCATTTGTATTCCCACTGAACACAAATGCAAAGAGACAAAACTACACTATCTAATACTAGGATCCGGCTTAAGCCAAAGCCGGCTAGTAAAATCCGTCCGATCACGATCCGTGCAATACCGCACGTATCTGATCGAACCCTGCCATATCTCCATACGGCCTCTACAGCGTTTCGCCCGAAACTTGAGTAACTGTGTGTGGTGGACTCTAAAGACTCGTCAATACTATGGCTGTGGATTTAACCACTAGCACGTCAGAGGTATAAGCCAATACGTAACGGGCTACCAGGTACTGACCAAAAGGGACGTCGATGAGCGAACTCATCCTGACACCCTACTGAGCCTGTCAGTGACAATATCCGTACAGTCCGGTCCGTTCGTCTATGAGCGTCACATGGCGGGCCTAAGGGGTTGGTAAAAGTCAGACCCCCAATAGCGGTACAAGTCGTGTCGGAGTGTAGCCCAGAACACCCTGAGATACTACTGGAATACCTACCAGCAAATCTCCTGCCTTGGCCAAGAACTTTTCATGTTCTGGCTCTCCTAGACACAGCGCGACCTCACCCCCAATACCGGGAGAGACGAACCCCTGCAGATCTGCTCACTGCCTCCATGTGGCTCGGGACTGTACCCAACTAAAACCTGTTTGCACGACTCCTTTGAGCCGTGGTAGGGTAGTAATCAAAGCACAGTGGGAACTCACACGAGACAAATGACGATCTCAGGTCGATGAACTAACCTGTACACATGTCACCAGGGAACTGCTATCTGACGTCTGGTATAATCCCAACTAGCAGGTTCCCGGCGAGTCCTATCCGGTGTACTCATAACCCAATGAGCACCTGTATACATCTTAGGTGAACCAACTGACACCAGTGGCTTGTGAGACCGGCCACCGCCCCTCGTCAAGGTCTCGACTGTATATACTAGTCTACTCCGGAGTATCGATGCCCTGTCTCGAAACTCCCACGACTAGGGACCTTTTAAGGATGTGCTTATAGACTCCAGCTCTCACTTATATGATCGCCCTCATACTGCTGGTAGTCAAGCAAGAATCCTAGGGGCTCTATCAACGTGTAATAGCGACTCATAAGGTCACCTAAAGCAGTACACGATGATAAAGATAAACCAGATAACATACTATCATCTCGAGTAAGACTGTCCTACTGGGACAGGTCCTCCCTCAATCATTACAATCACGTGCCTGTGATCCAATAATTGACTCTGAGGGCACTATCTCCAACAACAATTAGCCGATCAAGTAGGTGTCTAGAAAGGTGTCAACGGGGTTACGCCTCTGGGAAAATGAGGTTTACTGTAATTAGGTCCGTGCGAAAGCACGGGGAACCTCCCTCAAAGTACCGACACTGGCCTGGCTGAAAAATTGGCGAACTTGTAGAGTGTAATTAATCCCGGCTAGTCTTTCCTTTTAGGGTTTGAAGGAAGATTTGATAAAAACAGTGGGAGCCATCCTGATTAGATAAACTAAATAACCAATCTAATCTTGCAAGAGCGCACGCAGAGTGTTTTCTTCTCTCTCTCTCCAGGTAGCGACCATATCACGCCTTAATCAAGATAATAATACGGATATTTGACCGAACCCGCTTGTTATACTGAGCTGGGGAACGTTGGTCCCGCTCCTACTTATAATTGTTATAAGACAGAGCAGAAAATTGGGGAATACCAAGATTCCCATACCGCCCAAACGAAGAAAGTGCATATGATGCATCTCCTTCGGGTGTGTTCGTTACACAGAACTGTTTCTCAGTATCCTCTGCGTCCTGGGTATTTGATACCGGAACAGGATCCCAGATATGTAATCTGTTACATAGGGCTATAGAAAGGCAGAGAACTGAGAACGGGTGATAAGTTTCATGAGACAGAAAACAGGGCAAGTGTTGCAGCTAAGTCTGTTGGTCACTGTCACCCTGTATTACCAATACATTGATTCTGAACAAATGCTATTAGATACCGAACCTGATATACAAAATCATATCAGTCTCTTTATTAGTAAAGAAGGATATAATTTTGCATTGCTGGATATTGTTTTGAACATTTCCTATATCAAAAGTTGATCGGTTCAGGCACGTTATCTAAAAGCATTGACGTTCTAAATCAAACTACGGTAGGGTATACGGAACACACACAAGAGGAAGAGTTCAGAAATGAACGAATCCTTCTTGAGGCATTATAGACTAGGTCATATCAATACGACCCGACTGGCTGAAGTTACATTTTAGATGCATATTTAAATCAGTTTGAATTTACATCTTGTGAAACTTGCCAGTCATGTCACAAAGATTAGATGACCATAGCTCTATTTATTGGAAACAGAGAAAGAGTTAGTAAACTCTTGGGACTGATATATGATGATGTATGTAAACTCCTCTGTCTACACATGCCAGGACTGGTTCTTTGTATTTCATTATATTCTCTGATAATCTCTCAAGATTCAGTCATATGTTCCTGTTGAAACATAAGTCCGAAGCTTTTGAAGTATTCACAGAATATAATTTGGAAGTAGAGAACCAAAATACAGGTATAAGTATTATGTCATATGATAAGATCAGGGAGGAGAATACTTGTGCATGGAATTCTTGGACTATTCTAAAGGAAAATGAGATTCTCTCTCAGTATTACTCCTCTGAATACACCACAGCATAACGGTGTATCAGAGCGGAGCAATCGCACCGTATTAGATATGGTGTGCTCTATGATGAGTACTACTGAGTTACCTATTTCCTTTTGGGGTTGTGCACTTAAGAAGCTGCATACCTATTGAATTAGGTTCGAATCAAATCAGTGCCTACCATTCCATATAAGATATGGTATGGGAAGAGCCTATCTCTTAAGTAAGTTAAGATTTGGGATTGTCCGGCCTATGTCAAAAGAAAAATCCGGACAAGATCGAGGCAAGGTCAGTTCTGTAGAACTGGAAAGGTTCCAGCTATACAAACTGCAGCTGATGATTTGACGGAACCAAAGGATTCAATAATCCCCGATGAACCTCAGCCTCTCCGCCGAACTAACAGGGTTCCTCATCCACCTGAGAGATACTTCGGTTTCTCGATGACAGTGGGAGCGAGGATTGCATCATGAGATGATGACCCAACTAGTTTCGAGCAGACCATCGAGAGTAGGGACTCTCTAAGAATGGCTGGATGCTTAGCGATCTGAGATGGAATCCATGTACACCAACAAAGTATGGACTTTGGTTGCTATATCTGAAGGGTTAAATCCCCATCAGGAGCAAGTATATCTTGAGAAGATTACTTGGTGTAGATGGAAAAGTTGAGACTTTCAAAGCTAGACTTGTTAAAAGTTTTCGTCATCGACCAGGCGTGGATAATGATGAAACCTTTTCCAAGTGGCTATACTTAAGTCCATCCGGATCCTACTTAACATTGCTACATACCATGACTACGATATCTGGTGGTTGGGTGTCATGACTATTTTTCTAAATACTGATTTAGAAGAGAACGTCTATAAGTACACAGCCAGAGAGCTTCGTAAACAGTGGGAGCAGCGGAAACATGTACAAGTTGCTTTACAAGATAAAGCAGGCATCGCGGAGTTGGAACGTCTGTTTTGATGTGGTAGTAAAAGAGTTTGACTTCATCAAAATGGTAGACGAACCTTGTATATACAAAAAGGTAGTAGAGAGTAAGGTGGTCATCCTCGTATTGTACGTGGACAACATACTCTTGATAAGAAAAGAGTTTCCTATGCTACGCTCGGTCAATCTCCGCTTATCACAAGGATTCTCCATACAGGATCAATATGATACCTCCTAAATCCTGGGTTTTTGGATCTATGAGATAGATCTAAATGGATGTTAGGATTCTCACTAGTTGTAGTGAGATGGTATCAGTTGATCCTGGGGAGAATCACTGGAAAGGTTCCAGGGTGATAAGGACGACTGAATGTCAGTCGCAGGCATTGTCTTTACCCTTAGTGGAGGGACGGTATGTTGGAAGAGTTCCAAGCTAGATGCCGTGGCAAACTAGAGGATAAAGGCTGGTAACATCGCTATTAAAGATACTACCAAAGAGGCAGTTTGGGTGTATATTGGTTCATAAGATGAACTAGGTTCCTACCATTGTATGACAATGGAAGTGTGGCTTTGGCCTAGGAACCCTGGTCCCATCAGTGACCTAGACATATTCTGAGGCAGTATCACCTGATCATGGAGATAGTTGATCTCAAGGGTGATCGAAGATAGGAGAGTAGACTCAGAGAACAACACGGCGGATCCACTCACAAAGGCTTTTTCCCAGAGAGAGACTTATATGGGAAGGTTGAGTATTAGATACTACAACCACTGCTACAGATGGCCCTAGTGCAAGTGGGAGATTGTTAGTTATATGTAAGCCCTAGAGGCCATTACTGTACATTGGATGTATATTGTAGTGGATGCTGGGACATATATAGGTAGGACTTTCTTGCTCGACATGGTAGTACGCTATCTGGTTGCTCTTTATCTTAACATGTATACTTTCTGTCTCTCTGTTACATGTTGATAAAGCCCTTGGGATGTGTACTCGACTTCCAGGACTATGATGCAGATCATATTAGTGGGGCCTAGGTAGTCCATGAGTACATCCTTCAATGTTCCTAGTCGTGGGAATATCGAGACGGGGCATCGATATTCCAGAGTAGACTAGCGTATATCTTCTCGACCCATGTGATGGGCGATGGATGATCCCATATCCATTGGTGTTTGACATCAGAGATGGTATGCGGGTGCTCAGTGGAGACAGGATACACTGAATGGACTCGCCGAGAACTCTCAGATGGTATTATACCTTACGTCAGATGGCAGTTCTCCGGTGACACTGTTACAGCTTAGTCTGTTGACCCGAGATCGTCATAGAGTCTTGTGTGTCTCCCACTGTACTTTGATTTCCACCCTACCACGGCTCTACTGAGTCGTGCAAACAGGTGGTTTTTGGGTACAGTCCCGATTCACATGGAGGCAATGAGCGATAGGAGGGGATTCGTCTCTCCCGGTATTGGGGGTTGATGTTGCGCTATGCTCGACTGGCCATAACTGGAAATCCCTGGCCAGGGTTGCAGTGATATACTGGTAAGAGTTATCAGTAGTTTCACGATTGTTATGGACCTCACGTCGGCATGACTTATCAAGCTATTGGGGTCTGACGTTTACCACCCCTAGGCGAGATATGCGACATATCAGACAAACAGACCGGACTGTACGGTAAGTGTTACTGGTTGGATTCACAGGAGAGTGAGCGGGCTTGCTCGTCGATCTTCTGATCGCTCAATACCCGGGTGTCCGTTACGTTTAGCAGACCGCTTGCGGCTTGTGGGTGTTTGATATGATCATCACCTACTGCCGACGTATTGACGAGTCTTTAGAGTCCTACACAGAGGTTTCCTGGCTCAAACGAAACGAAATAGGAGCGCATATGAGATATGTGCGGGACCGAGAATAATGCGTGTATGTGATACCGTATTCTATTCTCGCGATGAATGTATCGATTGATTGTATGCGATATAACCTAGTTATCGAATCGAGGATTGATTCGATAAGTCGATACATCGGATATTAGTCGGTCATATGCGATATGACCGGATCGTTAAATCAAGTGTTGATTTAATGATTTAATGTATAATTATATATTTGATATATTACTTTGCATTAACTAATATTGGTTCACTTAAGATGGATTTTCTCACTTGATGTGCATATTGTGTATATGATATATTTTTGTGCACTAGTTTGTATCATGTTTGATGATACATGCAAACTTTGGTGTGTGTTTATGTTAAACCATATTTAGTTTAATGGTTAGATTTTATATTTGTTTTATTTATTTTCTTTAATTCATTTTTGGGAAGGATAAATGAAATGGTGGCTTGCTTTGTTCTTTTGTTGAAACTTCATGAAGCTTTGAAAGCTTGACCATTTTGTTTCTTTCCTAAACCTAACCATTCAACTAAACTATAGTTTATTCTCTACACTAAACCATGGTTGCTAAAATGATAAGAATGACTTTATTTTCTATTTTCAATATTCATATCATATTCTTTTTCTTCTTCTTCTTCTTCTTCAAGAAGAAAGAAGCTTGCTAGCTTCAATGGTGACTTGAGATAAAGAGTGAGAAATCCAATTCTAAAGTTAACCCACTTCCTATTTCTTCATCCTCTACCACTTGCCATGTAGTATAGGGTGTTTTCTTCACAAGTTTCATGACTTGGTGAAGTTGGAGCTTGATCTTGTGTTGCCTCGACGTAGATCATCTTCGGCATCGAAGTCGACGACCTGGCCCGATCTTTTCTCCGATGAAACCACCGCGAGAGTCTACGATTCCGATGGGTACAGCGGAGGTGTTAGTTATATGTATGCCCTAGAGGCCATTACTGTACATAGGATGTATATTGTAGTGGATGCTGGGACGTATATAGGGAGGACTTTCTTGCTCGACATGATAGTATGCTATCTGGTTGAACTTTACCTTAACGTGTATACTGGTTGTCTCTCTGTTACATGTTGGTAAGGCCCTTAGGATGTGTACTTGACTACCTGGACTGTGATGCGGATCATACTAGTGGGGACATGGTAGTCCATAAGTACATCCTTCGAAGTCCCTAGTCGTGGGTGTATCGAGACGGGGCATCGATATACCAGAGTAGACTAGCGTATAGCTTCTCGACCCATACAGATGGGCGATGGATGATCCCATATCCATTGGTGTTTGACATCGGAGATGATATACGGGTGCTCAGTAGAGACTGGGTACACTGGACGGACTCGCCGAGAACTCCCAGATGGTATTATACCTCACGTCAGATGGCAGTTCTCTGGTGACACTGGTACAGAGTAGTCTGTTGACCCGAGATCGTCATAGAGTCTTGTGTGGTTCCCACTGTGCTTTGATTTCCATCTTACCACGTCCAAGAGGGCGTGCAAAACGGTGGTTTTTGGGTACAGTCCCAAGTCACATGGAGGCAATGAGCGATAGGAGGGGATTCGTCTCTCCCGGTATAGGGGGTTGATGTTGCGCTGTGTTCGATTGGCTATAACAGGAAGTCCCTGGCCAGGGCTGATCAGAGAATTGCTGGTAAGTGTTACCAGTAGTTTCTCGACCCGTTATGAGCCTCATATCGACACGACTTATCGAACTATTGGGGTCTGACGTTTACCACCCCTAGGCGAGATATGCGACATATCAGACGATCAGACCGGACTGTACGGTAGTGTTACTGGTCGGATTCACTGGAGTGTGAGCGGGCTTGCTCGTCGATCTTCAGATCGCTCAATACCCGGGTGGCCGTTACGTTTAGCAGACCGCTTGCGGCTTGTGGGTGTTTGATATGATCATCACCTGCTGCCGGCGTATTGACGAGTCTTTAGAGTCCTACACAGAGGTTTCCTGGCTCAAGCGAAACGAAATAGGAGCGCATATGAGATATGTGCGGGACCGAGAATAATGCGTGTATGTGATACCGTATTTCATTCTCGCGATAAATGTATCGATTAGGTTATATGCGATATACCCTAGTTATCGAATCAAGGGTTGATTCGATAAACCGATGCATTGCATACTAGTCGGTTATATACGATATGACCGGATCGTTAAATCAAGTGTTGATTTAATGATTTGATGCATAATTATATATTTGATATATTACTTTGCATTAACTAGTATCGGTTCACTTTAAATGGATTTTCTCACTCGGGTGTGCGCATTATATATGTGATATGATTTTGTGCACTAGCTTGTATCATGTTTGATGATACATGCTTTTTGGTTAAGTGTAAAGTGTTAAACCTTGGTTAATGAATAGGTTAGGGTTTATTATTTTTTATTCATTTATCTTATTTATTATCCATTTATTTATGATAAATGAATAAAAGAAAATGAAATGAAATGGTTGCTAATTTTGGATTCTAGTTGAAGCTTCTTGATCTTTTGACTAAGTGACCATTTTGTCTCTAGCTTGACCCTAACCATTCCTTTAACCATGATTAGCTCTCTACACTTTACCATGGTTCACTTATGATAAGAATGGATTATTCTTTTCATTTTAAATAATTCTTATCATAATACTTATCTTCTTCTTGCTCTTCTTCTTCTTCATTCTTCTTTGAAGAAAACCAAGCTCCATCAATGGTGATTGTTGGAAAAGAGTGAGAAATCCGAAACTAAAGTCTACCCACTTCCTATTTCTTCATCCTCTACCTCTTGCCAAGTAGTAGAGTGTGTTTACTTCACAAGTTTCTTGACTTGGTGAAGTTCGGAGCTTGATTTAGCGATGCCTCGACGTAGATCATCTTCGGCATGGACATCGACGACCTAGCTTGCCCATTCTCCGACGAAGCCGACGCTAGAGCCCGGATTTGATTTGGACAGCGGAGATGACTTCGTTGCGGAGCTATGGAGGTGGAGCACCGGATCTACAAAGGTTGTGTTTCCGTATTCCCTTAGTTAAGTGTTAACTAGTTATCTTTTCGCCTAGTTTTCTAGCAAACGATCCGTAGTCGGGTTTCTCGGCACCGTTAAAATTTTAATTTGGCATGATCGATGCCTTGTGAGACCTCATTAGGGTGCCTAGGAACCCTACAGGAGGGACGTCATCACGGAGCTATGGAGGCGGAGGACCGGATCTACAAAGGTTGTAGTCTCTTCCTTTTTTTTTAGTTAAAGTTGTTAACTAGCATCTGCATCGCCTTACCTCTAGTAACGATCTAGTTTAGGGTTTCTCGGCACATAGGAAATTTTTGAATTGGCCATGTTTGATCACTTGTAGAACCTCATGGGTGTGCCTAGGAACCCTACAGCTGGACGCTCATGCAGATTTCTTTTAACACCACACATTGAGGAGATTAACGGAGGATCCATTGTCGATCAGGATTTTGCCTATCTTTATATCGTGGCAGTATCCCGAGACATAAAGGGGGCGATTGTGTTCGCACGTCCCAAGGAGAAGGTCTTCATCGCCAAAAGTGACATCGGCCGTGTGCACTTCCTCCAATTCATCCTTCATCTTTTCTTCAGCCAGGAAAGCTTGGAATTGTTCTGGCTCCTGTAGTGCCTTGATTAACGAATCTCTCTCCTCTTTTGATAGAAAAAGGGCGTCAAGAATACTGAGCTGTGAGGGTAGCTTCCTCAAGTGTGCCAGAACGTTGTAATCCACCTTATTTCTCTTCGGCGGGTCCTTGGCACTTAGCTCTTCCACAACTTGGTCATCCAAGGCGATCTCCTCAGGGACCTTCTCTTTCCCTTTATCTTTTTTATTTGAGGGTCCGAGATCTTTTCGGGAAGCGTTCGATTACGCAGCCGGATATTTTCGCAGACCTTCGGCACTTCTTCTTTTCCCGAGGTGGACTCTTTAAAGAGGGGGCTAAGAGCCAGCTCCTCGTCGGAATCACTCCCGAAATTAAGAACTTGTGATCCCCCGGCATTAACCATGCGACAATTGCCGGTAGTTCTGTTAAGCCCTTCGGTCGTACTTTTTCGCTCCCGACGGGTTTTGCGTTTTTCCCACTTAAAATGTTGCCGGAGAGCGACATATCCTTGCCATCATTTATTGAAAGCTTTACACTCTTCGGTGGGGTGCGAAACCTTCCGATGATATAAGCAATAGGAAGGGTGCATTTCCACTTCACTAGTAATGTTTTCTTCGGAGGATGGTAGCTTCATGCCCATTGATATGGCCTTAGCAAAACTTTTCCTCATCTTGAATTTGTTTTCGTCCGTAGTGGATGTATTTTGCTCCAGCGGAAGTGTCTCAGCTTTTTTGTCAAGTCGCTGGCGCTTGGCCCTTTCAAATATAGCCGTCTCGCGTTCCCGATCATCTTTACTTTTCAACAGAGCTTCGTTGAGGAATGCATCAATTACTTCATCTGATGGCCCCAGAATTTTTGGTTCGGGATCTGCCCCCAGCTTTTCAGTGCAAGGAGTCTCCTCATCGTCCGTCAACGAATGGGAGATCATACGACAGCTCGCCACATATTTCTCAGACTCATCCGACGAACTTTCTCCCTCATCTTCCTCTTGAAAGACGTGGTTGAGAAACTCTTTGAGTGTAATGGGAGTCCGTGCTTTCTGGTTGTATTCCTCCAGCGCGTCAATTTGCTTTTGTAAGTCCGTGCACCTGTCGCCAGGCTTTACAGGCTTTTTAGATTTCTTCTTCTTCTTCTTCGAAGATTTTGACGGCTGGTTGCGGGTGCTTGGGCCACCACCATCGGTCTTTGGAGTTGGACGTGGCTTCAACATCCCCTCAATGACCTGCGGTTCCAACGGGTTCTTCCACTTGATCGCTGGGCATGCACGAAGATCGTTCAGCATTCTCTTTGTCTTAGCTGACAGCATAACCTCCCATGGGGCTTCTTCGACGAGAGAGCATGTTGCCCCCGGCATATTCATCCTTTTAGAGGCGTAAGCTTGCGGCGGATTTACCTTCCATCTGTCAGATAATGCGAACTTGCCCTGTTGGTACTGGTCTTCAAGCCAATTTTTGAAGACATAGCAATCTTCGATTGGATGACCCAGTACTCGGTGATAGGGACAGTAGTTGGGCTCATTGACATCATTTGGTTGCGACGGACGTTTTGGCTCTGGCAGATTTATGAGTCGGTTGCGCAACGTCAGCTCGAATAATCTTCTCGTTTTATCTTGGGGAAACGAGTAAGGACGTCCTAGTCTCTCCTCAAGGGGTACCTGGGGACGCGTATTATTTTGACGAACAACCGGCTTCAAGTTACTCGGCTGTTGTTGAGCATTAGCGACAACAATCGCTTTTCCCTTCCCCTTTTCATTTCGGGAGTCCGGCTTTGGAAGAGGGGGTCTATGGCCCATCTGATCCATTTGCGCTAGCTTGTCAATCAAGGCCTGGAAGGTAGTCGGCTAGAAGAACATCATAAATTGCGAGATGGTTGCTTGTGGATCAAGGGTCCCCACAAACATACCCACTGCAGGAGCTTCTTCAATGCGCTGCTCGCACTTTGACCATAAGTTCCGCCACCGTATAGCATATTAAACCCATGTCTCGCCTGGCTTTACCCTGGCGTTAATCAATGCTGTCATCGGGGTGCGTTCACTGACGCTTGCAAAACGCTGGGTAAACAACAGCTCCATCTCCACGAAGGTTTTGATAGAGTCGTTCGGGAGCTCAGAGTACCACTCGAACGCCGTATCTGACAAGCTTCCAACGAACTGGCGAAGCAACAGTTTGTCATCACCGCCGGTGTTGCCGCAGAGTGCCCTGAACTGGGCAACATGCTGGTGGGGATTGTCTGTCCCCTTGTAGACATGGAATTTGGGTATGGTATAGCCGGGCGGGTACTTGATTTGATCGTACCAACTCGGATACGGTCGTCCTGTTTTTACAACCTGGCCGGCTGCTTCAGTCGCGTGATGAACCTGTATTTGTTGGGCTATATACTCGTCCAAGTCAGCTTTGGAGATTGTCTCCTCCTGAGCTGTTGACAGAGCTGGCGGAGGATTCGACGTTTCTCCCCTATCGTCTTCTAGGACGATCGGGGGATCTTCGGCCGGAGGATCTTGTTGGATCATCATCCCCACCATGTCTTGGAATAGGAGGCCCATACGCTTTATGTTGGCTGCTTGTTCAGCAGCCTCTTTATCCTTCTTCTCCAATATTCGACGAAGGAATTCGCCGTCAGTCTCTTGCTCCTGGCGTTCATCCAAAGACATTTTAGGGTTTTCTTTGGGCCCAGTAAGTGTGGCCATCGCGTTCATCATCTCTTGGAGCTTCTGCTGCTGCTCCTGCGTTTTGGTCACCGATCGCGTGAGCGGTCTATGACCTATGGATATGCGGCTGTCCTCTTTACCAGATGCCATGTAGACGGTGTGAACTACGATGCCCCCGGACTTAGGGCGTTTGGGTTCACCACCTTTGATATTTGCCGTCGGTGTAAGGACTTTCTCCGGCCTTCTTCTTTTATGGGCCGTTGAAGTTGAGGGGGCCGTTGCTTTGGGCACCCAAGTGGTCGTCACCTTCCGTTGCTTGATCGGGAAATTTTCTTCTTGCCGACCTTTCGACTTCTTGTGTTGGCGAGAGAAATTAGGATCAATCACAGATTCTCGGACTCGTCGCCATATCTTGTAAATCCTGGAGGACAGCGATTGAGGAGGCTACTCCGGCTTTTCTGCTTCCACGGCGGTCTCTACCGATGGAGGAGATCTTTTGAGCACCGCAGTTGGCGAATTTCTGCATACCCTGTTCAGCAGCTCAAAGCTGTTCCCGGTTGGAACAGCA
Organism: Agapanthus africanus; assembly: GCA_030015575.1. Taxonomy (NCBI): domain Eukaryota; kingdom Viridiplantae; phylum Streptophyta; class Magnoliopsida; order Asparagales; family Amaryllidaceae; genus Agapanthus; species Agapanthus africanus. Next base: position 209,444,137 of record CM057350.1, read on the forward strand.
GCATTAACTTCCACCGTTGGAGCTGGTGGAGTTATCCCAGAAGGGGAGTTGCCCCCAGTCTTCCTTATCCGGCGCCAGTGGCATCGTCGGGCGCGACAAGTCGTCGGTATTGGTTCAGAGACAGAAACAGCTTCTTCTTGCCCCCTGTTCAGGTGTGGGGCTGTTGCTGGCATCAGCCTATTGAAGACTGATGTCTTTTGAGCAGCAAGAGCAGGAGTAGGAGTTGGGACGGTCAGTCTTGTAAAGACCGATCTCTTAGCAGGAGAAGCCGCCTTGACGACTTCAGGAGCAGGTTTGGCTACTCTTTTTGGAATAACCTTTTCTGGGACTGTAAGCTTCATTGTGGGCCCACAGGAGTTTTGGCCCAGTCTGGAGAAGACCGAGGCACTGGTGTTGGGCGACCCATTGAGAGGGGCCACAGTAACTGTAAGTCGATCAAAGACCGACTTCTTAGGAGCTTCTGGTACGGGCACAGGGGTGCTGAAGCTTTTTGGCGGAAGCATGGTTCCGAAAAACAGCCCTGTGGTGGCTTGAGTAATCTGCTCCACGGGCATCGTGAACAAAGAGGCCGCTTGGGTCCCGTAGGTTATGCCCCCAGTTGAGGCAGGACGCGAGTTGCAGCTGTAGTTGGAGCACTTCGAACAGGTGGATGCCATTGCTGTTTTGCTTTCTGTGCCAAACAAGAGACCAAATCTTAGTAACTTGAAACCTAAGGGCAACCATTAACAAACCGCGATTGGTTCGCGAATCACAACACATGAAGTGTGGAGTGGAAAGAGGAAAAGGTCACACCGGGCGTGCCGGAATCTGTTCCCCTCCGAAGGACGGCGACGACGACGTGGAGACGTCTTGCCTGAAATTCGGGGCAGATGCTATTTGGTTTTATCCGTCCACCTCTCCGAAGATGCCAAGTTGATTTATGGCACCGTGTATCGGAGGTTTGGACGGATGCGGCCAATGTAGCAGACTTCGTCAGATTCCCCCTCGCTTGAGGAGTTTTTGATTGTGGGGACGCTCTTCCCTGCAGGCGCAAGCCCTTGCAGTTAATTACGCTACCGCATCGCGGTAACAACTTTCTCCTTCTCCAGAATTTCACTTCGTATCGTGTGTGTTTGTTTTGTTTGTGGATGCCCATGGATTGTATACGGAGACTAAGTTATGCCGTCGCCCGTAGGACGTGGAGTAGTCCAAATCCGTATTTACTTAGATTTGGGTTTGGTATTTTAGTTTAAGGATACGTTAGCCATATTGAGGCTAAGATCAACTTAAACGTTCGTTAAGGATACGTTAGTCCGATTTGAGACTAAGATCAACTTAACGGGATCGCTTAGATCCGACAAAAGAGCGAATTGGCTCTATTGTTCTAGTTTAGGGACGTAGTGGTCCATAGGTAGTTTAAGGACATTGCGGTCCATATTCCAGTTTAGGGACGTGGTGGTCCATATTCCAGTTTAGGGACGTGGTGGTCCATATTCCAGTTTAGGGACATGGTGGTCCATAGGTAGTTTAAGAACGCTTAAGTCCGTAGGTTTAAGGACCCCACAGTCCGTGTTTTAGTTTAAGGACGCATAAGTCCGCGGGTTTAAGGACCCCACAGTCCGTGTTTTGGTTTAAGGACGCTTAAGTCCGCGGGTTTAAGGACCCCACAGTCCGTGTTGATATGTGGTTGTTGGGACCCTTCACCTCTCTGACGTCGTTGAAGGATTACAACAATAGGAGTCAGAGGAGTTCGGAGATGTACCCTCGAACCGGATGTAAATTGATTTAGGAGAGCAGTCTTGCTCCGTCAATTTAATCTGAGGACTTACTGGGCTAAGTCCAGTTGAGAATATTCAACGTTATTTCTTATTTTTGGCCTATTAGACCTGTACTAGGGCTTTTCCCATGTTTAATAATGCATAGCATTAATCTTGATCTCTGTTGGACCTTTATTGGGGCTGTACCCCTTTAAATGATGCACAGCATCTGTTCTGGTCTGACAGACCCTTGTTTGGGCTTTGCATTTTATTTTGTTTGGGCTCTGCCCTTTTATAAATGATGCAGAGCATCAATTTTGTTTGGGCTCTGCTCTTTTATTGCATTGCAATTTATTTTGGCCTACTAGGCCTTTTTTGATTTAGGCCTGGCCCTCTAGTAAACAATGCATTGCATTTATCAGGCGCTTTGCGCCAATCACTGAGCGCAAGCGCTTGTGGTGATGACACGTGTCAAGCAAGCGCAGTGCGCTGCGCCAGTGCGCTGCGTTGTTGCGCTGCTGACACGTGGCGCGCTCTGGTGAGTTGCGCCAATTTCAGAGAGCAAGGCTCTATCTTAAAAGCGCATAGCGCAAGTTGTTCTGGAGTTGACACGTGGCGCTCTCTGGTGGCTTGTGCCAACCTAAGAGCGCAACAGTGCCAATTTTGCAAGTGCAGGGCACTGTTTTATATTTTGATCAGTTTTAGATCAGAGAAAACAAGTTTTTTCTTGTTTTCAAAGAACCAGTGGTTCATAAAAGAGTGCAAGGCACTGTTATTTATATTTTATTGAAGATCATTGATCTTGTTCTTAGATCAATGATCTATTAGAAGAAATTCTTCTATTTCATGAAGGTTCTTTTTTTTTACCTTTTTCTTCAACTTTCTTCAGAGTTCTCTTTGTTCTTGATGATTCTCAATCTCTCACAATGTTGATGATTTGAATTAGGGTCTAGGGGCCTTTATATAGTGCCCATAAATTTGTTAAATTTGTTAAAAAGATTTTTCTCTGAGTGATATGGGGAATTTTCCACACCATTGGATAAATGCAATGCATTGTTTTACAGAAGGCAATCTTCTTGTTTTAACAAGAACAGAAAGATCTTACTAGAATTTAATTCTGTTTGGCGCAAACGCCCCAGCTCGTGACACGTGTCACGCAGCGCAGAGCGCAGCGCAACTGCGCTTGCGCAACTACGCTGACACGTGTCGCGCAGCGCAGCGCTTGCGTAACTGAAGCGTTGCTTCCTTTAATTTTTATTTTAAATAGAGCCTTGCTCTGATTGGGCGCGCTGCCTTGGGCGCTGCGCTGACGTATCAGCTTTTGACACGTGGCGCGTTGCGCACAGCGTAAGGAATTTGAAGCGTTACTTCGAATTTTGAATTTTTGAAATTCAAACAGAGCTTTGCTCTGATTGGGGGAAACAGGAGGCAACAAAAATTGAAAGTGAAAATCCTCCCCCAAACTTATTTTTGGCTCACAATTTTGAGGACAAATTTTATTTTCAAGAGCCAAAAATATAAAACCCCCCCCCTCCGCCCAAACTTGAGTTAAACAATATTAAGCATTTTAAGAGGGGTAAAGTTATTTGGTCAATATAAGATTTTACAAAGACCAAAAGTTAATAACAACCATTCAAAGATTTTATCAATGTAACGTATAGGTCGGTAGAAGAACATGTTATATAGAGCCAAGAAAAAGTGGGGAAGAGATAAGTGGTGGTATGGAAAGGGTTTGCGTGAACGTGAATGTGAAGAGATAAGAGGTGATGATAAATAAAAACGAGAATGTGAATGATCAGAAACGAGTGGAATATTGGCATTCTCGTATTTTATAAGAAGAAAGTGTTGGAGATAGTGCCCTCAGAGTCAATTATTAGGTCACAGGTACGTGATTGTAATGATTGAGGGAGGACCTATCCCGGTAGGACAGTCTTACTCGAGATGATAGTATGCTATCTGGTTTACCTTTATCATCGTGTACTGTTTTAAGTGACATGACACGTCGCTATTACACGTTGATAGAGCCCCTAGGATTCTTGCTTGACCACCAGCAGTATGAGGGCGATCATATAAGTGGGAGCTGGGGTCTATAAGCTTATCCTTAAAAGGTCCCTAGTCGTGGGAGTTTCGAGACTGGGCATCGATACTCCATTAGTAGACTAGTGTATACAGTCGAGACCCCGACGAGGGGCGGTGGCCGGTCTCACAAGCCACTGGTGTCAGTTGGATCACCTAAGATGTATACAGGTGCTCATTGGGTTATGAGTACACCGGACAGGACTCGCCGGGAACATGCTAGTTGGTCATATACCAGACGTCAGATGGCAGTTCCCTGGTGACATGTGTGCAGGTTAGTTCATCGACCTGGGGATCGTCATTTGTCTCGTGTGAGTTCCCACTGTACTTTGATTACTACCCTACCACGGCTCAAAGGAGTCGTGCAAACAGGTTTTAGTTGGGTACAGTCCCGAGCCACATGGAGGCAGTGAGCGTATCTTCAGGGGTTCGTCTCTCCCGGTATTGGGGGTGAGGTCGTGCTGTGTCTAGGAGAGCCATTACACAAAGTCCTTGGCCAAGGCAAGGAGATTTACTGGTAGGTATTCCGGTAGTATCTCAGGGTGTTCTGGGCTACACTCCGACACGACTTGTACCGCTTTTGGGGGTCTGACTTTTACCAACCCCCTAGGCCCGCCATGCGATACTCATAGACGAACGGACCGGACTGCACGGATATTGTCACTGACAGGCTCAGTAGGGTTGTCAGGCTGAGTTCACTCACAGACATCCCTTTTAGTCAGTACCTGGTAGCCCGTTACGTATTGGCTTATACCTCTGACGTGCTAGTGGTTAAATCCACAACCAAGGTGTTGATGAGTCTTTAGAGTTCCCCACATTCAGTTACTCAGCTTTCGGGCGAAAGGTTGTTGAGGCCGTATGGAGATATGGCAGGGTCCGATCAGATACGTGCGGTATTGCACGGATCAGGATCGGACAGTCTGTACTATAGGCCGTATGGTTATATGGCAGGGTTCGATCAGATACGTGCGGTATTGCACGGATCAGGATCGAACAGATATTACTAGCCGGCTTTGGTTTAAGCCGGATCCTAGTATAGTACAGTGTAGATTTTGTCTCATTGCATTTGTATTTCGGTCGGAATACAAATGCGGGTGTGTATGCACAGTATCGGGGTTTTTCCTGTAATTTATTACGGGACCAGTTTTCTGGAGTTGCCAGTTTGTTTTCCGTTTCGGCCAATTTTCCTTTGTTCCGTTCATTGGCCGAAGATTGGTGGAGGAGGGTTTATTTGCATTGTTGCAAATAGGCATTTGTGGAGGGGGTCTTTGCTTTTTGTAGCATCATGATAGTCTTCATGATGGTGCACCATCCATTGACTTGCTTGACTTTCTTTATCATCATGGTTTTGATGATGGTTGTTGATGATGAGAGATGGTTGTTAGTTGAGTGTTGGTTTTGCTTTGTTATCATTTGGTTCATATGATAACCATTCCTCTCTCTCTCTTGTTTTGATATGAGAATGGCTCCCATTATTTTTGAGACTCCTCTCTCCATTCTCATCTATCCTTCTCCTCTAGTGATGGCCGGCCACCATGAGGGTGGGTTGCCCATTTTTTTTGTAGTGGGGATTTTTGCTCTCTTGATGTTAGAAAAATCCCCAAGTTCCTCCACATTGTTCTTGTATCATCCCTCCACCTAAAATGGCATCTCCATGAACCCCAAAGTGAGACTTGAGGACTACATATTCTACAGCAAATCTTGGGTACGTCGAGTAGCCGGCTTCGTGCCCGAGTTGCCTCGGCATTGAGGTGGGAGCCCGTAAACGATGTAGGCAACGTGGTGCATTTCCGGCGATGAGGAGGAGACGGACGGAGATCCCGCGAGGAGATCGGATTGGAGATGAAGACCGGAGGACTTGGATCGTCGGTATATCTCTTTCCCATCTTCTAGTTAGCTTAGACTTGTTAATGGTAACGATCCGGGTGTTTAGTGCGCGGGGGTGCCGGTTTGCTAAGTCCGCAAAATTTAAGTTTTTCACCGCTTCCGCATTCCGGCGTCGGATTGACGGCCGGGGCGCCGCCGTGCACTTACAGTGGTATCAGAGCCTCCCCATTAACTTAGTCTAGCTTTGTGTAATGTGTTTTTCAGTTCCGATCGATCGAAATGTTCAAAAACCCGTATTTGCCCACATCAGTTTCTGTTGAAATTTTTCAGTCTCGAAAAATTTTTCAGGTTCTAAAATATTGATGTACTAAAAATTATAAGACCACTGTTCAAATTCGAGACAATGATCTTCCAACCAGAGCGCGGAAGGGCGGCCAAAACCCACTTCTGGCCGCGCTTCCGCCGCAGTATGGAAGAATCATTGGGTTAGATTTTTACAGTGGGCTTCTGGGGAGAAAATAGGGTTTTTGGAATATTAAATTTGGGCCCAGAATTTCTTTAACTGCTACAGTTTTGATTGGGGCCCACTTGTTAATTTTTGGTCAATCGGAAAATTTTAAACACATTTTTCACAGTATTTACATTATATCTGCGACCGTGAATGTCACTCGATCGGTAAATCCTGTCTAACTGCTATAGCCCGGTTAGACGGATTTGCGAACGTGACTTTCACGTTGATGTTCTATGTATTTGCTGTGTTGTTGCGGATCGGTCGTAGGGATAGCCTGGATGCAATGCTAGTACAGTTCTGTTGTATTATGTACATTTGATATTGCGGGGCGAGCGTCCGACATGTGGACTGCCGTCACTTCCTGATTGTATTATTCTTTTGGGGCACGACCTGGTTGCGGTCGTTGTACCCGTTGTATGTATATTTTACTTTCTGTACTAGGATTGCCCCGCGGAGGGGTGCACGGATAGCCGGGTTCTGGAGGGCAACAAGCCCGCATCTCATGGCATTGAGACGGAAGGGGCTTCACTCTAGGATTGGCGGGCTATTCGCCGCACTCGTAGGGGGTACAGGTTGACCCAGGAGGGGTGCCCAAGTTACCGGATTCCGTGAAGTGCTGGGTGGTCCATTCACAGCGCTGAAGGGGGCTGCCTCGCTTCAGGTTTTGGCGGGTGACTTGCCGCGCCCGTAGGGGTCTAGGATTACATTGCACAGGCTATCCACACGACCAGGGGAACGTCGGGTTTCAGCGGCTCTGTGAAACCCGGGGATCCCAGATATCTGTATTGTTTCTGTGATGCTGTACATTTCTGTGATGTTGCATTTTATTCACGCCTTGAGCGAAATATAATATATTGGTATATATATTAGTAGATGTTGTATATGTTTTACATCCGCGCTAGTCCAGTCCCCGCTCTGTCGTTAGTTAGCTAACCTAACGGGTAATGACGGGACCCAGTGGCGAATGCGGATGGCATATACGTACATCAGTATATTTTCGTTCTTTGTGGTGTGATCAATTGATGGGACTGCATTGATTCGGATCAATGCAAGTTAAAACAAACCTAATCTGATGTTGTTGGAACACTTTTCAAAAAGCTGTTATTGCAAGGACGTTCACTTTTGTTTTGCATTGCGGTATTCATTTAGAATATCCTGCTCCTCAGTCGACGAGGCAAGGGCCGAGATCCCCTCACCGGGAGTGACCCCTTGGACAAAAAGTTTGCGTCAGGGCATTAACTTCACTATAGCCGATTACTTTTGCTATGCATCGCGGTATTCATTTGGAATATCCTGCACCCCATTCTACGGGGAAAGAGCCGAGATCCCTTCACCGGGAGTGACCTCTTTAGCAACGGTTTTCGTCACTATATTTTTAAAAGCTATCCGTTCCTTCGACGATATCAAGTTCATTACGTTAAAGGTTTTCGCCAGAAACCATTCGTAGCCCTCCGTCGTTTCATATGGATAGTCAATAGTATTCAAGCTGTGTATGTTGGCCAAAGTCAAGGCACAGTGTTTGGTAGCTGTTGGTTATTCATATGCAGCATAGATAGATGCGTTGGTTTGGAACAGTCGTACTGCCATGTTGGCCAAAGTCAAGGGTATGTACGGGTGGATTCAAATTAACCTGGAGAATGACGGGTAGAACTTGACATGTGACTTATGATATGTTGGCCAAAGTCAAGGTCATAAGAGCATGGGGCAGAAATCACATCGGGAGTTTCAAAAGAACTGAAACTTGCCAGATATGCGCATACCTTCTGGAGTGTGATACCGTGAGCGGATTCCGTCACGTTATCATGCGATGATAGTTGGATCCCGATTCCCACTGATGAGTTAGTTTACTCCTCGGGTGACCCCGACTAATTCTTCTTTCAGGTTTGGAGGAGAATTTGAGGTACAGTGGGAGGATTCCAGATTAGATAAATTGGTAACCATTCTGATCTAGGTTAGAGTGCACGCTGAGTGTTTCTTTTCTCTCTCTCTCTGTGGCAGCGACCATTTGACCCGACCCTAAGACTTTGACTCAGTGACCAAGTTGACCGAACCTTCTTAAACACCGGCTTTTGGATTGTCAGAGTTGCAAACCTCATTGCCACTCCTACGTTTACCCTTTTCTCCAGGACACCCCGTATTACTACGAACGTCCACTTCCATTGGACAAAACCATCGTATGGTTAGATACGAACTCGAAAGAATTTATTCGAGGATGGTTTCCGGTTCTGGAGAAAACGGATAGGACTATTCAGTTGTCTTTTCCTTTTACCTTCTCTCAGGTTGCGAGTACTCCTTGGTTTAGGAGATAGTACACCTATTACGCAAATTGGATAGTCTTCTTCCAAACCTTAGGCTGGTGCCGACTGGTAGGGAATGAAGAAAACCAATTAGCCTAACGATGGTGTACAGAAGGTATTAAGTTCAGACAAAGCAAGGGATTAGTAAGAGGGCAAAGTAAATTGCAACAGATATTCATGACCAAACCAAATATTTCGTTACCACTCCCACATCACCTTTGTATTTCTCCAGGACACTCCGTATCACTACGAAGATCCACAGTTTATTTGGATACTCCATCGTATGGTTATATACGAACTCGAAAGGAACTTGTTCCAGTTCGGGGATGGATTCTGGTTCAGGAGAAATAGGAATAAGGTTTATTCGGTTGTCTTTTATCTTCACCCTCTCTCATTGCGAGTGTTCCTAGGATTGGGACAGTACACCCATTATGCTTATTGGATAGTCTTCTTCCAAACCATAGGCTGGTGCCGAACGGTAGGGAAGGAAGAAAACCATTTGGCCTAAAAGGGTGTGCAGAAGGTAAAGACTAAAGACATATGAAGGGATTTGGAGAGGTGGCAAAGAACTATACGGTTACAGTCGTGAATCTGGAAGAGGCATTACTAGGAATACCAGAATACCCCATCGGAACATTTCAATGTTTCAGTTTCACTGTGTAATGTTAAAGGAAAACTGATTTCCCGATTAGATACTTACTCCAGGGTATGTATTTACCAGGTACGATTCTCACATCTATATGGTTTTACAGATGATGAGTGGGAGTAAGTTATTGGGAATTGGGTGATTATCCTCATTATATCGGGATTCGTTGTAATCAGTGATATTTGAGGAAATCACCTGGGCTGTTTGCCGGTTGGTAAATATTTGGTTTTGAATATCCGCAGTTATGCACCAATTTCAAATTGATATATCTGTACGTCTATTTTCATAGAGTGAGATGTACCTTTTTGAAATTATGTCTATGACATTTACCTATATCAGTGGATGGTTAGGTAAGGAGCATTAAACAGCGGTGTAATTCTTCTTAACCATAAGTACAGATTTCAACCTACAACACACAGTGAATGAGTTATCAGACTCAAGGGACTTATGCAGAGTATTGTATGTTGTCCAGGGTCCATCAGGACAGAGGGGTTGGTCCTCGTACTATATTCGGTTTACTTATGACTTCTCTAGTTTTTAGACAGGTGTTTCGCGGAAACACAGGGTCCAAATTTTGAGAAGTTATAGGTATTTGAATAGAGTAGAGAACCAGGTATAGCAAGTATCGGGATTCTTCAAAGAGATCGAAGATGTAGATACTTGTGTATGGTATTCAGTTGATAGTAATGATAAAGAGATCTTGCTTCTCTTTCAGGTTATTCATAATTGGAAGTATTCCTAAGTTGAGTAACGCTGATCGGCCTCCTTCCATTTAGTTGACATGCGCTGGGGACAGCTGCATGATTTGAATCTGGTTCAATTAAATCAGTGCCTCTGTTTCTATATTGGATATAGAACAGTTCATATCTTAACGATGTTAAGGTACGGGGAGTTGTCCGGTTTATGATTAAAACCAGACACTGGACAACTCAAGGCACGTTTCTGTAATGGCTGTTTGTGGGTTGACCCAGGCTATGACGAGGGTTGACTTTCTACCATCTGGATGAACAATAGCGATATTGTTCTAGACTCGCCACAGTTTTATTAAAGATGGATTTTTTTTTTTTCAGAAAACAGTAGTGGGAGTATGGTAGAACTGGAAGTGATTCCAGAACCACAAACGATTACTGAAGATTTGACAGGAACCTAAAGATTCAATCTGGATTGACATTCCATTGGCCACTCCGCAGATAAGGTGGGTAACTTCAGGCACCCGAGAGGTACTACGGTAGCCTCAAGGACGGTGACAGGGAAGTTCTTGTTTACCCACAATTGCCATTGCTGTTGTTCCAGGTTACGAGACCCGGCGGGAGGATGAGTATAGCGTCGTTCTAAACCAGTTTTAGAAGTGTACGTCTATATGACTCTGCCAGAGGGTTGTCGTAGTCAGTGGGAGCAGCGGAAGCATTGGTGGACAGGTAGCTTATGTCTATTTATAGACTAAAGCAGGTGTAGCGGAGATAGATCATCTATTTCTGACGTGACAGTCATGGGTTTGACTTCATCAGAATAGGTGATGGATCTGTTGAGAAGGTAGTAGGGTGTGATATCCTGGTATTTGGATGACATACACAGAGTAGGAAAGGAAACTCCTATACTACAATCGGTTATACCTTGGTCGTCACACGGTGGTTTCTCCACAAGGGACTTGGACATTATATCAGACATACTGGTTACTAGATCTATAGCTTTAGATCTAGATTTGGGTGGTTTCCCAATCTGGGTACCTGACAGCATTCTAAGAGTAATTAGAATGGACGACTCCTGGCACGGTAGTGTACCTGCAGGAGATGGAGTCACCCTCTCTAAAGGTGTCTTATAGACTAAACTAGAGAGGGATGCGCATGATTGACAGATCACTTGCTTAGGCAATTGAGTTAATCATGAGATGTCAAGTACCACACCAGATGTTGTTCTTGCAGTAGATGCAATAAGTTGACATTAATCCAATCCTGGAGAAACAGTCGGAAGCAGCTTTAGAACATAAGTGGATGTTCTAGCGATATGATAACGACAGCCTCATTCAGGAGACAGTTATCATTCCAGGCTTCCAAGGTGACATGGACGACAAGGAGGTTGTCAGAGTTATATTTTTCCTTCTGATGAGGGGCAGTATTTTGGACAGGTGGTCCAAGGCAATACTGAGGGAGGCATGGCGCGCAGGATACTGATTAAGTTCAGTTGACGATACAGTCTAAGAAGTTTGGATTTGGAGTTCTTTTATGAGCTAGGTCCCATCAGACATCCAGACATTCTAAGGCAGGTATTGCTCTTTTCGGGAGATGGTTTTCTCCGCGAACTTGAGATATAGAGAGACATAGAAAGAAACAACTAAGCGGATCCACTCACTGAGGCTATTCCTCGAACGCAATAGTTCCGCAAACGAGCTTTGTGAGACTGACTAGTAGAGGAGTTGGATGTTCGGTATCACACGGGCTGTGAGTATGCGACATCGCAATAATTAGCCTTGAGTGCAAGTGGGAGATTGTTGGAGATAGTGCCCTCAGAGTCAATTATTAGGTCACAGGTACGTGATTGTAATGATTGAGGGAGGACCTATCCCGGTAGGACAGTCTTACTCGAGATGATAGTATGCTATCTGGTTTACCTTTATCATCGTGTACTGTTTTAAGTGACATGACACGTCGCTATTACACGTTGATAGAGCCCCTAGGATTCTTGCTTGACCACCAGCAGTATGAGGGCGATCATATAAGTGGGAGCTGGGGTCTATAAGCTTATCCTTAAAAGGTCCCTAGTCGTGGGAGTTTCGAGACTGGGCATCGATACTCCATTAGTAGACTAGTGTATACAGTCGAGACCCCGACGAGGGGCGGTGGCCGGTCTCACAAGCCACTGGTGTCAGTTGGATCACCTAAGATGTATACAGGTGCTCATTGGGTTATGAGTACACCGGACAGGACTCGCCGGGAACATGCTAGTTGGTCATATACCAGACGTCAGATGGCAGTTCCCTGGTGACATGTGTGCAGGTTAGTTCATCGACCTGGGGATCGTCATTTGTCTCGTGTGAGTTCCCACTGTACTTTGATTACTACCCTACCACGGCTCAAAGGAGTCGTGCAAACAGGTTTTAGTTGGGTACAGTCCCGAGCCACATGGAGGCAGTGAGCGTATCTTCAGGGGTTCGTCTCTCCCGGTATTGGGGGTGAGGTCGTGCTGTGTCTAGGAGAGCCATTACACAAAGTCCTTGGCCAAGGCAAGGAGATTTACTGGTAGGTATTCCGGTAGTATCTCAGGGTGTTCTGGGCTACACTCCGACACGACTTGTACCGCTTTTGGGGGTCTGACTTTTACCAACCCCCTAGGCCCGCCATGCGATACTCATAGACGAACGGACCGGACTGCACGGATATTGTCACTGACAGGCTCAGTAGGGTTGTCAGGCTGAGTTCACTCACAGACATCCCTTTTAGTCAGTACCTGGTAGCCCGTTACGTATTGGCTTATACCTCTGACGTGCTAGTGGTTAAATCCACAACCAAGGTGTTGATGAGTCTTTAGAGTTCCCCACATTCAGTTACTCAGCTTTCGGGCGAAAGGTTGTAGAGGCCGTATGGAGATATGGCAGGGTCCGATCAGATACGTGCGGTATTGCACGGATCAGGATCGGACAGTCTGTACTATAGGCCGTATGGTTATATGGCAGGGTTCGATCAGATACGTGCGGTATTGCACGGATCAGGATCGAACAGATATTACTAGCCGGCTTTGGTTTAAGCCGGATCCTAGTATAGTACAGTGTAGATTTTGTCTCATTACATTTGTATTTCGGTCGGAATACAAATGCGGGTGTGTATGCACAGTATCGGGGTTTTTCCTGTAATTTATTACGGGACCAGTTTTCTGGAGTTGCCAGTTTGTTTTCCGTTTCGGCCAATTTTCCTTTGTTCCGTTCATTGGCCGAAGATTGGTGGAGGAGGGTTTATTTGCATTGTTGCAAATAGGCATTTGTGGAGGGGGTCTTTGCTTTTTGTAGCATCATGATAGTCTTCATGATGGTGCACCATCCATTGACTTGCTTGACTTTCTTTATCATCATGGTTTTGATGATGGTTGTTGATGATGAGAGATGGTTGTTAGTTGAGTGTTGGTTTTGCTTTGTTATCATTTGGTTCATATGATAACCATTCCTCTCTCTCTCTTGTTTTGATATGAGAATGGCTCCCATTATTTTTGAGACTCCTCTCTCTATTCTCATCTATCCTTCTCCTCTAGTGATGGCCGGCCACCATGAGGGTGGGTTGCCCATTTTTTTTGTAGTGGGGATTTTTGCTCTCTTGATGTTAGAAAAATCCCCAAGTTCCTCCACATTGTTCTTGTATCATCCCTCCACCTAAAATGGCATCTCCATGAACCCCAAAGTGAGACTTGAGGACTACATATTCTACAGCAAATCTTGGGTACGTCGAGTAGCCGGCTTCGTGCCCGAGTTGCCTCGGCATTGAGGTGGGAGCCCGTAAACGATGTAGGCAACGTGGTGCATTTCCGGCGACGAGGAGGAGACGGACGGAGATCCCGCGAGGAGATCGGATTGGAGATGAAGACCGGAGGACTTGGATCGTCGGTATATCTCTTTCCCATCTTCTAGTTAGCTTAGACTTGTTAATGGTAACGATCCGGGTGTTTAGTGCGCGGGGGTGCCGGTTTGCTAAGTCCGCAAAATTTAAGTTTTTCACCGCTTCCGCATTCCGGCGTCGGATTGACGGCCGGGGCGCCGCCGTGCACTTACAGAAAGGGTGGTGGTTCAATTTCTATAGGTGGAGGTTGATTAATCACAAAATCTGTGTTGTTTAGGAATGCAAGTTCGTCAGCAAAAAGTTCTTCAAAACTCTCATCGATGGTGTAATTGAAAATTTTGTTGTCAGTAAGTTTTGTGCCAGAATTTATCATACTTGATTTATCAAAAATTATAGAGGTAGGAGACTCAAAAAACACATCTACCTCATTTTCAAAAGTATCCAAATCAAGTTGGCTTTCTGGAATTATTAAACTTGAATTATCGGAATGTAATTCATCAACACTCACTGAAATTATAGGAAAAATAGAAGAAGAACCTGAGAAAGTAAAAGGTGAAATGGGTAAACAAATTGGTGTGTCGAGTATCGTTGAACCAGATGTGGAAGATGAAAGCTGAATTTCGGTCTGCTGTTCGGTTATACAATTATCATCAACTTCAAGACGCATATGGGATTCGGGAAGAATAATTAAAGGCTCGAGATGATGACCACAAGGAAGTGAAAGGACCTGATAAATTGGTGGGACAAACTCATCCAAAATTTCGGGTTCATCATTCAATATATCCTCAACATCAATCTCCTCATTCAAGTGAAAGTTAGAATTCTCAAATACCTCATTAAAATTATGGTTTTCAATCAATTTTAGTTCAAGAGTGGAGGTATAGAGATCACAAGGGTTGGGTATGGTTTCACTTGAAATGGACCCTTCACAATCGGGTAAATCAAACACTACAAAGTCATACAACTTATCAGACATTCTATATTCAATTGTTGAATCATTTGGTGTACTCGATGAATCTGTGAAACTGGAGTTGTGGATTTCAATTTGGGATGGGGAGGTTTGATTTGGAAGAGTGTACCGCTCTCTCTCACTACCCAAATTCTCAATTTGTCCTATGGTCGTATTATATACTGAAAATTTTTGGGCTGGTTTGAAATTATTTGCTTGCATCAACTCTGTTGTTTCCTTTTTAATTTGGTGCGACATTTCCACATATTTTTCTAAGGTCCGCTCAAGACTAGACTTGGGTTGATAAGGGCTTTCAGTATAAAATTGAAATTCTTGTGGATAATTAATACTCCCAAATGACTGATTAGAAGGACTGTCTAGAGAAGGTGTAAAAGTCGGATATGATTGATAGAAATAGAATGGTTGCGAAAATTGGGCAGGAGTAGGATCAACATTATGATAAGAAGAATATTGATATTGGTTGGTTGGTTGGCTATTTTCAATAGACATCATGTAAGCCCGCGGGGGCGCCCCGGCCGTCGATCTGACGCCGGAAACACGGAAAACAAAAAACTTTCAAAATCTATGGAACCGGCACCACCGCGCACTTTTCACCCGGATCGGGCCATTAACCTAGCTAACAAGCAAACAAGAAAAGAGTAGAGAAGTTATACCAAGCGATCCGTGTCCTTCGGTCTTCATCTCCACTCCGATCTCTCGCGGATACTTCGTCCGTCACTTCCTCGTCGAAAGGGCACCACGTAGCCGGAATCGTTTACGGGCTCCCACCTCTTCACCGAGGCAACTCGGGCGCGAAGTTGGCTAGTCGACGCGTCCAAGGGATGCTGTAGAATAGTGTAGTAGCCATGTCTCTTTGGGGTTTATGAGGTTGCCATTTATGGAGGAATTTTGCACAAGAATTTTCATGGATGCTTGCTAAGAAAAACAAATGAGCATGCTATCAAAAATGAGCTCGGCCAAAACCTCTGTGTGTTCACTGGAAAATGAAGTGTGAAGTGTGCATGAATTAATACAAAGGAGAAAAGGAAAATTTCCTTCACAGCACACACAATGGTGGGGGGGAGGGTCCCACCAAAAATCACATGAAGAAAATTTCCTCACATATTAAACCTCTCTCCATCCATTCAAAAACATTCTATTTCCGTGCTGGAAAAGTGGCCGGCCCCACTTCTAGATGTAATTAGGAAAGAGATAAATCAAAGGCATAAAACAATATGTGAAGATAATTATCAAATTATCTCACATCAACCACTAATCAAAGCACCATCAAATGAAAAGCAATGGAATGGACCAAAAGGGAATCTCATGATTATGAAGCCACATATATGCATGAAACCCCTCAACAAATAAGTTAATTGCAAACCTGCAATTAACCCCCTCCAACGAAAAGTCCGGCCGTGAAGAAAAAAGAAAAAACCGGCCGGAACGGAATGCAAACTGGCAACCCCAGAAAACCGATCCCGTAATAAATTACAGGAAAACCCTGCTACTGCAAATACATGCCCGCATTTGTATTCCCACTGAACACAAATGCAAAGAGACAAAACTACACTATCTAATACTAAGATCCGACTTAAACCAAAGCCGGCTAGTAAAAACTGTCCGATCACGATCCGTGCAATACCGCACGTATCTGATCGAACCCTGCCATATCTCCATACGGCCTCTACAGCGTTTCGCCCAAAACCTGAGTAACTGAGTGTGGTGGACTCTAAAGACTCGTCAATACTATGGCTGTGGATTTAACCACTAGCACGTCAGAGGTATAACCCATACGTGACGGGCCACCAGCTATTGACCAAAAGGGACGTCGATGAGCGAACTCATCCTGACACCCTACTGAGCCTGTCAGTGACAATATCCGTACAGTCCGGTCCGTTCGTCTATGAGCATCGCATGGCGGGCCTAGGGGGTTGGTAAAGTCAGACCCCCAAAAGCGGTACAAGTCGTGTCGGAGTGAAGCCCAGAACACCCTGAGATACTACTGGAATACCTACCAGCAAATCTCCTGCCTTGGCCAAGGACTTTTCATGTTCTGGCTCTCCTAGACACAGCGCGACCTCACCCCCAATACCGGGAGAGACGAACCCCTGCAGATCCGCTCACTGCCTCCATGTGGCTCGGGACTGTACCCAACTAAAACCTGTTTGCACGACTCCTTTGAGCCGTGGTAGGGAAGTAATCAAAGCACAGTGGGAACTCACACGAGACAAATGACGATCTCAGGTCGATGAACTAACATGTACACATGTCACCAGGGAACTGCTATCTGACGTCTGGTATAATCCCAACTAGCAGGTTCCCGGCGAGTCCTGTCTGGTGTACTCATAACCCAATGAGCACCTGTATACATCTTAGGTGAACCAACTGACACCAGTGGCTTGTGAGACCGGCCACCGCCCCTCGTCGGGGTCTCGACTGTATACACTAGTCTACTCTGGAGTATCGATGCCCTGTCTCGAAACTCCCACGACTAGGGACCTTTTAAGGATGTGCTTATAGACTCCAGCTCTCACTTATATGATCGCCCTCATACTGCTGGTAGTCAAGCAAGAATCCTAGGGGCTCTATCAACGTGTAATAGCGACTCGTAAGGTCACCTAAAGCAGTACACGATGATAAAGGTAAACCAGATAGCATACTATCATCTCGAGTAAGACTGTCCTACCGGGATAGGTCCTCCCTCAACCATTGCAATCACGTGCCTGTGATCCAATAATTGACTCTGAGGGCACTATCTCCAACAATCTCCCACTTGCACTCATGGCTAATTATTGCGATGTCGCATACTCACAGCCCGTGTGATACCGAACACCCAACTATTCTACTAGTCAGTCTCACAAAGCTCGTTTGCGAAACTATTACGTTCGAGGAATAGCCTCAGTGAGTGGATCCGCTTTGATATTTCTTTCTATGTCTCTCTATATCCCATGTTCGCGGAGAATGCCATCTCCCGAAATGAGCAATACCTATCTTGGAACGTCTGGATGTCTGATGGGACCTAGCTCATAAATGAACTCCAAATCCAAACTTCTTAGACTGTATCGTCAACTGAACTTAATCAGTATCCTGCGCCATGCCTTCCCTCAGTATCTGCTTGGACCATCTGTCCAAACTACTGCCCCTCGTCAGAGAGAAAACTATAACTCTGACAGCCATACTGCCATCCAGGTCTCCTTGGAAGCCTGGAATGATAACTGTCTCCCGAAGGAGGCTGCTGTTATCATATCCCTAGAACATCCGCTTATGTTCTAAAACTGCTTCCAACTGTTTCCCCGGGATTGGATCAATATCAACTTATTACACCTACTGCAAGAACAACATCTGGTGTTGTACTTGACATCTCATGATCAACTCAATTGCCTAAGCAAGTGATCTGCCAATCATGCGTATCCCTCTCCCCTTTAGTCTGTAAGACACCTTTAGAGAGGGTGACTCCATCTCCTGCAGGTATACTACCGTGCCAGGAGTCGTCCATTCTAAATACTCATAGAATGCTGTCTAAGTACCCAGATTGGGAAACCACCCAAATCTAGATCTAAAACCATAGATCTAGTAACCAGAATGTACGATATAATATCCAAGTCCTGTGTGGAGAAACCACTGTGTGACGACCAAAGTATAACCGATCGTAGTATAGGAATTTCACTTCCTACTCTGTGTATGTCATCAAATACCAGGACATCACACCCTACTACCTTCTTAACAGATCCATCCCCTATTCTGATGAAGTCAAATCTATGACTGCCACATCAGAAATAGATGATCTATCTCTGCTATATCTGCTTTAGTCTATAAATAGACATAAGCCTCCTGTCCACCAATGCTTCCGCTGCTCCCACTGACTACGACAACTCTCTGGTAGAGTCATATAGACGTACACTTCTAAAGCTAGTTTAGAACGACGCTATATTCATCCTCCTGCCGGGTCTCATAGTCTGGAACAACAGCAATGGCAAGTCTGGGTAAACAAGAACCTCCCTGCCACCGTCCTTGAGCATACCGAAGTACCTCTCGAGTGCCTGAGGTTACCCACCATATCTGCGGAGTGGCCAATGGAATGTGAAACCAGATTAAATCATGCAGCTGTCTCCAGTGCATGTCAACTAAATGGAAGGAGGCCGATCAGCGTTACTCAACTTAGGAGTGCTTCCAATTATGAGTAACCTGAAAGAGAAGCAAGTTCTCTTAAACATTACTATCATCTGAATGCCATATACAAGTATCTACATCTTCGATTACCTTGAAGAATCCTGATACTTGTAATACCTGGTTCTCTACTTTATTCATATACCTATAACTTCTCAAAATTCGGACCCTGTGTTTCTACGAAACACCTGTCTAAAAACCAGAGAAGTCATAAGTAAACCGAATATAGTACGAGGACCAACCCCTCTGTCCTAATGGACACTGGACAATATACAATACTCTGTATAAGTCCCCTGAGTCTAGTGACTCATTCACTGTGTGTCGTAGGTTGAAAACTGTACTTTTGGTTAAGAAGAATTACAGCGCTGTTCAATGCTCCTTACCTAACCATCCACTGGTATAGGTAAATGTAATGGACATAATTTCAAAAGGTATATCTCACTCTATGAAAATAGACGTACAGATATATCAATTTGAAATTGGTGCATAACAACGGATATTCAAAACCAAATATTTGCCGACCGGCAAACAACCCAGGTGATTTCCTCAAATATCACCAATTACAATGAATCCCGATATAATGAGGATGATCACCTAATTCCCAATAACTTACTCCCACTCATCATCTGTAAAACCATACAGATGTGAGACTCATACCTGGTAAATACATACCCTGGAGTAACTATCTAATCGGGAAATCAGTTTTCTTTTAACTGTACACAGTGAAACTGAAACATTGAAATGTTTCGATGGGGTATCCTGGTATTCCTAGTAATGCCTCTTCCATTATCCAGATTCACGACTGTAACCGTATAATTCTTTGCCACCTCTCCAAATCCCTTTATATGTCTTTAGTCATTACCTTCTGTACACCCCTTTAGGCCAAATGGTTTTCTTCCTTCCCTACCGTTCGGCATCAGCCTATGGTTTGGAAGAAGACTATCCAATAAGCATAATGGGTGTACTGTCCTAATCCTAGGAGCACTCGCAATGCGAGAGAAGGTGAAGATAAAAGACAACCGAATGAACTTAATTCCTATTTCTCCTGAACTGGGATCCATCCCCGAACTGGAACAAGTTCCTTTCGAGTTCGTATATAACCATACGATGGATTATCCAATAAATTGGGATCTTCGTAGTGATACGGAGTGTCCTGGAGAAATACAAAGGTGATTTAGGATTGGCGAAGAAATACTTGGTTTGGTCGTGAATAGTAGTCGCAATTTACTTTGTCCTCTTACTAATCCCTTTCTTTGTCTTAACTTAATACCTTCTGTACACCGTTTAGGCTAATTGGTTTTCTTCCTTCCCTACCGTTCGGCACCAGCCTATGGTTTGGAAGAAGACTATCCAATTTGCGTAATAGGTGTACTACTCCTAAACCAAGGAGTACTCGCAACCTGAGAGAAGGTAAAAGGAAAAGACAACTGAATAGTCCTATTCGTTTTCTCCAGAACCAGAAACCATCCTCGAATTCCTTCGAGTTCGTGTATAACCATACGATGGTTTTGTCCAATGGAAGTGGACGTTCGTAGTAACACGAGGTGTCCCGGAGAAAAGGGTAAAAGTAGGAGTGGCAATGAGGTCTGCAACTCTGACAATCCAAAAGCCAGTGTTAAGAAGGTTCGGTCAACTTGGTCACTGAGTCATAGTCTAGGGTCGGGTCAAAGGTCGCTGCCAAAGAGAGAGAGAAAAGAAACACTCAGCGTGCACTCTAACCTAGATCAGAATGGTTATCACTTTATCTAATCTGGAAACCTCCCACTGTAACGTCAAATTCTTCCCCAAACCTGAAAGAAGAATTAGCCGGGATAACCCGAGGAGTAAACCAACTCATCAGTGGGAATCGGGATCCAACTCTCATCGCATGATAACGTGACGGAATCCGCTCACGCTATCACACTCCAGAAGGTATGCGCATATCTGGCAAGTTTCAGTTCTTTTGAAACTCCCGATGTGGATTTCTACCCCATGCTCTTATGACCTTGACTTTGGCCAACATATCATAAGTCACATGTCAAGTTCTACCCGTCATTTTCTTGGTTAATTTGAACCCACCCGTACCTACCCTTGACTTTGGCCAAAATGGCAGTACGACTGTCCCAAACCAACGCATCTATCTATGCTGCATATGAATACCCAACAGCTACCAAACACTGTGCCTTGACTTTGGCCAACATACACAGCTTGAATACTATTGACTATCCATATGAAACGACGGAGGGCTACGAATGGTTTCTGGCGAAAACCTTTAACGTAATGAACTTGATATCGTTGAAGGAACGGATAGCTTTGTAAAAATATAGTGACGAAAACCTTTGCTAAAGAGGTCACTCCCGGTGAAGGGATCTCGGCTCTTTCCCCGTAAAATGAGGTGCAGGATATTCCAACTGAATACCACGATGCAAAGCAAAAGTAATCGGCTATAGTGAAGTTATTGCCCTGACGCAAACTTTTGTCCAAGGGGTCACTCCCGGTGAAGGGATCTCGGCCCTTGCCTCGTCGACTGAGGAGCTGGATATTCTTCACCGAATACCACTGTGCAAAACAAAAGTAAACGCCCCTGCAATAACAGCTTTTTGAAAAAGTGTTCCAACAACATCAGAATAGGTTTGTTTATCTTGCATTGATCCGATTCAACGCAGTCCCATCAATTGATCACACCACAAAGAATGAAAATATACTGACGTACGTATA
Source organism: Agapanthus africanus (assembly GCA_030015575.1). Classification (NCBI taxonomy): domain Eukaryota; kingdom Viridiplantae; phylum Streptophyta; class Magnoliopsida; order Asparagales; family Amaryllidaceae; genus Agapanthus; species Agapanthus africanus. Next base: position 209,465,587 of record CM057350.1, read on the forward strand.
TGCCATCCGCATTCGCCACTGGGTCCCGTCATCACCCGTTAGGTTAGCTAACTAACGACAGAGCGGGGACTGGACTAGCACGGATGCAAAACATATACAACATCTACTAGTATATATATAATATATAATTTTCGCTCAAGGCGTGATAAAATGCAACACAGAAAAGTATAGCAACACTGATCAATACAGATATCTGGGATCCCCGGGTTTCACAGAGCCGCTGAAACCCGACGTTCCCCTGGTCGTGTGGATAGCCTGTGCAATGAAATCCTAGACCCCTACGGGCGCGGCAAGTTACCCGCCAAAAGCTGAAGCGAGGCAGCCCCCTTCAGCAACGTGAATGGACCACCCAGCACTTCACGGAATCCGGTAACTTGGGCACCCCTCCTGGGTCAATCCTATACCCCCTACGAGTGCGGCGAATAGCCCGCCAATTCTAGAGTGAAGCCCCCTCCGTCTCAATGCCATGAGATGCGGGCCCGTTGCCCTCTAGAACCCGGCTATCCGTGCACCCCTCCGCGGGGTAATCCTAGTACAGAAAGTAAAATATACATACAACGGGTACATCGACCGCAACCTGGTCGTGCCCAAAAGAATAATACAAACAGGCAGTGACGGCAGTCCACATGTCGGATGCTCGTCCCGCAATAACAAAACTGTACTAATATTGCATCCAGGCTATCCCCCACGACCGATCCGCAACTACACAGCACAATCACAGAACATCAACGTGAATGTCACGTTCGCAAATCCGTCTAACCGGGCTATAGCAGTTACACAGGATTTACCGATCAAGTGACATTCACGGTCGCAGATATAATGTAAATACTGTGAAATGGCATGTTTAAAATATCCGATCGAACAAGTTTATCAAAGTGGGCCCCAAGCAGTACTGGAGCACTTACAGAAAATCTGGGCCCAAAAAGAATATCCCAAAACCCCTATTTTTAACTCAGAAGGAATCTGCAAAATTTTGGTCAAGTGATCAATCAAAAGCGCGGCGGAACCGCGGCCCAAGCATGGGTTTGGCCGCGGTTCCGCGGCGGTTTGGAGAGATCGCGCCACCAAATTTTCACAGATTGCTTCTATATCCATGCACAGTATTCTGAGACAACCTGAAAAATTTTTGGAGCAGAAAAAATTTCGACAGAAAACACATGCATGTGAAAATACGGTTTTTGGGGATTTTGTTCAATCGAGTACTAAACATACTAGAGCAAGCTAGCCAAGGTTAACGGCGTGGCTCTGATACCAATGTAAGCCCGAGGGGGCGCCCCGGCCGTCGATCCGACGCCGGAAACGCGGAAAACAAAAAACTTTCAAAATCTATGGAACCGGCACCACCGCGCACTTTTCACCCGGATCGGGCCATTAACCTAGCTAACTAGCAAACAAGAAAAGAGTAGAGAAGTTATACCAAGCGATCCGTGTCCTTCGGTCTTCATCTCCACTCCGATCTCTCGCGGATACTTCGTCCGTCACTTCCTCGTCGAAAGGGCACCACGTAGCCGGAATCGTTTACGGGATCCCACCTCTTCACCGAGGCAACTCGGACGCGAAGTTGGCTAGCCGACGCGTCCAAGGGATGCTGTAGAATAGTGTAGTAGCCATGTCTCTTTGGGGTTTATGAGGTTGTCATTTATGGAGGAATTTTGCACAAGAATTTTCATGGATGCTTGCTAAGAAAAACAAATGAGCATGCTATCAAAAATGAGCTCGGCCAAAACCTCTGTGTGTTCACTGGAAAATGAAGTGTGAAGTGTGCATGAATTAATACAAAGGAGAAAAGGAAAATTTCCTTCACAGCACACACAATGGGGGGGGCCCACCAAAAATCACATGAAGAAAATTTCCACACATATTAAACCTCTCTCCATCCATTCAAAAACATTCTATTTCCTTGCTGGAAAAGTGGCCGGCCCCACTTCTAGATGTAATTAGGAAAGAGATAAATCAAAGGCATAAAACAATATGTGAAGATAATTATCAAATTATCTCACATCAACCACTAATCAAAGCACCATCAAATGAAAAGCAATGGAATGGACCAAAAAGGAATCTCATGATTATGAAGCCACATATATGCATGAAACCCCTCAACAAATAAGTTAATTGCAAACCTGCAATTAACCCCCTCCAACGAAAAGTCCGGCCGTGAAGGAAAAAGAGAAAACCGGCCGGAACGGAATGCAAACTGGCAACCCCAGAAAACCGATTCCGTAATAAATTACAGGAAAACCCCGCTACTGCAAATACATGCCCGCATTTGTATTCCCACTGAACACAAATGCAAAGAGACAAAACTACACTATCTAATACTAAGTTCCGGCTTAAGCCAAAGCCGGCTAGTAAAAACTGTCCGATCACGATCCGTGCAATACCGCACGTATCTGATCGAACCCTGTCCAATCTCCATACGGCCTCTACAGCGTTTCGCCCAAAACCTGAGTAACTGAGTGTGGTGGACTCTAAAGACTCGTCAATACTATGGCTGTGGATTTAACCACTAGCACGTCAGAGGTATAACCCATACGTGACGGGCCACCAGCTATTGACCAAAAGGGACGTCGATGAGCGAACTCATCCTGACACCCTACTGAGCCTGTCAGTGACAATATCCGTACAGTCCGGTCCGTTCGTCTATGAGCATCGCATGGCGGGCCTAGGGGGTTGGTAAAGTCAGACCCCCAAAAGCGGTACAAGTCGTGTCGGAGTGAAGCCCAGAACACCCTGAGATACTACTGGAATACCTACCGGCAAATCTCCTGCCTTGGCCAAGGACTTTTCATGTTCTGGCTCTTCTAGACACAGCGCGACCTCACCCCCAATACCGGGAGAGACGAACCCCTGCAGATCCGCTCACTGCCTCCATGTGGCTCGGGACTGTACCCAACTAAAACCTGTTTGCACGACTCCTTTGAGCCGTGGTAGGGTAGTAATCAAAGCACAGTAGGAACTCACACGAGACAAATGACGATCTCAGGTCGATGAACTAACCTGTACACATGTCACCAGGGAACTGCTATCTGACGTCTGGTATAATCTCAACTAGCAGGTTCCCGGCGAATCCTGTCCGGTGTACTCATAACCCAATGAGCACATGTATACATCTTAGGTGAACCAACTGACACCAGTGGCTTGTGAGACCGGCCACCGCCCCTCGTCGGGGTCTCGACTGTATACACTAGTCTACTCTGGAGTATCGATGCCCTGTCTCGAAACTCCCACGACTAGGGACCTTTTAAGGATGTGCTTATAGACTCCAGCTCTCACTTATATGATCGCCCTCATACTGCTGGTAGTCAAGCAAGAATCCTAGGGGCTCTATCAACGTGTAATAGCGACTCGTAAGGTCACCTAAAGCAGTACACGATGATAAAGGTAAACCAGATAGCATACTATCATCTCGAGTAAGACTGTCCTACCGGGATAGGTCATCCCTCAACCATTGCAATCACGTGCCTGTGATCCAATAATTGACTCTGAGGGCACTATCTCCAACACATCATATATGCCACAAACCGATTATGAAATTCTTCTTTAAAAAGTGGTGGTGATGGTTGATATTGGTCCGGATTGAAAGTTTGGCCGTTAGCCCTTGCTATATGATCAGCAATGGACATGCGTCTAGGGGTTCCTTCACTCGGAGTATCAACAGAAATAGATGTAGAATTAGGATACGGTTGATAAGACATGTACTGAGGTGGCCAACTGTTTCTATCCGCTTGTTCTATCCGATCTCTTAAAAAAATGGAAGAGTCGGATGGTATACCGAAGCGATTACGAAGACAAGAAATATCTGGTTATGGATAGCAAAGCTCGGCAAGAGTTCGTCTGTTTGGGTTACCCATTATAAGGTGAAAAGAAAAGAGGGTGAAAAGATTTAAGCTCTGTTTGGATTGTTTTGCTTTGAAAGTGGACTTGTAGGTTTACTCACAAAAATCACAAAATGCACAAGCAAACCCTAGAACTAAGGTCACCTAGGTCAAGCACTAGACCGCTTCTAGACTTCCAAAGGACAAATCGCAGGATAAATCCTCTACTGCCTCTTTATCTCTCCTGTGGCCAGGTAAGTGCCAAGTAAGTGGGAGGTATCCGCTATATGAATCACCGAAAATAGCGGGCCTAATTAAGTAACCACTTGCCTTAGACACACTTGCTTAGACACCACAAAAGAAATGCAGATAAGCGATAGATTATCCACGGGCTTCCTCTGTCCTACTTGAGCGCGACGGTCCTTAGGGTCTTGATTTAGATTTTTTTTTTAATTAATATAGGGTTATGCGGATGCTCGTTTTGTGATTTGTGGAGCCTAGGAAGGGTGATGAAATCCCCACCTAATCTTAATTTTTGGTGTTGCCCCTTAAAGTCCGTATTAAAATATGCAAAAACAACCTGCAAAACAAAGCATGCAAAAAGATTTTTAAGCGGCGATATTTTGCAAAGAATCCTGCAGAAAATATATTATTGGATTTTTCAGAGGAGAGATAAAGAGTTATAGAAGATACCGGAGAATTTTGAAGCCAAGATCCACCAATTAGGTCGCGGTTCCACCGCAATACTGGTGATTTGGCCGCAGTTCCGCCGCGAGATGAGGGGATCTTTTAACAATTTTTGTACAGTAGCTTCCGCTTCTCCTCTGGGTCTTGATGAATGTCTCTAAATTTTTATCTCCTCGCTAAAATGACTCCAGAATTCCTCGCAAGGATCACACACTAATCGTTAAATATGCAAGATGCGGTTTTGTTTTATGTTTATGATATAGATCGATGAAGAATTCAACACGAATAGTAAGAAAAATAAATTACGCACGTATCCCCTCCAACGGCGCCATTTGATTGATATGAAAAAATGTTTGTAGAATAACCGCAATCAATAACGGTGTCGCGTGTAGCTAGACCAAGATGAGTACGGGTCGTCCTCAGGGAAACGTTGAATATTTTAATCTTACTTTAGACGTGTTGAAAAAGGGGAAGAATAAAGAATGGTGAAGAATGGTTGTAGGATCTAGATCTACGTCAAACATGGATGCAGGATATATATATCTAGATTAACTACGGATGTAGGTTTTATAGTAGAAGGGGGCTTGTAGGGTTCATTGATTAATTAAAGATTACTCTTTTATCCTTTAATAGATTTAAAACTAGATCGACAGTGATGCATGTAGATTAGGATTCCTACAGGGAATAGGGTTCGCACTCTTAACCCCTATCTTGACATGGATCTCCGTTCATGTCTTGCCTTTACCAAAACAATTGTTAATCTAATCTCTAATCGTGGTCGTGAATATCAATGAATTGATAGCACACCCGATTAGGATGTTAACTATTCTTTTGATAAAATTTATAAACTTTATAGGACGTAAAAAGAGTTTAAGGATCTTCATCATCCATTAATCTACCCTAATCCTATGAACCTTAACAAGCGAAGAATTACTCACGCATGTTGGGAAAAGAAAAGATAGAGAGGGAAATCATATTGAAAAACTACAAAGAAATAAAATACGAAAACAACTACCTTTATTAATCAACCAGATCAATTACACTTTGTTCCTTTAGAAAATGATTACAAAATGCTAGTTTGCTTCTCGATCTCTTCTAAGGAGGTAGATGAACTGTTGATGATCAACCAGGATTTTTGAGCCATCGTGGACTTCATGATCGCGTCGGTTTGATGCCTTCTAACTTTAGCCCTTGGTCCTTTATATAGCCATCAAAGAAGAAAACCTAGTTACTATATATGGTGACTTCCTAATATGGTGATTTTCCATATATGGTGACTTTCCATATATGGTAACTAGTTGTTAGGATCCCAACCAGAAAATTCAGGGCCCTAACTCCTCAGAAGTGCGGCGGAACCGCGGTGTAATGGTGGGTTTGGCCGCGGATCCGCGGTGGATTAGGAAGATCGTGGGTTCGTTTCTCTTGAAGCTTTTTCTGGTGACACATGTAGACTATTTTGGTATCTGGAATCTGAAAATCTTCTCTACGTCTCAGTTAGAATTGATTTCTTCAATTTACTTCACTATTTCGGCAGATTTGATCTCGATAACTCGGATTTTCTTGATTCCAGTCCTAAAATAATTTATGCACAAATATCTCAATAAATAATGTTAGTAGAATTTGTTTTTATTGAGATATTATCTTTAACCATTTGTCATGATATTTTAGTTTTAAGAGAATTGATCAAAGGTATTTAATAAGATAAGCATATTAAATGGGCCAAATGTTACATAGATATTATATGCTTACATTTTCCTTCATAATGTTAATAATAATATATAAACACATGAAAATAGTATTTTTACGGATAAACCCTTATATGTGTCATATTTATAATAAACATATTTTATTATATATAAATAGTAAGGAAAATGTGATATTAAAAGTGCAGTTTTATCAACTGAACACCGGGCGGCCCGGGAGTCCACTCTTGACCCGACCCACCAGCTGGTCGGGACAAGAGTGGGGGGGTAATGATGATGCTTTATATTGGCGATCTCCCAGATCAGGACACGTGGCAGATGACGTGTCCCAGGACTCAAAAGAAAGGGCCCGCAGGGGCCGACCAGGCCACCCCTGTACCCGACCTACAAGCATAAGCTGGCTCTCCTTAGGACCCCCCGCAAATTGGCCTCCTTGGCCTCTCAGCTCGCCCCGAGCTGCCACAGGACCAAGACTCCTCGGCCCTCCCGCTCATTCCCGAGCTCCCCTGCCGAGGCTATCTTCCTCGGTCCCTCCGACCGACCAACTCCACCACTCACAGGCGTAACCGCCGCTACGCAAATCTCGCCATGCGCAGATTCTCCGCCGGCAACATCCCACATTCCACGCCATCACAATCCTCATTAACGGGCGATCCGCTCTTTACACGGACGTGACGTCGGGAGCGTAACTACCGGCGAGATTCTCGCGCCTGCTGCTGCGCGCTGCCGCCACTATATAAACCCCCATCACAGAGGGGTCAAGTAAGCATTTTCACCCCACTTAACCATTACTCTGCTCGAATCTTGTGCTAACTTGATCGTCGGAGGGTCCTCAGTAGTACCAAACCACCACGGGACTTCTTTGCAGGTACTCGGCGCAGACTCCTCAAAACCACCAATCTCTTCAAAACCCATTGAGACACATACGCAACAGGAGATCACCTCCAAGATCCACCGGAAGATCGACGGAAGACAACATCTGACGGAGACCTGAAAAGGACCTCCATCAAGATCAAGCAAGCTAAGAATGATAAGATGAAGGAGCTAAAGGATAAGCAAGAAGGGTCCTAAACGTTGCTTCTGCTAAGTTGCGAAAGAGGGTCCGTATTGTATTTACAGGGCCATGGATCGCATACACCCAATGTACAGGATATTGGAGATGAGAGGACAAGACAAGGCAAGGACACTTAGATGTTGCATAGTGGGCATGAGCTTGGGTTGTCATATTTCATTTCGCGGAATCGTGTGTGTATGTGTTTGTGTCTATATATATATATATATATATATATATATATATATAAAAGTTTACATCGATCTTTTCACTTTGTCTAATATTTTCATTTCTTTGAAAATAAAAAATAAGTAATTTGATTGGTAATCTTTACGGTTTAATCTTATACGCATCAAAAAGTAACAAAACAATAAGCTTTTCTCTCATGCCTTTCTTCGCTTATGGTTCGATATTCTGATGTCCTAGACTAGAGAAACCTCACCAACCTATCCCAGACTTGGTGGTTAAACTCTACTGCGCTGACGATACTGTTTCTAGCGATTCACATATTATCATCAAATAATGCAAGTCTTGGATAAGAATCTACAACGCACTAGAACGTCCTTGTTGACGATCCTATACTCCGATAACATCTAACGTTCCTCGAACAATGTGATATCTCAAACCGGATAAATACTTAACCCTTTCTCTTCTTACTAATACTACAGAATGTTGTAGTGAATTATTGTAATTTCTCATTGGAGGGGTTGGTTCCTTGGGCCTAGCGGTTGCTTGCTTCTTTGTTGTTTTCCTTCTCCTTCTTCTTTTTGATATTCGTCTTTTTTATCTTCGTTGTAATTATGTTAAATTATCTTTTAATGAAACGCGGAAGTTTCACCTTCATTTAATCCAAAAAAGAAAAAACTATTTGTAACATAACTGACACATGAACTATAAATTAATTTTTAATAGTATTATAAATATATTACGTTTTCAACAATAATTGAGTTGGTTATGAAAACATTGCTATTTTAAAAAACACTCCCTAAGACTTCATATTTCAAATACACCCTCTAAAACTCATCCATTAACTAAAAATACCCCTTTCCTTATGTTAATTAGGATCAAAAATTGGATTGGAACTAATATGATGAATTGTGAGATAAAAAATCTTATATATCTTTGTCATTTTTAAGAAGCCCTAGTCTTTTTTCATTTTTATGCAAAACCCATCATTCTCATTTTTTCCAACTCTCATCTTCAAAATCAAACCACCACCCCCAACCCACCAAAAAGAAAACACCTAAACCATTTTACTTTTTTCTCAATTCTTAGATGCAAAACTCATATTTTCTCCATCAATCCTACACGATATTAATTAATACTCTCTCACTCTCTCTCTCTCTCATGTGCAAATATAAAGTCATTAGAAAGACAAAGTTGTCATTTTAGTTCCCTAATGGAGATTTATGACGATATTAGGGATGATAATTAAGCATAGCGACCAGTTCCCTAATAGAGATTTATGACGATGTTAGGAATGATAATTAAGTATAGCGACCAATTTAGTTTAATTAAGAATTTGAGGGGATGTATTTAAAAATGTGAAGTTTTAGAGGGTGATTTTCAAATTAATAATATTTTAGGTGGCCTATATGAAAAAACTCAATAAAATAACATGCTGAAAACGCTATGGAAAATTAAACTTCATATATATTTTAAGAGTTGCAAAATATATTATAAATATGTTTTTTCTGCCCGTAGTTCTAAAAACTGAGAAAACCCCATATCATTCTCTAACAACTAAAAAAATTCATCTCTCATATTCTCCCTTTCATTCCACACCACCTTCACTCACTCACTCACTCACTCTCTCTCTCTCTCTCTCTGTGACAACACCGTGGCTGCCCTCCCCCCCCAACCCTACATGCCCCCACCACCCAAATGAGCAATAACTTTGTTGGTATAGGCACTTTCCTGGCCTCTTGGGAAGAGTGCGTGATTCAAATGCGTGATTCAAATCCCCGAAAACCCAGGAGGAAAAGCTGCCACAAATTAACATTTTTAGGGCAAATTCATGAGTCCTTTGGATGTGTGTTGTGTGCTTATTTGTGTGGTATGCCTGGATGTGATATGTATGTTGAATGCTTAGGTTAGGACTGAACTAGTACTAAAGGACCAGTGCAAAATATAAAAAATAAAAAATTGCCCCAGTGGTTTTCTCTGCCCTCGAAACAAAGCATGCAAGCTACTTAGAAATTAAAATTAAAATTTATGCTTAACCCCTTCAATATTTATTACTGTATCTCTATCGTTTCTATTACAGTAGAAAAGCCAGGGTCTTTAATTTTGAAATTGATTTGGAACTTTGGCTATCTAATTTGCAAGATAAATTCAATAAAAAAATATTTAAAAATCAAATCTTAAATTGTAGCCACGGCTAACCCTATCTTTTTCAATAACTAACTTCATAAATTTCTCTCGGTAACTAACTCCATACGGATCATTTTTAATTACACAGATATTTTTTTAATTACACGTGCAAAACCCATATAGTCTCTAATAATTCCATGGTCTTCTGTTTATTATGTGCTTAAACTTTAGGGAGAATGATTGCAACTTGTAAGCTTTTTTAAAGCTTATTTACATTAAGGCCTCCAAAAATTTGCTAATTACTGAAAATCCCTCAAAAACTTGATAATCACTATCTCCGCTCCCAACACTCACACACACAAAGGGGAAAAAGCTTTTATGTTACTCTTAAAAAAACCTAATTTACAAAAAAATAAAAAAAAAAACAAGTGTTAATTATGACTAATATTTTTTGCACACGCATATCACACACGTGTGTATATCTTGAACAACACTAAAGGCATAAATTTTTTATCATGTGAGAATTTCTAAAGATATCTGTAATTTTTCTAGATTTAAATTAAATGAATATGGTTTGTGATAATATTAAAATTGAGAAGTTTATAAGTTATACAAAATAACAAATATAAAAGGCTTATGTATATTATTCCATATGCGTGTGTAATACACTAGAGCAGGAGGAGAATTTCGGATAGGCTTTAACAGCATGTAGAGCTTGCACTTTTATTTCTCCTCTCTTGCCAGGTAGTATTCGGCCGGCATAAGGAATATATTTCCCTCTTTCTGGCTTTGGAGCATTAGAAATCAGAATGTGTAATGAAGAAGGAAGGAAGAGAGAGAGAATTGTTGACTTTTTATTTTCTTAATTTTGTGTTTTGTGGTGGATGGTGTTGACGAGCAGGGCTTTTCTACTTCTAGGAGGAGAGGGAGTTTCCTCCTTTCATATTTTACACCGTTGGATAGTTCGATCTCGGCTTTGGCTATTAGGATTTAGTCATTTTTTTTCTATTTATTATTTTATTGATTAATAACACCATATGTACTTCTAATAGTAAAGATTTTTTTGATTAAGATACTTAAAGGCTAAGGCTAAGGCTTTTATTGGAAGATGGAGGTTTTTTGTGTGTGTGTGTGTGTGTTGGTGGTGGTGGGGACGGGGGGAAGGGTTTGGGAATGTGTTTTGTTTTGGGAGGTTTTAAGTTAACAACCCTTATTTTATTGTAGATACAAACTCTCCCCCAATTTCATAATAATGGTCTTTTTTTTTATTTTTCAAATTACTTGTTCAGTTAGAATTTCGTAAATATTCTGCTAAATGCATCTAAAATTTGTAGGATATTTTTCATCATCCGATTGAGATGGGAATACGCACGCGCTTGTCAAGCGCATTACAGATTTCCCTACCTAGGGTAGGCCGGGGTTTAATGATTGTGGGGATCCGAATCTCGGGCAGCCACGGACTAAGCTGCCGTTAATTACCCCTCGCCTTTGGGGCGAGAGAACCTCCGATTAACGGGTTAAACTGGTCATGCGAACTCAATGTGCAGTGTACGTGTGTTTTGTTTTGGAGAGGGGTTTAAATATATCGGGAGCCACGCAGAGTTTTTACGGGGGTCCCGCTATCCGGATAGCGGGTTGGGGGTCAAGGGAGCTAGCAGCCCCCTTATGGAGTGCGGGGCAGCGCCCCGTTAGAAATTTTTCTAACAGGGACAGTGTCGTGGAGTATGTGTGTATATACATATGTATACATATGTATAGATATACATGTATATATATATAAGGGGAAAGGCATCCAAAGGATGCGTGGGGCAGCACCTTGGACGCTGTGCGCCTAGGTACTGTGCGCTCAGGGGCTAGAGTGCCACGTGTCGGCACGTGGGCGCTCTACGCTTGTGCGCTGGGCGCTTGAGCGCAAGTCGCCCCCGTGTCGACACGTGGCGCGCTTGCGCTCAAGCGCAAGCGCAAGTCGCCACTTGCGCTCGAGCGCTTGCGCTAGAGCGCAAGCACGCCACATGTCAGCACCGGGGCGACTTGCGCTTGAGCGCAAGCGCGCCACGTGTCGGCACGTGGGCGCTTTGCGCTCGAGCGCTGAGCGCTTGAGCGCAAGCACGCCACGTGTCGGCACGCGGGCGCTCTGTGCTTGAGCGCCAGCAAGAAAAAAAGGCTTTTAGCCTAAAAAAATTTCTCGGAAGAGAAATCAGAGAGGAGTTAGACTCCTGAGTGTGTTTTTTTGGGGGGGTTTAGTGAACGATGTTCTTCTTCTTCCTCCTGTGTTAGCTGAATCTTGAAGATCAAGAGATTTGGGATTTCTAAAATTCTTTTCTTTTTGAGATCTAATGGAAGATCTGAGTTCCCCTTTATGGGTTTTGTGGTGAAAAGCTAATTTGTTTTATAAAAAGAAGAGTAAAACTCTTAATTTAATTTAAGAGGAAAAAAGAAGGTTTTGGAACCTTAAAGAAGGAGAAAAGATCTCAGATCTGAAAAATTTTGAGAGAGAGAGAAAAGTTGTTGGGATTTTTTTATTATCTTTGCCTTTATAGGCTATACACTTTACACATAGCCCCTTGGGCTTCACAAAATGGCATTTTTGTCTATCCCATGGCTCATGTGCCATTTCTTTTTGCACATAAACCATGGGCTTTACAAAAATTTGGCTTTATGCCTATTTTTCTTACATTTATCCAAGAAATAAAATAAAAGAAATACAACAAAATTATTTATTACAAAATTTTTATCTTGGCATGGGGGGAGGCCGGCCGCTTCATGTTCGGGCTCGACCCGGGCATGGGCCCACTGGATCTGGGTTTGGGCCCACTTGGCTTGGGGTTGACATTGATTTTGACTTGGTCAATCGGAGTGTAAATTTTTACCCCAACAAATTTCCCCCCATCAATAAATGCACACCACATATGTGGGTCGTGTGCATGAAATTGATGGATCTTCTTTTACTTGGAGGCGACCTGATTTGGTTCCCGCTTTTTGGGAAGCTGGCACTGCCCTTTTTACGATATGGACGGTCAATGCTGCCCTTTTTGCGACTTGGACGGTCGATACTGCCCTTTTAGCGACTTGGACGGTCGATACTGCCTTTGTAGCGACTTGGACGGTCGGTGCTGCCCTTTTAGCGGCGTGGACGGTCGATGCTGCCCTTTTTGCGACTTGGACTGTCGGTGCTGCCCTTTTTGCGATGTGGACGGTCGATGCTGCCCTTTTTGCGACTTAGACGGTCGGTGCTGCCCTTTTAGCGACGTGGACGGTCGATACTGTCCTTTTTGCGACTTGGACGGTCGGTGCTGCCCTTTTTGCGACGTGGACGGTCGATACTGCCCTTTTTGCGACTTGGACGGTCGGTGCTGCCATTTTAATGATGTGGACGGTCAATGCTGCCATTTTAGCGACTTGGATGGTCGGTTCTGCCCTTTTTGCGACGTGGATGGTCGGTTCTGCCTTTTTTGCAACGTGGACGGTCGGTGCTGCCCTTTTAGCGACATGGACGGTCGGTACTGCCCTTTTTGCGACTTGGACAGTCGGTGCTACTCTTTTAGCGACGTGGACGGTCGGTTCTGGATTTGACTTGCCCCGCTTCTTGCGGCGTCAGGGATGAAGTTGACTTGTTTCCAAGGTGGAATTTGATTCTGCCAGGGAGGTCATTGGTTGTTTGACTTGATGTGATTTGGGTTGACATCAGCCTCGCTACGCTGGAATATGGTACCAGGAGCGAATCATCATTTGTCATGACAGGATTTGGGGATTTTGGTTTTGGTTTGGCATCAGTATCGCTGCACTGGAATATGGTACCAGGAGCGAATCATCATCTTCCATGAGGAGATTTCCCTCGTTCCCAGTTTAACGACTTAGGGGTCATCTGTTCCCAGTTTAACGACTTAGGGGTCATCCGTTCCTAGTTTAAAGACTTAGGGGTCTATTGGATTGGAGTTTGGGATTTTGGGGTTATGGTAGGCATCAGCGTTGCTAACACTGAAGCACACGTGCCAGGAGCAATTCATCATTTGCCTATTCCTGTTGGGGGAGCGATGGCTTAGGAGAATGGTTTAGGTCCCTATCACCTAAGGCTTTTCAATTTTATGGGCCGTGAGGATCCCATAAAAGCATTTTCTCCCTACGAGTCGTAAGGATCTCGTAGGTGTATTTTCTCCTTAGGAGTCGTGAGGACTCTTAAGTGTGTTTTTCCTTTACGAGTCGTAAGGATCCCACAAAGGTTTGTTCTCCTCATGTATCGTGAGGACACATGAGTGGGTCTTCTCAATGGAGCATAATTCCAAAGGCGGAGACCAGCCACGTAACTGGTGATTGTGGTGGGGCATGGGTATGACGAGAATTATTTGAGCCCGTGGATTGTATACGGCAGTCAATTTGGGGACTGGCCGTAGGGCTGGAGAATTTTGAGAAATTGGATTTTGGTTGGCGTCTGCATCGCTACACTGAAATATGGTACCATGAGCGACTCATCATTCGCCATTTGGGGACTTGGAATTTGGATCTTGTTTGGCATCAGCATTGCTGCACTGGAATAATGCTAGGAGCAACTCATCATTTGCCTTGGGAGGACTTGGGATTTGGGTTTTTGGTCGGCATCAGCACCGCTAACACTGAAGTGAAATGCCAGGAGCGACTCATCATTTGCCGTTGCCCGTTGGGGAACGATGGCTTAGGAAACAGGTTTGGGTCCTTATCACCTAAGGCTTCTCAATTTTATGAGCTGTGAGGGTCTCATAAAAGCATTTTCTCCCTACGAGTCGAGAGGATCTCGCAGGTGTATGTTCTCCTTAGGAATCGTGAGAATTCCTAAGTGTGTTGCTCCTTTGTGAGTCGTAAGGATCTCACGCAGGGGTTTTCTCCTCACAAGGTTGAGAGGACTTTGCGAGTGTATTCATCTCTTTTCACGAGTTTGCGCCCTTTCAGGTTTTCACAAACTCGCCGCAGTCCTGCTATTTTTACTCACGGAGCCCTTTCGGGTTTTCATCCGTGCCCGTTTTGCTTGTGGACATACCTTTTTTTTCTTCTTTTTTCTTTTTTTCTTTTTTATTCTTTCCTTTTTCTTTTCTTTTTTTTTTGCCGCTGGTGGGACTTTGAAAGTAGTCTCACCGGCAGAATTTGGGAAATATGGGGGTCGTTTACGCCCATGGATTGTATATGGTTTTGCAGGATGTGTGATCCAGACCGTAGGGCTGATGTGCTCAATTCGCCTGCGACTTGGAGCATTCATGCATAGTATTTCTTGAAATATCGGCCATTGATGGATGGCATGGGCCTTTCTCCCTCAGCACTTATTAGTTGGTAGGATCCTCCGTCGAACACTTTCTCAATGGCGTATGGTCCTTCCCAGTTTGGCTCGAATTTTCCCTTGGCATGTCGATTGGGGATGATCGGTCTTTTGAGGACCAACACCAATTCACCTTTCTTGAAAGCGCGGAGACGGGTTATCTTGTCATAAGCCCGTGACATTTGGGCTCGGTATAGCTCCAGATTTTGCTGCACCGCGAGCCTCTTTTCTTCGAGGGCATCGAGCTCTTCAAGTCGAAGGAGCACGTTTTCCTCCTCCGTCAACTCGTGCTGAACGGCCATTCTTAAGCTTGGAACTTCGATTTCGAGGGGGAGGACCGCCTCCACTCCGAAGAAAAATGAGTATAGAGTGGACTGATTGATCGTTTTTCCCGTTGTGTAGTATGTAGAAAATTTGTAAAGAACTTCACAACCAAAAAATATTTTGACCGCAATCAAACTACGGTGTCAATTGTAGTTCATGAATGAGTGCGGATCGTCCACAGGGATTGCACGATTCGTTTGTATTTTGATGCGTTTGAAATGAAAAGTTAAGCAACAATAAAAGAAAACATGATTCAAGAATGATTTGTATTCGAGTGTCACTATTCTTTATTCAAGAATCAAGAAACTATAAACAATCAAGAATCGGGTTTTGATAATATTTTTCCAATCAACAATCAAGAATCTAAAAGAGGCTCGTAGGAATCGATAGGATCGATAGACGTGATGTAATCTAAAGATATCGTGTTCTTGTCCTTCGAAGGATTGATACTAGATCGATGATCATCGACGAGAGTTGGGGCTTTCTCGTGAAACTAGGGTTTCATCCTATAACCCTTGTTCTTTCGTCGATATCATTCCTTTTCTAGCCTGTACCAAATTCAAGAAACGATCGTAACTCCCCAATTTTGATCGATGTCAATCAAGAAAGCATCGAAACGAAATGGGTTGTCGTTTCTTGAACTTACTAGGGTTTACAAAACTCGTAGGACTCAAGAATCGATTAAAGCTATGTTACATCATCATTCTATTATCCGTCTCGACTCCTCGACGAGCGGAGTTTTATTCACACATCACCACACAGAAAAGATTTACGAATTGTAAAGATAGCATGATGCAGAATTTAAAGAAAACAAGATAAAAGAATATCACCTTTATTTATCTCAACAATTTTGATTACATTTGCTTCAAGAACTACAAGAAGAAGAATCTAGATCGTTGATCGGGCGTCGCTCGGCTTCGTGAGTCGTGGATCGGCTTCGGATCGCTTGCTCCGTTGAAGATCGGCTCCGCTCCTAAAGGTTGTAAGGCTTCTTGCTTAATGGGTACTCGGGATTCTTGATTTCAATTGGAATTAGGGTTAGGGTTTCCTACAAGCTCTCTCACTAAACTTGAGGAAGAGGGAGATGAAGAAAGGGATAGATTCACTAATTGGATGAATAATTCCCAAGGTTGAATAATTATTGGATAATGAGCCTAGAGTCCTATTTATAGAGCTCCCAATCCCTAGGTTTA
This sequence comes from Agapanthus africanus, assembly GCA_030015575.1. Lineage (NCBI taxonomy): Eukaryota > Viridiplantae > Streptophyta > Magnoliopsida > Asparagales > Amaryllidaceae > Agapanthus > Agapanthus africanus. Next base: position 209,481,957 of record CM057350.1, read on the forward strand.
GGTTTGAATTAGAAGTTTCCCTCCCAAAGTTTGTTGAAAGAGTTTGTTAGGAATTAGCTTAGGGTTTAAGCTAGGGTTTAGGGAAAGTTCTAGAATAATAGGCTAATTTAGTGAAGCTCAAAGTGTTTGCTGATCTGGTAGAAGTCCCTGGAGTCTTCTGGAACTTGGAGTAAATTTCTGAACTATAGGCCCTGATACAGGAGTTGTGCACCAAAAATGAAGAGGTAATTCCCTTGTTCAACCGCGGATCCGCGGCATTAGAAAGCCCATGCCGCGGATCCGCGGCCATGTTGAAGGCTTGGGCCTGGGTTCTTCTGGTGAAGCTTTGTACTGGAGTTTGGGCTTTTCTCTGATGTTTTGATTTGTATTTTCCCTTCTGTGTTGATACCAGATTTGAGTTGAGTGAGTTTACGTATCTTTCGAGCGGTGTAATGGTCGAGCAAGCTTTCTTTTTCCTGCACAGACTTCGAAACACGGGTTGCGATATATAGAAATATTGCGATGCCATGCAATGCAGTCAATTTCCCTAGAAATGCCGGTTTTAAGGTCGAATACATGTAATCTGATATTTTGCGACCGATTTGCTAATATGTGAATTATGAATACCGTACACTTCTATATGTATGCAGATGATAGGGAAATTGCCGGTTAAAATATGCAATATTTTCGACTGATCAAATACCCCCAAACTTAATTTCGATCGTCTCGAGCGAATGTTTTATTAAAAAGAGAAGGAGAAAATAAAGAAAGAGAAAAACTAACTAGCACACTTTCGTAGGCAACACGATTGCACTGAGCACGTGCAACAAGCCTTTAAACCTCTAGGTGTCCCTAGTAGGAGGAGTGTTGTCTCCTGAGGGTTTTCAGCGGATTGCACCCACAAAATCCAATAATAAAATCAAGATCATGAATATTACATTTAAAGAAGAGAATTGTAAAAGAAAAGCTTTGAAAATTAGGGTTTCCAACTAAGCTAGCTTTTCGGTTGTCATGAGCCCTATCTTAATGGTCATGAAAAGATGTTAGAAATCACGTCCTCCCTCAATAAAACATCGTCTTATTCTTCATTCATATCTGTTTTCCAAACATCGATCATATAACCCTGCGTGTGTGTAAAGACATCTCTACACCCGGAGAATTCAATTCAAGCTATCATACTCTTGCCCATCAGCCTCAGTACTTTTTAATTAATGAATATTTAGATGAGATTGCTCACACACTTTCATGCGACCGTTAATACTTCTTGAGGTACTAACCGACCGATTACTCCTGTGCTTGCTTACTTGGTGTGTTTTCCTCGTCTTGCACCACCTCAGGCATAGCAGTGACTCCCAGACCAGTTGGCCTTAGGGCACTAGGTGAAGAAGCACCCTCGCTATACATTTTTATTGCCCTCGGTGATAACAAAACCAGTGTTCATTTTTCTCACCACTTTATATTTTCTTTATTCACTTTTTTTTTTCCTTCATACATCGGCTTTAAGACAAGAGCATTTCAAGGTATCCTCTACTATCCCAGGCTTTAAGACGTGTGTAAGTGCGAATAGCAGGGTAGCAACGTTCAAAATGTTTGGCTTCCAGAATAGAAACTATTTTTCAGACTTATTTTTATCCTCAGATTAGTGACGTCCTTCATCTTACTAACCCTTGGGACAACGGCTCATAACTACTTATTACTAGTTCGTATAAGAAAACTTCTAATTTTCTTAGTTTTCTAAAATTTTTCTAATCTCATGGATGTAATTTTTCACTATCTAAACTTTCATTATCTTATTTATATACAAAAAAGTATTTTTATAGTTTTGAAAATTTTTAAATTTTTATAGGTTTTGAAAATTTTTCAATTTTTATAGATTTTTTTTAAAAGAAATGTTTTGTGCTTATGCAGATGATATGCAAATGATGCAAAAATAAGCACAAACCTCCCCCAAACTTGTTTTCAACAGTGTCCTCACTGTTGCCGACAGCTATACCTACAAAAATTTATAAGACTGGGGGGAATTATTATTGGGGGCAAAATATATAAGTGAAGAACTTCCCCCAAACTTACTCTTTTCACTCACCTTCATTCAAAAAATGATGCAATGATATACTGGATATGAAGGTGAGACGGAGGAATTTTAATCCAAATAAACTGGCTCTTGTAAGAACAAGAGCTCCTCCGTGGGGTCAGTGGAAAAATACGGCTTTAGTCTATGACCATTTACTTTGAAAAAGGTGCCGTTTTTAACATTTTCTACTTCTACTGCCCCGTGCGGGTATACAGACCGCACAACAAAAGGTCCCTTCCATCGAGATCGGAGCTTACCCACGTGAAGGTGTAATCGTGAATCATAAAGAAGGACTTGTTGACCAGGTAAAAATGTTTTCCTCAAAATGTTTTTATCGTGAAAAACCTTAGTCCTATTCTTAGTGATTACAGCATTATCATAAGCTTCATCGCGGAGTTCGCTTAGCTCGTTAAGTTGCAGCTTCCGAAAGTTGCAAGCAAGGTTTAAATCAAGATTTATTTCCTTTATAGCCCACAATGCTTTATGCTCTATCTCGACAGGTAAATGACATGCTTTTCCAAACACTATCCTATATGGAGACATTCCTAGGTCGGTCTTATATGCAGTCCTGAATGCCCAAAGAGCATCCGTCAATTTGGTCGACCAGTCTTTTCTATTCTTAGCAACAGTTTTCTCCAGGATAAGTTTGATTTGTCTGTTTGAGATTTCAGCCTGCCCGCTTGTTTGGGGGTGATAGGGTGTAGAAAGTTGGTGGTTGATTGAGTATTTCCGCATCAGAGTCTCGAAAGACCTGTTGCAGAAATGTGTCCCATTATCGCTAATGATAGCGCGTGGGTGTCCAAATCGCGAAAAGATATTCTCTTTCAAGAACTTAATGACAACTTTCTTGTCATTAGTGCGACAAGGAATGGCTTCTACCCACTTTGAGACATAATCAACCGCAAGCAATATGTACATATTCCCAAAGGAGTTGGGAAAAGGACCCATAAAATCTATGCCCCAAACATCAAACATTTCAACAACCAGAATGGGTTGCTGAGGCATTTCATTCCTCTGGGATATTCTACCCGTATACTGACATTGTGTACAGGTTTTGCAATACTCAAATGCGTCCTTGAATAAGGTCGGCCAATAAAATCCACATTGCAAAACCTTTCACGATGTCTTTCTAGGACCAAAGTGACCCTCACAGGCCTGATCATAACAAAATGAAAGAACACTCTTGAACTCTTCATTTGGGACGCACCGGCGAATGATCTGATCAGGACAATATTTAAACAAATAGGGCTCGTCCCAGTAAAAGTGTTTTACTTGGGATAGAAAACGGTATTTGTCCTGTTTTGACCAATCGCTCGGTATAAGTCCTGTGGCATGATAGTTCACAATATCCCTGAACCATGGTTCAGCGGATATGCTCAAGAGTTGTTCATCAGGGAACGAGTCATTAATCGGCAGGGTCACAGGAGAAGAAATGATGCGTGAAAGGTGGTCAGCTACTACGTTTTCACATCCTTTCTTATCTTTGATAACAAGATCAAATTCTTGTAACAGTAGGATCCAACGTATTAGTCGACCTTTTGCATCTTTCTTCGCCAGAAGATGTTTTAAAGCGGAATGGTCAGTATACACAACTATAGGTGAGCCGATTAAGTAAGGCCTGAATTTTTCTAATGCAAATACAACCGCTAAAAGCTCTTTCTCTGTGGTTGTATAATTGATTTGCGCATCATTCAGGGTCTTACTAGCATAGTAAATCACGTGTGGCATCTTTTCGATGTGCTGTCCTAAGACTGCACCTACTGCAAAATCAGATGCGTCACACATCAGCTCAAAGGGGTAGTCCCAATTTGGTGATGATAAAACGGGGGCTGAAGTGAGTGAGTGTTTAAGTGAGTCGAAAGCTGTCTCGCAATCCGAGTCAAAATGGAAGGTCGTATCCTTGGCCAGGAGTAGTGTTAAAGGTCTAGCAATTTTGCTAAAATCCTTAATGAATCTCCTATAAAAGCCCGCATGGCCAAGGAAAGAGCGAATATCTTTGACGCTTTTGGGATGAGGGAGGTTTTGAATGACATCTACTTTAGCTCTGTCAACCTCAATGCCTTTCTGTGAAATGACATGTCCAAGGACTATTCCTTCTTGGACCATAAAATGTCATTTTTCCCAGTTTAAAGTCAAGTTCTTCTCTTTGCAACGAGTAAGAACAGCGTCAAGATTCGCTAGGCAATCTGAAAAAGAGTCTCCAAAAATCGAGAAGTCGTCCATAAAGATCTCCAGAAAATTCTCTACCATATCAGAGAATATCCCCATCATACACCGCTGAAAGGTAGCGGGAGCATTGCATAACCCAAAGGGCATGCGACTGTAAGCAAAGGTACCAAACAAGTAAAAGTGGTTTTATCTTGATCCTTTTTGGCGATGGGGACTTGATTGTAGCCTGAGTATCCGTCCATAAAACAATAATATTGTCGTCCCGCTAAGCGTTCCAGCATCTGATCAATGAATGGTAGAGGAAAATGATCTTTCCTCGTAGCAGCGTTGAGTTTTCTATAATCGATGCATACACGCCACCCAGTTTGGGCGCGTGTCTGAATCAACTCATTCGCCTCATTTATGATAACTGTGATGCCGGATTTCTTAGGAACGACATGTATAGGACTCACCCACTGGCTATCGGAGATGGGGTATATAATACCACTATCTAAGCATTTGACGATCTCTTTCATGACAGCTTCCTTCATGACGGGATTCAACCGTCTCTGTGGTTCTCGGGTCGGTCTGGCATCATCCATCACATGTATATGATGTTCAACTATCAAGGGACTAATCCCTTTGATGTCCGCCATACTCCAACCAAACGCCTCTTTGTTAGATCTCAATACCGATAAAAGTGCATTCTCTTGCTCTGATGCAAGAAAAGCGGAAATGATAACCGGTAATGACTCATTCTCATCAAGATATGCATATTTAAGGTGAGAAGGTAAAACCTTGAGATCTAATTCAGGCGGAGAAATGATAGAAGGAAGGGTCATAGATTGATTTTTGGATCTACAAAGAAGCTCAGAGCCTGTGAAAGATACAGACTCGGGTGGAGAAAAGTCAGAAGTGCAGGACTCATGTGTAGAGAAAGTGTCCTCACTAAGATCATGTGCAAAGTCAAACAGAGATGTGGTAATGTCATCGAGATCAGTAAAGCAAAGATCCTCGGCTCCACAACTATCGGGAGCGATCTCATGGACAGAGCACACATCTAAAATATGAGCAGAGGGTTCTGATGGCTGACTTCCAACTTTATAGATATTTAGTTCAATGGTCATATTTCCAAATGATAAGTTCATTGAACCATTTCTACAGTTTATAACAGCGTTGGAAGTGGCAAGGAAAGGACGACCTAGAATCACCGGAATTTGGCCCCGGGGGTTTGCTACAGGATGTGTGTTGAGCACAATGAAGTCTACAGGGAAAACAAATTCCCCGACCTTTATCAGTACATCCTCTAATTCACCCCTTGGTTTGGTGATAGATCGGTCTGCCATCTGGAGAGTGCAATGAGCAGGTTTCAGCTCTCCAATCCCTAATTGCTCATAGACAGAATAAGGGAGCAGGTTAACACTTGCGCCAAGGTCTAAAAGAGCACGATTTATGTTTTTACCCCCAATAGAAATCGATATTGTAGGACATCCTGGGTCCTTTCTTTTCTTTGCAAGCTGGGGTATAAAAGCAGTGCTGATATTATTAGACATAAAGACCTTCTTCGGCACTTGAGTCTTCCTCTTCCTAGTGCACAAGTCCTTAAGAATTTTCGCATAAGCGGGGACTTGCTGAATCGCATCTAGGAGAGGGATATTGATGTTAACTTGTTTGAACATTTCTATTATTTTCTCCATATGAGGACTCGTTCTATTTGCCCTTAGCCGGTTCGGGTAAGGAGCTTTTGAAATAAGCGCAGGGTCCATCATAGGAGAAGGAAAGGGGGGTAGACGAGGTCCCAAAGGAGGTGTGGGGACCGTCTGTGGAGAACTATAAGGGTTGGGTGAAGGCGTTGAGCCTAGTGGGAAATGGAGAATAGGCTCGCTAGAAGGTGGTTTGGTAGAAGAAGAAGGATCAGAAGGAGAAGTGTGTGTGTGTGGAAAGGACTCAGCCGGGGTGTTGATATGATTTTCAGTATTATCAATATCTTCCCCGACATTATTGTTCAGCACTCTTCCCGATCTCAACGTTGTGATGGCATTTACATTGTAATGCCCAGGATTCTGTAGGGGTTGAGAGGGAAGTTTCCCTTTTTCTCTCGCACTCATTTCGGCTTTAAGTCGTGCGATTTCAGCTTCCATCGTTCTGATACTCTCAGCTTGGGACGCTGAGTTTTTCTTTATCTCACCGACGAAAGATCTAACCTCAGCCGAAACCTCTATGAAATTTGACAAAAGTGATTTCATGGTTTGAGTGAATTGAGAGAAATCGTCAGGACAGGACAACATAGGATTAGACTGTGCAGGAGTGTTGCCCTGGTTTTGGAAATTTTGTGACTGGTAGGGGTGCTGAGTGAGTTGAAGGGGTTGTTGTTGTTGTGGAGGAAGAGCCCTTTGAAAATTATTTGTGTTTGGAACCGTGTTTTGAGATTGGTTTTGGTTCCAAGCAAAATTCGGGTGGTTCCTCCAACCCTGATTGTACGTGGAAGAATATGGATCGTTTCGAGGTCTTTGAAATGCGGCATTGGTATGCTCGTGACCTTGAAACGCAGAGTTTAATGGACATTCTTCCGTTAAATGTGACGGATCAGAACAGCACCCACAAACAGTTTTGGGGAGTGACACTGGGTTTAGGGAGGCTGCTGCAAATTTGTGTTCCATAGCGTCGAGCTTCTTTTGCATTGCTGCCATTTCAGCTCGAACACCTATGGACACATCTATTTGGTGTACGCCACCCTATTCAATGGTTGGGTTCCACTCTCCCACTGTAGTGACTTTTCAGCGAACTCTTCTAAGTATCGCCAAGCTTCCCCATCATCCTTAGTCATAAATGTACCTTGACACATGTTTTCAAGGCTCTGTTTAGTGCTAGGGTTAATGCCCTCATAAATGATTCGGTACAATTCCCATCTCGGGATGCCGTGATGAGGACACTGAACCAATAGATCCTTGAAACGTTCAAAGCATTTTGAAAATGGTTCAGTAGGGAGCTGGGCAAATTGATTCAGTTCGCTACGGATTCGAGCTGTCTTTTGTATTGGGTAAAATTTCTTAAGGAATGCAGCGACGAATTCTTCCCAATTCGTAATAGAGTGTGCGGTAGTGTTATATAGCCACTTCTCGGCTATATCGCACAATGTAAATGGAAGAAGTCGTAGACGCATCGCATCCACTGAAAGTTGTGACGTACCCATCATTGCGCATACGTTTTCAAATTTGGTAATGAAAACGTAAGCGTCCTCAGTCTCGAGTCCGTGGTATTTGGGTAAAAGATTGATATACTGGGGCTTAATCTCAAAGTTATCCCCATTGGCTGGTGGTGTGGATAAGTAGGTCGAAAGAGGACCTCTATGTGGATAGCATCTTTCCTGGAGAGAAATGTGGGGAGGATTCTGCGCACCAACGGATGACGGCAGATTAGGGTTAAAGAAGTTTGATGGATTCGGATCCATCGGTGTGGGTGTGGTAGCAGGTAAAGAAAAGGTAAATGGAGAAATATCGACTTCGGAGTCGATAAAGGGTACGCGGACTAAACGGGCACTAGAATCCCGTGTCCAGCCTATCTTGCACTAAAAAGGGTTAGTACAAGTGGCAGCGTTGACTTATAATTAGGGAAAAAATGAATGCGGTGCTTGCTTTGAAAAAGGGACGGATTTTTGAAAAAATGATGCGACAAAACAAATGCAGCACACAAACCCTAGAATCTAGTGGTCACCTAGGTCCGGCTCTAGACCGCTCCTAACTGCCAAAAGACAAGTCGCAGGATAGAATCCTCCACTGCCTCTTTGTCCCCCTGTGGCCGGATAAGTGCCAGGTAAGTGGGAAGGTACTCCACTACGTAAGTAGTGGGCCTAATTAAAAACCACTAGCCTTAGACACACTCGTCTTAGGCACCACAAGAAAACGCGGATAAGCAATGAATTACCCACGGCCTTCTCTTGTCCTAATTGAGTGCGACAGTCCTTAGAGTCTTCTCTAGATTTCTTTTAATTAATGAGGGTAATGCGGATGCAAGTTTTGCGATTTTCGGGGCCTAGGAAGGGTAATGAAATCCCCACCTAATTTGGATTTGGCCGTGCCCCTTAAATTTCCGTATTAGAATGCAAACAACCAAGAAATCAAAATCACGCACAAATTTAATTTTGCTTTTGCGGCGCTGCGATTATTTGCAAAGAATCCTGCAGCAAGGTGTTAGTTGGAGCTAAAAGAGGAGAGGGGAGAGAGCACGAAGGTACCTGCACTGAAAATTTTTCAGAGATCCCTCAATGATGCCGCGTTTCCGCCGCAATGACCATGTATATGCCGCTCTTCCGCGGTCACACAGTGAGATCACTGTACAAGATTTCTTCAAGGAGCTTATCTTGGCTCCCTCAGCTCTCTGGTATATCCCAAATAATTTTTCCACAGCACAGAATGCTCCAGATCACCTTGCAATCAATTCACAACACACGTATAAGAGTTTGTACGAATTTTTGATTTCAAGAAGTAGAATGTAATAATTCTTTCACTTCAAACTAAAAATGTAAATGAATTAGCGCGATCCCCGGCAACGGCGCCATTTTAATTGATCGTTTTTCCCGTTGTGTAGTATGTAGAAAATTTGTAAAGAACTTCACAACCAAAAAATATTTTGACCGCAATCAAACTACGGTGTCAATTGTAGTTCATGAATGAGTGCGGATCGTCCACAGGGATTGCACGATTCGTTTGTATTTTGATACGTTTGAAATGAAAAGTTAAGCAACAATAAAAGAAAACATGATTCAAGAATGATTTGTATTCGAGTGTCACTATTCTTTATTCAAGAATCAAGAAACTATAAACAATCAAGAATCGGGTTTTGATAATATTTTTCCAATCAACAATCAAGAATCTAAAAGAGGCTCGTAGGAATCGATAGGATCGATAGACGTGATGTAATCTAAAGATATCGTGTTCTTGTCCTTCGAAGGATTGATACTAGATCGATGATCATCGACGAGAGTTGGGGCTTTCTCGTGAAACTAGGGTTTCATCCTATAACCCTTGTTCTTTCGTCGATATCATTCCTTTTCTAGCCTCTACCAAATTCAAGAAACGATCGTAACTCCCCAATTTTGATCGATGTCAATCAAGAAAGCATCGAAACGAAATGGGTTGTCGTTTCTTGAACTTGCTAGGGTTTACAAAACTCGTAGGACTCAAGAATCGATTAAAGCTATGTTACATCATCATTCTATTATCCGTCTCGACTCCTCGACGAGCGGAGTTTTATTCACACATCACCACACAGAAAAGATTTACGAATTGTAAAGATAGCATGATGCAGAATTTAAAGAAAACAAGATAAAAGAATATCACCTTTATTTATCTCAACAATTTTGATTACATTTGCTTCAAGAACTACAAGAAGAAGAATCTAGATCGTTGATCGGGCGTCGCTCGGCTTCGTGAGTCGTGGATCGGCTTCGGATCGCTTGCTCCGTTGAAGATCGGCTCCGCTCCTAAAGGTTGTAAGGCTTCTTGCTTAATGGGTACTCGGGATTCTTGATTTCAATTGGAATTAGGGTTAGGGTTTCCTACAAGCTCTCTCACTAAACTTGAGGAAGAGGGAGATGAAGAAAGGGATAGATTCACTAATTGGATGAATAATTCCCAAGGTTGAATAATTATTGGATAATGAGCCTAGGGTCCTATTTATAGAGCTCCCAAACCCTAGGTTTAGGTTTGAATTAGAAGTTTCCCTCCCAAAGTTTGTTGAAAGAGTTTGTTAGGAATTAGCTTAGGGTTTAAGCTAGGGTTTAGGGAAAGTTCTAGAATAATAGGCTAATTTAGTGAAGCTCAAAGTGTTTGCTGATCTGGTAGAAGTCCCTGGAGTCTTCTGGAACTTGGAGTACATTTCTGAACTATAGGCCCTGATACAGGAGTTGTGCACCAAAAATGAAGAGGTAATTCCCTTGTTCAACCGCGGATCTGCGGCATTAGAAAGCCCATGCCGCGGATCCGCGGCCATGTTGAAGGCTTGGGCCTGGGTTCTTCTGGTGAAGCTTTGTACTGGAGTTTGGGCTTTTCTCTGATGTTTTGATTTGTATTTTCCCTTCTGTGTTGATACCAGATTTGAGTTGAGTGAGTTTACGTATCTTTCGAGCGGTGTAATGGTCGAGCAAGCTTTCTTTTTCCTGCACAGACTTCGAAACACGGGTTGCGATATATAGAAATATTGCGATGCCATGCAATGCAGTCAATTTCCCTAGAAATGCCGGTTTTAAGGTCGAATACATGTAATCTGATATTTTGCGACCGATTTGCTAATATGTGAATTATGAATACCGTACACTTCTATATGTATGCAGATGATAGGGAAATTGCCGGTTAAAATATGCAATATTTTCGACTGATCATGGACTGAGTTGGAGTACGGTGCGTGGTACGATATGCCCACAACGCCTCGTGAAGTTTGAGATTCCAGTCTCTCTTGTTGGCTGAAGCATTTTTCCTCAGGAGCTTGCATAGAGTCTTATTGAAGGCTTCGGCTAGCCCATTTGCTCTTAGATTATAGATGGAGGAATATCTCCAGTCTATCTTGTGCTGAGTAGCGAATCTTGAGACATTGAAGCTCTTGAAAGAAGGCCCATTGTCAGAAATGATTCTTCATGGTGTACCGAAGCGGTATAGAATATTATGCTGGAAGAATGTCAGAATATCTTTTGTCTTGACTTCTTTTAGCGGGACAGCTTCAGCCCATCTGGAGAAGTAGTCTGTCGCGGCCAGTATGAACTGATGGCCTTTGGATGACGGAGGATCAATTGGGCCAACAATGTCGGTGCCCCAGACTTCGAAGGGCCACGACGCCACCGTAGGATGCAATGGATTGGGATGCTTGTGAATAAAATCACCGTGAATTTGGCAAATATAACATTTCTTTGCATGCTTTCCGCAATCCCGTATCATGGTGGGCCAGTAATACCCAAGCCGTTTAATTTGCAGTCGCATCTTGGGGCCAGATTGGTAAGCACCGCAAACGCCTGAGTGAACTTCTTTCATGACTTTTTGGGCTTCAGCCGATGACAGGCACCTGAGCCAGAGTTGGTCATATGACCTGCGGTATAGCGTGTCATTTACAAACACGTATCGGAGAGCTCTCTTTTTCAGCTGAACCCTCGCAGACCTTCCTTCGGACAGCTTATCGTATCGGAAGTACTGTATGAAGGGTTCTCTCCAATCGGGCTCGTCTTGAACAATCGAAGCTTCTTCGGCGGGACTGCTCTTCTGTTCCGCACTTTCCTCTTCTCGTAGAGAGACTGGGGGTAGAATTTGCCGGCTCCTGACTGTGATCAGAATTTCGTCCATGTCAGGATCAGCCAGCTCCTTGGCCAAACGAGCGAGTACATCAGCCTTTCCGTTCAACGCTCTAGGGACTCTCGTTAGTTCAATATGAGTGAACCGTTTCATGAGTTCCACCACTCGGCCTCTGTACCGAGCTAATTCGGGTTTGTATATCCTATAATTGCCGCTTACTTGGTTGACGACAAGCTGGGAGTCACCGTAAACCCGTAGCCGAAGGATTTCCATTTCTATGGCGAGCTCCAAACCAGCTATCAAAGCTTCATACTCAGCTTCGTTGTTCGTTCTAGGCTCGGTGAGAGCGAAAGAACGTCGTAGGGTTCCCATTGATGGTGTGATGAACACCAATCCTATCCCTGCTTTTATCTCCGGGACGCTTGATTTACTGGAGGTCCTTATTGATGAGGCTCCATCGAAGTAGAGCTCCCAATATGGCTCATCTTCCTCGAGGTGCAGCACTTGTTCGTTGGGTAACTCACAATTTAGCGGCGACCCTTCTGGTACGGGATGAGCAGCGAGAAAGTCTGTAAGAGCTTGCCCTTTTACTGCTTTCTGAGGAGTGTAAACTATGTCAAACTCATGTAGCATAACAGCCCATCTTGCCATTCTGCCGGCTAGGCTCGCTCTGGTCATCAAGTGTTTGAGCGGGTCGACCTTAGAGATCAGCATAACCCGATGAGCGAGCAGATAGTGCCTCAGCTTCTTCACAGCAAATATCAGAGCCAGGCATTGCTTTTCGATTGGGGAATAGTTGTGTTCCGCCCCGACTAGAATTCGACTGAGGTAGTAGAGGGCATTTTCTTTTCTCTCCTCGTTATTCTGGGCAAGGAGTGCACCGAGTGACTCATCTAGCGCGGCAGTGTAGAGAATCAGCGGTTTATTTGGAATGGGAACGGCCAGCACTGGAGGGTGCAACAAGTATTGTTTGATGCTTTCGAACGCTGCTTGACATTCGGCATCCCAGATAAAAGGAGCTCCTTTCTTCATGAGCTTTGAGAAGGGCCTACATCTTCCCGATAAATTTGAGATAAACCTCCGTATATAAGCGAGCTTGCCTTGAAAAGATCTTAGCTGCGTCAGACTCTTCGGAGGGGGCATCTCCATGATGGCCTTTATCTTTGATGGGTCAACTTCGATCCCTCGATGCCGGACTATAAAACCCAGGAATTTTCCCGATGACACGCCAAAAGCACATTTCAGAGGATTCATCTTCAGATCGTATTCCCTCAGTCTGGTGAGAACGGTCCTAAGATCTTGGATATGATCGGCCTTGGCTTTAGTTTTGACGACCAGATCATCAACATAGCATTCGACGACTTTATGGATTAGGTCATCAAAGATATTAGTCATTGCCCTTTGATATGTAGCGCCTGCGTTCTTCAGTCCGAACGGCATCACTTTGTTGCAGTATATTCCGATCAGGGTTCGAAATGCTGTGTGCTTCTCATCCTCAGGCGACATCTTGATCTGATTATACCCGGATGAGCCATCCATAAAGGTGAACAACTCATAATTTGAGGTGTCATCGACCATCATTTCCATGACCGGTAGCGGGAAGTCATCTTTAGGACATGCCTTGTTGAGGTCCCTGAAATCGACACAAATTCGGATCTGCCCGTTTTTCTTCTTCACTGGGACTATGCATGCGATCCAGTCCGCATATTTCTCTTCCCTGACGAAGCCGGCATCGATGAGTTTCTTGGTTTCCTCGATGACTTTTTCTTCTAGTTCCCTTCTCATTCTTCGAGGGGCTTGTTTGACAGGCTTGGCATCAGGAGATATAGCCAGTTTATGCACGGCCACTTTAGGGGAAAGGCCAGGCATTTCTTTGTACGTCCATGCGAAGCAGTCGACGAACTCATGCAGCAGGGCGATTATCTGCGCTTTCATTTCCTCTGACAAGAGCGAGCTGATGTAGGTCGGCCTTGGATTATCGGGCGTTTCTAAGTCAATCTCGGTTAGCTCGTCAAAGGTTGCTTGTCCGCCATCTTCGAGCTCTTGAGGAGCTTCTTCTGGCTCGGCTATCTCGTCATCATCGTTTGATCTTTCGCTGGCCTCACCAACATGGATCATGCAGCACGCTTTGGAATCAGGTTAAATGTAGCCTTGTTAGTTATATGTATGCCCTAGAGGCCATTACTATACATAGGATGTATATTGTAGTGGATGCTTGGACATATATAGGGAGGACTTTCTTGCTCGACATGATAGTATGCTATCTGGTTGATCTTTACCTTAACGTGTACACTGATTGTCTCTCTGTTACATGTTGGTAAAGCCCTTAGGATGTGTACTTGACTGCCTGGACTATGATGCGGATCATACTAGTGGGGACATGGTAGTCCATAAGTACATCCTTCAAAGTCCCTAGTCGTGGGTGTATCGAGACGGGGCATCGATATACCAGAGTAGACTAGCGTATACCTTCTCGACCCATACAGATGGGCGATGGATGATCCCATATCCATTGGTGTTTGACATCGGAGATGATATACGGGTGCTCAGTGGAGACTGGGTACACTGGACGGACTCGCCGAGAACACCCGGATGGTATTATACCTTACGTCAGATGGCAGTTCTCTGGTGACACTGGTACAGAGTAGTCTGTTGACCCGAGATCGTCATAGAGTCTTGTGTGGTTCCCACTGTGCTTTGATTTCCACCTTACCACGTCCAAGAGGGCGTGCAAAACGGTGGTTTTTGGGTACAGTCCCGAATCACATGGAGGCAATGAGCGATAGGAGGGGATTCGTCTCTCCCGGTATAGGGAGTTGATGTTGCGCTGTGTTCGATTGGCTATAACCGGAAATCCCTGGCCAGGGTTTCTGAGATTTACTGGTAAGTGTTACCAGTAGTATCTCGAATTGTTATAGACCTCATATCGACACGACTTATCAAGCTATTGGGGTCTGACGTTTACCACCCCTAGGCGAGATATGCGACATATCAGACGACGAGACCGGACTGTACGGTAAGTGTTACTGGTTGGATTCACAGGAGTGTGAGCGGGCTTGCTCGTCAATCTTCTGATCGCTCAATACCCGGGTGGCCGTTACGTTTAGCAGACCGCTTGCGGCTTGTGGGTGATTGATATGATCATCATCTGCTGCCGGCGTATTGACGAGTCTTTAGAGTCCTACACAGAGGTTTCCTGGCTCAAGCGAAACGAAATAGGAGCGCATATGAGATATGTGTGGGACCGAGAATAATGCGTGTATGTGATACCGTATTTCATTCTCGCGATGAATGTGTCGAATGGTTGTATGCGATATAACCTAGTTATCGAATCATGGATTGATTCGATAAATCGATACATTACTGGGCCAGCTGCTGTAGTATCGCATACCGAGCATCCCGAAGAGTCTCTCAAACTGTATCTGGGGAATGGCCTTCGTGAGTGGATCCGCCGTGTTGTTCTTCGTGTCAACCCTCCTGACCTCGATCTCCCGGCGATCAACTATCTCCCGGATCAGGTGATACCGCCTCAGAATATGCCTGGATCGCTGATGGGATCTGGGTTCCTTGGCCAAAGCCAACGCTCCATTGTTATCGCAATACAAAGGTATTGGACGCTCAATGGATGGAACCACTCCAAGTTCAGTAATGAACTTCTTGATCCAGACAGCCTCTTTGGCAGCATCGTTGGCAGCGATGTATTCAGCCTCCATCGTCGAGTCTGCCACGGTTTCCTACTTGGAACTCTTCCAGCTAACCGCCCCTCCGTAAAGGGTAAAGACAAAGCCCGACTGCGACTTAGAGTCGTCCTTATCACTCTGGAAGCTCGAATCGGTAAAGGACTCCACTTGGAGCTCTTCGTTACCATACACCAAGAACATATCTCTAGTCCTTCGCAAGTACTTGAGAATGCTCTTCACAGCTGTCCAGTGACTCTCTCCAGGATCAGCTTGATACCTGCTCACTACACTTAGTGAGTATGCTACATCGGGTCTGGTACATAGCATCGCATACATGATAGAGCCTACTGCCGAAGCATAGGGTATCCCTTGCATGCGAGCTCTCTCCAAATCAGTCTTGGGAGACATCTCTTTGGAGAGAGTGACTCCAGAGATCGTGGGCAAGTTCCCACGCTTGGACACTTCCATACTAAACCTCTTTAGTATGGTATCAATGTACCTGGATTGGGACAATCCCAAAATCCGTTTGGATCTATCTCTATAGATCCTAATTCCCAATATGCAGGAGGCATCACCAAGATCTTTCATTGAGAATCTTTGTGATAAGAAGAGCTTGACCGCTTGCAGCATAGGAATATCATTTCCTATCAAGAGTATGTCGTCCACGTACAATACGAGGAAGACAACCTTACTCTCTGCCACCTTCTTGTAGATACAAGGTTCATCTGGATTTTTGACGAAATCAAACTCTTTGATAACGACATTAAAGCAGATGTTCCAACTCCGCGATGCTTGCTTTAATCCATAAATGGATTTAAGCAGCTTGCACACCTTCCCGCTGCTCCCACTGTCTACGAAGCCCTTGAAAGGTTCCTAGGCACCCTAGTGAGGTCTCACAAGGCATCGAACATGCAGATTTCAAAAAAAATGGTGCCGAGAAACCCTAGACTACGGATCGTCGCTAGAATTCTAGGCGAAAAACAAATCTAGTTAACAAATTAACTAAAGTTCGGATGCTACAACCTTTGTAGATCTGGTTATCCTCTTCCTTGGCTCCACGAAAGCATCATCTCGCTGTCCATCTCGATTCCCAAACTCGAACGTTGGCTTCATCGGAGAAACGGGCAAGCTAGGTCGTCGGCTTTGTGTCAAAGACGATCTACGTCGAGGTTGCACTAGTTCAAGCTCCGACTTCACAAAGTTGTGAAACTTGTGAAGAAAACACCCAAAACAACTTGGCAAGAGGTAGAGGGTGAAGAAATAGGAGGTGGGTTCACTTTAGAATTGGATTTATCTCACTTTAGCTCAAGTTGCCATTGTTGCACCTTAAGCTTTTCTTGAAGAAGAAGATGAAGGTCAAGAAAGAATGATAAGTCTTATATTTTAAAAATGAAACTAATATGAATACTTATCATATCTTGACCATGGTCAAGTGTAGAGAATAAACTAAGGTTAGAAAGAATGGTTAGGGTTAAGGATGAGATAAGGATGGTGGACTTTGTCAAAGCTTCAAGAAACTTCAACAAGAGACAAAGAAAGCCACCATTCTCATCTAAACCTCTTTTAAATAAATAAGCAAATAAATAAATAAAAAGTCAAAACCCTAATCATCTCTTAACCATGGTTTAATTCTTCACACTTAACCTAATGAGCAAGTATCATCAAACATGATACAAAGATGTGCACTAAAGTATATCACATATACAACATGTACATCAAGTGAGAAAATCCATTTAAAATGAACCAATACTAGTTAATGCAAAGTAATATATCAAATATATAATTATACATTAAATCATTAAATCAACATTTGATTCAATGATCCGGTCATGTCGCACATAACCGACTAGTATTCAATGTATCGATTTATCGAATCAATGATTCGATAACTAGGTCATATCGAATATAACCAATCGAAACATTTATCGCGAGAATGAAATGCGGTATCACATACACGCATTATTCTCGGTCCCGCACATATCTCATATCCGTTCCTATTTCGTTTCGCTTGAGCCAGGAAACCTCTGTGTAGGACTCTAAAGACTCGTCAATACGCCGGTAGCAGATGATGATCATATTAAGCATCCACAAGCCGCAAGCGGTCTGCTAAACGTAACGGCCATCCGGGTATTGAGCGATCAGAAGATCGACGAGCTAGCCCGCTCACACTCCTGTGAATCCAACCAGTAACACTTACCGTACAGTCCGGTCTGTTCGTCTGATACGTCGCATATCAAGTCTAAGGGTGGTATACGTCAGACCCCAATAACTGATAAGTCGTGCCGATGTGAGGCTCATAACGGGTCGAGAAACTACTGGTAACACTTACCAGCAAATCTCTGATCAGCCCTGGCCAGGGACTTCCCTGTTACGGCCAATCGAGCATAGCGCAACATCAACTCCCAATACCGGGAGAGACGAAACCCCTCCTATCGCTCATTGCCTCCATGTGACTCGGGACTGTACCCAAAGAACACCGTTTTGCACGCCCTCATGGACGTGGTAAGGTGGAGATCAAAGCACAGTGGGAATCACACAAGACTCTATGACGATCTCGGGTCTACAGACTAACCTGTACAAGTGTCACCTGAGAACTGCCATCTGACGTGAGGTATAATACCATCTGGGAGTTCTCGGCAAGTCCGTCCAGTGTACCCAGTCTCCACTGAGCACCCGTATACCATCTCTGATGTCAAACACCAATGGATATGGGATCATCCATCGCCCATCACATGGGTCGAGAAGCGTATACGCTAGTCTACACTGGTATATCGATGCCCCGTCTCGATACACCCACGACTAGGGACCTTGAAGAATGTACTTATGGACTACCATGTCCCCACTAGTATGATCTGCATCATAGTCCAGGTAGTCAAGTACAAATCCTAAGGGCTTTACCAACATGTAACTATAAGACAGTATAAAGAGACTAGTGTACATGTTAAGATAAAGAGCAACCAGATAGCATACTATCATGTCGAGCAAGAAAGTCATCTCTATATATGTCCAAGCATCCAATATAATATACATCATCTGTACAATACTGGCCTCTAGGGCATACATACAACTAACAATCTCCCACTTGCACTAAGGCCAGCTGCTGTAGTATCGCATACCGAGCATCCCGAAGAGTCTCTCAAACTGTATCTGGGGAATGGCCTTCGTGAGTGGATCCGCCGTGTTATCCTTCGTGTCAACCCTCCTGACCTCGATCTCCCGGCGATCAACTATCTCCCGGATCAGGTGATACCGCCTCAGAATATGCCTTGATCGCTGATGGGACCTGGGTTCCTTGGCCAAAGCCACTGCTCCATTGTTATCGCAATACAAAGGTATTGGATGCACAATGGATGGAACCACACCTAGTTCAGTAATGAACTTCTTGATCCAGACAGCTTCTTTAGCAGCATCGTTGGCAGCGATGTATTCAGCCTCCATCGTCGAGTCTGCCACGGTTTCCTGCTTGGAACTCTTCCAGCTAACCGCCCCTCCGTAAAGGGTAAAGACAAAGCCCGACTGCGACTTAGAGTCGTCCTTATCACTCTGGAAGCTCGAATCGGTAAAGGACTCCACTTGGAGATCTCCGTTACCATACACCAAGAACATATCTCTAGTCCTTCGCAAGTACTTGAGAATGCTCTTCACAGCTGTCCAGTGACTCTCTCCAGGATCAGCTTGATACCTGCTCACTACACTTAGTGAGTATGCTACATCGGGTCTGGTACATAGCATCGCATACATGATAGAGCCTACTGCCGAAGCATAGGGTATCCCTTGCATGCGAGCTCTCTCCAAATCAGTCTTGGGAGACATCTCTTTGGAGAGAGTGACTCCAGAGATCGTGGGCAAATTCCCGCGCTTGGATTCTTCCATACTAAACCTCTTTAGTATGGTGTCAATGTACCTGGATTGGGACAATCCCAAAATCCGTTTGGATCTATCTCTATAGATCCTAATCCCCAATATGCAGGAGGCATCACCAAGATCTTTCATTGAGAATCTTTGTGATAAGAAGAGCTTGAGCGATTGTAGCATAGGAATATCATTTCCTATCAAGAGTATGTCGTCCACGTACAATACGAGGAAGACAACCTTACTCTCTGCCACCTTCTTGTAGATACAAGGTTCATCTGGATTTTTGACGAAATCAAACTCTTTGATAACGACGTCAAAGCAGATGTTCCAACTCCGCGATGCTTGCTTTAATCCATAAATGGATTTAAGCAGCTTGCACACCTTCCCGCTGCTCCCACTGTTTACGAAGCCCTCTGGCTGAGTCATATACACGCACTCTTCTAAATCACCATTTAGAAAGGCGGTCTTAACATCCATTTGCCAGATTTCGTAATCATGATAAGCAGCGATGGCAAGCATGATCCGGATGGATTTAAGCATAGCTACTGGAGAAAAGGTCTCGTCATAGTCCACACCTGGTCTTTGACGAAAACCCTTTGCTACAAGTCTAGCTTTGAAAGTCTCCACTTTCCCATCTACACCAAGTTTCTTTTTGAAGATCCACTTGCTCCCAATGGGTTTTACCCCTTCAGGAGCAACTTCCAAAGTCCATACTTTGTTGGTGTACATGGATTCCATCTCGGACCGCATAGCATCCAGCCATTTCACTGAGTCCCCACTCGTGATGGCCTGCTCGAAGCTAGTTGGGTCATCATCCTCCATGATGCAATCCTCGCTCCCACCATCAATGAGAAAACCGTAGTATCTCTCAGGTGGACGAGAAACCCTACTAGATCGGCGGAGTGGCTGGGGTTCATCGGGAACTACGGAATCCTCTGGTTCCACCAGATCTTCTGTTGTAGCTTCTGCGGCTGGAACTTCTTCCAGTTCTACCTCATGACCACTAATCTCTTTTTCAAGAAATTCCTTTTCTAAAAAGGTGGCATGCCGAGAAACAAACACTCTTTGTTCCTCAGGGTGGTAGAAGATATACCCTTGAGAATTCTTGGGATATCCTACAAATTTGCATAGAACAGACCGTGCCTCGAGTTTGTCCGGATTTTGTCGTTTGACATAGGCTGGACAACCCCATATCTTAACATAGTTAAGACATGGTCTCTTCCCTTTCCATATCTCATATGGAGTGGTAGGCACTGATTTGGTGGGGACCATATTCAATAGATGTATGGCTGTCTCAAGCGCATACCCCCAGAAGGAAATAGGTAACTCAGTTGTGCTCATCATAGAGCGCACCATATCTAATAGGGTGCGGTTCCTCCGTTCTGATACACCGTTGTGCTGTGGTGTATATGGAGGAGTCAGCTGAGAGAGAATCCCATTCTCTTTTAGGAAGTCCAGGAATTCATTGCTCAAGTGTTCACCTCCTCGATCAGATCGAAGGATTTTAATACTCTTTCCGGTTTGGTTTTCGACTTCTTGTTTATATTCTCTAAATTTCTCAAAAGCTTCAGACTTGTGTCTTATTAAGTACACATGTCCGTATCTTGAGAGATCGTCAGTGAATGTAATGAAGTACGAAGAACCATCCCTGGCATGTGTAGACATGGGACCACATACATCACTATGTATCAGTCCCAAGAGTTCGGTAACACTTTCTCCGTGTCCCGTAAACGGAGTTTTGGTCATCTTGCCTTTGAGGCATGACTGGCAAGTGTCATAAGATGAAAATTCGAAAGGTTTCAAATATCCATCCTTATGCAACTTAGCCAGTCGTGTCACATTGATGTGACCCAGTCTACAATGCCACAAGAAGGATTCGTTGAGTTCAGAACTCTTCCTCTTGTGTGTGTTTGTTATGCTCAGAACTGTTGATTGATTTAGAACATAAATGTCATTGCATAACGTGCCTGATCCAACCAACTTTTGGTTACGGAAAATGTTCATAACATTGTCCTGTAATACAAAATTATATCCTTCTTTGCTTAATAAAGAAACCGATATAATATTGCATATCAGGTTCGGCATGTAATAGCATTCGATCAGAACCAATGTATTACCAGTTGGTAATACAAGGTGATATTCCCCGACAGTCTTAGTTGCAACAATTGCGCCATTTCCGACTCTAATGTCTTTATCACCTTCTCCAAGTTCTCTACCTTTCCTAAGCCCATGTAACTGATTACATATATGGGATCCTGACCCGGTATCTAATACCCAGGACGTAGAGCAAATGGAGAAACAGTTCTCTGTAACGAACACACCCGAAGAAAATGCATCAACATGTACTTTCTTCAATCGGGTGGCATGGGAATCCTGGTATCCCCTATTTCCTGTTCATTCCTATAACTCTTATAGGAAAGAACGGAACCAACGTTCCCCAGCACAGTATAACATGCGGGTTCGGTCAATACATCCATATTATTATCTTGATTAAGGCATGAAATGGTCGCTACCTGGAGAGAGAGAGAAGAAAATACTTTAGCGTAAGCTCGTGCAAGATCAGATTGGTTATTATCTTATCTAATCAGGATGGCTCCCACTGCTTTTTATCAAATCTTCCTCCAAACCCTAAAAGGAAAGACTAGCCGGGATTAATTACACACTACAAGTTTGCCAATCTTTCAGCCAGGCCAGTGTCGGTACTTTGAGGGAGGTCCCCCGTGCTTTCGCACGAACCTAATTAATGTAAACCTCGTTTTCCCAGAGGCGTAACCCCGTTGACACCTTTCTAGACACCTACTTGATCAGCTAATTGCAATGTGTAAAACTCTCCCAGGAGTAACTCTTACTCGCAGTGGGTATCGGGATCCAACTATCTCATAGAAGGTATGCAATCTCATTGCAAATTTCAACACTTGAAATTCCCGATAATGCTTTTGCCCCTAGCGTGCTATGACCTTGACGAAAGCCAACAAACCACAGCCCGCTAGTCAAGTTCAACCCGTACATTTCTTGACTGAATTAAACCCACCCGCACGACCCTTGACGAAAGCCAACAAAGCCGTACGACTACCCTAATCCAGTCGCATCATATGCAGCAGATAAACAGCACATAGCTACCGCACACTACACCTTGACGAAAGCCAACAAATGTAGCACGAATACTATATGTAACCTATCTGAAATGACGGAGGGCTACGCAGGTTTTTCTGAAAACCTATTGCGTAATGAACTTGATATCGTTGTAGAATCAAATGAAGTTTTAAAAATGGAGTGATTTTGAGGTTTTTCTAGTTTTGCTAAAGGAGTCACTCCCGGTGAAGGGATCTCGGTCCTTTCCTCGTCGAATGAGGTGCGGGATATATCATATATATCGCTGTGCAAAGCAAAAACACAAAAGCAGTCAAAAGCAAACCGAGTGTGTAGCATCTGCCAGTCATTGCTAAAGGAGTCACTCCCGGTGAAGGGATCTCGGTCATTTCCTCATCGAATAAGGTGCGGGGTATATCATATATACCGCTATGCAAAGCAAGAACTGTAGCTACCTGTTTTATTTAAAATCTGATTCTACAACATCTTAGGTTTCTTATCTTTCATTAATCACATTAATGAAGTCCCATCATTTAAGTACCTAAACATCACAGATAGATATGACGTACACTTATGCCATCCGCATTCGCCTCGATGTCCCCTCGTGCACCGTTAGGTTAGGTAACTAACGACAGAGCAGGGCAGGGCTAGCGCGGGTGTAAAACATAAGTAACGTCTATATAATATATCATATATACTATATACTATATCCATCACAGAATCACAACACAGATATCGCAGCAGAATAAACATATGAAATATTGGATATACTAGGACGTCCGTGTTTTCAATACGAGCCAGTATAAAACACGGATTCCACGGTCGTGATGAATAGCCAATCCCACACCCCTAGACCCCTACGAGAGCGGCAAGCAACCCTGCCAATTCTAGGGTTAGGAGACCCGGACTCGACTCCTCGAGTTGGTCTCCCACTGGACCCCAGAACCCGGTTACTTGTGCTCCCCTCCTTGGGTCTATCCTAATGCGGAAAAGTAAATAATATACAAAAGGTGACAACTTCCGCTACCTGGAAGTGCCCCAAATAAAAGAATATTACATACAAGTTTTTACATGAATGAAAATGGAAAACACTCATCTCACATAAAAAACCCCGGCTATTCGAACACGACGATCCAATATAACATATCCAGCAACACATAACATCACATGTCATCAACGTAAGTAAGTATGCATACCCCAATTGTCGTTGACGTATAGCAACGAAACCGGCGATATGAACATACTACACTTACGGTCACAGAAAAGAAAGTGTAAAACTACAACAGTTGGAATCCGCAACCTCTTTAGACATCGCATGCCTAACAGATATAAATCCCGCATTTTAGTCTCATTATCGAAAACTCTTTTCAATATCATATGGGACTAAATTGCTAGATTTATAACATGCATTCAGTTATCTCATAACTTCTTGTGAATTCCAATTATTGTATCACATTCCAGATAAACAGAAAATGTTAAACTTTCCGATCGAACAGTCGAATACCCAAGTTTTCCCGATACAGCTCAACACATGAAATAAGTCTAACAACATTCAGTTCGTGCCTCAGTACCGACGGTCCAGCCGTAGAAAGGTCAAGCCAACGCCTCACATGTGGCACGCCGTACTGCCCCAAACCCGAAGGTTCAAAGGGCAGTTCAAGACGGTCACATAATCGAGTTAAGGTTTGTTGTCTTCTAGAGGGTCCATCGCGTTACTTGCACTACTTAGAACGTCGTTAAACTACGGAAAAATCCAACACTTGGAAATTTCCCGACAGGGGAAAAATTGGGTATTTATATCCGGTCGAACTTTTTAACATATTCTGGAAATTATCCGGAAATACACAAAGACGAAATTTGATACCCCGATCGAAACACCGAATCCCCAAAGCAACCCCAGAAAATTCAACTCTTGAATAATTATTAAAAATACCCAGGAAAATCACCACTGGAATCTAAGGATTACTGTCTAAAATTCTTTAAATAATTAGGTCGTACAACCGCGGATCCGCCGCATGAACCATGATCATGCCGCGGATCCGCGCTTGAATAGTGGAATTACACTCACGAATTTCACAGTAAACCTTATAATTTCCTGCCTATTTTTCTGCATATTTTTAATATTGAAAAATCCCACTTTTTGGAAAAAGTCCAGAGAGCAAGATAAGTTTAGGGTTTCGGGTTCGTTCGGGCTTCAAATCGCGTCTAGACTTCGCCTAAGGCTCTAGCTAGGCTCTGATACCAGTGAAAGGTTCCTAGGCACCCTAGTGAGGTCTCACAAGGCATCGAACATGCAGATTTCAAAAAAAATGGTGCCGAGAAACCCTAGACTACGGATCGTCGCTAGAATTCTAGGCGAAAAACAAATCTAGTTAACAAATTAACTAAAGTTCGGATGCTACAACCTTTGTAGATCCGGTTATCCTCTTCCTTGGCTCCACGAAAGCATCCTCTCACTGTCCATCTCGATTCCCAAACTCGAACGTTGGCTTCATCGGAGAAACGGGCAAGCTAGGTCGTCGGCTTTGTGTCAGAGACGATCTACGTCGAGGTTGCACTAGTTCAAGCTCCGACTTCACAAAGTTGTGAAACTTGTGAAGAAAACACCCAAAACAACTTGGCAAGAGGTAGAGGGTGAAGAAATAGGAGGTGGGTTCACTTTAGAATTGGATTTATCTCATTTTAGCTCAAGTTGCCATTGTTGCACCTTAAGCTTTTCTTGAAGAAGAAGATGAAGGTCAAGAAAGAATGATAAGTCTTATATTTTAAAAATGAAACTAATATGAATACTTATCATATCTTGACCATGCTTTAATTCTTCACACTTAACCAAATGAGCAAGTATCATCAAACATGATACAAAGATGTGCACTAAAGTATATCACATATACAACATGTACATCAAGTGAGAAAATCCATTTAAAATGAATCAATACTAGTTAATGCAAAGTAATATATCAAATATATAATTATACATTAAATCATTAAATCAACATTTGATTCAATGATCCGGTCATGTCGCACATAACCGACTAGTATTCAATGTATCGATTTATCGAATCAATGATTCGATAACTAGGTCATATCGAATATAACCAATCGAAACATTTATCGCGAGAATGAAATGCGGTATCACATACACGCATTATTCTCGGTCCCGCACATATCTCATATGCGCTCCTATTTCGTTTCGCTTGAGCCAGGAAACCTCTGTGTAGGACTCTAAAGACTCGTCAATACGCCGGTAGCAGATGATGATCATATCAAGCATCCATAAGCCGCAAGCGGTCTGCTAAACGTAACGGTCATCCGGGTATTGAGCGATCAGAAGATCGACGAGCTAGCCCGCTCACACTCCTGTGAATCCAACCAGTAACACTTACCGTACAGTTCGGTCTGTTCGTCTGATACGTCGCATATCAAGTCTAGGGGTGGTATACGTCAGACCCCAATAACTGATAAGTCGTGCCGATGTGAGGCTCATAACGGGTCGAGAAACTACTGGTAACACTTACCAGCAAATCTCTGATCAGCCCTGGCCAGGGACTTCCCTGTTACGGCCAATCGAGCATAGCGCAACATCAACTCCCAATAACGGGAGAGACGAAACCCCTCCTATCGCTCATTGCCTCCATGTGACTCGGGACTGTACCCAAAGACCACCGTTTTGCACGCCCTCATGGACGTGGTAAGGTGGAGATCAAAGCACAGTAGGAATCACACAAGACTCTATGACGATCTCGGGTCTACAGACTAACCTGTACAAGTGTCACCTGAGAACTGCCATCTGACGTGAGCTATAATACCATCTGGGAGTTCTCGGCGAGTCCGTCCAGTGTACCCAGTCTCCACTGAGCACCCGTATACCATCTCTAATGTCAAACACCAATGGATATGGGATCATCCATCGCCCATCACATGGGTCGAGAAGCGTATACGCTAGTCTACACTGGTATATCGATGCCCCGTCTCGATACACCCACGACTAGGGACCTTGAAGGATGTACTTATGGACTACCATGTCCCCACTAGTATGATCTGCATCATAGTCCAGGTAGTCAAGTACAAATCCTAAGGGCTTTACCAACATGTAACTATAAGACAGTATAAAGAGACTAGTGTACATGTTAAGATAAAGAGCAACCAGATAGCATACTATCATGTCGAGCAAGAAAGTCATCTCTATATATGTCCAAGCATCCAATATAATATACATCATCTGTACAATACTGGCCTCTAGGGCATACATACAACTAACAGCCCTCTGGCTGAGTCATGTACACGCACTCTTCTAAATCACCATTTAGAAAGGCGGTCTTAACATCCATTTGCCAGATTTCGTAGTCATGAAAGGCAGCAATGGCAAGTATGATCCGGATGGATTTAAGCATAGCCACTGGAGAAAAGGTTTCGTCATAGTCCACACCTGGTCTTTGACGAAAACCCTTTGCTACAAGTCTAGCTTTGAAAGTCTCCACTTTCCCATCTACACCAAGTTTCTTCTTGAAGATCCACTTGCTCCCAATGGGTTTTACCCCTTCAGGAGCAACTTCCAAAGTCCATACTTTGTTGGTGTACATGGATTCCATCTCGGACCGCATAGCATCCAGCCATTTCACTGAGTCCCTACTCGTGATGGCCTGCTCGAAGCTAGTTGGGTCATCATCCTCCATGATGCAATCCTCGCTCCCACCGTCCATGAGAAAACCGTAGTATCTCTCAGGTTGGCGAGGAACCCTACTAGATCGGCGGAGTGGCTGGGGTTCATCGGGAACTACGGAATCCTCTGGTTCCACCAGATCTTCTGTTGTAGCTTCTGCAGCTGGAACCTCTTCCAGTTCTACCTCATGACCACTAATCTCTTTTTCAAGAAATTCCTTTTCTAAAAAGGTGGCATGTCGAGAAACAAATACTCTTTGTTCCTCAGGGTGGTAGAAGATATACCCTTGAGAATTCTTGGGATATCCTACAAATTTGCATAGAACAGACCGTGCCTCGAGTTTGTCCGGATTTTGTCGTTTGACATAGGCTGGACAACCCCATATCTTAACATAGTTAAGACATGGTCTCTTCCCTTTCCATATCTCATATGGAGTGGTAGGCACAGATTTGGTGGGGACCATATTCAATAGATGTATGGCTGTCTCAAGCGCATACCCCCAGAAGGAAATAAGTAACTCAGCTGTGCTCATCATAGAGCGCACCATATCTAATAGGGTGCGGTTCCTCCGTTCTGATACACCGTTGTGCTGTGGTGTATATGGAGGAGTCAGCTGAGAGAGAATCCCATTCTCTTTTAGGAAGTCCAGGAATTCATTGCTCAAGTATTCATCTCCTCGATCAGATCGAAGGATTTTAATACTTTTTCCGGTTTGGTTTTCGACTTCTTGTTTATATTCTCTAAATTTCTCAAAAGCTTCAGACTTGTGTCTTATCAAGTACACATGTCCGTATCTTGAGAGATCGTCAGTGAATGTAATGAAGTACGAAGAACCATCCCTGGCATGTGTAGACATTGGACCGCATACATCACTATGTACTAGTCCTAAGAGTTCAGTAACTCTTTCTCCGTGTCCCGTAAACGGAGTTTTGTTCATCTTGCCTTTGAGACATGACTGGCAAGTGTCATAAGATGAAAATTCGAATGGTTTCAAATACCCATCCTTATGCAACTTAGCCAGTCGTGTCGCATTGATGTGACCCAGTCTACAATGCCACAAGAAGGATTCGTACAGTTCAGAACTCTTCCTCTTGTGTGTGTTTGTTATGCTCAGAACTGTTGATTGGTTTAGAACATAAATGCCATTGCACAACGTGCCTGATCCAACCAACTTTTGGTTACGGAAAATGTTCATAACATTGTCCTGTAATACAAAATTATATCCCTCTTTACTCAACAAAGAAACCGATATAATGTTGCATATCAGGTTCGGCATGTAATAGCATTCGTTCAGAACCAATGTATTACCTGTTGGTAATACAAGGTGATATTCCCCGACAGTCTTAGCTACAACAATTGCACCATTTCCAACTCTAATGTCTTTATCACCTTCTCCAAGTTCTCTACCTTTCCTAAGCCCATGTAACTGATTACATATATGGGATCCTGACCCGGTATCTAATACCCAGGACGTAGAGCAAATGGAGAAACAGTTCTCAGTAACGAACACACCCGAAGAAAATGCATCAACATGTACTTTCTTCATTCGGGTGGCATGGGAATCCTGGTATTCCCCTATATCCTGTTCATTCCTATAACTCTTATAAGAAAGAACGGAACCAACGTTTCCCAGCACAGTAAAACATGCGGGTTCGGTCAATACATCCATATTATTATCTTCATTAAGGCATGAATTGGTCGCTACCTGGAGAGAGAGAGAAGAAAACACTTTAGCGTAAGCTCGTGCAAGATCAGATTGGTTATTATCTTATCTAATCAGGATGGCTCCCACTGCTTTTTATCAAATCTTCCTCCAAACCCTAAAAGGAAAGACTAGCCGGGATTAATTACACACTACAAGTTCGCCAATCTTTCAGCCAGGCCAGTGTCGGTACTTTGAGGGAGGTCCCCCGTGCTTTCGCACGAACCTAATTAATGTAAACCTCGTTTTCCCAGAGGCGTAACCTCGTTAACACCTTTCTGGACACCTACTTGATCGGCTAATTGGAATGTGTAAAACTCTCCCAGAAGTAACTCTTACTCGCAGTGGGTATCGGGATCCAACTATCTCATAGAAGGTACGCAATCTCATTGCAAATTTCAACACTTGAAATTCCCGATAATGCTTTTACCCCTAGCGTGCTATGACCTTGACGAAAGCCAACAAACCACAGCCCGCTAGTCAAGTTCAACCCGTACATTTCTTGACTGAATTAAACCCACCCGCACGACCCTTGACGAAAGCCAACAAAGCCGTACGACTACCCTAATCCAGTCGCATCATATGCAACAGATAAACAGCACATAGCTACCGCACACTACACCTTGACGAAAGCCAACAAATGTAGCACGAATACTATATGTAATTTATCTGAAATGATGGAGGGCTACGACAGGTTTTTCTGAAAACCTATTGCGTAATGAACTTGATATCGTTATAGAATCAAATAAAGTTTTGAAATGGAGTGATTTTGAGGTTTTTCTAGTTTTGCTAAAGGGGTCACTCCCGGTGAAGGGATCGTCGGCCCTTTCCTCGTCGAATGAGGTGCGGGATATATCATATATATCACTGTACAAAGCAAAACTCAAAAACAATCAAAAGCAAACCGAGTGTGTAGCATCTGCCAGTTATTGCTAAAGGAGTCACTCCCAGTGAAGGGATCTCGGTCCTTTCCTCATCGAATAAGGTGCAGGGTATATCATATATACCGCTATGTAAAGCAAGAACTGTAGCTACCTGTTTTATTTTAAAATTCGATTCCACAACATTTTAGGTTTCTTATCTTTCATTAATCACATTAATGAAGTCCCATCATTTAAATACATAAACATCATAGATAGATATGACGTACACTTATGCCATCCGCATTCGCCTCGATGTCCCCTCGTGCACCGTTAGGTTAGGTAACTAACGACAGAGCAGGGCAGGGCTAGCGCGGGTGTAAAACATAAGTAACGTCTATATAATATATCATATATACTATATACTATATCCATCACAGAATCACATCACAGATATCGCAGCAGAATAAACATATGAAATATTGGATATACTAGGACGTCCGTGTTTTCAATACGAGCCAGTATAAAACATGGATTCCACGGTCGTGATGAATAGCCAATCCCACACCCCTAGACCCCTACGAGAGCGGCAAGCAACCCTGCCAATTCTAGGGTTAGGAGACCCGGACTCGACTCCTCGAGTTGGTCTCCCACTGGACCCCAGAACCCGGTTACTTGTGCTCCCCTCCTTGGGTCTATCCTAATGCGGAAAAGTAAATAATATACAAAGGGTGACAACTTCCGCTACCTGGAAGTGCCCCAAATGAAAGAATATTACATACAAGTTTTTACATGAATGAAAAAGAAAAACACTCATCTCACATAAAAAAAACCCGGCTATTCGAACATGACGATCCAATATAACATATCCAGCAACACATAACATCACATGTCATCAACGTAAGTAAATATGCGCATCCCAATTGTCGTTGACATATAGCAACGAAACCGGCGATATCACATATTACACTTACGGTCACAGAAAAGAAAGTGTAAAACTACAACAATTGGAATCCACAACTTCTTTAGACATCGCATGCCTAATCAAATGAAATACTTAGACATCACATGCCTAACAGATATAAATCCCGCATTTTAGTCTCATTATCGAAAACTCTTTTCAATATCAAATGAAACTAAACCGCTAGATTTATATCATTCATTCAGTTATCACATAACTGTTTGTGAATTCCAATTATTGTATCCCATTCCAGATAAATAGAATATATTAAACTTTCCGATCGAACATTCGAACACCCAAGTTTTCCCGAAACCATCCAACACATGAAATAGGTTCAAAGACATTCGTTTCATGCCTCAGTACCAACGGTCCAGCCGTAGAAGGGTCAAGCCAACGCCTCACATGTGGCACGCCGTACTGCCCCAAACCCGAAGGTTCAAAGGGCAGTTCAAGACGGTCACATAATCGAGTTAAGGTTTGTTGTCTTCTAGAGGGACCATCGCGTTACTTGCACTACTCAGAACGTCCTTAAACCACACAATAATCCAACACTTGGATATTTTTGGCAGGGGAAAGATTGGGTATTTATATCCGGTCGAACTTTTTAACATATTCAAAAAAATTATCCGGAAAACACTTAGACAAAGTTCGATAATCCGATCGAATCGTCGATTCCCTATACGACCCCAGAATACTCAACTCTGGAGTCAAATTAAAATTCCCAGAAAACTCAGAACAATTAATCAGGAATTACTGTGCAAAAACCAAGGGCTGACGTCACTATTTAGCCGCGGAACCGCCGCAGAAGCCTAGCTTCTGCCGCGGTTCCGCCGCACTTTGTACTGTTCACTGGAAACGTTTTGCACAATAATTCTTAGATTTTATTGCTGAATTTTTTAAGCATTTTTAATTGACAAAAAACCACAAATTTGAAAAATTTCCAGAGAGCTATTTTGGGGTTGGGTTTTCGGTTCGTCCGGGTTTCAAACTCCGTCTAGACTTCGCCTAAGGCTCTAGCTAGGCTCTGATACCACTGTAAGGTTCCTAGGCACACAGTAGAGGTCTCACAAGGCATCAACCATGCCATTTTACAAAAATATGGTGCCGAGAAACCCTAGTTAACGGATCGTTGCTAGAAATCTAGGCGAACAGTAAACTAGTTAACACTTAACTACTAGAATCTGGAAATTACAACCTTTGTAGATCCGGATGTCCACCTCCACGGCTCCGCAACGAAGTCTCCTCGCTGTCCAAGTCGAACCCCGGGCTCTAGCGTCGGCTTCATTGGAGAATGAACGGGCTTGGTCATCGACGACGATGCCGAAGATGATCTACGTCGAGGCATCGCTAGATCAAGCTCCCACTTCACAAAGTGATGAAACTTGTGAAGAAAACACACTTTACTACTTGGCAAGAGGTAGAGGATGAAGAAATAGGAGGTGGGTTCTCTTTAGAATTGGATTTCTCACTCTCAAGCTCAAGTTGCCATTGATGGCCTCAAGGTTTCAAACTTGAAGATGAAGAAGAAGATGAGCTAGAATTATGATAAGTCTCTTTCAATAATGAAATAAAATTAATACTTATCATAATATAACTAAGGTTAAGTGTAGAGAGCAAACCATGGTAAGTGGGAATAGTTAGGGTTTAGCATGAAGACAAAATGGTCTTTGAGTCAAACCTTCATGAAGCTTCATCAAGCTTCATGACAAAAAGGAAAACCATTTTGTTTTCATAAAATTATTTAAATAAATAAGAATGGATAAATAAATGAGAGAGTAAAAACAAAACCCTAATTATCTACTTAACCATGGTTTTATTCTTTACACTTAACCATTTAAACATGCATCATCAAACATGATACAAACAAGTGCACAAAAGTATATCACATATACATCATGCACATCAAGTGAGAAAATCCATATAAAGTGAACCAATACTAGCTAATGCAAAGTAATATATCAAATATATAATTATGCATTAAATCATTAAATCAACATTTGATTCAATGATCCGGTCATGTCGCACATAACCGACTAGAATCAAATGTATCGATTTATCGAATCAATGATTCGATAACTAGGTCATATCGAATATAACCAATCGAAACATATATCGCGAGAATGAAATGCGGTATCACATACACGCATTATTCTCGGTCCTGCACATATCTCATATGCGCTCCTATTTCGTTTCGCTTGAGCCAGGAAACCTCTGTGTAGGACTCTAAAGACTCGTCAATACGCCGGTAGCAGATGATGATCATATCAAGCATCCACAAGCCGCAAGCGGTCTGCTAAACGTAACGGCCACCCGGGTATCGAGCGATCAGAAGATCGACGAGCTAGCCCGCTCACACTCCAGTGAATCCAACCAGTAACACTTACCGTACAGTCCGGTCTGTTCGTCTGATACGTCGCATATCAAGTCTAGGGGTGGTAAACGTCAGACCCCAATAACCGATAAGTCGTGCCGATGTGAGGCTCATAACGGGTCGAGAAACTACTGGTAACACTTACCAGCAAATCTCTGATCAGCCCTGGCCAGGGACTTCCCTGTTACGGCCAATCGAGCACAGCGCAACATCAACCCCCAATACCGGGAGAGACGAAACCCCTCCTATCGCTCATTGGCTCCATGTGACTCGGGACTGTACCCAAAGACCACCGTTTTGCACGCCCTCATGGACGTGGTAAGGTGGAGATCAAAGTACAGTGGGAATCACACAAGGCTCTATGACGATCTCGGGTCTACAGACTAACCTGTACAAGTGTCACCTGAGAACTGCCATCTGACGTGAGGTATAATACCATCTGGGAGTTCTCGGAGAGTCCGTCCAGTGTACTCAGTCTCCACTGAGCACCCGTATACCATCTCTGATGTCAAACACCAATGGATATGGGATCATCCATCGCCCATCTCATGGGTCGAGAAGCATATACGCTAGTCTACTCTGGTATATCGATGCCCTGTCTCGATACACCCACGACTAGGGACCTTGAAGGATGTACTTATGGACTACCATGTCCCCACTAGTATGATCTGCATCATAGTCCAGGTAGTCAAGTACACATCCTAAGGGCTTTACCAACATGTAACTATAAGACAGTTTAAAGAGACTAGTGTACATGTTTAGATAAAGAGTAACCAGATAGCATACTATCATGTCGAGCAAGAAAGTCATCTCTATATATGTCCAAGCATCCAATATAATATACATCATCTGTACAATACTGGCCTCTAGGGCATACATACAACTAACATGTGAGACCTCCTTAGTGTGCCTAGGAACCCTACAAGCCTATGCCCCGTCTATCTGGAATTCGTCCATCCATTAGTGCTCGGACCTGGGGCGGATACCATAGCCCTTCGTAAAACTTTGCTTCAGACTCCGTTTGATATAACCGGCATCCGCACTTCTTAAAGTATTCCCGCATCTCTGGCGCATAGTATCTGGGATTGAGGACAGCTCTTATGCCTCTCTCATCGGGAAGGCACGCGACAGAAAGATCGTCCGGGTGCACAACGGGGTTTGACCTGTAAAACAGGATGCCCTTCTGTCCATTTTTCCTCCCGGGCACGTAGAAAGTTTTCAGCTGGTCCACGGTAGAGACTGACAATGCGTCGAGCTCTTTGCACATCCTTTCCGGCACCCTTGTGATGGCCAGGGACCCTTCTGCGACTTCGAAGGTCTCTCGTAGTTTCGCCTGCTGCATGGGGGGCCAATCTGCACAGCTGTTGCACGGCAGGTCCTCTTCTTCTGACTCTTCAGTGTCACTGCCAAGATGAGGGCGGACTTTGCTGCTAGATGGGCCTTCAGTAACAGATTCGTCCGTATCGCTGCCGAAACGAGGACGAGTTTTACGAAAGGACGGGCTTCCAGTGTCGGACTCATCAGTGTCGCTGCAGAAATGCGGGCGCACTTGGGCGTTTTTGCTTTTGAATGTGACAGCCGGCGCAGATTTGCTTTTGAGTCTTGGGGCTGATCTATCCTCAGTCAGTTGTGGCTTAGCATTTTGGTGGTTCATAAAGTATCGAGAATCTTCATAGCGGACTTCATGCACACCGAACGGCTGGATGTCTCCGTTGATGCGTTTTTCTTCGCCATTTTTAGTATACTTCATGCATTGATGGAGAGTTGACGGGACGATGCCATAATCGTGGAGCCACGGCCGCCCCAAGAGAATCTTAGAAGACGTGTCGGCGTCGATCACGTATATCTTAGCTTCAGTTTGCAGATCCCCAAATTTTATTGGCAAAGCTATAGACCCCAGAACTTGCTGGCAATTTTGGTTGAAGCCTTGAATGACAATTCTTTCCCTTGACAGGTGTCGGACGTCCATTGACAAACTCTTCAGAGTTCGCAAGTTCATGATGTTCACTGAGGACCCCGGATCAATCAATATGCAATTAATTCGATCTCCGTCGCTGTACCCGGTCACGTAAAGCGGCCGATTATGCTCAGCCGTTCCCAGTAGCAAGTCTTCATCCTTAAATGTGACTGCGGCGGCATGCAAAGCGTGCTGGGCTTCTTTCATATTAATTTCCGCAAAGTGAGCCTGATACCGCTCGGGATTTTGTAGAGCGTGAATGAGAACATCTCTAAGCTCCTTAGATAGGACCAAGGCGTCGTAGATGCTCAGGAGAAACGGAAGCTTCCGGAGATATGCCAAGACATTATAGTCCACCGAGGAAGGACTTATGTTTTCATCAGCCGGTTCTCTGCCATCTTCTTCATTAGCGACTTTTTTTTCCTTTCCTTTTGGGGCGTTGCCCTGATTTGGCGGTAGAGCCCTACCGCTTCTGAGCTGGATTTGATTGGCCTTTGTAGTGAGCTCCTCGTCCTCTTCGGGAAAGCAGAGCTCATCCTCGAAGTCGCTGCCAAGATGGATGGCATAGCAGGTCACTACTGGGATCTCTTCATTGGAGTCTTCTTCTAACTCCTCCAGAATTTCAGCCGCTTGTACAGGGAAGAACTCCTTCAATTGAATCAATGTTCTTTCCTTTTGTTCATATTCTTCGAGGGAATCGATATATTTTTGAATGGTCGATCTCCCTGCAGACTCTTTTTCGCGCTGAGCTGCACTT
Organism: Agapanthus africanus; assembly: GCA_030015575.1. NCBI lineage: Eukaryota > Viridiplantae > Streptophyta > Magnoliopsida > Asparagales > Amaryllidaceae > Agapanthus > Agapanthus africanus. The sequence continues at coordinate 209,517,325 of CM057350.1, forward strand.
TTCTTCTTCTCGAGCTTCTTGGATTTTGAGCCTGATGGAGCCGCATTGGCAGCTGGATCTTGAGCTTCTTCTGCCCTTCCCATTCCGTCCTGGGTTCTTTCCGAAGTAGCTTTATCATCTTCTTCGTCTTATTAGATATGTGCGTACTCTACGGAGGCCGCGATGAGTCAGTTTCGTTTGTCAGGGCAGCAGGTTCAGCTGTCTGCTCCCAGAAGGCTTCAACTTCTGTCTGTATAAAGTTGGCGGTTGCAACTTGATTATTCACCAACACGCTTTTGGACAGCTCGATCTCTCCATCCTTGTACTGCTTCTCGACCCAGTCCTTGAAGATATAGCAATCCTCGATCGCACGGCTCACTACTCGGTGGTACGGGCAATACAGGGGATTGTCGGTCATTTTTGCTTCTTGGGGTCTTTTCGACTTCGGCAATTGTAGGCCGTTGTTCAAGGCATCTTTAAATATCTTACGGACCTTATCCCTTCTGAAAGAGTAAACCTTGTTCTTCTTCTCCTCTAGGGAAGGCCCATCTCCTCCCAGCAATGGCTTTCGAGACCGGTTGGTTTTGGATTCACCCGCCCTTCGCTTTTCTTCATTGTCGGACGCATTGAAGACATTGGTACTGCTGGAACTCCCGCTTCTACGGCTGTCGTCCCGCTTGCTTTTCTAAGTTTTGTCTCTCTGAGAGTCCGGCGGGGACTCTTGCTTCGAGCGTTCCAGCATTTGGACTTTCTTGGTTATCTCCTGAAATGTCTTGAGGCCCGCTGTACACAAGAATGGGACCATCCAATTGCTGAGGTTCCCAATGAGAAGGCTGACGGACTGGTCCTGCTCCAGCGGCGGTTCGCACTTGACCGTGAGATTACGCCATCGGGCGATAAAGTCAGTGTTGCTTTCATTCTTCCCCGGTTTGGTCCTCACAAGGTCGGCAATGGAGATTTTATCACTGACGCTCATGAACCTTTGCCGGAACAGAGACTCCATTTGGGAAAAGGTAATGACGGACCCGTCTGGTATACTCGCGTACCAGTCGAAGGCGACACCGGTCAGGCTGTTGACAAACTGACGAAGAAGGAGCGCGTCATTGCCCCCTGTATTTCCGCACGATGCTTTGAAGTGGGCGACGTGCTGATTTGCATTCCCCGTTCCATCAAATCTTCCGAACTTAGGAATGACGTAGCCGCTTGGGAACTCAATCAGATCGTACTGTGCGGGATATGGCCGCCCACTACTGCCGATTTCTTTCTGAGCTTCAGCTTCGGCCACCAATGTTTTAACCTTGCTGGTGACCAAATCCATTATCCGATCCTGTGTTAGCGGGATAGTGCTATCTGGGGCCAAGGCGTCCCCAAAAGCGGAATGTGGCCGGCTTTCATGCGGCTCGACCAGTCTTGGTCCCAAAGGAACAGGCATTGGCTGCCTCGGATTTTCATCACCCGGCTGATTAGTAGCGGCTTGTGTCTGATTGGGAGGCGCTCGAGCAATTTGAGCCGTAAGCTGCATCACCACGTTCGTTAAGTCGTCAATCTTCGAATAGAGCTTGGCCATCTCTTTATCTTTGCTCCTGAGCTGTTTTCGAAGCTCTTGAAGCAGCTCTTGCTCCGCAGTCCTGGGGCGGAAAGTTGGCTCTTCCTCGCTGTCCGAGCTTGACTCTGCATGGACCGAGGGGTCTTTCTGCCTATCATCCTCATCGAGAGGGTTTTCTTCATCCAGCGGGGGCGGCTGTTCTTGGGCAGCGGCAACCACATTCAGGCTAGATTGGGCTTGGGATGTGGTGGCCCCATCCTTGCTTTTGCTACGAAGGTTGTCGCTGGGGCGCCCGCCCGCCTTATAGACCGTATGGATGATATATCCGGCCGTCTTTCTATCATTGGCAGCTGATTTCACGGATCGCTGTCTTGACCCCCTTGTTTCGGTAGCTGGTAGTCGATTGAAGGCGGCTAGCCTAACCAGGTTCTTGAATGGTGCTGGCGCCTCTTTTCTGGGTTTGCCCCGCTGCTTTCGTGTGGTACAGAGTGCTTGATAGACTCTTGAAGAGACAGTGTCATACTTTTTCTGTTGGGGCCGAGACACGTCTCTTTGTGGCACTGTTCGGACCGCTGTCTTCTTGATTCTGACGGTCATGGCATTTTTCTTAACCCACTTCAGAGGCTCGAAGGAATTGCTGATTCTTACGTCCGACTCAGCCGTCGTCGCGGGGCAACCCTGCACTTGGAACTTCACACGATTCCATTTGGCCGAAGCCTTGGCCCTCTTGTTGGCTCGATACCTGAGCCGCTTCTGCCTTAACTTTTCTGTTCTAAGCACCTGGCAGACTTCGGCTCTTAGGGAAGACGCCGCAGACCGGACGATGGAGGGCCTTGGAGATACGCTCGATTGTGCATTTGTTGGAGTCCTCGCCTGAGCTCGTCCGCAACATTTGATGTTGCCCTTTGTACCGAAGTTCTTGCCCCCCGCTGGAGCACCGGATAATCGTTCAGATACCGTCTTAAGTTTCGGTTGTGGTGCCTTGGCGATCACGACATTCGGCCTCTTACCCCTTGAGACCGGCTTGGCCACCTATTCCGCCGGGATCTCCGCCAGATGAGCGCTTCCGGCAGGGTAGATGATGACGGAGCCAAACTGGCGGGGCGGTTCCTCCCACTGTCGACTGAGGCTTGCGGGGAGAACCACACAAGCGTTGATCTTGACCGCGTACGGAATCGGGGTCACGTTGGAAGCTGAATTCGTCTGGGGAGACATTGTCGTCGAAGGTTGATTGCTGCACAGAAAAAAAACATCATTTCAGTATAGACAATCGATATGTATATTGATTGAGTTCGCATGAACGTTTAACCCGAAATATGGGAGGAGAGAAAGGTCCCACCGGGCGTGCCAGAATCTGTAGGGTATTTTTCGTCACCCCATTGAGATGGGAATACGCGCGCGCTTGTCAGGCGCATTACGGATTCCCCCTGCCTAGGGTAGGCCGGGGTTTAATGATTGTGGGGATCCGAATCTCCGGCAGCCGCGGACTAAGCCGCTCGAGAACCTCCGATTAACGGGTTAAACTGGTCATGCGAACTCAATGTGCAGTGTACGTGTGTTTTGTTTTGGAGGGGGGTTTAAATATATCGGGAGCCACGCAGAGTTTTTACGGGGGTCCCGCTACCCGGATGGCGGGCTGGGGGTCAAGGGGGCTAGCAGCCTCCTTGCGGGGTGCGGGGCAGCATCCCGTTAGAAATTTTTTCTAACAGGGACAGTGTCATTGAGTATATGTGTATGTACATATGTATACATATGTATAGATATACATGTATATATATAAAAAAGGGGAAAAGGCATCCAAAGGATGCGTGGGGCAGCACCTTGGGCGTTGTGCGCCTAGGTGCTGTGCGCTCAGGCGCTAGAGTGCCACGTGTCGGCACGTGGGCGCTCTACGCTTGAGCGCTGGGCGCTCGAGCGCAAGCGCGCCACGTGTCGGCACCGGGACGACTTGCGCTGGAGCATAAGCGCGCCACGTATCGGTACCGGGGCGACTTGCGTTCGAGCGCTTGCGCTTGAGCGTAAGCGCGCCACGTGTCGGCACGCGGGCGCTCTGCGCTTGAGCGCCAGCGAGAAAAAGAGGTTTTTAGCCTAAATAATTTTCTCGGAAGAGAAATCAGAGAGGAATTATGACTCATGAGTGTGTTTTTTTTTGGGGTTTAGTGAACGATGTTCTTCTTCTTCCTCCTCTGTTAGCTGGATCTTGAAGATCAAGAGATATGTGATTTCTAAAAATCTCTTCTTTTTGAGATCTAATGGAAGATCTGAGTTCTCCTTTATGGGTTTTGTGGTGAAAAACTAATTTGTTTTATAAAAAGAAGAGTAAAACTCTTGATTTAATTCAAAAGAAAGAAAAGAAGGTTTTGGAACCTTGAAGAGAAAAGATCTCAGATCTGAAAATTTTTGAGAAAGAGAGAAAAGTTGTTGGGATTTTTTCATTATCTTTGCCTTTATAGGCTATACACTTTACACATAGCCCCTTGGGCTTCACAAAATGGCATTTTTGCCTATCCCATGGCTCATGTGCCATTTCTTTTTGCACATAAGCCATGGGCTTTACAAAAATTTGGCTTTATGCCTATTTTTCTTACATTTATCCATGAAATAAAATAAAAGAAATACAACAAATTTATTTATTACAAAATTTTTATCTTGACATGGGAGGAGGCCGACCGCTTCATGTTCGGGCTCGACCCGGACATGGACCCACTGGATCTGGGCTTGGGCCCACTTGGCTTGGGGTTGACATTGATTTTGACTTGGTCAACCGGGATGTAAATTTTTACCCCAACAAAATCAATCAATTTAAACATTAGAAGTAGCACTAATTAGGTATAGCTCTTGCAATATAACTGGAGATCGCCAATTTGATTCCCGACACTTCCAAAAAAACACTTTGAATATGGATCACCAAACCTGTCCATACAAATCTGAAATATAAATCTTTTATCTCTACTTCGATAATTATCTGGCACTTTAAAAGGACAAATTAGATATTTAACATTTATTCATTTTAGACAGCGGAGAAGTGCTCTTCTTTGAAAGTACGCAAATTGTGAAACAGTAGCATTAAATTTCGCTCTCAGTGTGTTCTTTAAATTTGAATATTTGATTCAAATTTGAAACTTTATCTTATTCTTTAAACTTGCAATTTTAAAATTATCTAAACACATGACATACGTAGACTTATTAGTAAAATGACGAGCTCTGAGTTAGGATTGAAAATGACTAGGAGCTTGACAGGATGAACTTTTAAAAACCATTCCTCTACATTTTCAGCTTGGTTTAAAAAGGAATAAGCCATCAAGAAGTAAAATGAACTATCCCACAAGAATTAGGGATTGTAGATACATTTGTAAAAAGATAAGATTCATGACATTTTCATCTTTTAGGTGCTTGTTAATTCATTATTTATTTCCCTTAGAATCCAGTTAGATTTCCTCTCTCCCATGTTCCAAACACTTGCTTGGCACAGTTCCTTTTAATAGAAAGAATCAATTTCATTGCTCATCTGCTGTGAAGCTTCAGATTACCATTTCAACCAAAGCCTGCCTCTACACAAATGGCAGGGTCACATTCATCAAAATAACATTCAAAAATACTTGTTCCTGGTCCCAGGCTTAGATACCCTGACAGAACCAACTTGACCTAGTCAAAAAGCAGCTGTACAAATATGGGACATGACGATTTGATTTCCCCTATACTTTTTCTTGGGCCTGCTTTGTTCATTTTCTCATGCATGCATATTTTTAACATCATTTTCTTCTGCTGTTCTCATAATATATTTGGCCAATTGCTGGTTTTTTTGTTCTGCCCTCTTTTTCTCTTGTACCCTCATCACTCACCTATTTGAAATTTTTTCAGTTGCATTCCTTTGATCAAGGTGAGTGTTTATGGAGGGTCAGCCTCCCCAAAATTATTCACACGTAATTTGGTTAAAATCACGGTTAGTTGTCAAGTATTTGGTTGATCCCGTATTTGGGGGAGGTGCGTTGTTGTTAGGGTTTATTATTTAACTCCAAAGTCTTGCTCATTAGCGCGTCGATACAACAGAGCTGAGGCTTCGACCCTGTAAGGATGGACATATGGCTTAGCTCAGAATAGTTAATTCCAGGGCAAAAAGGATCAATGGAAGTTACTCCCATCAGCCAAGCTGCCCTTCAACCTGAGAAATTTTCCACCAAAAAAATTATAGTTTTTCCGCCGGAAAAATTCTTACCATCCAGGATGAACGACAAATCTTCGCGTAGAAAGAGCCCAATTAACCTGAGCGACAAAAAAGTGGGAGAGAACTCTATATGTAAATTACATGGTCTTGCGAAAGCTTTTGAAGATATGGGTTTGTAGCTAGTGCAAAATGTTTTATTAAATAAACGTTCATCTATATTTTCCTTTTTCTTTTTGGTTCAAGGCAATATATATGCTTTTCTTCAACCAAAACAAAAAAGGAAAAAGAAAGAGAAAAAAGCTGCAATATGTTTTTTCACATGGTTTTCTAACCAGAACTTGGAGCTGAGCTGCAAGTGTTGATATTATTAATTTGTTTAGTAATATATTTATTTTTTTGACAAAAATTTATTAATATATTTATTATTATTATCATTGTTACTATTTTGGAAAGACTGTCCAAGTGCTGATTAATTGAGATTCATGCATTTTTTTGTCCACTGCAAGACGGGGAATTAGAAAACTTTGTTTCATATGTTTGTTTGCATTTAATTGCCTTGGATATAATGAATATGTGATATAAATTTGCAGAGAAATTGTGCATGGTTTGATTTTGTCAACTTGAAGGCCGCTATTAGATTTAACAAACATGGAGAGCCCCATTGTAGAGCATGGTATTCTAGGCGAAATTTCATTCTTTAGTAGATTGTTTCTGTGAGTGAATAATTTTCTACACAATTTGTTGATTGAATTCGAATGGTCGATTCACGGATAATATACATTCCAAAGGATCCTCCCAAGTTGATATTATTAATTTGACTATAGTGCTGATTTTTGGTTTCCGAATTCTGTACGGTCAATGCATTATTGTAAGGGGTGTGTGTTTTTCCTTCTTTTTTAAATACCTTCCCTTTTTAGTAAGAAAAGCAATCAATGTAAGATGCTTATAATGTTGTATAGTCTCTTCAGGCACAACCAAGTTTGTTATTTTTGTTGGTGTTTGAGATTAATATGTAAGAAGACTGCTTCTTTAGGTATATATGTATGAGGTATGAAATGTATACCTTATCGGTTCCAAGAGAATTTGCAACGACATGAGTGACATGCTCATCTATTTGGTTGGTGCACTTAGCTCCAAACTGCTCGGCCGTCTGCCATAAAGGGTGGAGTTGGGGATTGACTTCCCCAACAGGAAACACTCGACTGAACACTATTTTGCATCCAGAAAGAATTTTCCCTTGCTCGGCAGCAAGTATGTTTCTAACATCGACTTCGTTCAAGGAATAATGAGAGAAAAAGTTTTGGTGAATTCTCTCTATGACCTAAATTTAAGCACAAACATCAATTTAGATAACAGATTTCGTATTCAGGTCTATATTACACTAAACTACCCTTAAAGCTTATTCATGCAATGAACTCCCTTATACTTGGTTTTAAGCGAGTTCATAAAAAAGAAAAAGAAAAAAACCCTTAAAATCAAAATTCAATCGTTATCTATCTTAAGGTAGAAAATCGCTCATAGTTAAGGGTAGTTTAGTGAAATTTAGCCTTAAAATATGTGAGAGAGAGTAAGAGTCCTACCGCCAATGATGAAGCAAGGGTCCCATCTTCCGGTCTCTCGTCGTGATCGATCTCAAGAAGTGAGGGCCCAAGAAGCCCAAACTGTCGTCTACTACTAGGGAAATATGTGTACCTAAGTTCAACAAATTTGATTGTCAGATAAAATAACAAGGAAACATTACAGCTCCTACTATAAAAAGAACTAACTAAACTTCCAAACTGATGTTTGTTGATTGTACACATCGATAGATTAATGACACAGCACTGTATGTTTGTTAAGCGGATTCTTATGTTTATAAAGATATATTTACTTGCCCAAATACTGCAAATGAAAGAAGAGAATGAAAGTAACAAAATGGTTATAATACCTCTCTACAAGAATCAAGTTGGGTTTGTTATGTGGCCACACCCTCACAGAATCATCTATGATCACCACAGCTGATTCCATACCCAACACTCCATCCAAATCCTTGCTCTTAGGCACCCTCTCATCACTGTCCAAAGATTCATCGTCATCGCCCCTCGAGATCACTCGCCCAGAAAATAAAGTCCCCTTTGGATCCAGAATCTTCGCCATCTCTGTGGCATACAACTTGTTTCCCATTGTGTAAAGATGCAGTTCATACAGCTGACTTGCCTGAATCAATATTTAACTATTTAAGAATGCTATAATGAAAAGGGGCATGCACACTATCTCATTTGATTAAGTTTAGATTTGTTTACCTTCTCTAGAAAGTTCCATACTCCCGGCCTCAACTTGGTCCACATTCCCATATGAGGAAAACGGTAAAGATGCCTCTCTGGTTTCTGTTTGTCTTGTTCTTCCTTCTTCCTCAGAATCTCTTCATGAACTTGATCTACTTCTACAAACTAAAGCACGATATGTTTTTCTGGTAACAACAATTCCTTTTCTAGAGGTGGGGAAAGAAAGTGGAATTCGATGAAGAATCTAGATATATACCTTGGCCGAATTGAGAAGTGTGTGATCCAAATCAAGGACAAGACAAAGCTTACGTGCAGCAAACATTTTCTTTTGTTCTGCTATCCGTCTCTTCCTCTCTTTCTGAATAGCAGCTTTTTGTTGGTCATCATACCCATCTAATAAATCGTCTACATCTCCCCATGGATTCGCCGACTGCGATGCACCATCCTTGGTTCCACCTTGACTAGAAAACACTGGTACAATTTTCTGTTCAATTGGAATTGGTTGCAATGCACCATTACTAGTATTACTTGGAATTGGTTGTGATGCGCCATTACTTGTTTTACTTGGAATTGGTTGTGTTGAGTTCTGAGGCGAAGTGGACATAAGATTAGCAAGATTCTGAAGGTTGTTTGTGAATTGCTGCGAGATATCAGGCGATGGGGTAATTTGAGAAGTTAAAGTGGCTGTCTCTGCTTGTTCTCCTTGCTCACGCACGGTTAAATGATCCTTGATTCCACTAGTTTTGATTGGTTCATATCCCGAGCTCTCAATTTTCTGAACCAAATTGCAATGGAGTATACGCCGAGGGTCACGAGGTTTCATCCGAATCTTCCCCGTATCATTCTGAGCATTCCATTATGAAAGTTTTTAATTCATGAGAACTCTCTCTCTCTCTCAACAAATATTTTATAGATCACAGACGACTTATAGCATATTTGGCAAGGCTTTAAAAGATTTTTGGATTAGATATTTGAAAGCATTATAAGGTATTTTACAACAGAAAGTGGTAGAAGGTGGAAAGCTTGCAAAGGAAGCCCATAAAATCATTAACATGCTAACATAGTTATAAATACATGGTTTACCAAAATAGTTTTATATGCAAAGAAAAGGGAAGCTAACCAAACAATCAATTTTATAAACAATCTATATTAAAGAAAAGGCTCACCGTGGAAGTCGTTTGAGAGAGCATCTGGGGTTTTGCTGCTGGTCGTTGCCCAACTTCCAATGCTGAAGACAGGGCACCAGATAATCCATTGATTGCTTGATTAGCAGATTTATTCTGAGCTTCTGCTTCTATTCTCTGTTGCTCCATTTTAACTAGGTGCATAAGCATTGTAGGGTTCACCGCAAGGTCCTTCAACAGAGTTGGCACCGAAGTAACAGGCGTAGTACCATTCGTCATCGGTGGAACTGAACCACAATTTGACACGTTAAAGTTATTGTTAGCATTCAATCTCCTGTCAGAACCAACTTCTCCAACTACCATATTCCTACTTCCAACTGCTACATTCTTGTTTGGTTGTACCCTGTTGTTTTTTGCTTGAGATGCAACCATAACGGTATCCTCGATCCAGCCACCACATCCATTTGGACCACTTCTTTGCCTTTTCAAGTTATAATCGTCTACCACAGGATCATCAACAGCCTTGTGTTTTCTAGAATTCACTACTTCAGAGTTCATAAACCTAAGCCTCGGATCTCTACTCTTTGAGGAAGCCTTTACCACAAGGTTGGGCTCTAAACCAACCGGTGTGATAGTCTTAACGGGAGCCATATGAGGAAAAGCATTATTAGCAGTGACAACGGTGCTCATAGGTCCAATAGTTCTAACATTACCGCTAACTGAAGCACTGGATACTTCGCCATGACTATCATCATCACCATGACTATCATCATCACCATCGTTGCCATCCTCAGAAGGAGTTGGACTTGGAAGCCGAGTACTCGTAAGTATAGAGTTTTTCCCGTATTTCTGTTGGTAGGAAGAAACTGCCTTAAATGCATCGGTTACATATGGATGAAATATACCATTATGAGTACTTGGGTTCTTCAGGACTGTAGGCTGAGCAGACACAAACCCAATCGGTTTCAGCACGGGCATTGATGGTGCATTATCACGGGTGGGTGAAGGGAGGCTGTCTTCATCGTAATCTTCAAGGAGGTTGAGCAATGGACTAGCCTTTGCAACGTTACCACCAATATAATAGCTGCTTCTTGGATCAATTCTCGGTTTATCAGAAGAAATTCCTGGCCTTTCAGCTTGATAAACCGGACCGTTCACATTGCTTGTTGATTTTCCTATACTAACAGCTTGAGAAGCCAGTGCATGCACAATCACATCTATCTGTTACACAAAAAAGCTCACCCTAAGTTTCTTTTTTCTTAGCAAAGCACCAGGCAACTGTATAAATAATAATCAGAAACAAAAGCTGACCTCTTTCACTTGCTCCAGTGTTAGACATTGAGAATAATTGTTCTTAATGTGAATCAACAACCTAAAAACAAAATTCGGTATTACAGGTTTATTCAAAATCAAATTGGTCAATTTCAACAAGCCTACGACTAATTAAACTAGTTCATTAAATAAATTTGAGCAGAGCAAAACCTTAGCAAATAATCTTTGTTATGTTCGATTCTCATCAAGTTCCCAGCACTAAAGGCCTGAAACATCAAGTATCCAATTTAAGCATTAATTGAAAAATACAAACTTTAAATCAAATTAGTTCAATGGCTTCAGTTCGATCTTACTGAGTAAACTGTTTGAATCCCCACAAATGCCTGCTCAACAAGCACATCAAGGATCGGCCCGTGCCCTTCCGAAAACATTTGCTTCAAGCTTGCAAAACACTTTTGCAATCGCGAACACACTTCTTCAAACGATCTACACAACATAACATTGCCAAAATTCAGTCCTTTTTACCATAAGTTTAAAAAAATTGATTTTTTCTACAAAAAACGAAAAGTTCAAGTGCATCCAAAATGTTATCTTTAGCTTAATTTTAGTTATTCTCTCTGTCTTTCCTGATCATGTCAAACTTACAATTCAGCCTCTTCTACTGTAATAGTCTCTAGGTCCTCTAAAATTACTCCAAATCTCTTATCGAATTCACCAATCTCATCGACTTTCTCTTCAGCTTCCAAATCATTTTCGACCTTTTCAACCTTCTCCTCATTCGATTCCACATTCGTTTCGAGATTCATGGGTTCCGATCCCAATTCAATCTCCCCTTCCTCCAACTCACCCTCCTCTTTCTCAGAATCACCCTCATTCTCCTCAACGTACATCTCAATCTCATCTTCGTCGTCGTCGACCTCCTTCAACGGCTTCACATCGATCCCCAGCGGCTTGTTCTGAACCGCCTGAGCCCAAGCGAACGAGTAAAGATCCTGGTTGTAGTTTCGATGAACGGGATACGTCACCAGATTGCTCATCCAAACCCTAGATCTGGACGAAACCCTAGCGTCCTGCTGCTTGAAATCGTCGGCGGTGATCTCCTTCAGCGACCCCGATGACGAATCGGAGTTCGAGCCCTCGTCGTTCCGATGCTTCGCCATTAGGGTTAGGGTTAGGGTTTCGTTCGCGTTAGCTAATGAGATTAGAGCCGTTTTGTATGAAATCAATACCAAATTGAAGGTCTACGAGATCTGAAACGATTGGTTAGGGTTTCGATTCCTGATTTTGGGCGAGGATTTGAAGAGATCGCCGCTAGATCTGGGAGAGAAAAGGGGGAGAAATTGGGAACGACTCCTTTCGATCGATGGGGTGAGTTCGTGGAGGCTGAGAGAGTTATTTATTTTTAATTCTTAGCTGATTTGAATCGAGGTGATATCGAATCTGGACCGTACACGTCAGCAATGACACCTGTGATCAGCTTTCGTTGATTTATGCGGAAATTTTTCCGATTAAAGCAACAAAAAAGGAACAAAAGAATTGGGACGCGTTGCAGCGTGATGTAATGCACCTGCGGATTTTTAGTTGCGATTTTCTGTTTTTATTTTCCTTATAATTTTGATAAAATTTTATATTTAAATTTTTAATTACAAATTAAGATAGATGTATATCCATGAACATCTCTACAAATTTAGATATAATTTTTTTCGGATCCTTTTTTCAGGGCATATGCATACATTGCATTCATTGGATATAAAAATACCAGCCTTATAACATAGTAGAATGTCATAATATAATGCTAAAATTATTTTAGGGACGCGCTTGGTACATGGAATAAAAGATTACCAGAAATCCTCGCATTTTTGGGAATGGCATGGCTGGACATATAATCCTAAGGAATCTTGCATTAACGTGCTCGGTATACTTTAGTCATTCCCAATAATATACGTATGTGCAACCGTCGAACGGTGGTGAGGCCGGTAGATGGCGGCGAGACCCAAAATGAAGGGCGGGCCAGCCAGCCGGTGGAAAAAATCTGATCAAAGACGAATATGGCGTCGGGTGAACGATCGACGGCGACTGGCGATCGGCCGGCGGCGAACACTCGATCTGTGTGGAGCCGGTCGACCAGCGGATGGCGAGGGAGGCCGGCGGCGGATGGTCATGGCTCATTTCATGTTAGGCGGGAATATTTCGTGGTAAATTATGGTAGACATATGTTTAGGGGAAATAGAAGCTTCATAAAATGAGGCCATTTTATATTTCTTGAAATATCTTTTGCACCTAATAGGCGTGGTAATATTTCATGATAATCTAGCATACCATCTGAATTATCTCCTATCAAACCAAGCAAGCCTAGAATGATCCACGATCAAAATTAATTTTTAGAAACCTTTTGCCTTATGGCTTCCGTCTTTTCTTCTCTTCCTCTCTCGGTCTCAAATTTTTATTTCCTAAGATAAACAAAGTTTTATAGAATTATATATTAACTCATCTAACTCTGTTTGGAACAAGGAGCTTTAAAAGGCTACTTTTTTCCTACATGGACATGAATGTCTTTTTGGTTAATTTTTGGCTTTAGACTGAAATTTTAAGCCATTTTGTAACCAGCTTAACGCAATAAGCTACTATATTTAAGCCTCGATGTAAAGATTTCGGTAGGGTCATAAAGGCTACATGATGGATCTCCTTCAGATGTTATCTTCTATTGATCTGCTGCGATCGCTGATGGACGGTTGAGATTGAGCTGAAGGATTGACCCCTGGAGCGTGTGGATCTCAATGGGTTTTAAGTGGTGGTGGGCGAGCTACCTGCAAAGAAGTCCCGGGATGGTTGTGCCACCGAAGACCCTCCGACGATCAAGTTAGACGGGATATTTTGGCAAAGTAACGACCTAGTGGAGTAAAAAATGGCTTACCTCGATCGTCTAAGAGAGGGGTTTATATCGCGGCAGTAATGGGCAGGCGGGCGCGAGAATCACACCGGCCGTTACGCCCCTGGCGTCACGCCCGCGTGAAAGGCGGGATCCCGCATTAGTGACGAGACATTCTTGTTAATGGGGGATTGTGATGGCGTGGAACGCGGGATCGTGGGCGGCGGATATCTCGCGCGTGGCGAGATTCGAGGAGCCGTGGCGGAGGCGTCTGTGATCGGTGTTGCGGGTCGGTCGAGACGGGACCGACCAAGATGAGCTCGGCGGGAGACTCGGGCACGAGTGGGAGGCCGAGGCATCTTGGTTCAGTGATAGCTCGGAGACGAGCCGGTGGTGGTCTGGAAGGCCACAGTAGGTCGGGGGACTCCTCGGGCCGGATGCCCGAGGTGTGATCCCGATTGAAATTCTTGATATTTTCTTGTAAGTTCTGGTACACGTCATCTGCAACGTGTCATCATCTGGAGAGTCGCCGATATCGAGCCTCATCATTAGCCCCCCACTCTCGTCTCGACTCGTTCCGGGATCGGGTCGAGAGTAGTCTGACCGATCACCCGGGGTGAGCTCTCACTCGAAAATATCGTCGGCGAGCATTCCTGGGCAAAGTGTAGTATTTTCTTGATGACGTCAGCGGATTAGGGGAGAGATCTCGCATTAAAGGGAAAGCGCCGGATCGTGTGTACGTTCGACGAAGCGACAACCCACGTATCTGGTGCTGGTTGGCTGGCGAGACGTGCCACAGGAGTTCCAGCGCCCGAAGGGACGCGTCCAATGTGAGTGTGACAGGTGGAACACTGTGGGCCGCTGGTTGCAAAGCGTTGTTTTGGCGGGAGGAGATCGGAGCCGTAGGATGCGTACGCCGGCAGCTATAAATAGAAGTGGGATCTCCATCAGGGCCCATACCTCATCATAATTTCCTTGTCCTTAGTTGTATTAGCTCGGCGCTCTTCCCCTCAGGTCGGATTCCTTGCGTTTGAACTCCCGAGGACGCCTCCCTTTGATCAGGTTAGATGTCTTCTTCTGAGAAGTATGTAGATGTAGTCCGAGTAGAGTCTAGAGAGTCTTCTGAAGCTTCTTCTTCTGCTTCTGAGTCGGAGTCCCCCCGGAGAGTTAAGGTTAGTAATGTTCCCTGGGGTCGTGCGACGAGGGCGGTCCCCAGAGCACAGGTCGCGGGTGTTCTTGGCGTGTGATCCACGCTGAGGCGGGCGGAGGAGCTCGTCAATATCAAGACCCGCTTCCTCATTCCTCCCGGCTATTCGCTTCGTCTGGCCGAGGAGGGGGAGAGGGCAGTCCACGTATGGGGCAAGGAGATTGCCGTGTATCTGGAAGTCTTTTGGGCCGGGATGCGTCTGCCCTTCTTCCCTGAGGTGATAGCGGCATTGAATTGTTTTGGGTTAGTTCCGGGCCAGCTAGTGCCAAACTCTTGAAGGATCCTCCTTGGGTTCCTGGTCCGATTGAGACTGAGTGAGATCCCTTTCAGCCCGAACCTCCTCGTTTCTTCCCTTTGTTACAAAAAGAACCCCGGCGCTCGCAAGGGCAAGCCGAGCTGGGTATACATTTCCTTTAGAAAGTAACGGGGGGACGCTATCGGGTTGGGGATTGTCGTAGTACTTTCTTCCATTCATGAATGGAAGAAGAAGTTTTTCTTTATTGCGCCGCCCGAGGGTGAGGATTGGCCTATGCCCACCCTGTGGCAAAGGGCCAGCTATCCGTGGGTGAGGCGGTCGAATGATCACGACGCGGTGGCGGTGTCGAAGTGGGAGCCCCTCCCTCGGGTTGATGTGCTGATGTCTGAGTGGGCCCTCAGTTGGGTCGGGCTCAGCCCTGCCGATTACATGGGTAAGTTGGGAGCTCTCCGGCGACCTATTTAGACTTGTGCATTTTTTTTCATTTTTCCTGACATCGCTGACTCCTCGTATTTTTGTCTTATGGAAGACCCATGGATCTGAGCAAGTTCCGGACGGCAGTGGTTGACGTGAAGAAGGGGAAGAAGCCCAGAGGCGTGTCACGACACGAAATATTAGCTCGTGACCAGCACTTGAATCACGCAACGTCTAAAAGCGTAACGGAATTCAAGTAAGCTGAAATCCTGAAATCTAAACCTTTTTAAGAAAATAAAAGAGGTGAAGTTTTTGAAATAAAGGTATAATGAAATTAAGTGTACTTAATTGCAGGGAAAAGAAACATGAATGATGCAAGTGAAATTTACTAGTTTGAAAACATGTTTCGTCTTTTAAAAATTTTGGCAGCACCTCCTTTGTATATTTTGATCCAAAACCACAAATACATAATAAGAATAATGGCATCCCCAAGCGGGAGCTAGCTCTTCGCCAAACGGCGGATCATAACCACACAATACAGTATAAATAAGTATACGACGCCCAACGGCGAAGTTCACCACAAAAAGATAAAGAAATAAGCAAGATATAACCCCAAAAGTGAATATAAAACCCATCGCTCAAATCTCGCAACTACAAGTCTCACTAAGTCTCATCACTTATAAAATTACAACTTTTGATTGATGGAGTTAACTAGATACAATAAGAATATAGATACAAGAGTGGGTACGATACAAATGTCCCACCTACCAATGCAAAACACCCGAATGCAACTGTGTGCTAGCGAAGCCGCTACTGATCCAAGCGGTCAACCTGTAAGAACTGTGGCACAACGGGGTGAGTTGCCAACTCGTGAGTAGAAAAATATCAACAGATAGAAATCGAATAAACAACGACTCCTAGGTCAACTATATCATAAAGGTAATACTATGATATCTTGGGTAACCGGGTCTGTATATGTGCCAACAAGGTAGTCAATACCTATATGCATGTGGATAACATCCAACAGTAATAATCAATGCATGTATGCATGTGGATCTCGTCCACCCATATAATCAATGTATGTATGCATGTGGATCTCGTCCACTCATATAATCAATGTATGTATACATGTGGATCTCGTCCACGTGTCAACCACTGACACAACAACATCATGCATGTAAATATCATAAAAGCATATGTATGAAAATGTGAGGATATAAATCAACATCTGTCCCTTGCAACACCTCTAAATTATGGAACCTGAGTGTCCAGCATCGACACTCGAAACATCATGAAAACTGTGCCCAGCATCGACACGTAAATCCTCATATATCTCAGGCACCACATCCTCAGATCGGCCCTCAGGCGCCGCACACCCTGGTCGGCCCTCATATCCATCTCGCTACTCCGGTCGGTATCCTCCAGATAACCGCCGAGTCTAAATACTATCACCGGTAGGTAGTGCTCTCCTGCCGGGCTCACCGTCTAACATATACGAGTCTTCTTGCCCCGGGGTACCTCACCGGGTCCACCATGTACCCGCAGACGGTGCCTACCGCTTCTCGAATCGGGTTTCACATGCCACTCTCAGAACCGAGAAAACACATGGTGGATGCACTGAAATATTATATCAAGAGAAACCGGGTTTTTAAAACAATACATGCTTTCCTTTGAAAATGCCATGGTTCTCAAATCCAGAAATCTCATGAAAACAACATATCTCAATGTGTAAAAGCGCAAAGCATGATGTATGCGACATATAACAGAAATGTAAGCATATCAATATATCATGCAACATGGAACAATGATATGACATATTAAAGGGAAACCGCTCTTTTAAAATGATTCTAGTTTTTAAAATATAACATGCGGTTCCCAATCTCCCAATAAAACCAGTGATCTATGTAGGTACAATATGTATATGCGCAAGTATAGATGTACCAATGTATGTGTGCACCAATATGGATATACAAATGTGTATATGCGCAGGTATGAATATATCAATGTATATGTGCACCAATGTGGATATACAATGTGTATGTGCGCAAGTATGAATATATCAATGTATGTGTGCACCAATGTGGATATACAATGTGTATGTGCGCAAGTATGAATATATCAATGTATATGTGTGCACCAATGTAGATATACAATGTGTATGTGCGCAAGTATGAATATATCAATGTATATGTGCACCAATGTGGAAGTATGGATGTATCAATGTATATGTGCACCGATGTGGATATACAATGTGTATATCCGTAAGTATGGATGTATCAATGTATATGTGCACCGATATGGATATACAAGTGTGTATATCTGCAAGCATGGATGTATCAATGTAAATGCCATGATGCAGCAAACCTACTGTGTAGTGACATGGCAATTATCGATGATGAAGTGTGTGAGCCGGCAAATCTGTGTGTGTGTAACATACGTATCATCGATAATGGTGCAAGTGTACTAACACAGGTATAAGCAATGCAATGGAAATAATATGAATGCAGCATAAGGTAAATCATATACAAATGCTGACGGGTATACGTATCTAATATGACCGAGTCGGGGAATCTATCAATCGGCATCCCGCCCAACAACATCGCGTACGGCATGATCCATCGTACGACAACCTCTAGTCAAGGGTAAGGATCAATCATCAAGTCAAACTCATCACGCACGGAAAATCATCGTACGTCAGCATTAACTAATAGGGATCCTATCATCCTATATGACAAGTGAGGGTACGGCCTAATATCACACACGGCCTATCATCCATGATTCACAACATTATATATATATATATATATATATATATATATATATATATATACCTATGTCCCAGGTCACATCCGCAATAATCTCATATCAGGGGACCGGCAGGGTATAAATCATCTCGATCGACTCGCATCCGTATACCATCATATCATCATATCATCATGTCATCATGTCATCATATCATCATGTCGGGTTTACATAAACATTCTATCCCTATTATAAGTATAAGTATCTAATCTAACACACACACCCGAACCATACAATCGGATTTTTGAAGAAGCGAATCGTAGTTTTGAAAATAGGGGTTACGGTGTTTTTAAGGAAAAAATATCATTTGAAAATCCGTAACATCCCTCAAGATATATATTTAAAAGATACATACGATTCTTCGGTTTAAAAAACGGTATGGTTCGGATGACGCATCTACATCGACTATCTAGTCCTACAGTACCCTAAACGGCAATATCGCTAAACGTCATCCTATGATAGTAGTAACATATCACTTCTAACTATCCTCTAGTTTCTAATACGGTTTCATCACTATCTCATTCTAACCCTAGTTTCCTAATCTAGGTTTCCTAACCATATGCTATAAATCAGTTTTCCATCAAAACTTTGCGGGGGTGCTATACGCCATCCACCCGACTTCCCCCGTGGATATAAATCCACTCACCTTGCTTCTTGCTTGCCGAAGTCAATGACGCCACGCTCCGTCGCCTCGGAATCCACGCGAAGGTACCTACAATAATCAACAGTCGCAATACGTATTAAAATCGAATCCGGAAAACCGATACGGCGCACGGTGCGCTCATAGGTTAGAACCTATGTCCTACACGTGCAAAAACAATCAAACAGCCCTTGTTGTCGATGTACAAACATCCAACAACCCAATACAAATCCAAATATCAAGAATTAACATTTCAAAATACAGAAATCATAGCCAAAAACACCCCAATGTGCTCCCAGATTTTACCCTAAGCCAAATTGGTCAATTCTGCATATATGGAGGGCCTAATTTACACCAAAATGGACCCCAGAACAAATACGAAGCCATTCCAACCTAGTCTGGCTGCAATTTGCGGCCAGATTTAATTTATCTGCGGCATGGGTGCAGGGGATGGGGCTCAGGTCTTGGTGGTAGCTTCCTAGATGCCTGCACGACTCCCAGTAATTGCAAAATCATTTCTAGTGTCCCCAGGTTGCTCCAGATACCAAAATACCCTCACAAATCACACATTTATCCGATGTCGGGGTTTCTAAATCCGTGTTTTGGGTTTTTTAAGTTCTGGTCCAGGTCATTAAACAGCACCCAAGTCTAGTTAACAGCCACTAGGCATCACCCAATTTCAAACAACACTCAAACCTTCACTAGTAATTTCATACATCGCTAGATGCGTTCTAATTTAAACCGAAATGCTAGGAATTCAAACTAAACTAACATAGAAAGAGATATACCTCCCATGGCAACCCAAGAAAACCCTAGCTCGACCAAAGTCACCAAAATCGAAATTTGCTTGGTCCAATGCGTAGAGGGTGAAGAGGGGATTAATTTTTGTGAAGGGTGTGTAGGGTTTTGGGGCTTATTAGGAGATAGATCTAGGGATGGAAGGGGAGGGTTGTGAGCTTGAGGAGATGAAGGAGAGAAGATGAAAAAAGATGGGGAAAGGAAGTGGCAGCAGCAGCCCCCCTTCTCTCTCACAAATTCACATACTCTCTCTCTCGCATAATCTACCTAACCTAATCATTTTGTCCCTTTTGACTTTTTCTTTTTCGTTTTTCTTTTCTCTCCACCAATAAACCATAACACAAATGAAACAGCACCATGGAATAACATGTAACATGTCATGGTGCACTAGCCATGAAAAGCTGTAGAAATATGGATTTGGCTTTAATCGCGATTAGCAGTGCACTAATCAGATTTTTATCAAAACCGCATATTATAAATTTTACAAATGCCAAATTCTTTAAATATATATTTAAATGAATAAATCATTTTAATTTCCATTTATTTAACAATTATTGGTATATATTTATACCCTTTTTCGAAAACCCCAATTTCGCAAATCGGGCAGTTTTCGGGAAAAATATTATTTTAATATTAAATTCCAAAAATGATATTTTATATTTTTCTGAAATGTTACAATCTTCCCCCCTTAAATAAATTCGGTCCCCGAATTTAAATTTAAACCCCCAAAATCTAAAACATTTCAATAATCGGCTCAAACAACGGGGCTCCGAAATCATGGAAAACGCAGAAATAACACAGCGCGTCAAGTGCGCATGAAAACGAGTACAAAACTCAAAACCGAACTCCGTCAAGCGTCATGCAAATTCTCGTATTTGCACGCATATCCTCGGAGTTACAATAGAGACGCAGATCTCGAAATCCACTACTGAAATCCAATATACACTAGTCAAATACTATAATACGTGTATAGTACGCATCTTTGAAAACTCCAAAATCTGAATAAAATACATGCAAAATCTTTTCTAAATCTCCACGGGAATGCGTAACTCACGGCATAACTAACGGACGCTCATTTTAAAATAATAATATATGTCCATATATGCTTTCCTAAATACACGTTCCGTCATTTTCAAAATATCCCAAAAGGTTTTCCTTTATAAACGTTCGTGTCGCTCACGGACACGTAGAAAATAGCGAGGCTATAGCTCCTTTTGAAAACCCTTTTGGTAATCTATTAATGCATGCAGAGTACTCAGGTACTGTCCTCGGATCAGTCCTGTTTGGCTACTACACAATATAGTGCTCAACATGAAAACAAGTGCTCAAAAGCAAAATCAGCCTCAAAAAGCGTATCAAATAATCACATACGTCTGGTGCGCATGGAAATCAAATCTAAATACAGGTGCCACAATATGCACAAAAGCCCAAAACTACGTGCAACGGGTGTGCATGAAAGCATCTGTCCAGTGCAACGGGTGTGCACGACAACAATATCAAGTGCATCTAAAATGCACTAAAATCTCAATTCAATGCATCCGGTGTGCATAGAATCGCATCTCATATCATGCGCCCAACATGCGCGAAAATCCAAATCAGTGCATATGTCCCGCACGAATGAAATCGCATCCAATATGCATGGAAGAAATCTAAATCAAGAGCATCCGACATGCACGAGTAAAATCTCACTCAAGTGCACCCGATGCGCACAAAATCCAAAATCAAGCGCCTAATATGCGCAAAAATCCAACCAAAGTGCGTCGGGTCCGTAAAAGCATATAGTGCATAGCATGCACGAAAACGAACGGAAAGTGCCAACGCGCACGAAAATACAACTCTGGTAAAACGAATGCTTAAGGATATAAATCGGGGGCAACCAAGGTACAGAGTATAAATCCAGTGTGACAAACGCATAGATACCCGTCCGGTGCAACAAATGCAAGAAATGCAATCTAGTCCAACCAATGTGCGAAATACGAATCTGGTGCAGCAAATGCACGAAATATAAATCAATAACTCAAACGCATAAAAAGCAACACCGAGTACACCAAGGTGTATAAAATCGTAAACGTGTGCAACTGCGTGCACAAAACACATATCAATGCACTGCAAGCACATATAAGCTATACCGACTGCAGAAATCAAATCATCCGTATGAAATCCATGAAATCATAAACACATTCTACGAAGGTACAAAATCAACATCAAATGCAATGGATAGGCACAAATCGCAAATCAACACAACGGTGTATATAAAATACATATCAGGTGCGATAGCTATGCGCAAAATGTAAATACTCAGTAGGTGTAGCCATGGTGCACGAAATCAATATCAGGAAACTCGTCATCAAAACTCAAATCCAAGCAATATAAGCGTGATACTCGGATCACAACGCAAATCGCAACAAAGGATATCGAGGTACACCTCCTATAATGTCGAAAAAAAATAAATCGGTGCGCCTAAAAACTGGCAGGGAAAGAACATCCGCTCGCCTCCCACTCACGGCCTGGCGTCCTCTGTCTCTGGGTCCTTATCTGCTCTGTGGATTACCAATCTCGCAATCCATCGGCTCATCGGCCCTGTCAGGTGTGCTAACGGGGACGATTCCGTTCTGGTACTTCTCTGGTCATCTCTCGGTCAATCATCACGACCACTCGTAAGGCAGCACGTCACTGGCGTCGGCCTCTGTCTCTCTGAATACACGTGACACGTCTGATCCTGGGTGCAATTCTCATTGCAGCAGTGTCCTGGAAGGAATCCTGCTCAAGGTTTCTTCCGATCTTGCCTATGCCGAACTGTACGGATGCCGGTACTCTTACATAACCCTTTCTCTTTTTCTGGACATCTGCGTGTTCCGCACACATTTCCTCGGAAACTGGCCGTATCCCAACGCCTCTGTAAGCATATCAGGTCTCTAGTCTCGACGGGGAGTAATGACAGCTCGTCAGCGTCTCGCACGAACCTCTGGTTCCACTTGTCTTTATCGTCGTCCACTGTGACATCACGCTATGCTATCTATGCACTGCAACTGTTCTCGGGCACGGTCAATCCGAAGTCTCTCACACGGACTCGAAGTCATGAACTCGGTATCTTCATCACTCGGTAGAAGATATCTGGCCGAACACGTCCTTGGGAACTCGTCCCAACCATCGAAGGAATACTCAATATTCGTCCGTCCTCGATCAACTCACAACGCATCTGGGTGAGGTCCTCCGTCCAAAGCTTGTCAGCTTGCTGATCTCTTATCACATGGTATCCGGTCGGCGTCAAACTTTTCGATCGAGTCATCAAGGTCCCAAAATTTCCCGAAGGCTCAATACCTGAGCACAGTCTAAAAATATCTGGTACATACCACAGCACCTCTGGACCAGCCGTAGAAAAGCAAACCCAAGCCTCAATGATGGCACCGCTAAACTGCTACAAACCCTATGGTTCAAAGCGGTTCCATGGTCATCATGTCGAGTTAGGGTTTCATTCTTCTAGAGGGTCCACAGAATTACCTGCATGTTCCTCCAAACACTTTAAACTTAGGAAAATGGGTTTCTGACACTCGTTCGAACCTTTTAGCTTCGCCTGTACAACATGTGAATATCCTTCGCCCGCATGCTAAACATTGCCTCAATCCTCCCGGAAAGGCGATACATCAGCGATCGTCTCTAGATCGGTCTGCTCTAGGTCTGAGTAAGATTCTCTCCACGCTGGAAATCTTCAACTCAACTGGGCCTGCGTCGGCGCATCAATCTGACGAATCACTTTCATCTCTCAAATTGGGGTAGACTAGCTATCATCTGTCGCTTTTCTTCCTGGAAGCTCCGGCGATCTTAGCTTGTAAGCTCTGGAAGCGATATCCCATCATCTCAGCAACCGCTGGGTCACCTGTCTGTACGGTAGGCGACATCATAATTTCTGAGGTATGCTGTACATCAACAGTCCTCTCGCAACTGGCAGCTCTAGCAATGGTCCGATCATCCGGTGTAAAACCAAACACTCGCCTCAACAGGAGGTCACAACACCACACTACATCGAGACGTTCCCATGTCACCAGAAAACACAATGGTCAGCCCTCGTACCAAACGAGCTCGCCCTGACTGCAACACTAGCAGCAGCTCAAACTGCGCTCAAACTATGGTGATAGGAACCTCAATCGAGTATCGAAGAAAGCAGATCAACGGCATGAGAGGAAACGACAGATCCAGAATGGATACATGATCATAAGAAGGAACAGCATCAATGAAAGTATGATCACGAAACTAATAGGATTGAGGATCTCAAATGGATGTATAATCATGGATACGAAGAGAATCACTGGTCTCAAAAATATGTACATCCTAAGGTTTCTTAGTGGAGTATCGTATCGTAAATATACCGCAGAACATACGTACGGTACGTCACTCTACACAAGCTACCTACTCCATCAATCAGGGTCAGCCTAAGAAACGAAAGTTTGGGTCTAATACCTCCCCGTTCAAGTCTAAGTTCCGTAAGGTAAAGCTTAGGTTTTGAAATACATACCCGCCCTAGACTCCGCATAGTCAAACATAGACTCGAACAAAGGTTAAACCTAGCGCTTTGATACCAACTTTGTTACAACTCGAAATATTAGCTCGTGACCAGCACTTGAATCACGCAACGTCTAAAGGCATAACGGAATTCAAGTAAGCTGAAACCCAGAAATCTAAACCTTTTAAAGAAAATAAAGGAGGTGAAGTTTTTGAAATAAAGGTATAATGAAATCAAGTGTGCTTAATAGCAGGGAAAAGAAACATGAATGATGTAAGTGAAATTTACTAGTTTGAAAACATGTTTCGTCTTTAAAAATTTTGGCAGCACCTCCTTTGTATATTTTGATCCAAAACCACAAATACATAATAAGAATAATGGCATCCTCAAGCGGGAGCTAGCTCTTCGCCAAACGGCGGATCACAACCACGCAATATAGTATAAATAAGTATACGACGTCCAACGGTGAAGTTCACTACAAAAAGATAAAGAAATGAGCAAGATATAAACCTAAAAGTGAATATAAAACCCATCGCTCAAATCTCGCAACTACAAGTCTCACTAAGTCTCATCGCTTATATAATTACAACTTTTGATTGATGGAGTTAATTAGATATAATAAGAACCAATTCAAAACACCCGAATGCAACTGTGTGCCAGCGAAGCCGCTACTGATCCAAGCGGTCAACCTGCAAGAACTGTGGCACAACGGGGGTGAGTTGCCAACTCGTGAGTAGAAAAATATCAACAGATAGAAATCGAATAAACAACGACTCCTAGGTCAACTATATCATAAAGGTAATACTATGATATCTAGGGTGACCGGGTCTGTATATGTGCCAACAAGGTAGTCAATACCTATATGCATGTGGATAACATCCAACAGTAATAATCAATGCATGTATGCATGTGGATCTCGTCCACCCATATAATCAATGTATGTATGCATGTGGATCTCGTCCACTCATATAATCAATGTATGTATACATGTGGATCTTGTCCACGTGTCAACCACTGACACAACAACATCATGCATGTAAATATCATAAAAGCATATGCATGAAAATGTGAGGATATAAATCAACATGTGTCCCTCGCGACACCTCTAAATCATGGAACCTGAGTGTCCAGCATCGACACTCGAAATATCATGAAAACCGTGCCTAGCATCGACACGTAAATCCTCATATATCTCAGGCGCCGCATCCTCAGATCGGCCCTCAGGAGCCGCACACCCTGCTCGGCCCTCATATCTATCTCGCTACTCCGGTCGGTATCCTCCGGATAACCGCCGAGTCTAAATACTATCACCGGTAGGTAGTGCTCCCCTGCTAGGCTCACCGTCTAACATATACGTGTAGGGTTACTAGGCACTGTCATAAGGTTCTACAAGGTATCAACCATGCCAAAATCAAATTTTTCAAGTGCCGAACAACCCTAACCAAGATCTTAGACTAGAGATTAGGTGAAACAATAGCAAGTAAACAACTTTACTTCTAAGAGTTTGGGATTACAACCTTTGTAGTCCGTTCCTTCACTTCATAAGCTCCATGTTGAGGTCCCTTCGCCGCGATCATCATGTACCCGGACTTTAGAGAGGCTCTATGAAGAGAAAGATGCAAGCTTGCTTCCGATCTTCGATAACAAAGATGATCTACCTTGAAGAAACTCAAACCCAAGCTCTTGCTTTGCTAATCAAGTATTAACAAAGCAAACACCCTAATCTAAGCGGCTAGAATAGATGAGGATGATGAAGTAGGAATTTAGCTCTCATTTGTTTTCAATTTCTCACTCATTTTCATCACATTAGTAAAAAGCTAGAAAGCTTTTCTCCAAGGAAGAAGAAGAAGAAATCACTTTGTGATGAATAATGAAATCTCTTGTGAGGTTAGAAAAGCAACTATGGCTTAAGTATGAAGACTTAACCCATGTGAAGAATTAACTATGGTTAAAGGGTTGGGTTGGGTTAAAGAAATATCTTTGCAAAATATCAAGGTCAAAGTCAAAGCTTCTTGAAGCTTCATGCAAGCTTAACCCTAATCCAAACCCTAATCATATTTAAACTCCACAAAACATGTTGCATTTTTAACCCTAACTTGTTACAATATTATATATCACATATACAATATTTATTGTAACAAAATAAAATAATACAATTAACATATATCACATATATATCAATGTGTTACCCGAGTGAGAAAAAGAATCTTTAAGTGAGCTTATATTAGTTAATGTAATTTAATATATCAAATATATAATTATACATTAAATTATCGAATCAACACTTAATCCGATAATCCGGCTATTTCACAAATAACCGACTAATATAATCTGTATCAGTCCATCGAATCAACACTTGATCCGATGACCCGGCTATATCACATATACCCGGCCGATATCTCATATCGCAAGAATCTAATACAGTATCACATACACGTATTATTCTCGGTCCCGCACATATCACATATGTGCTCCTACTCCGTTTTGCCTGAGCCAGAAAACCTCTGTGTAGGACTTTAAAGAATCGCCAATACACCGGCAGTAGGTGATGATCATATCAAACACCCACAAGTTGCAAGCGGTCAGCTAAACGTAACAGCTACCCAGGTATTAAGCGATCAAAAGATCAACAAGAAAGACTTTACATTCTCCTGCGAATCCAATCAGTAACACTCCCGTACAGTCCGGTCTCTTCGTCTGATATGTCGCATATCTTGCCTAGGGGTGGTAAACGTCAGACCCCAGTAGCTTGATAAGTCGTGTCGATATGAGGTCCATAACAGTTCGAGAAACTACTGATAACACTTACCAGTAAATCTCAGCAACCCTGGCCAGGGATTTCCAGTTATAGCCAATCGAACACAGCGCAACATCAACTCCCTATACCGGGAGAGACGAAACCCCTCCTATCGCTCATTGCCTCCATGTAATTCGGGACTGTACCCAAAAGCCACCGTTTTGTACGCCCTTTTGTACGTGGTATGATGGAAATCAAAGCACAGTGGGAATCACACAAGACTCTATGACGATCTCGGGTCTACAGACTAACCTGTACCAGTGTCACCAGAGAACTGCCATCTGATGTGAGGTATAATACCATCTGGGAGTTCTCGGCGAGTCCGTCCAGTGTACCCAGTCTCCACTGAGCACCCGTATACCTTCTCTGATGTCAAACACCAATGGATATGGGATCATCCATCACCCATCATATGGGTCAAGAAGTGCATACGCTAGTCTACTCTGGAGTATCGATGCCCCGTCTCGGTACTCCCACGACTAGGAACATTTGAAGGATGTACTTGGCGACTAAACTGTCCCCACTAGTATGATCCGCATCATAGTCCTGGTAGTCAAGTACTCATCCTAAGGGCTTTATCAACATGTAACATAGAGACAATCAGAGTACATGTTAAGATAAAGAGTAACCAGATAGCATACCATCATGTCGAGCAAGAAAGTCCTCCCTATATATGTCCAAGCATCCACTATAATATACATCGTATGTACAGTAATGGCCTCTAGGGCATACATATAACTAACAATCTCCCACTTGCACTAGAGCCATCTGTTGTGGTATCGCATACCCAACAATCAGCTGTGGTTGAAGTATCTCATACTTAACCATCCCATAAAAGTCTCTACTGGGAATTAGGCCTTTGTGAGTGGATCCGCGCCGTTGTCCTCTGTGTCTACTCTCCTAACCTAGATCTCCCTGGAGATCAACCATCTCCATGATCAGGCGATACTGCCTAAGAATATATCTGGATTTCTGATGGGACGGGGGTTCCTTGGCAAAAACCAAAACTCCATTGTCACACAATGGTAGGAACGAAGTTCATCTCATGAACTAAAATATATCCAGACTGCCTCTTTGGTAGTATCCTTGGTAACGATGTATCTTGCCTTTACTCGTCTAGTAAGTTACGATATCTAGCTTGGAACTCTTCCAACATACCGTCCCTCCACTGAGGGTAAAGACAATGCCTGCGACTGACATTCAGTCGTCCTTACCACCCTGGAACCATTCCAGTGATTCTCCCCAGGATCGATTGATACCATCTCACTACAACTAGTGAGAATCCTAACATCCAATTAGATTTATCTCATAGATCCAAAACCAGGATTTAGGAGATATCACTTTGATCCTATATAGAGAATCCTTGTGATAAGAGGAGATTGGCCGAGCGTAGCATAGGAAACTCTTTCCCTATCAAGAGTATGCCATCTACGTACAATACGAGGATCACCACCATACTCTCTACTACCCTTTTATATATACAAGGTTCATCTACCATTTTGATGAAGTCAAACTCTTTGACTACCACATCAAAACAGACGTTCCAACTCCGCGATACCTGCTTTATCCCATAAAGCACCTTGCACACGTTTCCGCTGCTCCCACTGTTTACGAAGCTTTCTGGCTGTGTACTTATAGACACTCTCTTCTAAATCACTATTTAGAAAAGCAGTCATGATACCCAACCGCCAGATATCGTAGTTATGGTATGTAGCAATTGCAAGTAGGATCTGGATGGACTTAAGCATAGCTTTGAAAGTCTCAACTTTTCCATGTACACCAAGTAATCTTCTCAAGATATACTTACTTCTGATGGGGATTTAACCCTTCAGATAAAGCAACCAAAGTCCATACTTTGTTGGTGTATAAGGATTCCATGTTAGATCGCATTAGCATCCAGCCATTCTTACAGAGTCCCACTCCTGATGGCCTGCTCGAAACAAGTTGGGTCATCATCTCATGATGCAATCCTCGCTCCCACTGTCATAGAGAAAACCGAAGTATCTCTCAGATGGGTGAGGAACCCTACTAGATCGGCGGAGAGGCTGAGGTTTGTTGGAAACTATTGAATCCTTTGGTTCTACCAAATCATCAGCTGCAATTTGTATAGCTGGAGCTTTTTCCAGTTCTATCTCATTACCACTAATTTCTTCACAAGAAATTCCCTTTCACAAAGGTGGCATGCTGAGAAACAAAACATCTTTTGTTCCTCGGTTTGGTAGAAGATATTCCCTTACGAATGCTTGGGATATCCAACAAACTTCCACAGAACCGACCTTGCCTCGAGCTTGTTTGGATTATGCTTTTAGACATAGGCCGGACAACCCCAAATCTTAATATACTTAAGATATGGGCTCTTCCCATTCTATATCTCATATGAAGTGGCAGGCAACTGATTTGATTAGAACCCTATTCAATAGGTATGCAGCTTCTCAAGTGCATAACTCCCAAAAGGAAATAGGAAACTCAATAGTACTCATCATAGAGCGCACCATATCTAATAGGGTGTGATTGCTCCGCCCTGATACACCGACGTGCTGTGGTGTATACGGAGGAGTAATGCTGAGAGAGAATCTTATTCTCCTTTAGAATAGTCCAGGAATTTCGTGCTCAAGTATTCTCCTCCCTGATCACATCAAAGGACATAATACTTATACCCGTTTTGGTTCTCTACTTCTAACTCATATTCATTGAATTTCTCAAAAGGTTCAGACTTGTGTTTCAACAGGAACATATGTCCGAACCTTGAGAGATAATCAGTGAATGTAATGAAGTATAAAGAACCGGTCCTGGCATATGTAGACAGGGGATCTTACATACATCATCATGTATCAATCCCAAGAGTTCACTAACTCTTTCTCTGTTTCCAATAAACAGAGCTGTGGTCATCTTATCTTTGTGACATGACCGGCAAGTTTCACAAGATGTAAATTCAAATAAATTTAAATATGCATCTAAATGTAACTTCAGCTAGTCGGGTCTTATTGATATGACCTAGTCTACAATACCTCAAGAAGGATTCGTTCATTTCTGAACTCTTCCTCTTGTGCGCGTTCTGTACGTTAAGAACTGTAATTTGATTTAGAACGTATATGCTTTTAGATAACGTGCCTGAACCGATCAACTCTTGATATAGGAAATGTTCAAAATATTATCCAACATTACAAAATTATATCCTTCTTTACTAATAAAGAGACTGATATGATGTTGTATATCAGGTTCGGTATCTAATAACATTCGTTCCAAATCAATGTATTGGTAATACAGGGTATAACTGCCAACAGACTTGGTTTGCAACAATTGCACCGTTTCCAATTCTTGAAACTTATCATCCGTTCTCAGTTCTCTACCTATCTGTAGCCCATGTAATAGATTACATTTGCGGGATCCTGATCCGGTATCTCATACCCAGGACGTAAAGGATACTGAGAAACAGTTCTCGGTAATGAACACACCCGAAGAAGATGCATCAACATGTACTTTCTTCGTTTGGGCGGTACGGGAATTCTGGTAATCCCCAATTTCCTGCTCGGTCTTATAACATTTATAAGTTGGAGCGGGACCAACGTTCTCTAGCGCAGTATAACAAGCTGGTTCGGTCAATACATCCGTATTATTATCTTGATTAAGGCGTGACATGGTCGCTACCAGGAGAGAGAGAGAGAAGAAAACACTCAGCGTGCGCTTTTACACGAGTAGATTGGTTATCAATTTATCTAATCAGGATGGCTCCCACTGTTTTAGTTAAATCTTCCTTCAAACCCTAAAAGGAAAGACTAGCCGGGATTAATTACACCCTGCAAGTTCGCCAATCTTTCATCCAGGCTAGTGCCGGTACTTTGAGGGAGGTTCCCCATGCTTTCGTACGGACCTAATTAAAGTAAACCTTGTTTTCCCAGGGGCGTAACCCCGTTAACACCTTTCTAGACACCTACTTGATCGGCTAATTGTAATGTGTAAAACTCTCCCAGGAGTAACTCTTACTCGCAGCGGGTATCGGGATCCAACTATCTCATAGAAGTGTTGGAGATAGTGCCCTCAGAGTCAATTATTGGATCACAGGCACGTGATTGCAATGATTGAGGGAGGACCTGTCCCAGTAGGACAGTCTTACTCAAGATGATAGTATGCTATCTGGTTTATCTTTATCATCGTGTACTGCTTTAGGTGACCTTACGAGTCGCTATTACACGTTGATAGAGCCCCTAGGATTCTTGCTTGACTACCAGCAGTATGAGGGTGATCATATACGTGAGAGCTGGAGTCTATAAGCACATCCTTAAAAGGTCCCTAGTCGTGGGAGTTTCGAGACAGGGCATCGATTCTCCAGAGTAGACTAGTGTATACAGTCGAGACCCCGACGAGGGGCGGTGGCCGGTCTCACAAGCCACTGGTGTCAGTTGGTTCACCTAAGATGTATACAGGTGCTCATTGGGTTATGAGTACACCGGACAGGACTCGCCGGGAACCTGCTAGTTGGGATTATACCAGACGTCAGATAGCAGTTCCCTGGTGACATGTGTACATGTTAGTTCATCGACCTGAGATCGTCATTTGTCTCGTGTGAGTTCCCACTGTGCTTTAATTACTACCCTACCACGCTCAAAGGAGACGTGCAAACAGGTTTTAGTTGGGTACAGTCCCAAGCCACATGGAGGCAGTGAGCGGATCTGCAGGGGTTCGTCTCTCCCGGTATTGGGGGTGAGGGCGCTGTGTCTAGGAGAGCCAGTACATGAAAAGTCCTTGGCCAAGGCAGGAGATTTACTGGTAGGTATTCCAGTAGTATCTCAGGGTGTTCTGGGCTACACTCCGACACGACTTGTACCGCTTTTGGGGGTCTGACTTTTACCAACCCCTAGGCCCGCCATGCGATGCTCATAGACGAACGGACCGGACTGTACGGATATTGTCACTGACAGGCTCAGTAGGGTGTCAGGATGAGTTCGCTCATCGACGTTCCTTTTGGTCAATAGCTGGTGGCCCGTCACGTATGGCTGATACCTCTAACGTGCTTGTTAGTTGTATGTATGCCCTAGAGGCCAGTATTGTACAGATTATGTATATTATATTGGATGCTTGGACATATATAGAGATGACTTTCTTGCTCGACATGATAGTATGCTATCTGGTTGCTCTTTATCTTAACATGTACACTAGTCTCTTTATACTGTCTTATAGTTACATGTTGGTAAAGCCCTTAGGACTTGTACTTGACTACCTGGACTATGATGCAGATCATACTAGTGGGAACATGGTAGTCCATAAGTACATCCTTCAAGGTCCCTAGTCGTGGGTGTATCGAGATGGGGCATCGATATACCAGAGTAGACTAGCGTATACGCTTCTCGACCCATGTGATGGGCGATGGATGATCCCATATCCATTGGTGTTTGACATCAGAGATGGTATACGGGTGCTCAGTGGAGACTGGGTACACTGGACGGACTCGCCGAGAACTCCCAGATGGTATTATACCTCACGTCAGATGGCAGTTCTCAGGTGACACTTGTACAGGTTAGTCTGTAGACCCGAGATCGTCATAGAGTTTTGTATGATTCCCACTGTGCTTTGATCTCCACCTTACCACGTCCATGAGGGCGTGCAAAACGGTGGTCTTTGGGTACAGTCCCGAGTCATATGGAAGCAATGAGCGATAGGAGGGGTTTCGTCTCTCCCGGTATTGGGGGTAGATGTTGCGCTGTGCTCGATTGGCCGTAACAGGGAAGTCCCTGGCCAGGGCTGATCAGAGATTTGCTGGTAAGTGTTACCAGTAGTTTCTCGACCCGTTATGAGCCTCACATCGGCACGACTTATCGGGTTATTGGGGTCTGACGTATACTACCCCTAGACTTGATATGCGACGTATCAGACGAAGAGACCGGACTGTATAGTAAGTGTTACTGGTCGGATTCGCAGGAGTGTGAGCGGGCTAGCTCGTCGATCTTCTGATCGCTCAATACCCGGGTGGCCGTTACGTTTAGCAGACCGCTTGCGGCTTGTGGGTGCATGATATGATCATCATCTGCTACCGGCGTATTGACGAGTCTTTAGAGTCCTACACAGAGGTTTCCTGGTTCAAGCGAAACGAAATAGGAGCGCATATGAGATATGTGCAGGACCGAGAATAATGCGTGTATGTGATACCGCATTTCATTCTCGCGATAAATGTTTCGATTGGTTATATTTGATATGACCTAGTTATCGAATCATTGATTCGATAAATCGATACATTGAATACTAGTCGGTTATGTGCGACATGACCGGATCATTGAATCAAATGTTGATTTAATGATTTAATGTATAATTATATATTTGATATATTACTTTGCATTAACTAGTATTGGTTCACTTTATACGGATTTTCTCACTTGATGCACATAGTATATGTGATATGCTTTTGTGCACTTTTTTTGTATCATGTTTGATGATACTTGATCATTTAGTTAAGTATATAGAATTAATCCATGGTTAATTTGATAATTAGGGTTTTTGCATATTCATTTATTTATTTATTTGTTTATTTATTTATTTGGAAAAGATAAAGATAAGAATGGTGGCTTTCTTTGTCATTAGTTGAAGCTTCATGAAGCCTTGACTTTTGTAACCATCCTTATCTTCATGCTTAACCCTAACCCATCCAATTGACCATGGTTAATTCTCTACACTTAACCCTAGTTTGAGTTATGATAAGTATTTGATTTTCTATTTCTTTTAGATAGAACTTATCATAACCATCATCTTCTTCTTCTTCTTCAAGCTCAAGGTCCATCAATGGCAACTTGAGTTAAAGTGAGATAAATCCAATTCTAAAGTGAACCCACCTCCTATTTCTTCACCCTCTACCTCTTGCCAAGTGGTTTTGGATGTTTTCTTCACAAGTTTCACTACTTGGTGAAGTCGGAGCTTGAACTAGTGCAACCTCGACGTAGATCGTCTTTGACACGAAGCCGTCGAACTATTCCGCTCACTTCTCCGATGAAGCCGTCGCGAGAGTCCGAGGTTCGTGATGGACAGCGAGGGGACGACCACATGGAGCTAAGCAAGTGGATATCCGGATCTACAAAGGTTGTAGTTTCCGACCTTTAGTTTATTTGCTAACTAGTTTAGTTTTTCGCCTAGAATTCTAGTCTACGATCCGTGTTAGGGTTTCTCGGCAC
Organism: Agapanthus africanus; assembly: GCA_030015575.1. NCBI lineage: Eukaryota > Viridiplantae > Streptophyta > Magnoliopsida > Asparagales > Amaryllidaceae > Agapanthus > Agapanthus africanus. The sequence continues at coordinate 209,551,116 of CM057350.1, forward strand.
CAATAATTTTTTAAATTGGCATGTTCGATGCCTTGTGAGACCTCTATAGGATGCCTAGGAACCTTTCACTGGTATCAGAGCCTAGCTACAGCCTTAGTCGAAGTCTAGACGCGATTTGAAGTCCGAACGAACCCGAAACACCAAATCTATAATGCTCTCTGTACATTTTCTAAAAACCGGGATTTTTCCAGATTAAAAATGCCTAAAAAATTCAGCAGGAATATCTAAGAGTTATGGTGAAACACGATCTCTTGATTCATCTAAACTGGCGCGGAAACGCGGCAGAAGCATGCCTTCTGCCGCGCTTCAGCGGCCCACTGTTCACTTTGTACTATTTGTGTTGCACAGTAATTCATCATTTCTGTTGCTGAGTTTTATGGGAATTTTTAATAATTATTCAAGAGTTGAATTTTCTGGGATGCTTTGGGGATTCGGTGTTTCGATCGAGGTATCAAATTTCGTCTTTGTGGCTTTCCGGATAAATTTTAGAATATGTTAAAAAGTTCGACCGGATATAAATACCCAATTTTTCCCCTGTCGGGAAATTTCCAAGTGTTGGATTTTTCCGTAGTTTAACGACGTTCTAAGTAGTGCAAGTAACGCGATGGACCCTCTAGAAGACAACAAACCTTAACTCGATTATGTGACCGTCTTGAACTGCCCTTTGAACCTTCGGGTTTGGGACAGTACGGCGTGCCACATGTGAGGCGTTGGCTTGACCCTTCTACGGCTGGACCGTCGGTACTGAGGCACGAACTGAATGTTGTTAGACTTATTTCATGTGTTGAGCTGTATCGGGAAAACTTGGATATTCGACTGTTCGATCGGAAAGTTTAACATTTTCTGTTTATCTGGAATGTGATACAATAATTGGAATTCACAAGTAGTTATGAGATAACTGAATGAATGTTATAAATCTAGCAATTTAGTCCCATATTTTATTGAAAAGAGTTTTCGATAATGAGACTAAAATGCGGGATTTATATCTGTTAGGCATGCGATGTCTAAAGAAGTTGCGGATTCCAACTGTTGTAGTTTTACACTTTCTTTTCTGTGACCGTAAGTGTAGTATGTTCGTATCGCCGGTTTCGTTGCTATACGTCAACGACAATTGGGGTATGCATACTTACTTACGTTGATGACATGTGATGTTATGTGTTGCTGTATATGTTATATTGGATCGTCGTGTTCGAATAGCCGGGGGGTTTTTATATGAGATGAGTGTTTTTTCATTTTCATTCATGTAAAAACTTGTATGTAATATTCTTTCATTTGGGGCACTTCCAGGTAGCGGAAGTTGTAACCTTTGTATATTATTTACTTTTCCGCATTAGGATAGACCCAAGGAGGGGAGCACAAGTAACCGGGTTCTGGGGTCCAGTGGGAGACCAACTCGAGGAGTCGAGTCCGGGTCTCCTAACCCTAGAATTGGCAGGGTTGCTTGCCGCTCTCGTAGGGGTCTAGGGGTGTGGGATTGGCTATTCATCACGACCGTGGAATCCGTGTTTTATACTGGCTCGTATTGAAAACACGGACGTCCTAGTATATCCAATATTTCATATGTTTATTCTGCTGCAATATCTGTGTTGTGATTCTGTGATGGATATAGTATATAGTATATATGATATATTATATAGACGTTACTTATGTTTTACACCCGCGCTAGCCCTGCCCTGCTCTGTCGTTAGTTACCTAACCTAACGGTGCACGAGGGGACATCGAGGCGAATGCGGATGGCATAAGTGTACGTCATATCTATCTGTGATGTTTAGGTATTTAAATGATGGGACTTCATTAATGTGATTAATGAAAGATAAGAAACCTAAGATGTTGTGGAATCGAATTTTAAAATAAAACAGGTAGCTACAGTTCTTGCTTTGCACAGCGGTATATATGATATACCCTTCACCTTATTCGATGAGGAAAGGACCGAGATCCCTTCACCGGGAGTGACTCCTTTAGCAATAACTGGCAGATGCTACACACTCGGTTTGCTTTTGACTGCTTTTGGGTTTTTGATTTGCACAGTGATATATATGATATATCCCGCACCTCATTCGACGAGGAAAGGGCCGACGATCCCTTCATCGGGAGTGACCCCTTTAGCAAAACTAGAAAAGCCTCAAAATCACTCCATTTTAAAACTTCATTTGATTCTACAACGATATCAAGTTCATTACGCTCATGGTTTTCAGAAAAACCTGGCGTAGCCCTCTGTCATTTCAGATAGATCCTACTTAGTATTCGTGCTACGTTTGTTGACCTCCGTCAAGGCGTAGTGTGCGGTAGCTAACTAGTATTTGTCTGCTTATGCATATGATGCAGATTGGATTAGGGTAGTCGTACGACCTTGTTGACCTCCGTCAAGGGTCGTGCGGGTGGGTTTGATTCAATCAAGAAATGACGGGTTGAACTTGACTTGCACCCTGTGGTTTGTTGACCTCCGTCAAGGTCATAGGATGCTTGGGGCAAAATATTATCGGGAATTTCAAGTGTTGAAATTTGCAATGAGATTGCATACCTTCTATGAGATAGTTGGATCCCGATACCCACTGTGAGTAAGAGTTACTCCTGGGAGAGTTTTACACATTACAATTAGCCGATCAAGTAGGTGTCTAGAAAGGTGTTAACGAGGTTACGCCTCTGGGAAAACGAGGTTTACAGTAATTAGGTTCGTGCGAAAGCACGGGGGACCTCCCTCAAAGTACCGACACTGGCCTGGCTGAAAGATCGACGAAGTTGTAGGGTGTAATTAATCCCGGCTAGTCTTTCCTTTTAGGGTTTGAAGGAAGATTTGATAAAAAGCAGTGGGAGCCATCCTGATTAGATAAGATAATAACCAATCTGATCTTGCACGAGCATACGCTAAAGTGTTTTCTTCTCTCTCTCTCCAGGTAGCGACCATTTCATGCCTTAATAAAGATAATAATATGGATGTATTGACCGAACCCGCATGTTATACTATGCTGGGGAACGTTGGTTCCGTTCTTTCCTATAAGAGTTATAGGAATGAACAGGATATAGGGGAATACCAGGATTCCCATGCCACCCGAATGAAGAAAGTACATGTTGATGCATTTTCTTCGGGTGTGTTCGTTACTGAGAACTGTTTCTCTATTTGCTCTACGTCCTGGGTATTGGATACCGGGTCAGGATCCCATATATGTAATCAGTTACATGGGCTTAGGAAAGGTAGAGAACTTGGAGAAGGTGATAAAGACATTAGAGTTGGAAATGGTGCAATTGTTGCAGCTAAGACTGTCGGAGAATATCACCTTGTATTACCAACTGGAAATACATTGGTTCTGAACGAATGCTATTACATGCCGAACCTGATATGCAACATTATATCGGTTTCTTTATTAAGTAAAGAGGGATATAATTTTGTATTACAGGACAATGTTATGAACATTTTCCGTAACCAAAAGTTGGTTGGATCAGGCACGTTATGCAATGGCATTTATGTTCTAAATCAATCAACAGTTCTGAGTATAACAAACACACACAAGAGGAAGAGTTCTGAACTCAACGAATCCTTCTTGTGGCATTGTAGACTGGGTCACATCAATGCAACACGACTAGCTAAGTTGCATAAAAATGGATATTTAAATCCGTTTGAATTTTCATCTTATGACACTTGCCAGTCATGTCTCAAAGGCAAGATGACCAAAACTCCGTTTACGGGACACGGAGAAAGAGTTACTGAACTCTTAGGACTGATACATAGTGATGTATGCGGTCCCATGTCTACACATGCCAGGGATGGTTCTTCATACTTCATTACATTCACTGACGATCTCTCTAGATTCGGATATGTGTTCCTGATGAAACACAAATCAGAAGCTTTTGAGAAATTTAGAGAATATAAACAAGAAGTCGAAAACCAAACCGGAAAAAATATTAAAATCCTTCGATCTGATCGAGGAGGTGAATACTTGAGCATTGAATTCCTGGACTTCCTAAAAGAGAATGGGATTCTCTCTCAGCTGACTCCTCCTTATACACCACAGCACAACGGTGTATCAGAACGGAGGAACCGCACCCTATTAGATATGGTGCGCTTTATGATGAGCACAGCTGAGTTACCTATTTCCTTCTGGGGATATGCACTGGAAACAGCAGCATATCTACTGAATAGGGTTCCTACCAAATCAGTGCCTACCACCCCATATGAGATATGGGAGAGGAAGAGACCATATCTAAATTTTATAAAGATATGGGGTTGCCCGGCTTATGTCAAAAGACAAAAACCGGACAAACTCGAGGCAAGGTCTGTTTTGTGTAAATTTGTTGGATATCCCAAGCATTCGCGAGGGTATATCTTCTACCACAGTGAGGAACAAAGAGTATTTGTTGCTCAACATGCCACCTTTTTAGAAAAGGAATTTCTTGCAAAAGAGATTAGTGGCTCTGAGGTAGAACTGGAAGAGGTTCCAGCTGAACAAAACATAACAGAAGATTTAGTGGAACCAGAGGATTCCGTAGTTCCCGATGAACCCCAGCCTCTCCGCCGATCTAGTAGGGTTCCTCGCCAACCTGAGAGATACTACGGTTTTCTCATGGATGGTGGGAGCGAGGATTGCATCATGGACGATGATGACCCAACTAGCTTCGAGCAGGCCATCACGAGTAGGGACTCGGTGAAATGGCTAGATGCTATGCGGTCCGAGATGGATTCCATGTACACCAACAAAGTATGGACTTTGGAAGTTGCTCCTGAAGGGGTAAAACCCATTGGGAGCAAGTGGATCTTTAAGAAGAAACTTGGTGTAGATGGGAAAGTGGATACTTTCAAAGCTAGACTTGTAGCAAAGGGTTTTCGTCAAAGACCAGGTGTGGACTATGACGAAACCTTTTCTCCAGTGGCTATGCTTAAATCCATCCGAATCATGCTTGCCATTGCTTCCTTTCATGACTACGAAATCTGGCAAATGGATGTTAAGACCGCCTTTCTAAATGGTGATTTAGAAGAGTGCGTGTACATGACTCAGCCAGAGGGCTTCGTAGACAGTGGGAGCAGCGGGAAGGTGTGCAAGCTGCTTAAATCCATTTATGGATTAAAGCAAGCATCGCGGAGTTGGAACATCTGCTTTGACGTCGTTATCAAAGAGTTTGATTTCGTCAAAAATCCAGATGAACCTTGTGTCTACAAGAAGGTGGCAGAGAGTAAGGTTGTCTTCCTCGTATTGTACGTAGACGACATACTCTTGATAGGAAATGATATTCCTATGCTGCAAGCGGTCAAGCTCTTCTTATCACAAAGATTCTCAATGAAAGATCTTGGTGATGCCTCCTGCATATTGGGAATTAGGATCTATAGAGATAGATCCAAACGAATTTTGGGATTGTCCCAATCCAGGTACATAGACACCATACTAAAGAGGTTTAGTATGGAAGAGTCCAAGCGTGGGAACTTGCCCACGATCTCTGGAGTCACTCTCTCCAAAGAGATGTCTCCCAAGACTGATTTGGAGAGAGCTCGCATGCAAGGGATACCCTATGCTTCGGCAGTAGGCTCTATCATGTATGCGATGCTATGTACCAGACCCGATGTAGCATACTCACTAAGTGTAGTGAGCAGGTATCAAGCTGATCCTGGAGAGAGTCACTGGACAGCTGTGAAGAGCATTCTCAAGTACTTGCGAAGGACTAGAGATATGTTCTTGGTGTATGGTAACGGAGAACTCCAAGTGGAGTCCTTTACCGATTCAAGCTTCCAGAGTGATAAGGACGACTCTAAGTCGCAGTCGGGTTTTGTCTTTACCCTTTACGGAGGGGCGGTTAGCTGGAAGAGTTCCAAGCAGGAAACCGTGGCAGACTCGACGATGGAGGCTGAATACATCGCTGCCAACGATGGTGCTAAAGAAGCTGTTTGGATCAAGAAGTTCATTACTGAACTTGGTGTGGTTCCATCCATTGAGCATCCAATACCTTTGTATTGCGATAACAATGGAGCAGTGGCTTTGGCCAAGGAACCCAGGTCCCATCAGCGATCCAGGCATATTCTGAGGCGGTATCACCTGATCCGGGAGATAGTTGATCGCCGGGAGATCGAGGTCAGGAGAGTTGACACGAAGAACAACACGGCGGATCCACTCACGAAGGCCATTCCCCAGATACAGTTTGAGAGACTCTTCGGGATGCTCGGTATGAGATACTACAGCAGCTGGCCCTAGTGCAAGTGGGAGATTGTTAGTTGTATGTATGCCCTAGAGGCCAGTATTGTACAGATTATGTATATTATATTGGATGCTTGGACATATATAGAGATGACTTTCTTGCTCGACATGATAGTATACTATCTGGTTGCTCTTTATCTTAACATGTACACTAGTCTCTTTATACTGTCTTATAGTTACATGTTGGTAAAGCCCTTAGGACTTGTACTTGACTACCTGGACTATGATGCAGATCATACTAGTGGGGACATGGTAGTCCATAAGTACATCCTTCAAGGTCCCTAGTCGTGGGTGTATCGAGATGGGGCATCGATATACCAGAGTAGACTAGCGTATACGCTTCTCGACCCATGTGATGGGCGATGGATGATCCCATATCCATTGGTGTTAGACATCAGAGATGGTATATGGGTGCTCAGTGGAGACTGGGTATACTGGACGGACTCGCCGAGAACTCCCAGATGGTATTATACCTCACGTCAGATGGCAGTTCTCAGGTGACACTTGTACAGGTTAGTCTGTAGACCCGAGGTCGTCATAGAGTCTTGTGTGATTCCCACTGTGCTTTGATCTCCACCTTACCACGTCCATGAGGGCATGGAAAACGGTGGTCTTTGGGTACAGTCCCGAGTCATATGGAGGCAATGAGCGATAGGAGGGGTTTCGTCTCTCCCGGTATTGGGGGTAGATGTTGCGCTGTGCTCGATTGGCCGTAACAGGGAAGTCCCTGGCCAGGGCTGATCAGAGATTTGCTGGTAAGTGTTACCAGTAGTTTCTCGACCCGTTTTGAGCCTCACATCGGCATGACTTATCGGGTTATTGGGGTCTGACGTATACCACCCCTAGACTTGATATGCGACGTATCAGACGAAGAGACCGGACTGTATAGTAAGTGTTACTGGTCGGATTCGCAGGAGTGTGAGCGGGCTAGCTCGTCGATCTTCTGATCGCTCAATACCCGGGTGGCCGTTACGTTTAGCAGACCGCTTGCGGCTTGTGGGTGCATGATATGATCATCATCTGCTACCGGCGTATTGACGAGTCTTTAGAGTCCTACACAGAGGTTTCCTGGTTCAAGCGAAACGAAATAGGAGCGCATATGAGATATGTGCAGGACCGAGAATAATGCGTGTATGTGATACTGCATTTCATTCTCGCGATAAATGTTTCGATTGGTTATATTTGATATGACCTAGTTATCGAATCATTGATTCGATAAATCGATACATTGAATACTAGTCGGTTATGTGCGACATGACCGGATCATTGAATCAAATGTTGATTTAATGATTTAATGTATAATTATATATTTGATATATTACTTTGCATTAACTAGTATTGGTTCACTTTATACGGATTTTCTCACTTGATGCACATAGTATATGTGATATGCTTTTGTGCACTTTTTTTGTATCATGTTTGATGATACTTGATCATTTAGTTAAGTATATAGAATTAATCCATGGTTAATTTGATAATTAGGGTTTTTGCATATTCATTTATTTATTTATTTGTTTATTTATTTATTTGGAAAAGATAAAGATAAGAATGGTGGCTTTCTTTGTCATTAGTTGAAGCTTCATGAAGCCTTGACTTTTGTAACCATCCTTATCTTCATGCTTAACCCTAACCCATCCAATTGACCATGGTTAATTCTCTACACTTAACCCTAGTTTGAGTTATGATAAGTATTTGATTTTCTATTTCTTTTAGATAGAACTTATCATAACCATCATCTTCTTCTTCTTCTTCAAGCTCAAGGTCCATCAATGGCAACTTGAGTTAAAGTGAGATAAATCCAATTCTAAAGTGAACCCACCTCCTATTTCTTCACCCTCTACCTCTTGCCAAGTGGTTTTGGATGTTTTCTTCACAAGTTTCACTACTTGGTGAAGTCGGAGCTTGAACTAGTGCAACCTCGACGTAGATCGTCTTTGACACGAAGCCGTCGAACTATTCCGCTCACTTCTCCGATGAAGCCGTCGCGAGAGTCCGAGGTTCGTGATGGACAGCGAGGGGACGACCACATGGAGCTAAGCAAGTGGATATCCGGATCTACAAAGGTTGTAGTTTCCGACCTTTAGTTTATTTACTAACTAGTTTAGTTTTTCGCCTAGAATTCTAGTCTACGATCCGTGTTAGGGTTTCTCGGCACCAATAATTTTTTAAATTGGCATGTTCGATGCCTTGTGAGACCTCTATAGGGTGCCTAGGAACCTTTCAGTGCTAGTGGCTAAATCCACAGCCATAGTATTGACGAGTCTTTAGAGTCCACCACACACACAGTTACTCAAGTTTCGGGCGAAATGCTGTAGAGGCCGTATGGAGATATGGCAGGGTTCGATCAGATACGTGCGGTATTGCACGAATCGTGATCGGACGGATTTTACTAGCCGGCTTTGGCTTAAGCCGGATCCTAGTATTAGATAGTGTAGATTTTGTCTCTTTGCATTTGTGTTCAGTGGGAATACAAATGCGGGCATGTATTTGCAGTAGCGGGGTTTTCCTGTAATTTATTACGGGATCGGTTTTCTGAAGTTGCCAGTTTGCATTCCGTTCCGGCCGGTTTTCCTTTGTTCTTTCGCGGCCGGACTTTCCGATGGAGGGGGTAATTTGCAATTGTGCAAATTACTTATTGTGGAGGGTTTTTCTTGCTTATGTGTGGCTTCATGATTGTTTATTCATCATGAGATGCTTTTTGAGTCTATTCCTTTGCTTTTCATGTGATGGTTTTGATGATAGTTGATTTGGAAATGGGTGTGACACATATTCCTTTTTAATCACACCATTTCTTCACATGCTTGGCTCTTGCAATTTTTCTCCTCCATTCTTGAGAGGGGGCCGGCCACTTCATTAGAGAGAGAGAGGGGTTTTCATTTGGTATGAGGGAAATTTGATTATCTCATTTTGGCTTGCTCACAAAATCCTTCTCACCTCTCCAAAGTTCATATTGATTCCTCCATCAATGACAACTACATAAACTCCAAGAGACAAAGTTTCTACACTAGTCTACAGCACTCCTTGGATGCGTCGGCTAGCCAACTTCACGCCCGAGTTGCCTCGGTCCAGAGGTGGGAGCCCATAAAAGAACTCGGCTACGTGGTGCCCTTTCCGACAAGGAGGTGATGAACGGAGTTTCCGCGGGAGATCGGAGTGGAGACGAAGACTGAAGGACACGGATCGCTTGGTATACTTCTTCACCCATCTTTTAGTTTGCTAGTAGCTAGATTAATGGCCCGATCCGGGATAAAAGTGCGCGGTGGTGCCGGTTTGCTAGTTTGCAAAGTTTTTCGTTTCTACATTTCCGGCGTCGGATCGACGGCCGGGGCGCCGCCGCGGACTTACATTGGTATCGGAGCCACGCCATTAACCATGCCTAGCTTGCTCTAGTATGTTTAGAACTCGATCGAACAAAAATTCCCAAAAACCGTATTTTCACATGCTCAGTTTCTGTCGAATTTTTTTTAGCTCCAAAAATTTTTCAGGTTGTTTCAGAATACTGTGCATGGAAATCTAAGCAATCTGTGAAAATTTGGTCGCGTGATCTCTTTATACCGCCGCGGAACCGCGGCCAAACCCATGCTTGGGCCGCGGTTCCGCCGCGCTTTTAACAGTTCAGAGTGCCAAATTTTTCCAGAGGGCTTTAGACTTAGAAATAGGGGTTTTGGGATATTATTTTTGGGCCCAGATTTTCTGTAAGTGCTACAGTACTGCTTGGGGCCCACTTGATAAAATTTGTTCGATCGGATATTTTAAACATGCTGGTTCACAGTATTTACATTATATCTGCGACCGTGAATGTCATTCGATCGGTAAATCCAGTCTATCTGCTATAGCCCTTTTAGACGGATTTGCGAACGTGACATTCACGTTGATGTTCTGTGTTGTGCTGTGATGTTGCGGATCGGTCATGGGGGATAGCCTGGATGCAATGTTAGTACAGTTTTGCTTTATATGTACATTTGATATTGCGGGACGAGCGTCCGACATGTGGACTGCCGTCACTGCCTGTTTGTATTATTCTTTTGGGGCACGACCAGGTTGCGGTCGATGTACCCGTTGTATGTATATTTTACTTTCTGTACTAGGATTGCCCCGCGGAGGGGTGCACGGATAGCCGGGTTCTAGAGGGCAACGGGCCCGCATCTCATGTCATTGAGGCGGAGGGGGCTTTACTCTAGAATTGGCGGGCTATTCGCTGCTTTCGTAGGGGGTACAGGTTGATCCAGGAGGGGTGCCCAAGTTACCGGATTCCGTGAAGTGCTGGGTGGTCCATTCACGTTGCTGAAGGGGGCTGCCTCGCTTCAGGTTTTGGCGGGTAACTTGCCGCGCCCGTACGGGTCTAGGATTTTCATTGCACAGGCTATCCACACGACCAAGGGAACGTCGGGTTTCAGTAGCGGCTCTGTGAAACCCGGGGATCCCAGATATCTGTATTGTTCTGTGATGCTGGTTACATTTCTGTGATGTTGCATTTTATCACGCCTTGAGCGAAAATTATATTATATATATACTAGTAGATGTTGTATATGTTTTGCATCCGCGCTAGTCCAGTCCCCGCTCTGTCGTTAGTTAAGTAACCTAACGGGTGATGACGGGACCCAGTGGCGAATGCGGATGGCATATACGTACGTCATTATTTTCGTTCTTTATTGGTGTGATCAATTGATGGGACTGCGTTGATTCGGATCAATGCAAGATAAACAAACCTATTCTGATGTTGTTGGAACACTTTTTCAAAAAGCTGTTATTGCAGGGGCGTTCTCTTTTGTTTTGCACAGTGGTATTCAGTTGGAATATCCTGCTCCTCAGTCGACGAGGCAAGGGCCGAGATCCCGTCACCGGGAGTGACCCCTTGGACAAAAGTTTGCGTCAGGGCAATAACTTCACTATAGCCGATTACTTTTGCTTTCCATCGTGGTATTCAGTTGGAATATCCTGCACCCCATCCTACGGGGAAAGAGCCGAGATCCCTTCACCACGAGTGACCTCTTTAGCAAAGGTTTTCGTCACTATATTTTTGTAAAGCTATCAGTTCCTTCAACGATATCAAGTTCATTACGTTAAAGGTTTTCGCCAGAAACCATTCGTAGCCCTCCGTCGTTTCAGACGGGTAGCACGTAGTATTCATGCTATGTTTGTTGGCCTTCGTCAAGGCATAGTGTATGGTAGCTGCTTGTTACCTTTCTGCTGCATAGATAGATGCGTTGGTTTGGGACAGTCGTATAGCCTTGTTGGCCTTCGTCAAGGGCTTGTACGGGTGGGTTCAAATCAACCTGGACAATGACGGGTAGAACTTATGATTTGTTGGCCTTCGTCAAGGTCATAAGAGCATGGGGCAAAAATCCACATCGGGAGTTTCAAAAGAACTGAAACTTGCCAGATATGCGCATACCTTCTTGAGTGTGATAGCGTGAGCGGATTCCATCACGTTATCATGCGATGATAGTTGGATCCCGATTCCCACTGATGAGTTGGTTTACTCCTCGGGTGATCCCGGCTAATTCTTCTTTCAGGTTTAGGGAAGAATTTGACGTTACAGTGGGAGGTTTCCAGATTAGATAAAGTGATAACCATTCTGATCTAGGTTAGAGTGCACGCTGAGTGTTTCTTTTCTCTCTCTCTTTGGCAGCGACCATTGACCCGACCCTAGGCTATGACTCAGTGACCAAGTTGACCGAACCTTCTTAACACTGGCTTTTGGATTGTCAGAGTTGCAAACCTCATTGCCACTCCTACTTTTACCCTTTTCTCCAGGACACCCCGTATTACTACGAAAGTCCACTTCCATTGGACAAAACCATCGTATGGTTATATACGAACTCGAAGGAATTTATTCGAGGATGGTTTCTGGTTCTAGAGAAAACGAATAGGACTATTCAGTTGTCTTCTCCTTTTACCTTCTCTCAGGTTGCGAGTACTCCTTGGTTTAGGAGATAGTACACCTATTATGCAAATTGGATAGTCTTCTTCCAAACCATAGGCAGGTGCCGACCGGTAGGGAAGGAAGAAAACCAATTAGCCTAAACGGTGTACAGAAGGTATTAAGTTAAGATAAAGAAAGGGATTAGTAAGAGGGCAAAGTAAATTGCGACTGCTATTCACGACCAAACCAAGTATTTCTTCGCCAATCCTAAATCACCTTTGTATTTCTCCAGGACACTCCGTATCACTATGAAGATCCCAAGTTTATTGGATACTCCATCGTATGGTTATATACGAACTCGAAAGGAACTTGTTCCAGTTCGGGGTGGATTCTGGTTCAGGAGAAATAGGAATAAGGTTTATTCGGTTGTCTTTTATCTTCACCTTCTCTCGTATTGCGAGTGCTCCTAGGATTAGGACAGTACACCCATTATGCTTATTGGATAGTCTTCTTCCAAACCATAGGCTGGTGCTGAACGGTAGGGAAGGAAGAAAACCATTTGGCCTAAAAGGGTGTACAGAAGGTAATGACTAAAGACATATAAATGGATTTGGAAAGGTGGCAAAGAATTATATGGTTACAGTTGTGAATCTGGATAATGGAAGAGGCATTACTAGGAATACTAGGATACCCCATCGAAACATTTTAATGTTTCAGTTTCACTGTGTACTGTTAAAAGAAAACTGATTTCCCAATTAGACACTTGCTCCAGGGTATGTATTTACCAGGTTTGATCTCTCATCTGTATGGTTTTACAGATGATGAGTGGGAGTAAGTTATTGGGAATTAGGTGATCATCCTCATTATATCAGGATTCGTTGTAATTGGTGATATTTGAGGAAGTCACCTGGGTTGTTTGCCGGACGACAAATATTTGGTTTTGAATATCCGTTGTTATGCACCAATTTCTAATTGATATATCTGTACGTCTATTTTTATAGAGTGAGATATACCTTTTGAAATTATGTCTATGACATTTACCTATACCAGTGGATGGTTAGGGAAGGAGCATTGAACAGCGGTGTAATTCTTCTTAACCATAAGTACAGTTTTCAAGCTACGACACACAGTGAATGAGTTACTAGACTTAGGGGACTTATACAGAGTATTGTATATTGTCCAGTATCCATTAGGACAGAGGGGTTGGTCCTCGTACTATATTCGGTTTACTTATAACTTCTCTAGTTCTAAGACAGGTGTTTCGTAGAAACACAAGGTCGAAGTTTTGAGAAGTTATAGGTATATGAGTAAAGTAGAGAACCGAGTATTGCAAGTATCGGGATTCTTCAAGGTGATCGAAGATGTAGATACTTGTGTATGGTATTCAGTTGATAGTAATGAGAACTTACTTCTCTTTCAGGTTACTCATAATTGGAAGCATTCCTAAGTTGAGTAACGCTGATCGGCCTCCTTTCATTCAGTTAACATGCACTGGAGACAGCTGCATGATTTGAATCTGGTTCAATTAAATTAGTGCCTCTGTTCCTGTATTGGATATAGAACAGTTCATATCTTGACATTGTTAAGATACGGGGAGTTGTCCGGCTTATGCTTAAAACCAGACTCCGGATAACTCAAGCCACGTTTCTGTAATGGCTGTTTGTGGGTTGACCCGGGCTATGACGAGGGTTGACTTTCTACCATCTGGAAGATCAATAGTGATATTGTTCTTGACTCGCCAAAGTTTTAATAAAAATGAATTTTTTTCAGAAAACAGTAGTGGGAGTATGGTAGAACTGGAAGTGATTCCAGAACCGCAAACGATTACTGAAGATTTGATAAAGAACCTAAAGATTCAATCTGGTTTGACATTCCATTGGCCACTCCGCAGATAAAGTGGGTAACCTCAGGCACCCGAGAGGTACTTCGGTATGCTCAAGGACGGTGGCAGGGAGGTTCTTGTTTACCCAGACTTGCCATTGCTGTTGTTCCAGACTGTGAGACCCGGCAGGAGGATGAGTATAGCGTCGTTCTAAACTTGCTTTAGAAGTGTACGTGTATATGACTCTGCCAGAGGGTTGTCGTGGTCAGTGGGAGCAGCGGAAGCATTGGTGGACAAGTGGCTTGTGTCTATTTATAGACTAAAGCAAATGTAGCGGAGATAGATCATTTATTTCTGATGTGACAGTCATAGGTTTGACTTCATCAGAATAGGAGATGGATCTGTTAAGAAGGTAGTAGGGTGTGATGTCCTGGAATTTGGATGACATACACGGAGTAGGAAGTGATATTCCTATACTACGATCGGTTATACTTTGGTCGTCACACAGTGGTTTCTCCACATAGGACTTGGATCTTATATCGTACATTCTGGTTACTAGATCTATGGTTTTAGATCTAAATTTGGGTAGTTTCCCAATCAGGGTACTTAGACAGCATTCTATGAGTATTTAGAATGGACGACTCCAGGCACGGTAGTACACCTGCAGGTGATGGAGTCACCCTCTCTGAAGGTGTCTTATAGACTAAAGGGGAGAGGGATGCGCATGATTGGCAGATCACTTGCTTAGGCAATTGAGTTGATCATGAAATGTCAAGTACCGCACCAGATGTTGTTCTTACAGTAGATGCAATAAGTTGATATTAATCCAATCCTGGAGAAACAGTCGGAAGCAGTTTTAGAACATAAGTTGATGTTCTAGGGATATGATAATAGCATTCTCCTTCGGGAGACAGTTATCATTCCAGGCTTCCAAGGTGACCTGGATGACAGAGAGGTTGTCAGAGTTATAGTTTTCCCTCTGACGAGGGGCAGTATTTTGGACAGATGGTCCAGGTGGATACTGAGGGAAGGATGGCTCAGGATACTGATTAAGTTCAGTTGACGATACAGTCTAAGAAGTTTGGATTTGAAGTACATTTATGAACTAGGTCCCATCAGACATCCAGACATTCTAAGACAGGTATTGCTCATTTCGGGAGATGGCTTTCTCCACGAACTTGAGATAAAGAGAGACATAGAAAGAAACAGCAGAGCGGATCCACTCACTGAGGCTATTCCTCGAACGCAATAGTTTCGCAAACGAGGTTTGTGAGACTGACTAGTAGAGGAGTTGGATGTTCGGTATCACACGGGCTGTGAGTATACGACATCGCAATAATTAGTCTTGAGTGCAAGTGGGAGATTGTTGGAGATAGTACCCTCAGAGTCAATTATTGGATCACATGCACGTGATTGCAATGATTGAGGGAGGACCTGTCCCAGTAGGACAGTCTTACTCAAGATGATAGTATGCTATCTGGTTTATCTTTATCATCGTGTACTGCTTTAGGTGACCTTACGAGTCGCTATTACACGTTGATAGAGCCCCTAGGATTCTTGCTTGACTACCAGCAGTATGAGGGCGATCATATACGTGAGAGCTGGAGTCTATAAGCACATCCTTAAAAGGTCCCTAGTCGTGGGAGTTTCGAGACAGGGCATCGATTCTCCAGAATAGACTAGTGTATATAGTCGAGACCCCGACGAGGGGCGGTGGCCGGTCTCACAAGCCACTGGTGTCAGTTGGTTCACCTAAGATGTATACAGGTGCTCATTGGGTTATGAGTACACCGGACAGGACTCGCCGGGAACCTGCTAGTTGGGATTATACCAGACGTCAGATAGCAGTTCCCTGGTGACATGTGTACAGGTTAGTTCATCGACCCGAGATCGTCATTTGTCTCGTGTGAGTTCCCACTATGCTTTGATTACTACCCTACCACGCTCAAAGGAGACGTGCAAACAGGTTTTAGTTGGGTACAGTCCTGAGCCACATGGAGGCAGTGAGCGGATCTGCAGGGGTTCGTCTCTCCCGGTATTGGGGGTGAGGCCGCGCTGTGTCTAGGAGAGCCAGTACATGAAAAGTCCTTGGCCAAGGCAGGAGATTTACTGGTAGGTATTCCAGTAGTATCTCAGGGTGTTCTGGGCTACACTTCGACACGACTTGTACCGCTTTTGGGGGTCTGACTTTTACCAACCCCCTAGGCCCGCCATGCGATGCTCATAGACGAACGGACCGGACTGTACGGATATTGTCACTGACAGGCTCAGTAGGGTGTCAGGATGAGTTCGCTCATCGACGTCCCTTTTGGTCAATAGCTGGTAGCCCGTCACGTATGGCTGATACCTCTGACGTGCTAGTGGTTAAATCCATAACCATAGTATTGACGAGTCTTTAGAGTCCACCACACACACAGTTACTCAAGTTTCGGGCGAAACGCTGTAGAGGCCGTATGGAGATATGGCAGTGTTCGATCAGATATGTGCGGTATTGCACGAATCATGATCGGACGGATTTTACTAACCAGCTTTGGCTTAAGCCGGATCCTAGTATTAGATAGTGTAGATTTTGTCTCTTTGCATTTGTGTTCAGTGGGAATACAAATGCGGGCATGTATTTGCAGTAGCGGGGTTTTCCTGTAATTTATTACGGGATCGGTTTTCTGAAGTTGCCACTTTGCATTCCGTTCCAGCCAGTTTTCCTTTGTTCTTTCGCGGCCGGACTTTCCGATGGAGGGGGTAATTTGCAATTGTGCAAATTACTTATTGTGGAGGGTTTTTCTTGCTTATGTGTGGCTTCATGATTGTTTATTCATCATGAGATGCTTTTTGAGTCTATTCCTTTGCTTTTCATGTGATGGTTTTGACGATAGTTGATTTGGAAATGGGTGTGACACATATTCCTTTTTAATCACACCATTTCTTCACATGCTTGGCTCTTGCAATTTTTCTCCTCCATTCTTGAGAGGGGGCCGGCCACTTCATTAGAGAGAGAGAGAGGTTTTCATTTGGTATGAGGGAAATTTGATTATCTCATTTTGGCTTGCTCACAAAATCCTTCTCACCTCTCCAAAGTTCATATTGATTCCTCCATCAATGGCAACTACATAAACTCCATGAGGCAAAGTTTCTACACTAGTCTACAGCACTCCTTGGACGCGTCGGCTAGCCAACTTCGCACCCGAGTTGCCTCGGTCCAGAGGTGGGAGCCCATAAAAGAACTCGGCTACGTGGTGCCCTTTCCGACGAGGAGGTGATGAACGGAGTTTCCGCGGGAGATCGGAGTGGAGACGAAGACTGAAGGACACGGATCGCTTGGTATACTTCTTCACCCATCTTTTAGTTTGCTAGTAGCTAGGTTAATGGCCCGATCCGGGATAAAAGTGCGCGGTGGTGCCGGTTTGCTAGTTTGCAAAGTTTTTCGTTTCCGCATTTCCGGCGTCGGATCGACGGCCGGGGCGCCGCCGCGGACTTACAAGAAGAAATGCAATCTCATTGCAAATTTCAACACTTGAAATTCCCAATAATATTTTATCCCCAGCAGCTATATGACCTTAACATAGTCAACAAATCATAGGTGCCAGTCAAGTTCAACCCGTCATTTCCCGATTGAATTAAACCCACCCACACGACCCTTAACATAGTCAACAAAGTTGCACGACTACCCTAATCCAATCGCATCATATGCTTATACAGATAAACACTAACCAGCTACCGCACACTACGCCTTAACGTAGTCAACAAATGTAGCACGAATACTAACTAGTACTTATCTGACGGAGGGCTACGACAGGTTTTTAAGAAAACCCTTTGCGTAAGGAACTTGATATCTTTGTAGAATCGAGTGATTTTAAATGGAGTGTTTTTGTCACGACATGAAAATACGGAACATGACCGGCACTTAGACTACGAAACGTCTCGAGGCGTACGTAATCTAAGTAAGCCGAAAACCCAGAAATCCAAACCAAGAAAAGTAGTAGAGTGAAGGAAAACCAATTTAAATCAAGTAGTTTTAATAGCATAAGCCGAATTATGCGTTAAAAAAAACATCAAATATTTCCTGAAAAATTTCGGCAGAGTCTCCTTTGTAAATACTGCCCCCCAAACGGGATACAACATGAATAGTATACGAAATCAATAAAAGGCATCCCCAAGCGGGAGCTAGCTCTTCGTCAATCGACGGTCACAACCACACAAGCAATATAATATACAACGCCAAGGGCGAGGATCAAAAACTCAAAAGGGAACTCAAAACCATAAGAAATCCACAGAAATATAACGCGCGACTCTAAGGTCGAAAGAATAACATCACTGGTCTCTATCTCAAAATAAATACATGTTTGGTTGATGGAACTTCTAAATACAACTGAATAATAATATACAATGTATAATGATGGGTACGATACAAATAAACCCACCTACTAGTAAGTCATCCGAAAGAAGCAGTGCCAGCAAGCCGTAATGAAACCTGTACGGCAAAACCTGCAAGGAACTGTGGCACAACGGGGGTGAGTTGCCAACTCGTGAGTAGAAAAATATCTACGAACAGAAACCGCATGAACAACGCAAACCTAGGTCAACGATCATAATATATCCTCAAATATATATAACATGCAGCCTATAACAATGACTAGGGTAAATATCTAACCCGAGTGTAATCCCATGTGCCCGTGTCAGTGCCTCAGGTAGCAATATATCATATGGATGATGTATGAATGCATGAAACAGAATGCATGTACTGAATAAAACTGCTTTCATAAATCAGTGAGATTTCTGTATTTTAAAAATGAGGTACCATAAATAAAATCAGCATAAAACAGTGCCCAGCATCGACACAAAAAAAGTGTCCAAATATCTCGATATCTCTGTGTCACAATCTCTGTACCTTAATATCTCAAAATCTCAATGTCTCAATCACAATATCTAGGGCGCCGTCAATCCAGACCGGCCCCTACCATCCATCTCAAGACCACGACGGTATCCTCCGGATATCCGACGCGTCGGGTAAAATCACCGGTCAGTAGCGCTCCCCTGCCAGGCTCAACGTCAACAACACGATCCTCTTGCCCCGGGGTACCGCACCGGGCCCACCATGTACCCGAAACAGTTCCTCCACTCCTCGAATCGGGTCTCGAAATCCATCAGCAAACTCATGGTGGACGACTCATACATCATGGAAAAACCGCACTTTTTATTTAAAAAGAGAGAAAGCAGTTTATATAAGTTTTGCGGTTTCCCTCCCCCCCCCCAAATCCAGAAAATCTCATGGAAATCCGAATCCAAATCATCAATAGCATGTAAAACCATGAATATAGGCATAAGAATCCATGAATGTGGCATAATAATGAATAACAGTATGCATGAAGTGACAAGTAATAACTACAATGTTAAGCTGGCATATAAGGCATGTACACTAATATCATGTCAAATTACTAACTAACAAGCTAAGTCAAGCAATAATATTTTCTAAGGTGTATGTGACATGGCAATTATTGATGAAGATGTGTGTGAGCCGGCAAGTAAGTGTACGTGGTACATACGCATCATCGGTAATGGTGCTGGTGTCCTAACAGTATGATATCAACAATGCAATAAGAAATTATAATATAAGTATGCGATGCGGAGCGAACAACAATAATGAGGGGGAGCTGAATACTAGACACAACGATAACTAAACTGCATTACCCTAATATAAGTCCTACAATAGTGCCTTTTGAAATAACACGAATCGCGGTGTTTTGAAAATAAGGGCTACGGTGTTTTTAAGAAAAGATACGTCTTTTGAAATATCCGTAGAATCCCTTGACCTGTCTTTTAAAATACCCATGATTCGTTAGTTTTGAAATAGGTAGGAGTCTAATCTAGTCTAACAACTACACTAAACTATACGGCTTAATTAACAAGCTGAACTACAGGTAAGGAAACCGCCTAACATCTGAGTCGATACGTATACATACCTGTATATATATTAGTCGGTGATCCCGCCTCAATAATATCATATCCGATACCATATCTATAATCAGACATCCCAAGTCAAGAGTGCGGATCAATTATCAATATATAGCTCGTACGTAAATCCGTCGTACGGCATCCCCAAATCTGGGTACGGGTCAATATCATACTCATCACACTGTTCATCTGGTATCCTCTTTATCAAGACCATCATCTGGGGCACTGACCTACGTCTAGTACACTACTAATATCACTATTCACATGGTATTGTCATCTAAAGATCCGCTATAACATCAGGACGTATCTCAAGTACGAATCCTGCCATATCACCGATCTTACGGCCTCAACTCAAATCTCATCGACTCATCTCAATCCCAAGTATCATCCGCAAATCCAGTATGTGAACACCTAGTCCCATACCCAGGTGAACACATAAACACATCTCCCCATATACGCACAGGTAATAACATAGATGTATGCATGTGTGTGTGCGCGTGTGTGGATGTAACAATTACTCTAGGGTTTCGCAACTAACACTAAACTAATCCATGAACACCTAGAATCTACCTTTATCATCAAGTCTCATATCAACATAATATATATAATCAAAATATAGGTGTGTATACGTATTTGTATACATCACCACGAACTGCGGGGGTGCTATACGCCATCCACCCGACTTCTCCCCGTAAATATAAATCTACTCACATGGTCCTTGCTCGCCGGTGCCGATGTCGCCACGCGCTTGCTTGTCGTCTCGAAGTCCACATGGGGTACCTACATATTATAACGCACCGTATCGCATTAAAACCAAATTCAAAATCGAAACGGCATACGAAAATCAAATCGGCACGCGTATCACGCATAGCTCAAAACCTATCGCCTACGCATGCAAGAATAGCCAACCCAACCCTCGATGTCGATGTACAAACGTCAAACCATCGAGAAAAACCCAAACACTCTCATTTGCGCATTCACGAGCACTAATTATAATATAAAATAGGTTAAAATTCACAAAAAACCCCAAATTCACCTTAAAAACCATTTTTCCGAAAATCTAGCAAGCAAAAATTACCCGTTTTAGTACAAAACTCGACGTTTAAACAAATATAGCGGCTATAATACTTATTAAATATCTTAAATAAGTCATAAAAATAATTTCCATAATTTAATCCCAATAAATTTCATTAAGCCCAAAATTCTAGTTTGCAATTATACCCAAATTTCAACCATTTTAGCAAAAATGCATAAACAACAATTTAGCTTGGATTTGCATGATCTAAAATATTAAAATATAATTTATAATGTTAATAATATGATAAAAACCTTAACCGTATTTTTAATCTCACATTCTAATTCAATTTAAAAAAAACTAGTAAGCATGAATACTAGAAAATTGACGCAACCATCGCGGATTTGCGACAAAAAGACTACAATCTAGCTTGAACAACCAATCCACACTACAAACAATCTACCACACTCAAATAACCCATGCTTCAATTCCCATTTCCAAAATCAACCCCTTCTCTTGATTTTTTTTATAAACTAGCAACAACAACAATTTCACACTTTAAATAACTAATTTAGCATATACAAGCTATAATTTAACCATTAGATAGAAATTATACCTCCAAATTTGAAATCCTAGGTTGCTCTAGCCACCAAAGACACCTCCTTTCTCCATGCTTTAAACCAATTTGGGTGTGAGGAGGGATAGAATTAGGATTTGCTTTGAATTTGTGAAGAATTTGTGGCTTTTTTAGTGTTTTGAGATGAAATTTGAGGCCAAAAGATATGGGAACATGGGGGAAAATGGGGCTGCTGGAGCTCAGATTTTGGCCAAGGGAGGAATGGGGAAAGGGTAAGGGAATTGGTGAACAATTTCCAAGTCAAAGCCCTCCCAAATTACCATAATACCCCCACCTACTTTACTATATATAAAAACCCTTATTTTAACCCATTTCTTCACATGATTTAAGGTCAAAAAGAGAGAATGAAAATTCTTGGGCTGCTACAACAGTGTGGGGCCGGCCAAGGGGAGTGAGGGTGAGTGTGAGAGACTTTACAAAAAAATTCTATGCAAAAAGACCCCCCACAATACCATATTTGCAAGTTTTAGTTCAAAATAATTATATTTTTGTTTTCCATAATAGAAACCAATTAAAACTTGAAATAAAATACTAAAAAATTATATTACAACTAGATTTTAATTAACATGATTTTAAAGATTAAAATTATCCCATTTAAATTTGTATTTATCGCTAATTTAATGTATTTTCTTACCGGCTTAAAATAATATTAAAAATAATTAAATTCGGAAAATTTTTCAGAAAACCAGAAATTTTACCAGTGGCTCAATAAACATTAAACACTAGCAATTTCATAGCTAGAATATATATTTTTAATTTTATAATAAAGGTATTTATATTTTGGCTTTTTACAGAAAACCTCCTTATTTTACCGATTTTTCGAAATTTCACCGAAACGATTTTCAAAACGTTACAGTTTTTTTAGGCCTTTACTAGTTTCGCTAAAGAGGTCACTCCCGGTGAAAGGATCTCGGCTCTTTCCTTATCGAATAAGATGCAGGATATTTCACAAATACCACGGTGCAAAGCAAGAACTATAAAAACAATCAAAAGACAAACCGAGTTTGTAGCATCTGCTAGTTTCGCTAAAGAGGTCACTCCCGGTGAAGGGATCTCGGCTCTTTCCTTATCGAATAAGGTGCTGGATGTTCTACAAGGAACACCGCTATGCAAAGCAAGAAACAGAGCTACCTGTTTTAGAGACAAGTTTCTACAATATCTTTAGGTTTCTTTTATTTCATTAATCTCATTAATGAAATCCTATTTTATTATGCTTCACAAGCATCACATTTGAAACGAAATCTGCAATATAACATATATCTCATATATATAATATAAACATTCATCTCAGGCAGTAATATGATCTCATCACAGAACATTGCAGCAGAAGAACATATATGAAGTATTGGATATACTAGGAGGTCCGTATTTTAATACGAGCCTGTATAAAACACGGATTCCACGGTTGTGATGAATAGCCAAACCCACATCCCTAGACCCCTACGAGAGCGGCAAGCAACACTGCCAATTCTAGGGTTAGGAGACCCGGTCTCGACTCCTCGAGATGGTCTCCCACTAGACCCTAGAAGCTGGTTACTTGTGCTCCCCTCCTTGGGTCTACCTAATGTGGAAAAGTAAATAATATACAATGGTGACATCATCCTCAACCTGGAAGTGCCCCAATAAAAGAATATTACATACAATTGAATTTTACATGAATGAAAATGAAAAGCTCTCATCTCATATAAAACCCCCGGCTATTCAAAACACGACGATCCAATATAACATATCACAGCAACACATAACATCACATGTCATCAACGTAAGTAAATATGCGTATCCCAATTGTCATTGATGTATAGCAACGAAACCGGCGTTACACCACATATTACACTTACGGTCACAGAAAAGAAAGTGTAAAACTACAACAGTTGGAATCCGCAACCTTCTTAGACATCGCATGCCTAACCAAATGAATTCCTTAGACATCTCATGCCTAACAATTATAAACCCCGCATTTTAGTCTCAACATCGAAAACTCTTTTCAATATCAAGTCGGGCAATTCAACAAGATTCCCGACATCCCGATCGAATGCTCATCTCAAACTTTAGTAGACGGCCGCACCCCCGGATGCCGTCGACGAAGTGCCCTAAGGCGGAACACCGCTGCCGCGAGCACCCAAACGGATGCTTTTGGCGACGGGGTTCTCCTACAGTCACTTGGTCGGGGCTATGGGGCGTGGCTATCTATTAAGTTTACCCGGCGAGTATCGTGTACGCTACGTGATTGCGACGGACTTTTGATCACATTAAAATCCCGTGGCAACCGATCAAATGAGACTAAACTGCTAGATTTATAACATTCAAATTAGTTATCTCATAACTACTTGTGAATTCCAAATATTGTATCATATTCCAGATAAATAGACAATGTTAAACTTTCCGATCGAATAAACAAACACCCAAGATTTCCCAAATAGCTCAACACTTGAGCGGAGTTCAAAAAGTATCCATCACATGCCACAGTACCAATGGTCCAGCCGTAGAAGGGTCAAACCAATGCCTCACATGTGGCAACGCCGTACTGCCCCAAATCCTAAGGTTTAGAGACGGTTCAGACGGTCACATAATCGAGTTAAGGTTAGTGTTCTTCTAGAGGATCCACCGCGTTACTTGCACGACTATGAATGTTCTATAACTAAGGAAAAATCCAACACTTGGAAATTTTCCGGCAGGGGAAAAGTGAGTTATTAATATCCGTTCGAACTTTTTAACACGTTCTAAATTACCCGGAAAACTTAAAAGAAGTTAAACTTTCCGATCGAATCAACGAATACAAAGATCTCCAGAAAACTCAACACTCGAGTAGAATTAAAAATTCCCAGAAGCATGCAAAAGTACCTACGGATGTTACTGTGGAAAAAGCTAACCCTAATACCCCTATACGGCCGCGGAACCACCGCGCAAGGCATGGTATTGCCGCGGTTCCGTGGAGCTTTAAGGGAATTAGGATGTCGTTTTTCACAGTAATCCTTAGAATTCCCTGCTCAATTTTCTGAGTATTTTTAATACAGAAAAAATCAACATTTTAAAAAATTTCCAGAGAGGGGGTGTATATCGACGTTTCAGGGTTCGATCGAACTTTAAACTTCGTCTAGATTTCACCTAAACCTCTAGCTTGGCTCTGATACCACTGTAGGGTTACTAGGCACTGTCATAAGGTTCTACAAGGCATCAACCATGCCAAAATCAAAATTTTCAAGTGCCGAACAACCCTAACCAAGATCTTAGACTAGAGATTTGGCGAAACAATAACAAGTAAACAACTTTACTTCTAAGAGTTTGGGATTACAACCTTTGTAGTCCGTTCCTTCATTTCATAAGCTCCGTGTTGAGGTCCTTTCGCCGCGATCATCATGTACCCAGACTCTAGAGAGGCTCCATGAAGAGAAAGATGCAATCTTGCTTCCGATCTTCGATAACAAAGATGATCTACCTTGACGAAACTCAAACCCAAGCTCTTGCTTTGCTAATCAAGTATTAACAAAGCAAACACCCTAATCTAAGCGGCTAGAATAGATGAGAATGATGAAGTAGGAATTTAGCTCTCATTTGTTTTCAATTTCTCACTCATTTTCATCACATTAGAAAAAAGCTAGAAAGCTTTTCTCCAAGGAAGAAGAAGAAGAAATCACTTTGTGATGAATAATGAAATCTCTTGTGAGGTTAGAAAAGCAACCATGGGTTAAGTATGAAGACTTAACCCATGTAGAGAATTAACTATGGTTAAAGGGTTGGGTTGGGTTAAAGAAATATCTTTGCAAAATATCATAAAATATCAAGGTCAAAGTCAAAGTTTCAAGAAGCTTCTTGAAAGCTTCATGCAAGCTTAACCCTAATCCAAACCCTAACCATATTTAAACTCCACAAAACATGTTGCATTTGTAACCCTAACTTGTTACAATATTATATATCACATATACAATATTTATTGTAACAAAATAAAATAATACAATTAACATATATCACATATATATCAATGTATTACCCGAGTGAGAAAAAGAATCTTTAAGTGAGCTTATATTAGTTAATGTAATTTAATATATCAAATATATAATTATACATTAAATTATCGAATCAACACTTGATCCGATAAACCGGCTATTTCACAAATAACCGACTAATATAATCTGTATCAGTTCATCGAATCAACAATTGATCCGATGACCCGGCTATATCACATATACCCGGCCGATATCTCATATCGCAAGAATCTAATATGGTATCATATACACGTATTGTTCTCGGTCCCGCACATATCACATATGTTCTCCTACTCCGTTTTGCCTGAGCCAGGAAACCTCTGTGTAGGACTCTAAAGAATCGTCAATACGCCGGCAGTAGGTGATGATCATATCAAACACCCACAAGCTGCAAGCGGTCAGCTAAACGTAACAGCCACCCAGGTATTGAGCGATCAGAAGATCAACAAGCAAACATGTACATTCTCCTACGAATCCAATCGGTAACACTCCCGTACAGTCCGGTCTCTTCGTCTGATATGTCGCATATCTCGCCTAGGGGTGGTAAACGTCAGACCCCAGTAGCTTGATAAGTTGTGTCGATATGAGGTCCATAACAGTTCAAGAAACTACTGATAGCACTTACCAGTAAATCTCAGCAACCCTGGCCAGGGATTTCTAGTTATAGCCAATCGAACACAGCGCAACATCAACTCCCTATACCGGGAGAGTCGAAACCCCCCTCCTATCGCTCATTGCTTCCATGTGATTCGGGACTGTACCCAAAAGCCATCATTTTGCACGCCCTCTTGGATGTGGTATGATGGAAATCAAAGCACAATGGGAATCACACAAGACTCTATGACGATCTCGGGTCTACGGACTAACCTATACCAGTGTCACCAGAGAACTGCCATCTGACATGAGGTATAATACCATCTGGGAGTTCTTGGCGAGTCCGTCCAGTGTACCCAGTCTCCACTGAGCACCCGTATACCTTCTCTGATATCAAACACCAATGGATATGGGATCATCCATCGCCCATCATATGGCTCAAGAAGCGCATACGCTAGTCTACTCTGGAGTATCGATGCCCCGTCTCGGTACTCCCACTACTAGGAACATTTCAAGGATGTACTTGGCGACTACACTGTCCCCACTAGTATGATCCGCATCATAGTCCTGGTAGTCAAGTACTCATTCTAAGGGCTTTATCAACATGTAACATAGAGACAATCAGAGTACATGTTAAGATAAAGAGTAACCAGATAGCATACTATCATGTCGAGCAAGAAAGTCCTCCCTATATATGTCCAAACATCCACTACAATATACATCGTATGTACAGTAATGGCCTCTAGGGCATACATATAACTAACAATACGAGTCTTCTTACCCCGGGGTACCTCTCCGGGTTCACCATGTACCCGCAGACGGTGTCTACCGCTCCTCGAATCGGGTTTCACATGCCACTCTCAGAACCGAGAAAACATATGGTGGACGCACTGAAATATCATATCAAGAGAAACCGGGTTTTTAAAACAATACATGCTTTCCTTTGAAAATGCTGTTAGTTATGTATATGCCCTAGAGGCCATTGTTGTACATATGATGTATATTATGATGGATGCTTGGATATATACAGAGAGGACTTTCTTGCTCGTCATGATAGTATGCTATTTGGGATTATGATGAGATCATACTAGTGGGGCCACGGTAGTCGATGAGTACATCCTATAAATGTTCCTAGTCGAGGGTATATCGAGACGGGGTATCGATACACCAGAGTAGACTAGCGTATACGCATCTTGACCCATATGATGGGCGATGGATGATCCCATATCCATCGGTGTTTGACATCAAGGATGGTGTACGGGTGCTCAGTGGAGACTGGGTACACTGGACGGACTCGCCGAGAACTCCCAGATGGTGATATACCACACGTCAGATGGCAGTTCTCCGGTGACACTGGTATATGGTAGTCTGTAGACCCGAGATCGTCATAGAGTCTTGTGTGATTCCCACTGTGCTTTGATTTCCACCTTACCACGTCAAAGAGGGCGTGCAAAACGGTGGCTTTTGGGTACAGTCCCGAATCAAATGGAGGCAATGAGCGATAGGAGGGGATTCGTCTCTCCCGGTATAGGGAGTTGATGTCGTGCTGTGTTCGATTGGCTATAACTGGAAGTCCCTGGCCAGGGCTGATATAGAGATATACTGGTAAGTGTTACCAGTAGTTTCTCGACCTGTTATGAGCCTCACATCGACACGACTTATCGGTTACTGGGGTCTGACGTATACCACCCCTAGACTTGATATGCGACATATCAGACGAACAGACCGGACTGTACGGGAGTGTTACTGATTGGATTCATAGGAGAATGGATAGGCTAGCTTGTTGATCTTCTAATCGCTCAATACCTGGATGGCTGTTACGTTTAGCTGACCGCTTGCAGCTTGTGGGTGTTTGATATGATCATCACCTGCTACTGGCGTATTGACGATTCTTTAGAGTCCTACACAGAGGTTTCTTGGCTCAGGCAAAACGGAGTAGAGGCACATATGTGATATGTGCAGGACCGAGGATAATGCGATATGAGATACCGTATTATATTCTCGTGATATTTAGATATGAACCGGGACATCGGATCAAGTGTTGATTTGATGAATCGGTACATGATATATTAGTCGGTTATATTCGATATAGCCGGATCGTCGGATCAAGTGTTGATTCGATGATTTAATGTATAATTATATATATGATATATTGTATTACATTATCTAATATTGGCTCGCTTTATTATTTCATTTTCTCACCGGATTAATACATTGATATATATGCGATATATGTTAATTGTATTATTTTCTTTTGTTGCAAATATATAATATATATGTGATATATATTATTGTGACATGATATGATTTATTATGAAACATGTTTAGGGATGATAACATGAGATTAGGGTTTGATTTGGGTTAGCTCCTTCTTGTTCATTCTAGAAGGATTTCCTTTTGTCTTGGTTAAGATATTATGGTTGATACTTATCCATGACTCATTCTTAACCTAAGCAAACCCTAGCTCTAGTTTATTCTCTACATAGGTTAAGCCTCTCATTCTTGACCATGGTTCCATAATAAATCATATATTCTTATCTACTATTCATCACAAAAGGAATTATCTCATTATTCTTCATCTTCTTCTCTCTTGAGTTTTTGAAAGAGCTCACTAGTGATTTCTTTTATGATGAGTTCTTGTGAGAAAATGATATAAAAAGAAAGCATAAATACCACTCCATCATCCTCATCTAATCTAGCCTATTAGATTAGGGTGTTCACCTCATTAGAGTGAGAGAGCTTGAGTTATAGTAATTTCGACGTAGATCATCGGAGAAGCGGAACACTACAAGCTAGCATGGATCGTTCGAGTTGTGGAGCCTCTCTTGAGTCCGGGAGATCGTGGATCACGACAAAGGGACTTCTACTCGGAGTTTGTGAAGCGAAGGAGCGGACTACAAATGTTGTAATCCCTCACACTTAGTAGTAAAGATGTTTACTTGCATGTTAAACCCTAACAATCTAGCAAAGATCCCGGCTTTGGGTTGTTCGGCATGTCTAAAATTTTATTCGGGTATGTTTGATACCTTATGAACCTTCACAAGAGTGCCTAGGAACCCTACAGTGGTATCAGAGACTAGCTAGAGCATTAGGCGACGTGTTTACGAAGTTAAAACTCCGATCGAACACGAAACGACGAAAATGAACCCCTCTCTGGATAATTTCTAAAAACTGTGATTTTTCAGAATTAAAAATTCCTAAAAAATTCAGCAGGTAGATATAAATATTGTTGTGAAAAACGTGTCACCAATCCGTACATACCACAGCGGAACCGCGGCCGTACCGCGCTTGGGCCGCGGATCCGCGGTGGGAATGTGGAGTTGGGTCTTGGTTTTTCTACAGTAATATCAGTATCTGTATTTTATAATTTTTGGGTATTTTTAATCTGACTCAAGTGTTGAGCATTCTGGGGTTTATTTTGTAATCGTAGATTCGATCGGAATATTTAAATTCGTTATTATTTCCGGATATTTAGAAACTGTTAAAATTTCGAACGGATATTATTAACTCAATTTTTCCCGGCACGAAAAACATTCAAGTGTTGAATTTTTCTCGGGTTTAAATCTTTTAGAAAAACGTGCAAGTGACGCGATGGACCCTCTAGAAGACAACAAAACTTAACTCGATTATGTGACCGTCTTGAACTGCCTTTTGAACCTTCGGGTTTGGGGCAGTATGGCGTGCCATATTTGAGGCGTTGGCTTGACCCTTCTACGGCTGTACCGTTGCTACTGTGACGTATTCTGGAACTTTTGAACTCCGCTCAAGTGTTGAGCTATTTAGGAAATCTTGGGTATTTGATTATTCGATCGGAAAGTTTAATACAGTCTATTTATCTGGAATGTGATACAATATGTGGAATTCATATAGTTAGGTATGAAATGTGAAGTATGTGATATTTCAGATTTACGATGTCTAAAGTTATTGTGGATTCCAAATATTGTAGTTTTACAATTTCTTTTCTGTGACCGTAAGTGTAGTATGTAGTTGTATTGCCGGTTTTCGTTGCTATACATCAACGACGATCGGTGTATGCATACTTACTTACGTTGATGATATGTGATATTATGTGTTGCTGTGATATGTTATATTGGATCGTCGTGTTCTGAATAGCCGGGGGTTTTATGTGAGATGAGGGTTTTTTATTTTCATTCATGTAAAATTCATCTGTATGTAATATTCTTTTATTGGGGCACTTCCGGGATGAGGTTGATGTCACCATTGTATATTATTTACTTTTCCGCATTAGGTAGACCCAAGGAGGGGAGCACAAGTAACCAGGTTCTAGGGTCCAGTGGGAGGCCATCTCGAGGAGTCGAGACCGGGTCTCCTAACCCTAGAATTAGCAGTGTTACTTGCCGCTCTTGTAGGGGTCTAGGGATGTGGGTTTGGCTATTCATCGCGACCGTGGAATCCGTGTTTTATACAGGCTCGTATTGAAAACACGGACGTCCTAGTATATCCAATATTTCATATATATTCTTCTGCTGCAATGTTCTGTGATGAGATCATATTACTGCCTGAGACGAATGCTTATACTATATATATATATATATATATATATATATATATGCTGATATATAAATATTACTGATTTCGTTTCTTCTGTGATGCTTAGGAAGCATAAGCTGATGGGATTTTATTAATAAGATTAATAAAAAGAAAAGAAACCTAAAAGATGTTGTAGAATCAAAACTTTATAAAAAAGGTAGCTACAGTCTTGCTTTGCATAGCGGTATATATGATATACCCTGCACCTTATTCGATGAGGAAAGAGCCGAGATCCCTTCACCGGGAGTGACCTCTTTAGCGAAACTGGCAGATGCTACAAAACTCGGTTTGTCTTTTGATTGCTTTTAGAGTTTTGCTTTGCACAGCGATATATATGATATGTCCTGCACCTTATTCGATGAGGAAAGAGCCGAGATCCCTTCACCGGGAGTGACCTCTTTAGCAAAACTAATGAAAGCCTCAAAATCACTCCATTTCAAAATTTCACTTGATTCTACGACGATATCAAGTTCATTACGCTCATGGTTTTCTGAAAAACCTGCGTAGCCCTCCGTCAATTCAGATAAGTAATATTTAGTATTCGTGCTGCGGTAATTTGGCATGCGTCAAGGCGTAGTGTACGGTAGCTGATTATTACTTATCTGTAGTATGAGATGCGATTGGATTAGGGTATTCGTACGGCATTGTTTGGCATGCGTCAAGGGTCGTACGGGTGGGTTTAATTCAATCACGAATTGTACGGGTTGAACTTGACTAGCGGACTATGGGTTGTTTGGCATGCGTCAAGGTCATAGCACGCTAGGGGTAAAAGCATTATCGGGAATTTCAAGTGTTGAAATTTGCAATGAGATTGCATACCTCCTATGAGATAGTTGGATCCCGATACCCACTGCGAGTAAGAGTTACTCCTGGGAGAGTTTTACATAGGACAATTAGCCGATCAAGTAGGTGTCTAGAAAAGTGTTAACGGGGTTACGCCTCTGGGAAAACGAAGTTTACTTTAATTAGGTCCGTGCGAAAGCACGGGGAACCTCCTTCAAGTACCGACACTGATCTGGCTGAAAGATTGACGAAATTGTAGGGTGTAATTAATCCCGGCTAATCTTACCTTTTAGGGTTTGAAGGAAGATTTGATAAAAACAGTGGGAGACATCCTGATTAGATAAGATAATAATCAATCTAATCTTGCAAGAGCATACGCTAAAGTGTTTTCTTCTCTCTCTCTCCAGGTAGCGACCATGTCAGGCCATAATCAAGATAATAATATGGATGCATTGACTGAACCCGCTTATTATACTGAGCAGGGGAACGTTGGACCCGTTCTTTCTTATAAGAGTTATAAGACTGAACAGGGAATAGGAGAATATCTGGATTCTCAAGCCGCCCAAAAGTACATGCATGTTGAGCATCTTCTTCAGGTGTGTTAGTTATTGAGAACTGTTTCTTAGTTTACCCTACGTCCTGGGTATTAGATACCGGATCAGGATCCCACATATGTAAATTGTTACATGGGCTGAGGAAAGGTAGAGAACTGGGAAAAGGTGATCATTCCGTTCAAGTAGGGAATGGGGCAAATGTTGCAGCCAAAGCAGTTGGCGAATATCACCTAGTATTACCAAGTGGTGATACACTGATTCAGAATGAGTGCTATTATATACCGAACATGATGTGCAACATTATATCAGTTTCTTTATTGAGTAAAGAAGGATATAATTTTGTAGTACAGGATAATGTTATGAACATATTCCTAGATCAAAAGTTGATTGCATCAGGATCGTTACATAATGGCATATTCATTCTAAATCAAAATACAGTCCTCAATATACAAAACACACACAAGAGGAAGAGTTCAGAAATGAACGAATCCTTCTTGTGGCATTGTAGACTTGGTCATATCAATGCGACACGACTGGCTAAGTTACATAAAGATGGATATTTGAATCCGTTCGAATTATCATCTTATGATACTTGCCATTCATGTCTCAAAGGAAAAATGACCAAAGCTCCGTTTAGTGGACACGGAGAAAGAGTTATGGAACTCTTAGGACTGGTACATAGTGATGTATGCGGTCCCATGTCTACGCATGCCAGGAACGGTTCTTCCTACTTCATTACATTCACTGACGATCTCTCAAGATTCGGATATGTATTCCTGATGAAATACAAGTCTGAAGCTTTTGAGAAATTCAGAGAATATAAGCACGAAGTAGAGAATCAAACGGGCAAAAGTATTAAGATTCTTCAATCTGATCGAGGAGGTGAATACTTAAGCAATGAGTTCCTAGATTATTTAAAAGAGAATGGGATTCTCTCTCAGCTTACTCCACCTTATACACCACAGCACAACGGTGTATCAGAACGGAGGAATCGCACCCTATTAGATATGGTGCGCTCGACGATGAGTACAGCTGAGTTACCTATTTCCTTTTGGGGATATGCGCTTGAGACAGCCATAGACCTATTGAATAGAGTTCCCACCAAATCTGTGCCTACCACTCCATATGAGATATGGAAAGGGAAGAGACCACATCTTAATTATATTAAGATATGGGGTTGTCCGGCCTATGTCAAAAGGCAAAATCCGGACAAACTCGAGGCAAGATCTGTCTTATGTAAGTTTGTAGGATATTCCAAAAATTCACAAGGGTATATCTTCTACCACCCCGAGGAACAAAAGGTGTTTGTTTCTCGACATGCCACTTTCTTAGAAAAAGGTTTTCTTATGAAACAGAATAGTGGCATTGAGGTAGAACTGGAAGAGGTTCCAGCAACACAAACTATAACAGAAGACTTGGTAGAACCAGAGGATTCAGTAGTACCCAACGAACCCCATCCTCTCTGCCGATCTAGCGGGGTTTCTTATCCACCTGAGAGATACTACGGTTTTTTCATTGATGGTGGAAGTGAGGATTGCATCATGGAAGATGATGACCCGACTAGTTTCGAGCAGGCCATCATGAGTGGTGACTCTGTGAAATGGCTGGATGCAATGCGATCTGAGATGGAATCCATGTACACCAATAAAGTTTGGACTTTGGAAAATGCTCCTGAAGGGGTAAAACCCATTGGGAGCAAGTGGATTTTTAAAAAGAAATTTGGTGTACATGGAAAAGTTGAGACTTTCAAAGCTAGACTTATAGCAAAGGGTTTTCGTCAACGACCAGGTGTGGATTATGACGAAACCTTTTCTCCAGTGGCTATGCTTAAGTCCATCCGGATCTTACTTGCCATTGCTGCATACCATGACTACGAAATCTGGCAAATGGATGTTAAGACCGCCTTTCTAAATGGTGATTTAGAAGAGTGCGTGTACATGACTCAGCCAGAGGGCTTCGTAGATAGTGGAAGCAGCGGAAATGTGTGCAAGCTGCTTAAATCCATTTATGGGTTGAAGCAAGCATCGCGGAGTTGGAACATCTGTTTTGATGTTTTAGTCAAAGAATTTGACTTCATCAAAAATATAGATGAACCTTGTATCTATAAGAAGGTAGCAGAGAGTAAGGTTGTTTTCCTCGTATTGTACGTGGATGACATACTTGTTAGTGTATATGCCCTAGAGGCCATTATTGTATCATACTAGTTGTGTATATGCCCTAGAGGCCATTACTGTATCATACTAGTTTGTATATTACTTAATGGAAGCTTGGGATATTCACCTTGTATATACAATCTTGCTCAAAATAGTAGTATGCTACTTGGTTTGTTTCTACTTCAATGTGTACATGTGTTTATTTTAGTATATCGCCTATACACATTAGTAGAGCCCTTAGGATCTTTGCTTGATTACCAGCGATGTGATGGCAGTCACACTAGTGGGGCTGGGTAATCTATAAGCACATCCTTATGCAGGTCCCTGGTCACAGGACTATCGAGACAGGGCATCGATACTCCGGAGTAGACTAGCGCATGCGCTTCTCATCCCAGTGTGGGAGACGGTCTGTCCCACAGCCGTCGGTACGTCGTACTTGAGATAGTATGCGGGTGCTCGTTGGGTTACGAGTACACTGGACAGGACTCGTCAGGAACTGACTAGTTGGTATTATGCCCATCGTCAGTTATCAGTTCCCAGGTGACATGAGTACAGCTTAGTCCGCTGACTTGACATTATCACTTCGCCTCGAGTGTGTTCCCACTGTACTTTGATTACTACCCTTCCACGGCTCAAAGGAGTCGTGCAAACAGGTGGTAGTTGGGTGCAGTCCCGAAGCACTTTGAGGCAGTGACGGTTAGACAGGATTCGTCTCTCCCGGTATTGGGGGTTGACATCGCGCTGTGTCTAGAAGAGCCATTACACGAGTAGTCCCTGGCCAGGGAAAACGAGATATACTGGTAGGCTTCCAGTGTTATCTCAGGGTGTTTTGGGCTTCACTCCGACACGACTTGTACCTCTATTGGGGGACTGACGTTTACCGCCCCCTAGGCCCGCCATGCGATGTATCAGACGAACAGACCGGACTGTACGGAGAATGTCACATTCAGGCTCAGTAGGAGTTCAGATGGGTTTCGCCTCGTCAGTCTTCTTGTCGGCATCTATCTGGGGACCGTTACGTACAGCTAGTACCGCTTGCGGTCTGTGGTTAAACCCACTGCCAGCGTAGTGTCGAGTCTTTAGAGTCCCACACAGAAAGCTATTCGCCTTTAGGCAAAAGAGTAGAGGTCGCATGGTTTTGCGACAGGTTGCATGGTTTTGCGACAGGTCGCATGGTTTTGCGACAGGGTTCGGTCACACCCGTGCACTTGTGCACGTACAGTGTCTGGACAGTTCACACTAGCGGGCTTTGGTTTAAGCCAGATCCTAGTATACCTTTTGGGATTGGTTTTATCCAGTATGCATTCGTGTTCCTCGGAACGCGGATGCGGGTGTGTATGCACAGTTGACGGAGAGACAGAGGCAGAGAATTCTCATTAGGGTTGTTGACCGTTGACAGTTGACTATTGACTTTTTGCTCAACCCTAATGAGAATATGATATGTGATTAACAATTATATTAATTAAGTATTATGGTGACATGGTTGTTGAGGGATTGACTTTGTTGACTTGTTGACTTTGTTGACCGGTTGACTAGGCTTGACTAGTTGACCATCATGATAACTATAGCTATCATTTCATGGCAAAGACTTTTGCTTGCTTGCTCTTTTGTGCAAAATGAGTGCATGAAATGATATGGCTATGGTTGCTTAAACCATCACATAATACTTGATTGATATGAGGTGTTATGATTGTTTTGGATTATGAGAGCCAAATGAGAAAAGTCTTCTCTCATTCTTTCATGCTCATTCTCTATCTTGTTCTTGAGCTCTCATCTTCCTCCTCTTGCTCTCCCTCTCTTGATTCTATGGTTCACTTGTCTCATGAGTTGAGAACCAAGAACCATAGATAAAATCCCATACAAACTCTTCTCTACTCACTCTAGTTCACAAGGTTTAGCAAACCAAGTGAACTAGTTTCTTCAAAGATCGAAGAAGGAGCCAAAGGTTGAAGCTTTCAGGTGGATCTATCTTCGGCGTAAGGAGACGACGGGAAGAAGCCGATCCGGACCACCATCGAGGTTTGAAGACGAAGGAGTTCAAGACAAGAAAGGTATAACCCCCTAACCGAGTAGTTAGCAACTCGTAGTTAGGTTGTTAGTTAGATGTTTAACAAAGATCCGGTTTTGAGTCCATATTACCACCTCTATGAAAATCGTTTTTTATCAAATTCCGCATGCCCGAAAGTACCGGGAGAGATAGCATGGACTTACAGTGGTATCAGAGCCTAGTTAAACTTTATCTAACATGTTAGCAAAGTAGCTAGAAGATCGATCAAAGAAAAGTCGCAAAACGAAACCCGATTTTCAAACTTGCTGTCGATTTTTTATGTTCTGTAAAAATGATAAATCATGCATGAAAAATCGACTCAGGGTTTTTAAAAGCTACTGTAGAAAAATCACCCAGAGAACCCCCTAAACCACCGCGGAAACGCGGCAATAGCTTGCTATTGCCGCGGTTCCGCGGCCTCCTTGGCTCCTCTCTGGTAGATCTTTGCTGCAGTGTGCTTGCAAGGGTATTTTGGGAATTTTGGTACATGTATTTTCAGCCCAGATTTTCCAGAACGAAAATTTTATTTTTGGGGTCCTGAAAATCCGTATTTTTGATCGACCTTCTAAAAGACTTTAGCTGACGGGTTTTTCTGTGATGTGATATTTGTATTGAACGTCTGCTAATCGCTATATGTTGATTAGTGGGAGTTATACAAATCTGTGATCTGTAATGTTATTGGAATGTGTATATGAATATGTTGGATTGTCGCGGGTGAATAGCCGGGGGTTGTGAGACGAGAGTTTTCTTTTCTTTCAATTCATGTAAATTTGTAAATTGATATAATAATTATTTGTATGGCCGCACAACCGGGTCGGGGTTGTAGCCGTCATTGTATAATTTCTTTTTACTGTTTTTGCTCCTAGGATAGACCCATGGAGGGGGTGCACAAACTACCGGGTATGCCGAAGTGCCGAGTGGCCTACTCATGGAGTTGAGGGAGGTTGCTTCGCTTCGGGTACTTGGCGGGTAGTTTGCCGCACCCGTAGGGGTCTTGGGTGGGGTATTGGCTATTCACCGCGACCGTGTAATCTGCTTTTCGTTACAGGCTCGTACGAATTGCGGGTTCCTAGTATATCCAATGTGTTCATCTGTGATCTGAAATGGCTATCATTACAATATATCTATATATGATATTATTTAGGCGTTGCTTATGTTTTACAGCCGCGCTAGCCCAGCCCCCGCTCTGTCGTTAGTTAAGTAACCTAACGGGTAATGACGGGGCCCCGTGGCGAATGCGAATGGCATAACCGTACGTCATATTTTGGTTGTTTTCTGCAATGGTAGGATTAAATGATGGGACGCATTAAAAGAACTAATGCAAGAATATCACGCATTAAAGGAACTAATGCAAGATAATAAACCAAGCAAAAGTCATTGGAACACTTTCGAAAAACCACTCGGTTCTTTTCAAAACTAACTTTTAAATGCGGAGCTTGAGCCACTCCTTTTAAAAGCTATCTCGTTCCATCGATTATATCAAGTTCACTACGTTCACGGTTTTGCCAAAACCATTCGTAGCCCTCCATCATTTCAGTTAAATATTCGGTAGTATTCAAGCTATGTATTTTGACCTCACGCCAAGGCATAGTGATTGGTAGCTGCCGGATATTTATCTGTTGCATAGATAGAATGCGTTGGTTTGGGACAGCCGTACTACCATTTTGGCCTACGTCAAGGGTAGGTACGAGTGGATTCAAATTAACCTGGATAATGATGGGAAGAACTTGACATGTGACTTATGACATTTTGACCTCACGCCAAGGTCATAAGAGCATGGGGCAAAAATCCACATCGGGAGTTTCATAAGTACTGAAACTTGCTAGATTTGCATACCACTTGGAGTGTGATGATTCTGGTAGGATTCCTTCAGTTTCGTCACGCGATGATATTTGGATCCCGATCCTACTGTGAGTATATGCTACTCCTCGGGAAATTTCTCACTAAACGATCAACGCTATAAACCTAGTAGGTGCCTAGAAAGGTGTTAGCGGGGCTACGCCCCCAGGGAAAAGAGGTTCTTAAATTAAGGAACTTCGCGAAAGCGTTGGAAAACCTCCCTCGAAGTACCGACACTGGCCTGGCTGAACGGTTAAGCAAGTATTGTGCGGTGGGATTAATCCCGACTAATTCTTCCTTTATGGTTTGAGGAGGGATTCGAGAAACAGTGGGAGCCATCCTGTTTAGACAAACTAAAAACCATTCTAAACTTACAAGAGCATCAAGCTGAGTGTTTCTTCTCTCTCCTAATTGCAGCGACCAATCGACATGATTGGACTTAAGTTACTTCTAGATAAAAACATACTGACAGGGCCAAACTACAAAGATTGGCTCAGGAATGTCAAAATGGCAATCACTTACGACAAGCTGGGGTATCTTCTTACCACCAAAGCTCCCCCTGTCCCTGGTCCCACTTCCAGCGTCGCGGATAAGGAAATCCGTAAGACTTGGGAGATTAATAGCGCGAAGGCCAAGTGCCTCGTACTTGCCTCTATGGACAATGAACATCAGAGGAGGCACGAGAATATGGACTTGGAATCCATATTTCTTCATACAAAAGAACTGTATGGAGAGCAATCTCGTATCGCAAGATACGAAGCGTCGAAAAAGTTATTTTCGGCAAGGATGGCCGTCGGATCATCAGTAGCAGAACACGTGCTTAAGATGATCTGCTACATTGAGGAGCTCGCGGACCTAGGGACCACATTGGAGAGTGAGCTCTATACGGACTTAGTTCTCCAGTCCCTTCCTTCCACTTATGCCCAGTTTATACTGAACTTCAACTTACAAGAAAAAGAAGTTGAACTTTCAGAGCTCCTCAACATGCTGAGGAGCGCAGAGGGCACCCTACAGAAAGGTAGGGAAACATCCACTTTGTTTGTAGGAGGATCATCTTCTTCTAGGTCCAAGGCGAAAGCCAAGGGAAAGAAGAAGAAAGCCCCCGCCAAACCAAGGGGCGGTGTTAGTAAAGTGGATACGAAGGGAAAAGCAAAAGCAACAAAGAAAGCGGGGAAGCTTGTGGATAAGGAAGAATGCTTCTATTGTCATAAGAAAGGTCACTGGAAGAATGATTGCAGGGCTTGGAAAGCCAGAACACAGGAATTGAAGCAGGTTGCAGCTTCAGCTTCAGGTGTGTATGTTATTGAAAACTGTCTTTCAATAAACTCTACTTCCTGGGTATTGTATACCGGATCAGGATCTCATATCTGTAATTCTTTGCAGGCGTTGAGAAACCGTAGGGTTTTGAAGGCAGGTGACATGACCCTCAGAGTTGCGAACGGAGCTAGCATGGATGCTAAAGCCGTGGGGGACTATCACCTGGGAATGTCAGATGAACATGTTTTGGTTTTGCGTAATTGCTTTTTTGTACCCAACGCAACTTGTAATATCATTTCTGTATCATTAGTTTCTAAAGAAGGTTATGAATTTGCGTTTGTAAGCAATGTTGTAAACATTCACCTTAATCAAGTTCTGATTGGGTCAGGTACATTGAGCAATGGTATATACGTATTAAACCAACCACAGATTTTCAATGTCCAGAATACACACAAAAGAAAGTCTCCAGAAATCAATCAGTCTTTCTTATGGCATTGTAGACTGGGTCACATCAATGAGAGAAGGTTGACGAAGTTACATACAGAAGGATATTTGAATTCGTTCGAATATCAATCGTATGCCACTTGTCAATCCTGTCTCAAAGGAAAGATGACAAAGACTCCGTTCACTGGACACGGAGTAAGAGCGAGCGAGCTCTTGGGACTCGTACACAGCGACGTGTGCGGTCCAATGTCTACACATGCGCGAAGTGGTTTTTCTTACTTCATTACTTTTACGGATGATTTTTCAAGGTTCGGACATGTCTTCTTAATGAAACATAAATCCGAAGCCTTTGGAAAGTTCCAGGAATATAAGAATGAAGTAGAAAAACAAACCGGCAAAAGTATCAAGATTCTAAGATCGGATCGAGGTGGTGAATACTTGAGTGCCGAGTTCTTGGAATATTTAAAAGAGAATGGAATTCTCTCTCAGCTTACTACTCCATACACTCCGCAACATAACGATGTATCGAAGAGACGGAACCGCACCCTATTGGATATGGTACGGTCCATGATGAGTAACGCTGAGTTACCGCGATCATTCTGGGGATATGCGCTAGAATCAGCCGCATACCTTTTGAACCGAGTTCCTACTAAGACTGTGCCTACCACACCATATGAGTTATGGAGTGGGAAGAAACCCTATCTTCAATATCTGAAGATCTGGGGATGTCCAGCTTTTGTCAAAAAGCAGCATGCGGACAAACTCGAGGCACGCTCAGTACTGTGCAAGTTTGTGGGATACCCAAAGAACACCAGGGGGTATCTTTTCTACTACGCAGAGGAACAAAAAGTCCTTGTTTCTCGTAATGCCCACTTTCTAGAACACCAGTTCTTAGAAAAGGAAATTAGTGAGAGCGCAGTAGAACTGGAAGAAATTCCAGAACCACGAGCTATTACTGAAAGCTTAGTGGAACCAGAGGGTTCAAAAGAACAGGACATTCCTACGCCGCTCCGCAGGAGTAGTAGGCAGTCTCATCCGCCCGAGAGATACTACGGTTTTCTCATATACGGGGATAGAGAGGATAGCATCATAGATTATGATGAGCCTACTAGCTTCCAGCAGGCCGTTCAGAGCGTTGACTCAGTAAAATGGCTGGATGCAATGCGGACCAAAATGGAGTCCATGTACACAAACAAAGTATGGACGTTGGACATTGCTCCAGACGGGGTAAAACCCGTAGGATGCAAGTGGATCTTCAAAAGGAAGATTGGTGTAGATGGACAGGTTGAGACCTATAAAGCTAGATTTGTTACAAAGGGATTCCGTCAAAGACCTGGCTTGGACTATGACGAAACCTTTTCTCCAGTGGCTATGCTGAAATCCATTCGGATCCTTCTTGCCATTGCTGCCTTCCATGATTATGAGATCTGGCAAATGGACGTAAAGACCGCTTTTTTAAATGGAAATTTAGAGGAGTGTGTCTATATGGACCAACCAGAGGGTTTCATTCAGAGTGGGAGCAGCGGAAAGGTGTGCAAGTTGCTTAAGTCCATCTATGGACTAAAGCAGGCATCGCGGAGTTGGAACATCTGTTTTGATGAGACGGTCAAAGAATTTGGATTTATCAAAAATCCAGATGAACCATGCATCTATAGTAGATTTGTAGCGAGAACTGTAGTATTCCTCGTTTTGTACGTGGATGACATTCTCTTAATAGGAAATGACATTCCTATGCTACAATCTGTCAAGGGGTTCTTATCGCACAGGTTCTCCATGAAAGACCTGGGTGATGCCTCATACATCCTGGGGATCCGGATCCATCGTGATAGATCCAAGAGGATATTAGGACTTTCACAGTCCAGGCACATCGACACCATACTGAAAAGATTCAGTATGGAAGATTCCAAGCGCGGTAACCTACCGGCTTGTCACGGGATCACCCTCTCTAAAGAGATGTCTCCCAAGACTGATTTGGAGAGGGATCGCATGTCTATTATACCCTACGCTTCTGCGGTAGGCTCTATAATGTATGCGATGTTGTGTACCAGACCGGATGTAGCTTATGCACTGAGTGTGGTAAGCCGGTATCAGTCAAACCCTGGGGAGAAACACTGGATAGCAGTAAAGAACATTCTCAAGTACCTGAGAAGGACTAAGGAGATGTTCTTGGTGTATGGCGGAAAAGACCTCCAGATCGAGGCCTTTGCTGACTCCAGCTTCCAGAGTGACAAGGATGATTCCAAGTCCATGTCGGGTTTTGTCTTTACCCTCAATGGAGGGGCGGTGTGTTGGAAGAGTTCCAAACAGGAAACCGTTGCAGACTCGACGATGGAAGCGGAATACATCGCTGCATCTGATGCCACAAAAGAAGCTGTCTGGATGAGGAAGTTCTTGAAAGAGCTTCAGGTGGTTCCGTCCATTGTTGATCCAATACCTCTGTATTGCGACAACAACGGGGCTATAGCTTTAGCGAAGGAACCCAGGTCCCATCAGAGATCCAGACACATCTTAAGGCGGTATCACCTGATCAGGGAGATCGTGGATCGCCAGGAGATCGAGGTTCGGAGAGTCGCTTCAGAAGATAACACTGCAGATCCATTCACCAAGGCCTTGCCCCAGACTCAGTTCGAGCGGCTGATCGAGATGATAGGTCTTCGATACGCCAGTACATGGCCTTAGTGCAAGTGGGAGATTGTTAGTGTATATGCCCTAGAGGCCATTACTGTATCATACTAGTTTGTATATTACTTAATGGAAGCTTGGGATATTCACCTTGTATGTACAATCTTGCTCAAAATAGTAGTATGCTACTTGGTTTGTTTCTACTTCAATGTGTACATGTGTATATTTTAGTATATCGCCTATACATATTAGTAGAGCCCTTAGGATCTTTGCTTGATTACCAGCGATGTGATGGCAGTCACACTAGTGGGGCTGGGTAATCTATAAGCACATCCTTATGCAGGTCCCTGGTCGCAGGACTATCGAGACAGGGCATCGATACTCAGGAGTAGACTAGCGCATGCGCTTCTCATCCCAGTGTGGGAGACGGTCTGTCCCACAGCCGTCGGTATGTCGTACTTGAGATAGTATGCGGGTGCTCGTTGGGTTACGAGTATACTGGACAGGACTCGTCGGGAACTGACTAGTTGGTATTATGCCTATCGTCAGTTATCAGTTCCCAGGTGACATGAGTACAGCTTAGTCCGCTGACTTGACACTGTCACTTCGCCTCGAGTGTGTTCCCACTGTACTTTGATTACTACCCTACCACGGCTCAAAGGAGTCGTGCAAACAGGTGGTAGTTGGGTGCAGTCCCGAAGCACTTGGAGGCAGTGACGGTTAGACAGGATTCGTCTCTCCCGGTATTGGGGGTTGACATCGCGCTGTGTCTAGGAGAGCCATTACACGAGTAGTCCCTGGCCAGGGCAAACGAGATATACTGGTAGGCTTCCAGTGTTATCTTAGGGTGTTTTGGGCTTCACTCCGACACGACTTGTACCGCTATTGGGGGACTGACGTTTACCGCCCCCTAGGCCCGCCATGCGATGTATCAGACGAACAGACCGGACTGTACGGAGAATGTCACATTCAGGCTCAGTAGGAGTTCAGATGGGTTTCGCCTCGTCAGTCTTCTTGTCGGCATCTACCTGGGGACCGTTACGCACAGCTAGTGCCGCTTGCGGTCTGTGGTTAAACCCACTGCCAGCGTAGTGTCGAGTCTTTAGAGTCCCACACAGAAAGCTATTCGCCTTTAGGCAAAAGAGTAGAGGTCGCATGGTTTTGCGACAGGGTTCGGTCACACCCGTGCACTTGTGCACGTACAGTGTCTGGACAGTTCACACTAGCGGGCTTTGGTTTAAGCCAGATCCTAGTGTACCTTTTGGGATTGGTTTTATCCAGTATGCATTCGTGTTCCTCAGAACGCGGATGCGGGTGTTTATGCACAGTTGACGGAGAGACAGAGGCAGAGGATTCTCATTAGGGTTGTTGACCGTTGACAGTTGACTATTGAATTTTTGCTCAACCCTAATGAGAATATGATATGTGATTAACAATTATATTAATTAAGTATTATGGTGACATGGTTGTTGAGGGATTGACTTTGTTGACTTGTTGACTTTTGTTGACTTGTTGACTTTGTTGACCGGTTGACTAGGCTTGACTAGTTGACCATCATGATAACTATAGCTATCATTTCATGGCACAGACTTTTGCTTGCTTGCTCTTTTGTGCAAAATGAGTGCATGAAATGATATGGCTATGGTTGCTTAAACCATCACATAATACTTGATTGATATGAGGTGTTATGATTGTTTTGGATTATGAGAGCCAAATGAGAAAAGTCTTCTCTCATTCTTTCATGCTCATTCTCTCTCTTGTTCTTGATCTCTCATCTTCCTCCTCTTGCTCTCCCTCTCTTGATTCTATGGTTCACTTGTCTCATGAGTTGAGAACCAAGAACCATAGATAAAATCCCATACAAACTCTTCTCTACTCACTCTAGTTCACAAGGTTTAGCAAACCAAGTGAACTAGTTTCTTCAAAGATCGAAGAAGGAGCCAAAGGTTGAAGCTTTCAGGTGGATCTATCTTCGGCGTAAGGAGACGACGGGAAGAAGCCGATCCGGACCACCATCGAGGTTTGAAGACGAAGGAGTTCAAGACAAGAAAGGTATAACCCCCTAACCGAGTAGTTAGCAACTCATAGTTAGGTTGTTAGTTAGATGTTTAACAAAGATCCGGTTTTGAGTCCATGTTACCACCTCTATGAAAATCGTTTTTTATCAAATTCCGCATGCCCGAAAGTACCGGGAGAGGTAGC
Organism: Agapanthus africanus; assembly: GCA_030015575.1. NCBI lineage: Eukaryota > Viridiplantae > Streptophyta > Magnoliopsida > Asparagales > Amaryllidaceae > Agapanthus > Agapanthus africanus. Next base: position 209,595,613 of record CM057350.1, read on the forward strand.
ATGGACTTACAATACTCTTGATAGGAAATGATATTCCTATGCTGCAATCAGTCAAGCTCTTCTAATCACAAAGATTCTCAATGAAAGATTTAGGTGATGCCTCCTGCATATTGAGAATCATGATCTATAGAGATAGATCTAAACGGATACTGGGATTGTCCCAATTTAGGTACATTGACACCATACTAAAGAGGTTTAGTATGGAAGAATCCAAGCGTGGGAACCAACCCACGATCTCTGGAATTACTCTCTCCAAAGAGATGTTTCCCAAGACTGATTTCGAGAGAGCTCGCATGCAAGGGATACCCTATGCTTCGGCAGTAGGCTCTATCATGTATGCGATGCTATGTACCAGACCCGATGTAGCATACTCACTAAGTGTAGTGAGTCGGTATCAAGCAGATCCTGGAGAGAGTCACTGGACAGCTGTGAAGAACATTCTCAAGTACTTACGAAGGACTAGAGACATGTTCTTGGTGTATGGTAACGGAGAACTCCGGGTGGAGTCCTTTACCGATTCCAGCTTCCAAAGTGATAAGGACGACTCTAAGTCGCACTCGGGATTTGTCTTTACCCTCAATGGAGGGGCGGTATGTTGGAAGAGTTCCAAACAGGATACCGTTGCAGACTCGACGATGGAGGCTGAATACATCGCTGCCAATGATGCTGCCAAAGAGGCTGTCTGGATGAAGAAGTTCATCACTGAACTTGGTGTGGTTCCATCCATTGAGCATCCAATACCTCTGTATTGCGATAACAATGGAGCTGTGGTTTTGGCCAAGGAACCCAGGTCCCATCAGAAGTCCAGACATATTCTGAGGCGGTATCACCTGATCAGGAAGATAGTTGATCGCCGGGAGATCGACGTCAGGAGAGTAGATACGAAGGACAACACTGCGGATCCACTCACGAAGGCCATTCTCCAGGTACAGTTTGAGGGATTATTCGGGATACTGGGTATGAGATACTACATCAGCTGGCCTTAGTGCAAGTAGGAGATTGTTAGTTATGTATATGCCCTAGAGGCCATTGTTGTACATATGATGTATATTATGATGGATGCTTGGATATATACAGAGAGGACTTTCTTGCTCGTCATGATAGTATGCTATTTGGTTTCACTTTATCTTAACATGTTGACTTGTACTGGTTTACTGTCTTTCTCTCATATGTTGATAAAGCTCTTAGGATTTGTACTCGACTACTGGGATTATGATGAGATCATACTAGTGGGGCCACGGTAGTCGATGAGTACATCTTATAAATATTCCTAGTCGAGGGTATATCGATACGGGGCATCGATACACCAGAGTAGACTAGCGTATACGCATCTTGACCCATATGATGGGCGATGGATGATCCCAAATCCATCGGTGTTTGACATCAAGGATGGTGTACGGGTGCTCAGTGGAGACTGGGTACACTGGACGGACTCGCCGAGAACTCCCAGATGGTGATATACCACACGTCAGATGGCAGTTCTCCGGTGACACTGGTACAGGGTAGTCTGTAGACCCGAGATCGTCATAGAGTCTTGTGTGATTCCCATTGTGCTTTGATTTCCACCTTACCACATCCAAGATGTAGGGTTCCTAGGCACTCCCAAGAGGTCTCACAAGGCATCGAACATGCCATTTTCAAATTTTACGGTGCCTACAAACCCTAAACTACGGATCGTTTGCTAGAAAACTAGGCGAAAAAGCTAACTAGTTAACACTTAACTATAAGAATCGGAAATACAACCTTTGTAGATCCGGTCCTCCACCTCCACGGCTCCGAGATGAGGTCGTCTCCGCTATCCAAATCAAATCCGGGCTCTAGCGTCGGCTTCATCGGAGAATGGGCAAGCTAGGTCGTCGATGTCCATGCCGAAGATGATCTACGTCGAAGCATCGCAAGATCAAGCTCTCACTTCACCAAGTCATGAAACTTGTGAAGAAAACACACTCTACTACTTGGCAAGAGGTAGAGGATGAAGAAATAGGAAGTGGGTAGACTTTAGATTTGGATTTCTCACTCTTTTTCATCACTTGCCATTGATGGAGGCAAGCTTTCTTCACTTGAAGAAATGAAGAAGAAAAAGGAAATTGTTATGATAAGAATTATTTAAAATGAAAAGAATAATCCATTCTTATCATAAGTGAACCATGGTAAAGTGTAGAGAGCTAATCATGGTTAAAGGAATGGTTAGGGTCAAACTAGAGACAAAATGGTCACTTAGTCAAAAGATCAAGAAGCTTCAACTAGAATCCAAAATTAGCAACCATTTCATTTCATTTTCTTTTATTCATTTATCATAAATAAATGGATAATTAAATAAGATAAATGAATAACAAATAATAAACCCTAACCATCATCTTAACCTTTGTTTAATTCTATACACTTAACCAAAAACCATGTATCATCAAACATGATACAAACATGTGCACAAAATCATATCGCATATTTAATGCGCACATCCGAGCGAGAAAATCCATTTAAAGTGAACCGATACTAGTTAATGCAAAGTAATATATCAAATATATAATTATGCATCAAATCATTAAATCAACACTTGATTTAACGATCCGGTCATATCGTATATAACCGACTAGTATGCAATGCATCGGTTTATCGAATCAACCGTTGATTCGATAACTAGGGTATATCGCATATAACCTAATCGATACATTCATCGCGAGAATGAAATACGGTATCACATACACGCATTATTCTTGGTCCCGCACATATCTCTTATGCGCTCCTATTTCGTTTCGCTTGAGCCAGGAAACCTCTGTGTAGGACTCTAAAGACTCGTCAATACGCCGGCAGCAGATGATGATCATATCAAGCATCCACAAGCCGCAAGCGGTCTGCTAAACGTAACGGCCACCCGGGTATTGAGCGATCTGAAGATCGACGAGCAAGCCCGCTCACACTCCAGTGAATCCGACCAGTAACACTACCGTACAGTCCGGTCTGATCGTCTGATATGTCGCATATCTCGCCTAGGGGTGGTAAACGTCAGACCCCAATAGCTCAATAAGTCGTGTCGATATGAGGTCTATAACTGTTCGAGAAACTACTGGTAACACTTACCAGTAAATCTCAGCAACCCTGGCCAGGGATTTCCTGTTATAGCCAATCGAACACAGCGCAACATCAACTCCCTATACCGGGAGAGACGAATCCCCTCCTATCGCTCATTGCCTCCATGTGACTCGGGACTGTACCCAAAAACCACCGTTTTGCACGCCCTCTTGGACGTGGTAAGATGGAAATCAAAGCACAGTGGGAACCACACAAGACTCTATGACGATCTCGGGTCAACAGACTACTCTGTACCAGTGTCACCAGAGAACTGCCATCTGACGTGAGGTATAATACCATCTGGGAGTTCTCGGCGAGTCCGTCCAGTGTACCCAGTCTTTACTGAGCACCCGTATATCATCTCTGATGTCAAACACCAATGGATATGGGACCATCCATCGCCCATCTGTATGGGTCGAGATGGTATACGCTAGTCTACTCTGGTATATCGATGCCCCGTCTCGATACACCCTCGACTAGGGACTTTGAAGGATGTACTTATGGACTACCATGTCCCCACTAGTATGATCCGCATCATAGTCCAGGTAGTCAAGTATAGATCCTAAGGGCTTTACTAACATGTAACAGAGAGACAATCAGCATACACGTTAAGGTAAAGGGTAACCAGATAGCATACTATCATGTCGAGCAAGAAAGTCCTCCCTATATATGTCCCAGCATCCACTACAATATACATCCTATGTACTGTAATGGCTTCTAGGGCAAACATATAACTAACAATCTCCCAGTTGCACTAAGGCCATCTGTAGCAGTGGTTGCAGTATCTCATACTCAACCATCCCATAAAAGTCTCTCTCTGGGAAAAGGCCTTTCGTGAGTGGATCCGCTGTGTTGTCCTCTGAGTCTACTCTCCTAACCTCGATCTCCCTGGAGATCAACCATCTCCATGATCAAGTGATACTGCCTTAGAATATGTCTGGATCACTGATGGGACCGGCGTTCCTTGGCATAAGCCACAACTCCATTGTCACACAATGGGAGGAACAAAGTTCATCTTATGAACTAATATACACCCAAACAGCCTCTTTGGTAGCATCTTAAGTAGCGATGTATCTAGCCTTTATCGTCTAGTATGTCACGGTATCTAGCTTGGAACTCTTCCAACATACCGTCCCTTTACTGAGGGTAAAGACAATGCCTGCGACTGACATTCAGTCGTCTTTATCACCCTGGAACCCTTCCAGTGATTCTCCCCAGGATCGGTTGATACCGTCTCACTACAACTAGTGAGAATCCTAACATCCAATTAGATCTATCTCATAGATCCAAAAACCCAGGATTTAGGAGGTATCATTTTGATCCTATGTGGAGAATCATAGTGATAAGCGGAGATTGATCGAGCGTAGCATAGGAAACTCCTTCCCTATCAAGAGTATGTCATCCACGTACTCTACGAAGATCGTCATCATACTCCCTACTACCTTTTTGTTTATACAAGGTTCATCTACCATTTTGATGATGTCAAACTCTTTGACTAACTCATCAAAACTGATGTTCCAACTCCGCGATGCCTGCTTTATCCTATAAAGCATCTTGCACACGTTTCCGCTGCTCCCACTGTCTACGAAGCCCTCTGGCTGTGTACTTATAGACGCTCTCTTCTAAATCATTATTTAGAAAAGCAGTCAAGACACCCAACCACCAGATATCGCAGTCATGGTATGTAGCCGTGACAAGTAGGATCTGGATGGACTTAAGCATAGCTACTTGAAAAGGTTTCATCATTATCCACACCTGGTCAATGATGCAAACTTTTAAGAAGTCTAGTTTTGAAAGTCTCAACTTTTCCATGTACACCAAGTAATCTTCTCAAGATATACTTGCTCCTGATGGGGATTTAACCCTTCAGATATAGCAACTAAAGTCCATACTTTGTTGGTGTATAAGGATTCCATCTCAGATCGCTAAACATCCAGCCATTCTTACAGAGTCATACTCCTGATGGCCAGCTCGAAACTAGTTGGGTCATCATCTCATGATGCAATCCTCGCTCCCACTGTTATAGAGAAACCGAAGTATCTCTCAGGTGGGTGAGGAACCCTACTAGATCGGCGGAGAGGCTGAGGTTCGTTGGTATCTACTGAATCCCTTGGTTCTATCAAATCATCTGCTGTAGTTCGTATAGCTGCAACTTTTCCAGTTCTACATTACAGACCTTGCCTTCGAGCTTGTCCGGATTTTGCTTTCAGACATAGGCCGGACAACCCCAAATCTTAACTAACTTAAGAAATGGGCTCTTCCTTTTCCATATCACATATGAAGTGGTAGGCAACTGATTTGATTGGAACCCTATTCAATAGGTATGCAACTTCGTAAGTGCATAACTCCCTAAAGGAAAATAGGAAACTCAATAGTACTCATCATAGAGCACACCATATCATATAGGGTGTGATTGCTCCGCCCCGATATACCATCGTGCTATGGTGTATACAGAGGAGTAATGCTGAGAGAGAATCTCATTCTCCTTTAGAATAGTCCAGGATTTTCGTGCTCAAGTATTCTCCTCCTTGATCTCATCAAAGGACATAATACTTTTACCCGTATTCTGGTTCTCTACTTCTAACTTATATTCTGTGAATATCTCAAAAGGTTCAGACTTGTGTTTCAGCAGGAACATATGTCTGAATCTTGAGAGATTATCAGAGAATGTAACGAAGTACAAAGAACCAGTCCTGGCATGTGTAGACTGGGGACCTACATACATCAACATGTATCATCCCAAGAGTTCATTAACTCTTTCTCTGTTTCCAATAAACAGAGCTGTGGTCATCTTATCTTTGTGACATGACTGGCGAGTTTCACAAGATGTAAATTCAAACTAATTTAAATATGCATCTTTATGTAACTCCAGCTAGGCTGGTCACATTGATATGACCTAGTCTACAATGCCTCAAGAAGGATCCATTCATTTCTGAACTCTTCCTCTTGTGTGTGTTCCATATACTAAGAACTGTAGTTTGATTTAGAACATCAATGCTTTTAGATAACGTGCCTGAACGGATCAACTTTTGATATAGGAAATGTTCAAAACATTATCCATCAATACAAAATTATATCCTTTCTTTACTGATAAAGAGACTGATATGATTTTGTATATCAGGTTCGGTATCTAATAACATTCGTTCAGAATCAATGTATTGGTAATACAGGGTGACAGTGACCAACAGACTTGGCTGCAACACTTGCCCCGTTTTCTGCCTCATGAAACTTATCACCCGTTCTTAGTTCTCTACCTTTCTGTAGCCCTATGTAACTGATTACATATCTGGGATCCTGATCTGGTATCTCATACCCAGGACGTAAAGGATACTGAGAAACAGTTCTGTATAATGAACACACCCGAAGATGATGCATCAGCATGCACTCTCTTCGTTTGGGCGGCACGGGAAATCTGGTAATCCCCAATTTCCTGCTCTGTCTTATAACAATTATAAGTTGGAGCGGGACCAACGTTCCCCAGCTCAGTATAACAAGCGGGTTCGGTTAATAATCCGTATTATTATCTTGATTAAGGCGTGATATGGTCGCTACCTGGAGATAGAGAGAAGAAAACACTCAGCGTGCGCTCTTGCAAGAATAGATTGGTTATCATTTTATCTAATCAGGATGGCTCCCACTGCTTTTTATCAAATCTTCCTTCAAACCCAAAAAGGAAAGACTAGCCGGGATTAATTACACACTACAAGTTCGCCAATCTTTCAGCCAGGCCAGTGTCGGTACTTTGAGGGAGGTCCCCCGTGCTTTCGCACGAACCTTATTAATGTAAACCTCATTTTCCCAGAGGCGTAACCCCGTTGACACCTTTCTAGACACCTACTTGATCGGCTAATTGTAATGTGTAAAACTCTCCCAGGAGTAACTCTTACTCGCAGCAGGTATTGGGATCCAACTATCTCATAGAAGGTATGCAATCTCATTGCAAATTTCAACACTTGAAATTCCCGATAATATTTTGCCCCGAACGATCTATGACCTTGACAAGGTCAACAAACCATAGACCGCAAGTCAAGTTCAACCCGTCATTTCTTGATTGAATCAAACCCACCCGCACTGTTAGTTATATGTATGCCCTAGAGGCCATTACTGTACATATGATGTATATTGTAGTGGATGCTAGGACGTATATAGGGAGGACTTTCTTGCTCGACATGATAGTATGCTATCTGGTTACACTTTACCTTAACGTATACACTGACTGTCTCTCTGTTACATGTTGGTAAAGCCCTTAGGATCTGTACTTGACTACCTGGACTATGATGCGGATCATACTAGTGGGGATATGGTAGTCCATAAGTACATCCTTCAAAGTCCCTAGTCGTGGGTGTATCGAGACGGGGCATCGATATACCAGAGTAGACTAGCGTATACCTTCTCGACCCATACAGATGGGCGATGGATGATCCCATATCCATTGGTGTTTGACATCAGGGATGATATACGGGTGCTCAGTAGAGACTGGGTACACTGGACGGACTCGCCGAGAACTCCCAGATGGTATTATACCTCACGTCAGATGGCAGTTCTCTGGTGACACTGGTACAGAGTAGTCTGTTGACCCGAGATCGTCATAGAGTCTTGTGTGGTTCCCACTGTGCTTTGATTTCCATCTTACCACGTCCAAGAGGGCGTGCAAAACGGTGGTTTTTGGGTACAGTCCCGAGTCACATGGAGGCAATGAGCGATAGGAGGGGATTCGTCTCTCCCGGTATAGGGGGTTGATGTTGCGCTTTGTTCGATTGGCTATAACAAGAAGTCCCTGGCCAGGTCTGCTCAGAGAATTGCTGGTAAGTGTTACCAGTAGTTTCTCGACCCGTTATGAGCCTCATATCGACACGACTTATCGAGCTATTGGGGTCTGACGTTTACCACCCCTAGGCAAGATATGCGACATATCAGACGATCAGACCGGACTGTACGGTAGTGTTACTGGTTGGATTCACTGGAGTGTGAGCGGGCTTGCTCATCGATCTTCAGATCGCTCAATACCTGGGTGGCCGTTACGTTTAGCAGACCGCTTGCGGCTTGTGGGTGTTTGATATGATCATCACCTGCTGCCGGCGTATTGACGAGTCTTTAGAGTCCTACACAGAGGTTTCCTGGCTCAAGCGAAACGAAATAGGAGCGCATATGAGATATGTGCGGGACCGAGAATAATACGTGTATGTGATACCGTATTACATTCTCGCGATGAATGTATCGGAAAGGTTGTATGCGATATAACCTAGTTATCGATTCAAGCGTTGATTCGATAAGCCGATACATTGAATACTAATCGGTTGTGTGGGACATGACCGGATCATTGAATCAAGTGTTGATTTAATGATTTAATGCATAATTATATATTTGATATGTTACTTTGCACTAACTAGTATTGGTTCACTTTAAACGGATTTTCTCACTTGGATTGTGCACATTGTATATGTGATATATTTTTGTGCACTTGTATGTATCATGTTTGATGATGCATGCTAACTTGTGTTTTGTGTGAAGATTAAACCATGGTTGTGAGAGTGGTTAGGGTTTTATTTTCCATTACTTATTTATTCATTTATTTATTTGTTTATACATTTTGGAAAATAAATGGAAAAGAGAAAAGAATGGTGGCTTTATTTGTTCTTTAGTTGAAGCTTCATGAAGCTTTGATAAAGTCAACCATTCTTATCTCATCCTTAACCCTAACCATTCCCACTAACCCTAGTTTAGTCTCTACACTTGACCATGGTTAATTTTATGATAAGAATTCATTTTCTTTTCTTTTTCAATTAACTTATCATAACTATTTTTCTTCTTCTTCTTCATCTTCTTCACATGAAGAAAGTTCACTTCATCAATGGTGATTGATGAAAACAAGTGAGAAATCCAATTCTAAAGTCTACCCACTTCCTATTTCTTCATCCTCTACCTCTTGCCAAGTAGTAGAGTGTGTTTCCTTCACAAGTTTTTAGGGCTTGGTGAAGGTGGAGCTTGATTTAGCGATGCCTCGACGTAGATCATCTTCGGCATGGACATTGACGATCTAGCTCGCTTTTTCTCCGACGAAGCCGACTCTAGAGCCCGGATTCCTTTTGGACAGCGGAGATGACTTCGTTGCGGAGCTATGGAGGTGGAGCACCGGATCTACAAAGGTTGTATTTCCGTTTTCCCATTAGTTAATTGTTAACTAGTTATCTTTTCGCCTAGAAATCTAGCCAACGATCCGTAGTCGGGTCTCTCGGCACCTAGAATTTTTGAAATTGGCATGGTTGATGCCTTGTGAGACCTCACTAGTGTGCCTAGGAACCCTACAGTGGTATCAGAGCCTAGCTAGAGCCTTAGGCGAAGTCCAGACGCAATTTGAAGTCCGATCGAACCGAAATTGAGAACCCAAAATAGCTCTCTGTCCTTTTTCTAAAAACGTGGATTTTTCCATATTAAAAATTTCCAAAAAAATTCAGCAGGGAATTACATGAGTTACTGTGAAGCACGTGATGGTAATTCGACAACAGAGGCGCGGAACCGCGGCCCCCACCATGGGATGCGCGGCGGTTCCGCGGCCACTGTATTGAATTACAGCACGTGTCTTCCACAGTAACTCATGTCTTGTAGTGCTGAGTCTTCTGGGAATTTTTAATATTTTTTCAAGAGTTGAATTTTCTGGGTTGTTTTGGGGACTTAGTATATTCGATCGGATTATCAAATTTTGTCTGTGTGGCTTTCCGGATAATTTTTAGAATATGTTAAAAAGTTCGATCGGAAAGTTTAACATTTTCTATTTATCCGGAATGTGATACAATAATTGGAATTCATAAATTGTTATGAGATAACTGAATGAATGTTATAAACATAGCAGTTTAGTCTCACTTGATCGGTTGCCACGGAATTTTGATGTGATCAAAAGTCCGTCGCAATCACGTAGCATACGCGGATACTCGCCGGGTAAACTTAATAAACAGCCTCACTCCATAGCCCCGACCAAGTGACTGTAGGAGAACCCCGTCGCCGAAAGCATCCGTTCGGGTGCTCGCGGTAGCGGTGTTCCGCCTTGGTACACTTCGTCAACGGTATCGGGGGTGCAGCCGTCTACTGAAGTTTGCGACGAGCATTCGATCAGGATGTCGGGAATCTTGTTGAATTACCCGACTTAATAATGAAAAGTGTTTTCAATGATGAGACTGAAATGCGGGGTTTATAATTGTTAGGCATGCGATGTCTAAGGAATTCATTTGGTCAGGCATGCGATGTCTGAGGTGGTTGCGGATTCCAACTGTTGTAGTTTTACACTTTCTTTTCTGTGACCGTAAGTGTAATATGTGATATCGCCGGTTTCGTTGCTATTTGTCAACGACAATTGGGATTGACATATTTACTTACGTTGATGACATGTGATGTTATGTGTTGCAGGATATGTTATATTGGATCGTCGTGTTTGAATAGCCGGGGGTTTTTATGTGAGATGAGTGTTTTTCATTTTCATTCATGTAAAAACTTGTATGTAATATTCTTTTATTGGGGCGCTTCCAGGTTGCGGAAGTAGTCACCGTTTGTATATTATTTACTTTTCCGCACTAGGATAGACCCAAGGAGGAGGGCACAAGTAACCGGGTTCTGGAGTCCAGTGGGAGACTAACTCGAGGAGTCGAGTCCGGGTCTCCTAACTCTAGAATTGGTAGGGTTGCTTGCCGCTCTCGTAGGGGTCTAGGGGTGTGGGTTTGGCTATTCATCGCGACCGTGGAATCCGTGTTTTATACTGGCTCGTATTGAAAACACGGACGTCCTAGTATATCCAATATTTCATATGTTTCTTCTGCTGCGATATCTGTGATGTGATCATGTGATGTTCTGTGATAGATACAGTATATAGTATATATGATATATTATATAGGCGTTACTTATGTTTTACACCCGCGCTAGCCCTGCCCTGCTCTGCCGTTAGTTACCTAACCTAACGGTGCACGAGGGGACATCGAGGCGAATGCGGATGGCATAAGTGTACGTCGTATTTATCTGTGATGTTTAGGTACTTAAATGATGGGACTTCATTAATGTGATTAATGAAATAAAAAGAAACCTAAGATGTTGTAGAATCGAATTTCAAAATAAAACAGGTAGCTACAGTTCTTGCTTTGCACAGAGGTATATGTGATATATCCTGCACCTTATTCGATGAGGAAAGGACCGAGATCCCTTCACCGGGAGTGACTCCTTTAGCAATAACTGGCAGATGCTACACACTCGGTTTGTCTTTTGATTGCTTTTAAGAGTTTTTGCTTTGCACAGCGATATATATGATATATCCCGCACCTCATTCGACGAGGAAAGGACCGACGATCCCTTCACCGGGAATGACTCCTTTAGCAAAACTAGAAAAGCTTCAAAAACACTCCATTTCAAAATCATTTGATTCTACAGCGATATCAAGTTCATTACGCAATAGGTTTTTAGAAAAACCTGTCGTAGCCCTCCGTCATTTCAGATACGTACTAGTTAGTATTCGTGCTGCGGTTGTTTGGCCTCCGTCAAGGCGTAGTGTACGGTAGCTAACTAGTGCTTATCTGCTAGCATATGATGCGATTGGATTAGGGTAGTCGTACGGCGTTGTTTGGCCTCCGTCAAGGGTCGTGCGGGTGGGTTTAATTCAATCAGGAAATGACGAGTTGAACTTGACTAGCGGACTATGGGTTGTTTGGCCTCCGTCAAGGTCATAGCGAGCTAGGGGCAAAATATTATCGGGAATTTCAAGTGTTGAAATTTGCAATGAGATTGCATACCTTCTATGAGATAGTTGGATCCCGATACCCGCTGTGAGTAATTGTTACTCCTGGGAGAGTTTTATACATTACAATTAGCCGATCAAGTAGGTGTCTAGAAAGGTGTTAACGAGATTACGCCTCTGGGAAAACGAGGTTTACATTAATTAGGTTCGTGCGAAAGCACGGGGGACCTCCCTCAAAGTACCGACACTGGCCTGGCTGAAAGATTGGCGAACTTGTAGTGTGTAATTAATCCCGGCTAGTCTTTCCTTTTAGGGTTTGAAGGAAGATTTGATAAAAAGCAGTGGGAGCCATCCTGATTAGATAAAATAAAAACTAATCTATTCTTGCAAGAGCGCACGCTGAGTGTTTTCTTCTCTCTCTCTCCAGGTAGCGACCATATCACGCCTTAATCAAGATAATAATACGGATTATTGACCGAACCCGCTTGTTATACTGAGCTGGGGAACGTTGGTCCCGCTCCAACTTATAATTGTTATAAGACAGAGCAGGAAATTGGGGAATACCAGATTTCCCGTGCCGCCCAAATGAAGAGAGTGCATGCTGATGCATCATCTTCGGGTGTGTTCATTATACAGAACTGTTTTTCAGTATTCTTTACGTCCTGGGTATGTGATACCAGATCAGGATCCCAGATATATAATCTGTTACATAGGGCTACAGAAAGGTAGAGAACTGAGAACGGGTGATAAGTTTCATGAGACAGAAAACGGGGCAAGAGTTGCAGCCAAGTTTGTCGGTCACTGTCACCCTGTATTACCGATACATTGATTCTGAACGAATGTTATTAGATACCGAACCTGATATACAAAATCATATCTGTCTCTTTATTAGTAAAGAAACGATAAAATTTTGTATTGTTGGATAATGTTTTGAACATTTCCTATATCAAAAGTTGATCGGTTCAGGCACGTTATCTAAATGCATTAATATTCTAAATCAAACTACAGTTCTTAGTATACAGAACACACACAAGAGGAAGAGTTCAGAAATGAACGGATTCTTCTTGAGGCATTGTAGACTAGGTCATATCAATGCGATCCGACTAGCTAGAGTTACATATAGATGCATATTTAAATCAGTTTGAATTTACATCTTGTGAAACTCGCCAGTCATGTCACAAAGATAAGATGACCATAGCTCCATTTACTGAAAACAGAGAAAGAGTTAGTGAACTCTTGGGATGATACATGTTGATGTATGTAGGTCCCCTGTCTACACATGCCAAGACCGGTTCTTTTACTTCATTACATTCTCTGATAATCTCTCAAGATTCAGACATACGTTCCTGTTGAAACATAAGTCCGAACCTTTTGAGATATTCACAGAATATAAGTTAGAAGTAGAGAACTAATACGGGTATAAGTATTATGTCCTTTGATATGATCAAGGAGGAGAATACTTGAGCACGGAATTCCTGGATCATTCTAAAGGAGAATGAGATTCTCTCTCAGCATTACTCCTCTGTATACACCATAGCACGATGGTATATCGGGGCGGAGCAATAACACCCTATATGATAAGGTGTGCTCTATGATGAGTACTACTGAGTTACCTATTTCTTTTTTTGGGAGTTATGCACTTAAGAAGCTGCATACCTATTGAATAGGGTTCGAATCAAATCAGTTGCCTACCATTTCATATGTGATATGGAAAGGGAAGAGCCCATGTCTTAAGCTAGTTAAGATTTGGGGTTGACCGGCCTATGTCTAAAAGCAAAATCCGGACAAGCTCGAGGCAAGGTCTGTAATGTAGAACTGGAAATGTTCCAGCTATACAAACTACAGCACATGATTTGATAGAACCAAAGGATTCAGTAGATTCCAACGAACCTCAGCCTCTCCGCCGATCTAGTAGGGTTCCTCACCCACCTGAGAGATACTTCGGTTTCTCTATGACAGTGGGAACGAGGATTGCATCATGAGATGATGACCCAACTAGCTTCGAGCTGGCCATCAGGAGTAAGACTCTGTAAGAATGGCTGGATGCTTAACGATCTGAGATGGAATCCTTATACACCAACAAAGTATGGACTTTGGTTTCTATATCTGAAGGGTTAAATCCCCATCAGGAGCAAGTATATCTTGAGAAGATTACTTGGTGTACATGGAAGAGTTGAGACTTTCAAAGCTAGACTTGTTAAAGGTCTACATCATTGACCAGGTGTGGATGATGATGAAACCTTTTCTAAGTAGCTGTGCTTAAGTCCATCCAGATCCTACTTACCACGGCTACATACCATGACTACGATATCTGGTGGTTGGGTGTCATGACAGCTTTTCTAAATGATGTTTAGAAGAGAGTGTTTATAAGTACACAGCCAGAGGGCTTCGTAGACAGTGGGAGCAGCGGAAACGTGTGCAAGATGCTTTATAGGATAAAGCAGGCATCGCGGAGTTGGAACATCTGTTTTGATGAAGCGGTCAAAGAGTTTGACATCATCAAAATGGTAGATGAACCTTGTATATACAAAAAGGTAATAGGGAGTATGGTGACGATCCTCGTAGAGTACGTGGATGACATACTCTTGATAAGAAAGGAGTCTCTTATGCTACGCTCGATCAATCTCCGCTTATCACAATGATTCTCCATATAGGATCAAAGTGATACCTACTAAATCCTGGGTTTTGGATCTATGGGATAGATCTAAATGGATATTAGAATTCTCACTAGATGTAGTGAGACGGTATCAACCGATCCTGGGGAGAATCACTGGAAGGGTTCCAGGGTGATAAAGACGACTGAATGTCAGTCGCAGGCATTGTCTTAACCCTCAGTAAAGGGACGGTATGTTGGAAGAGTTCCAAGCTAGATACCATGACATACTAGACGATAAAGGCAGGATACATCGCTACTTAAGATGCTACCAAAGAGGCAGTCTGGGTGTATTGGTTCATAAGATGAACTATGTTCCTCCCATTGTGTGACAATGGAGTTATGGCTTTTGCCAAGGAACGCCGGTCCCATCAGTGATCCAGACATATTCTAAGGCAGTATCACTTGATCATGGAGATGGTTGATCTCCAGGGAGATCGAGGTTAGGAGAGTAGACTCAGAGGACAACACAGCGGATACACTCACAAAGGCCCGTTCCCATAGAGAGACTTTTAAGGGGATGGTTGAGTATGAGATACTACAACCACTGCTACAGATGGCCCTAGTGCAAGTGGGAGATTGTTAGTTATATGTATGCCCTAGAGGCCATTACTGTACATATGATATATATTGTAGTGGATGCTAGAACGTATATAGGGAGGACTTTCTTGCTCGACATGATAGTATGCTATCTGGTTACACTTTACCTTAACGTATACACTGACCGTCTCTCTGTTACATGTTGGTAAAGCCCTTAGGATCTGTACTTGACTACCTGGACTATGATGCGGATCATACTAGTGGGGATATGGTAGTCCATAAGTACATCCTTCAAAGTCCCTAGTCGTGGGTGTATCGAGACGGGGCATCGATATACCAGAGTAGACTAGCGTATACCTTCTCGACCCATACAGATGGGCGATGGATGATCCCATATCCATTGGTGTTTGACATCAGGGATGATATACGGGTGCTCAGTAGAGACTGGGTACACTGGACGGACTCGCCGAGAACTCCCAGATGGTATTATACCTCACGTCAGATGGCAGTTCTCTGGTGACACTGGTACAGAGTAGTCTGTTGACCCGAGATCGTCATAGAGTCTTGTGTGGTTCCCACTGTGCTTTGATTTCCATCTTACCACATCCAAGAGGGCGTGCAAAACGGTAGTTTTTGGGTACAGTCCCGAGTCACATGGAGGCAATGAGCGATAGGAGGGGATTCGTCTCTCCCGGTATAGGGGGTTGATGTTGCGCTGTGTTCGATTGGCTATAACAAGAAGTCCCTGGCCAGGGCTGCTCAGAGAATTGCTGGTAAGTGTTACCAGTAGTTTCTCGACCCGTTATGAGCCTCATATCGACACGCCTTATCGAGCTATTGGGGTCTGACGTTTACCACCCCTAGGCAAGATATGCGACATATCAGACGATCAGACCGGACTGTACGGTAGTGTTACTGGTTGGATTCACTGGAGTGTGAGCGGGCTTGCTCGTCGATCTTCAGATCGCTCAATACCCGGGTGGCCGTTACGTTTAGCAGACCGCTTGCGGCTTGTGGGTGTTTGATATGATCATCACCTGCTGCCGGCGTATTGACGAGTCTTTAGAGTCCTACACAGAGGTTTCCTGGCTCAAGCGAAACGAAATAGGAGCGCATATGGGATATGTGCGGGACCGAGAATAATATGTGTATGTGATACCGTATTACATTCTCGCGATGAATGTATCGGAAAGGTTGTATGCGATATAACCTAGTTATCGATTCAAGCGTTGATTCGATAAGCCGATACATTGAATACTAGTCGGTTGTGTGCGACATGACCGGATCATTGAATCAAGTGTTGATTTAATGATTTAATGCATAATTATATATTTGATATGTTACTTTGCACTAACTAGTATTGGTTCACTTTAAACGGATTTTCTCACTTGGATTGTGCACATTGTATATGTGATATATTTTTGTGCACTTGTATGTATCATGTTTGATGATGCATGCTAACTTGTGTTTTGTGTGAAGATTAAACCATGGTTGTGAGAGTGGTTAGGGTTTTATTTTCCATTACTTATTTATTCATTTATTTTTTTGTTTATACATTTTGGAAAATAAATGGAAAAGAGAAAAGAATGGTGGCTTTATTTGTTCTTTAGTTGAAGCTTCATGAAGCTTTGATAAAGTCAACCATTCTTATCTCATCCTTAACTCTAACCATTCCCACTAACCCTAGTTTAGTTTCTACACTTGACCATGGTTAATTTTATGATAAGAATTCATTTTCTTTTCTTTTTTAATTAACTTATCATAACTATTTTTCTTCTTCTTCTTCATCTTCTTCACATGAAGAAAGTTCACTTCATCAATGGTGATTGATGAAAACAAGTGAGAAATCCAATTCTAAAGTCTACCCACTTCCTATTTCTTCATCCTCTACCTCTTGCCAAGTAGTAGAGTGTGTTTCCTTCACAAGTTTTTAGGGCTTGGTGAAGGTGGAGCTTGATTTAGCGATGCCTCGACGTAGATCATCTTCGGCATGGACATTGACGATCTAGCTCGCTTTTTCTCCGACGAAGCCGACTCTAGAGCCCGGATTCCTTTTGGACAGCGGAGATGACTTCGTTGCGGAGCTATGGAGGTGGAGCACCGGATCTACAAAGGTTGTATTTCCGTTTTCCCATTAGTTAATTGTTAACTAGTTATCTTTTCGCCTAGAAATCTAGCCAACGATCCGTAGTCGGGTCTCTCGGCACCTAGAATTTTTGAAATTGGCATGGTTGATGCCTTGTGAGACCTCACTAGTGTGCCTAGGAACCCTACAACCATTCTTATCTCATCCTTAACCCTAACCATTCCCACTAACCCTAGTTTAGTCTCTACACTTGACCATGGTTTAATCTTCACACAAAACTCAAGTTAGCATGCATCATCAAACATGATACATACAAGTGCACAAAAATATATCACATATACAATGTACACAATCCAAGTGAGAAAATCCGTTTAAAGTGAACCAATACTAGTTAGTGCAAAGTAACATATCAAATATATAATTATGCATTAAATCATTAAATCAACACTTGATTCAATGATCCGGTCATGTCGCACACAACCGACTAGTATTCAATGTATCGGCTTATCGAATCAACGCTTGAATCGATAACTAGGTTATATCGCATACAACCTTTCCGATACATTCATCGCGAGAATGGAATGCGGCATCACATACACGCATTATTCTCGGTCCCGCACATATCTCATATGCGCTCCTATTTCGTTTCGCTTGAGCCAGGAAACCTCTGTATAGGACTCTAAAGACTCGTCAATACGCCGGCAGCAGGTGATGATCATATCAAACACCCACAAGCCGCAAGCGGTCTGCTAAACGTAACGGCCACCCGGGTATTGAGCGATCTGAAGATCGACGAGCAAGCCCGCTCACACTCCAGTGAATCCGACCAGTAACACTACCGTACAGTCCGGTCTGATCGTCTGATATGTCGCATATCTTGCCTAGGAGTGGTAAATGTCAGACCCCAATAGCTCTATAAGTCGTGTCGATATGAGGCTCATAACGGGTCGAGAAACTACTAGTAACACTTACCAGCAATTCTCTTAGCAGCCCTGGCCAGGGACTTCCTGTTATAGCCAATCGAACACAGCGCAACATCAACCCCCTATACCGGGAGAGACGAATCCCCTCCTATCGCTCATTGCCTCCATGTGACTCGGGACTGTACCCAAAAACCACCGTTTTGCACGCCCTCTTGGACGTGGTAAGATGGAAATCAAAGCACAGTGGGAACCACACAAGACTCTATGACGATCTCGGGTCAACAGACTACTCTGTACCAGTGTCACCAGAGAACTGCCATCTGACGTGAGGTATAATACCATCTGGGAGTTCTCGGCGAGTCCGTCCAGTGTACCCAGTCTCTACTGAGCACCCGTATATCATCTCTGATGTCAAACACCGATGGATATGGGATCATCCATCGCCCATCTGTATGGGTCGAGAAGGTACACGCTAGTCTACTCTGGTATATCGATGCCCCGTCTCGATACACCCACGACTAGGGACTTTTAAGGATGTACTTATGGACTACCATGTCCCCACTAGTATGATCCGCATCATAGTCCAGGTAGTCAAGTACAGATCCTAAGAGCTTTACCAACATGTAACAGAGAGACAATCAGTAAACACGTTAAGGTAAAGATCAACCAGATAGCATACTATCATGTCGAGCAAGAAAGTCTTCCCTATATATATCCCAGCATCCACTACAATATACATCCTATGTATAGTAATGGCCTCTAGGGCATACATATAACTAACAATTGATAGAAAATGTTAAACTTTCCGATCGAACAATCGAACACCCAAGTTTTCCAGATACAGATCAACACATGAAATAAGTCTAACAACATTCAGTTCGTGCCTCAGTACCGACGGTCCAGCCGTAGAAGGGTCAAGCCAACGCCTCACATGTGGCACGCCGTACTGCCCCAAACCCGAAGGTTCAAAGGGCAGTTCAAGACGGTCACATAATCGAGTTAAGGTTTGTTGTCTTCTAGAGGGTCCATCGCGTTACTTGCACTACTTAGAACGTCGTTAAACTACGGAAAAATCTAACTCTTGGAAAATTCCCGACAGGGGAAAAATTGGGTATTTATATCCGATCGAACTTACTAAGTCTGATACCACTGTAGGGTTCCTAAGCACACTAGTGAGGTCTCACAAGGCATCGAACATGCCAATTTCAAAAATTCTAGGTGCCGAGAGACCCGACTACGGACCGTTTGCTAGAAAACTAGGCGAAAAAACTAACTAGTTAACACTTAACTAAGAGATACGGAAATACAACCTTTGTAGATCCGGTTCTTCACCTCCATAGCTCCGCAATGAAGTCCTCTCGCTGTCCTAGACGGATCCCGGGCTCTAGCGTCGGCTTCATCAGAGAATGGACGGGCTAGGTCATCGACAACGTGCCGAAGATGATCTACGTCGAGGCATCGCTAGATCAAGCTCACAACTTCACCAAGTCATGAAACTTGTGAAGTAAACACACTCTACTACTTGGCAAGAGGTAGAGGATGAAGAAATAGGAAGTGGGTTCAATTTAGAATTGGATTTCTCACTCTTTATCATCAATCACCATTGATGGAGAAAGCTTTTTCTTCCTTGCTCATGAAGAAGAAGAAGAAAGAAATATATGATAAGTTATTTTAAAATCAATAGAAAATCAAAACTTATCATAATGTTAACTATAGTCAAGTGTAGAGAATGAATCATGGTTAGTGGGAATGGTTAGGGTTAAGGATGAGATAAGAATGGTTGACTTGATCAAAGCTTCATGAAGCTTCAACTAAACTCCAAAAAAAGCCACCATTCTTTTCTCTTTTCCATTTATTTTCCAAAATGAAATGGATAAATAAATAAGTGACTAAAACAAAACCCTAACCATAATCATGTAACCATGGTTTGATCTTTACACAAAAACCCTAGCATAACATGTATCATCAAACATGATACAATCAAGTGCACAAAAGTATATCACATATACAATGTGTACAATCGAGTGAGAAAATCCTTTTAAAGTGAACCGATACTAGTTAATGCAAAGCAATGTATCAAATATATAATTATGCATTAAATCATTAACTAGTTAATGCAAAGCAATATATCAAATATATAATTATGCATTAAATCATTAAATCAACACTTGATTCAATGATCCGGTCATGTCGCACACAACCGACTAGTATTCAATGTATCGGCTTATCGATTCAACGCTTGAATCGATAACTAGGTTATATCGCATACAACCATCCGACACATTGATCGCGAGAATGAAATACGGTATCACATACACGCATTATTCTCGGTCCCGCACACATCTCATATGCGCTCCTATTTCGTTTTGCTTGAGCCAGGAAACCTCTGTGTAGGACTCTAAAGACTCGTCAATACGCCGGCAGCGGATGATGATCATATCAAACATCCACAAGCCGCAAGCGGTCTGCTAAACGTAACGGCCACCCGGGTATTGAGCGATCTGAAGATCGACGAGCAAGCCCGCTCACACTCCAGTGAATCCAACCAGTAACACTACCGTACAGTCCGGTCTGATCGTCTCATATGTCGCATATCTCGCCTAGGGGTGGTAAACGTCAGACCCCAATAGCTCGATAAGTCGTGTCGATATGAGATCTATAACAATTCGAGAAACTACTGGTAACACTTACCAGTAAATCTCAACAACCCTGGCCAGGGATTTCCTGTTATAGCCAATCGAACACAGCGCAACATCAACCCCCTATACCGGGAGAGACGAATCCCCTCCTATCGCTCATTGCCTCCATGTGACTCGGGACTGTACCCAAAAACCACCGTTTTGCACGCCCTCTTGGACGTGGTAAGATGGAAATCAAAGCACAGTGGGAACCACACAAGACTCTATGACGATCTCGGGTCAACAGACTACTCTGTACCAGTGTCACCAGAGAACTGCCATCTGACGTGAGGTATAATACCATCTGGGAGTTCTCGGCGAGTCCGTCCAGTGTACCCAGTCTCTACTGAGCACCCGCATATCATCTCTGATGTCAAACACCAATGGATATGGGATCATCCATCGCCCATCTGTATGGGTCGAGAAGGTATACGCTAGTCTACTCTGGTATATCGATGCCCCGTCTCGATACACCCACGACTAGGGACTTTGAAGGATGTACTTATGGACTACCATGTCCCCACTAGTATGATCCGCATCATAGTCCAGGTAGTCAAGCACACATCCTAAGGGCTTTACCAACATGTAACAGAGAGACAATCAGTATACACGTTAAGGTAAAGAACAACCAGATAGCATACTATCATGTCGAGCAAGAAAGTCCTCCCTATATATGTCCCAGCATCCACTACAATATACATCCTATGTACAGTAATGGCCTCTAGGGTATACATATAACTAACAATCTTCCACTTGCACTAGGGCCATCTGTAGCAGTGGTTGCAGTATCTCATACTCAACCATCCCATAAAAGTCTCTCTCTGGGAAAAGGCCTTTCGTGAGTGGATCCGCTGTGTTGTCCTCTGAGTCTACTCTCCTAACCTCGATCTCCCTGGAGATCAACCATCTCCATGATCAAGTGATACTGCCTTAGAATATGTCTGGATCACTAATGGGACCGGCGTTCCTTGGCATAAGCCACAACTCCATTGTCACACAATGGTAGGAACATAGTTCATTTCATGAACCTATATACACCCAAACATCCTCTTTGGAGCATCTGTTTTGATGGATAAGTCAAATAGTTTGACATCATCAAAATGGTAGATGAACCTTGTATATACAAAAAGGTAGTAGGGAGTATGGTGGCGATCCTCGTAGAGTACGTAGATGTCATGCTCATGATAGGGAAGGAGTTTCTTATGCTACGCTCGGTCAATCTCCGCTTATCACAATGATTCTCCATATAGGATCAAAGTGATACCTACTAAATCCTGACCCTTGACAAGGTCAACAAGGCCGCACGACTACCCTAACCCAATCTGCATCATATGCATAAGCAGATAAATACTGGTTAGCTACCGCACACTGCGCTTTGACAAGGTCAACAAACGCAGCACGAATACTAAACAGGATTTATCTGAAATGACGGAGGGCTACGACAGGTTTTTCTGAAAACCTATTGCGTAATGAACTTGATATCGTTGTAGGATCGAATGAATTTTGAAATGGAGTGTTTTTGAGGCTTTTCTAGTTTTGCTAAAGGAGTCACTCCCGGTGAAGGGATCGTTGGTCCTTTCCTCGTCGAATGAGGTGCGGGATATATCATATATATCACTGTGCAAAGCAAAAACTGTTAAAAGCAATCAAAGCCAAACCGAGTGTGTAGCATCTGCCAGTTATTGCTAAAGGAGTCACTCCCGGTGAAGGGATCTCGGTCCTTTCCTCATCGAATAAGGTGCAGGATATATCACATATACCTCTGTGCAAAGCAAGAACTGTAGCTACCTGTTTTATTTTGAAATTCGATTCTACAACATCTTAGGTTTCTTTTTATTTTCATTAATCACATTAATGAAGTCCCATCAATTAAGTACCTAATCATCACAGATAAATATGACGTACACTTATGCCATCCGCATTCGCCTCGATGTCCCCTCGTGCACCGTTAGGTTAGGTAACTAACGGCAGAGCAGGGCAGGGCTAGCATGGGTGTAAAACATAAGTAACGTCTATATAATATATCATATATACTATATACTGTATCTATCAAAGAACATCACATGATCACATCACAGATATCGCAGCAGAAGAAACATATGAAATATTGGATATACTAGGACGTCCGTGTTTTCAATACGAGCCAGTATAAAACACGGATTCCACGGTCGCGATGAATAGCCAAACCTACACCCCTAGACCCCTACGAGAGCGTCAAGCAACCCTACCAATTCTGGAGTTAGGAGACCCGGACTCGACCCCTCGAGTTGGTCTCCCACTGGACTCCAGAACCCGGTTACTTGTGCCCTCCTCCTTGGGTCTATCCTAGTGCGGAAAAGTAAATAATATACAAAAGGTGACTACTTCCGCAACCTGGAAGCGCCCCAATAAAAGAATATTACATACAAGTTTTTACATGAATGAAAATGAAAAACACTCATCTCATATAAAACCCCCGGCTATTCGAACACGACGATCCAATATAACATATCCAGCAACACATAACATCACATGTCATCAACGTAAGTAAATATGCGCATCCCATTTGTCGTTGACATATAGCAACGAAACCGGTGATATCACATATTACGCTTACGGTCACAGAAAAGAAAGTGTAAAACTACAACAGTTGGAATCCGCAACCACCTCAGACATCGCATGCCTGACCAAATGAATTACTTAGACATCACATGCCTAACAATTATAAACCCCGCATTTTAGTCTCAAAATCGAAAACACTTTTCAATATCAAGTCGGGTAATTCAACAAGATTCCCGACATCCTGATCGAATACTCGTCGCAAACTTTAGTAGGCGGCCGCATCCCCAATACCGTCGACGAAGTGCACCAAGGCGGAACACCGCTACCGCGAGCACCCGAACGGATGCTTTCGGCGACGGGGTTCTCCTACAGTCACTTGGTCGGGGCTATGGAGTGAGGCTGTCTATTAAGTTTACCCGGCGAGTATCCGCGTACGCTACGTGATTGCGACGGACTTTTGATCCCATCAAAATTCCGTGGCAACCGATCAAGTGAGACTAAACTGCTATGTTTATAACATTCATTCAGTTATCTCATAACTTTTGTGAATTCCAATTATTGTATCCCATTCCAGATAATTAGAAAATGTTAAACTTTTCGATTGAACATTCGAACACCCAAGTTTTCCCGATACAGATCAACACATGAAATAAGTCTAACAACATTCAGTTCGTGCCTCAGTACCGACGGTCCAGCCGTAGAAGGGTCAAGCCAACGCCTCACATGTGGCACGCCGTACTGCCCCAAACCCGAAGGTTCAAAGGGCAGTTCAAGACGGTCACATAATCGAGTTAAGGTTTGTTGTCTTCTAGAGGGACCATCGCGTTACTTGCACTACTTAGAACGTCGTTAAACTACGGAAAAATCCAACACTTGGAAATTTCCCGACAGGGGAAAAATTGGGTATTTATATCCGGTCGAACTTTTTAACATATTCTAAAAATTATCCGGAAAGCCACACAGACAAAATTTGATAATCCGATCGAAACACCGAATCCCCAAAAATACAGCAGAAAATTTCAACTCTTGAATAAATATTAAAAATTCCCAGAAAACTCAGCTCTTTGAACTAGGAATTACTGTGCAAAGGAACAGGGCTGACGTCATCAAGGGGCCGCTGATCCGCCGCAGAAGCCATGCTTCTGCCGCGGATCCGCCGCGAAATTTACTGTTCACCAGAAACTTTTTGCACCGTAATTCTTATTTTTCCCTGCTGAATTTTTTAGCAATTTTTAATTTGGAAAAATCCACGATTTTAGAAAATTTCCAGAGAGCAATTTTGATTTGGGGTTTCGGGTTCGATCGGGTTTCAAATTCCGTCTGGACTTCGCCTAAGGCTCTAGCTAGGCTCTGATACCACTGTAGGGTTCCTAGGCACTCCCAAGAGGTCTCACAAGGCATCGAACATGCCATTTTCAAATTTTACGGTGCCTACAAACCCTAAACTACGGATCGTTTGCTAGAAAACTAGGCGAAAAAGCTAACTAGTTAACACTTAACTATAAGAATCGGAAATACAACCTTTGTAGATCCGGTCCTCCACCTCCACGGCTCCGAGATGAGGTCGTCTCCGCTGTCCAAATCAAATCCGGGCTCTAGCGTCGGCTTCATCGGAGAATGGTCAAGCTAGGTCGTCGATGTCCATGCCGAAGATGATCTACGTCGAAGCATCGCAAGATCAAGCTCTCACTTCACCAAGTCATGAAACTTGTGAAGAAAACACACTCTACTACTTGGCAAGAGGTAGAGGATGAAGAAATAGGAAGTGGGTAGACTTTAGATTTGGATTTCTCACTCTTTTTCATCACTTGCCATTGATGGAGGCAAGCTTTCTTCACTTGAAGAAATGAAGAAGAAAAAGGAAATTGTTATGATAAGAATTATTTAAAATGAAAAGAATAATCCATTCTTATCATAAGTGAACCATGGTAAAGTGTAGAGAGCTAATCATGGTTAAAGGAATGGTTAGGGTCAAACTAGAGACAAAATGGTCACTTAGTCAAAAGATCAAGAAGCTTCAACTAGAATCCAAAATTAGCAACCATTTCATTTCATTTTCTTTTATTCATTT
The DNA here is from genome assembly GCA_030015575.1 of Agapanthus africanus. Classification (NCBI taxonomy): domain Eukaryota; kingdom Viridiplantae; phylum Streptophyta; class Magnoliopsida; order Asparagales; family Amaryllidaceae; genus Agapanthus; species Agapanthus africanus. The sequence goes on from CM057350.1 coordinate 209,620,887, forward strand.
ATCATAAATAAATGGATAATTAAATAAGATAAATGAATAACAAATAATAAACCCTAACCATCATCTTAACCTTTGTTTAATTCTATACACTTAACCAAAAACCATGTATCATCAAACATGATACAAACATGTGCACAAAATCATATCGCATATTTAATGCGCACATCCGAGCGAGAAAATCCATTTAAAGTGAACCGATACTAGTTAATGCAAAGTAATATATCAAATATATAATTATGCATCAAATCATTAAATCAACACTTGATTTAACGATCCGGTCATATCGTATATAACCGACTAGTATGCAATGCATCGGTTTATCGAATCAACCGTTGATTCGATAACTAGGGTATATCGCATATAACCTAATCGATACATTCATCGCGAGAATGAAATACGGTATCACATACACGCATTATTCTCGGTCCCGCACATATCTCATATGCGCTCCTATTTCGTTTCGCTTGAGCCAGGAAACCTCTGTGTAGGACTCTAAAGACTCGTCAATACGCCGGCAGCAGATGATGATCATATCAAGCATCCACAAGCCGCAAGCGGTCTGCTAAACGTAACGGCCACCCGGGTATTGAGCGATCTGAAGATCGACGAGCAAGCCCGCTCACACTCCAGTGAATCCGACCAGTAACACTACCGTACAGTCCGGTCTGATCGTCTGATATGTCGCATATCTCGCCTAGGGGTGGTAAACGTCAGACCCCAATAGCTCGATAAGTCGTGTCGATATGAGGTCTATAACTGTTCGAGAAACTACTGGTAACACTTACCAGTAAATCTCAGCAACCCTGGCCAGGGATTTCCTGTTATAGCCAATCGAACACAGCGCAACATCAACTCCCTATACCGGGAGAGACGAATCCCCTCCTATCGCTCATTGCCTCCATATGACTCGGGACTGTACCCAAAAACCACCGTTTTGCATGCCCTCTTGGACGTGGTAAGATGGAAATCAAAGCACAGTGGGAACCACACAAGACTCTATGACGATCTCGGGTCAACAGACTACTCTGTACCAGTGTCACCAGAGAACTGCCATCTGACGTGAGGTATAATACCATCTGGGAGTTCTCGGCGAGTCCGTCCAGTGTACCCAGTCTTTACTGAGCACCCGTATATCATCTCTGATGTCAAACACCAATGGATATGGGACCATCCATCGCCCATCTGTATGGGTCGAGATGGTATACGCTAGTCTACTCTGGTATATCGATGCCCCGTCTCGATACACCCTCGACTAGGGACTTTGAAGGATGTACTTATGGACTACCATGTCCCCACTAGTATGATCCGCATCATAGTCCAGGTAGTCAAGTACAGATCCTAAGGGCTTTACTAACATGTAACAGAGAGACAATCAGCATACACGTTAAGGTAAAGGGTAACCAGATAGCATACTATCATGTCGAGCAAGAAAGTCCTCCCTATATATGTCCCAGCATCCACTACAATATACATCCTATGTACAGTAATGGCCTCTAGGGCATACATATAACTAACAATCTCCCACTTGCACTAGGGCTATCTGTAGCAGTGGTTGCAGTATCTCATACTCAACCATCCCATAAAAGTCTCTCTCTGGGAAAAAGGCCTTTCGTGAGTGGATCCGCTGTGTTGTCCTCTGAGTCTACTCTCCTAACCTCGATCTTCCTGGAGATCAACCATCTCCATGATCAAGTGATACTGCCTTAGAATATGTCTGGATCACTGATGGGACCGGCGTTCCTTGGCATAAGCCACAACTCCATTGTCACACAATGGGAGGAACAATGTTCATCTTATGAACTAATATACACCCAAACAGCCTCTTTGGTAGCATCTTAAGTAGCGATGTATCTAGCCTTTATCGTCTAGTATGTCACGGTATCTAGCTTGGAACTCTTCCAACATACCGTCCCTTTACTGAGGGTAAAGACAATGCCTGCGACTGACATTCAGTCGTCTTTATCACCCTGGAACCCTTCCAGTGATTCTCTCCAGGATCGGTTGATACCGTCTCACTACAACTAGTGAGAATCCTAACATCCAATTAGATCTATCTCATAGATCCAAAAACCCAGGATTTAGGAGGTATCATTTTGATCCTATGTGGAGAATCATAGTGATAAGCGGAGATTGATCGAGCGTAGCATAGGAAACTCCTTCCCTATCAAGAGTATGTCATCCACGTACTCTACGAGGATCGTCACCATACTCCCTACTACCTTTTTGTTTATACAAGGTTCATCTACCATTTTGATGATGTCAAACTCTTTGACTAACTCATCAAAACTGATGTTCCAACTCCGCGATGCCTGCTTTATCCTATAAAGCATCTTGCACACGTTTCCGCTGCTCCCACTGTCTACGAAGCCCTCTGGCTGTGTACTTATAGACGCTCTCTTCTAAATCATTATTTAGAAAAGCAGTCAAGACACCCAACCACCAGATATCGCAGTCATGGTATGTAGCCGTGACAAGTAGGATCTGGATGGACTTAAGCATAGCTACTTGAAAAGGTTTCATCATTATCCACACCTGGTCAATGATGCAAACTTTTAACAAGTCTAGTTTTGAAAGTCTCAACTTTTCCATGTACACCAAGTAATCTTCTCAAGATATACTTGCTCCTGATGGGGATTTAACCCTTCAGATATAGCAACTAAAGTCCATACTTTGTTGGTGTATAAGGATTCCATCTCAGATCGCTAAACATCTAGCCATTCTTACAGAGTCATACTCCTGATGGCCAGCTCGAAACTAGTTGGGTCATCATCTCATGATGCAATCCTCGCTCCCACTGTCATAGAGAAACCGAAGTATCTCTCAGGTGGGTGAGGAACCCTACTAGATCGGCGGAGAGGCTGAGGTTCGTTGGTATCTACTGAATCCCTTGGTTCTATCAAATCATCTGCTGTAGTTCGTATAGCTGCAACTTTTCCAGTTCTACATTACAGACCTTGCTTTCGAGCTTGTCCGGATTTTGCTTTCAGACATAGGCCGGACAACCCCAAATCTTAACTAACTTAAGAAATGGGCTCTTCCTTTTCCATATCACATATGAAGTGGTAGGCAACTGATTTGATTGGAACCCTATTCAATAGGTATGCAACTTCGTAAGTGCATAACTCCCTAAAGGAAAATAGGAAACTCAGTAGTACTCATCATAGAGCACACCATATCATATAGGGTGTGATTGCTCCGCCCCGATATACCATCGTGCTATGGTGTATACAGAGGAGTAATGCTGAGAGAGAATCTCATTCTCCTTTAGAATAGTCCAGGATTTTCGTGCTCAAGTATTCTCCTCCTTGATCTCATCAAAGGACATAATACTTTTACCCGTATTCTGGTTCTCTACTTCTAACTTATATTCTGTGAATATCTCAAAAGGTTCAGACTTGTGTTTCAGCAGGAACATATGTCTGAATCTTGAGAGATTATCAGAGAATGTAACGAAGTACAAAGAACCAGTCCTGGCATGTGTAGACTGGGGACCTACATACATCAACATGTATCATCCCAAGAGTTCATTAACTCTTTCTCTGTTTCCAATAAACAGAGCTGTGGTCATCTTATCTTTGTGACATGACTGGCGAGTTTCACAAGATGTAAATTCAAACTAATTTAAATATGCATCTTTATGTAACTCCAGCTAGGCTGGTCACATTGATATGACCTAGTCTACAATGCCTCAAGAAGGATCCATTCATTTCTGAACTCTTCCTCTTGTGTGTGTTCCATATACTAAGAACTGTAGTTTGATTTAGAACATCAATGCTTTTAGATAACGTGCCTGAACGGATCAACTTTTGATATAGGAAATGTTCAAAACATTATCCATCAATACAAAATTATATCCTTTCTTTACTGATAAAGAGACTGATATGATTTTGTATATCAGGTTCGGTATCTAATAACATTCGTTCAGAATCAATGTATTGGTAATACAGGGTGACAGTGACCAACAGACTTGGCTGCAACACTTGCCCCATTTTCTGCCTCATGAAACTTATCACCCGTTCTTAGTTCTCTACCTTTCTGTAGCCCTATGTAACTGATTACATATCTGGGATCCTGATCTGGTATCTCATACCCAGGACGTAAAGGATACTGAGAAACAGTTCTGTATAATGAACACACCCGAAGATGATGCATCAGTATGCACTCTCTTCGTTTGGGCGGCACGGGAAATCTGGTAATCCCCAATTTCCTGCTCTGTCTTATAACAATTATAAGTTGGAGCGGGACCAACGTTCCCCAGCTCAGTATAACAAGCGGGTTCGGTCAATAATCCGTATTATTATCTTGATTAAGGCGTGATATGGTCGCTACCTGGAGATAGAGAGAAGAAAACACTCAGCGTGCGCTCTTGCAAGAATAGATTGGTTATCATTTTATCTAATCAGGATGGCTCCCACTGCTTTTTATCAAATCTTCCTTCAAACCCAAAAAGGAAAGACTAGCCGGGATTAATTACACACTACAAGTTCGCCAATCTTTCAGCCAGGCCAGTGTCGGTACTTTGAGGGAGGTCCCCCGTGCTTTCGCACGAACCTTATTAATGTAAACCTCGTTTTCCCAGAGGCGTAACCCCGTTGACACCTTTCTAGACACCTACTTGATCGGCTAATTGTAATGTGTAAAACTCTCCCAGGAGTAACTCTTACTCGCAGCGGGTATCGGGATCCAACTATCTCATAGAAGGTATGCAATCTCATTGCAAATTTCAACACTTGAAATTCCCGATAATATTTTGCCCCGAACGATTTATGACCTTGACAAGGTCAACAAACCATAGACCGCAAGTCAAGTTCAACCCGTCATTTCTTGATTGAATCAAACCCACCCGCACTGTTAGTTATATGTATGCCCTAGAGGCCATTACTGTACATATGATGTATATTGTAGTGGATGCTAGGACGTATATAGGGAGGACTTTCTTGCTCGACATGATAGTATGCTATCTGGTTACACTTTACCTTAACGTATACACTGACTGTCTCTCTGTTACATGTTGGTAAAGCCCTTAGGATCTGTACTTGACTACCTGGACTATGATGCGGATCATACTAGTGGGGATATGGTAGTCCATAAGTACATCCTTCAAAGTCCCTAGTCGTGGGTGTATCGAGACGGGGCATCGATATACCAGAGTAGACTAGCGTATACCTTCTCGACCCATACAGATGGGCGATGGATGATCCCATATCCATTGGTGTTTGACATCAGGGATGATATACGGGTGCTCAGTAGAGACTGGGTACACTGGACGGACTCGCCGAGAACTCCCAGATGGTATTATACCTCACGTCAGATGGCAGTTCTCTGGTGACACTGGTACAGAGTAGTCTGTTGACCCGAGATCGTCATAGAGTCTTGTGTGGTTCCCACTGTGCTTTGATTTCCATCTTACCACGTCCAAGAGGGCGTGCAAAACGGTGGTTTTTGGGTACAGTCCCGAGTCACATGGAGGCAATGAGCGATAGGAGGGGATTCGTCTCTCCCGGTATAGGGGGTTGATGTTGCGCTGTGTTCGATTGGCTATAACAAGAAGTCCCTGGCCAGGGCTGCTCAGAGAATTGCTGGTAAGTGTTACCAGTAGTTTCTCGACCCGTTATGAGCCTCATATCGACACGACTTATCGAGCTATTGGGGTCTGACGTTTACCACCCCTAGGCAAGATATGCGACATATCAGACGATCAGACCGGACTGTACGGTAGTGTTACTGGTTGGATTCACTGGAGTGTGAGCGGGCTTGCTCGTCGATCTTCAGATCGCTCAATACCCGGGTGGCCGTTACGTTTAGCAGACCGCTTGCGGCTTGTGGGTGTTTGATATGATCATCACCTGCTGCCGGCGTATTGACGAGTCTTTAGAGTCCTACACAGAGGTTTTCTGGCTCAAGCGAAACGAAATAGGAGCGCATATGAGATATGTGCGGGACCGAGAATAATACGTGTATGTGATACCGTATTACATTCTCGCGATGAATGTATCGGAAAGGTTGTATGCGATATAACCTAGTTATCATTTCAAGCGTTGATTCGATAAGCCGATACATTGAATACTAATCGGTTGTGTGCGACATGACCGGATCATTGAATCAAGTGTTGATTTAATGATTTAATGCATAATTATATATTTGATATGTTACTTTGCACTAACTAGTATTGGTTCACTTTAAACGGATTTTCTCACTTGGATTGTGCACATTGTATATGTGATATATTTTTGTGCACTTGTATGTATCATGTTTGATGATGCATGCTAACTTGTGTTTTGTGTGAAGATTAAACCATGGTTGTGAGAGTGGTTAGGGTTTTATTTTCCATTACTTATTTATTCATTTATTTATTTGTTTATACATTTTGGAAAATAAATGGAAAAGAGAAAAGAATGGTGGCTTTATTTGTTCTTTAGTTGAAGCTTCATGAAGCTTTGATAAAGTCAACCATTCTTATCTCATCCTTAACCCTAACCATTCCCACTAACCCTAGTTTAGTCTCTACACTTGACCATGGTTAATTTTATGATAAGAATTCATTTTCTTTTCTTTTTCAATTAACTTATCATAACTATTTTTCTTCTTCTTCTTCATCTTCTTCACATGAAGAAAGTTCACTTCATCAATGGTGATTGATGAAAACAAGTGAGAAATCCAATTCTAAAGTCTACCCACTTCCTATTTCTTCATCCTCTACCTCTTGCCAAGTAGTAGAGTGTGTTTCCTTCACAAGTTTTTAGGGCTTGGTGAAGGTGGAGCTTGATTTAGCGATGCCTCGACGTAGATCATCTTCGGCATGGACATTGACGATCTAGCTCGCTTTTTCTCCGACGAAGCCGACTCTAGAGCCCGGATTCCTTTTGGACAGCGGAGATGACTTCGTTGCGGAGCTATGGAGGTGGAGCACCGGATCTACAAAGGTTGTATTTCCGTTTTCCCATTAGTTAATTGTTAACTAGTTATCTTTTCGCCTAGAAATCTAGCCAACGATCCGTAGTCGGGTCTCTCGGCACCTAGAATTTTTGAAATTGGCATGGTTGATGCCTTGTGAGACCTCACTAGTGTGCCTAGGAACCCTACAGTGGTATCAGAGCCTAGCTAGAGCCTTAGGCGAAGTCCAGACGCAATTTGAAGTCCGATCGAACCGAAATTGAGAACCCAAAATAGCTCTCTGTCCTTTTTCTAAAAACGTGGATTTTTCCATATTAAAAATTTCCAAAAAAATTCAGCAGGGAATTACATGAGTTACTGTGAAGCACGTGATGGTAATTCGACAACAGAGGCACGGAACCGCAGCCCCCACCATGGGATGCGCGGCGGTTCCGCGGCCACTGTATTGAATTACAGCACGTGTCTTCCACAGTAACTCATGTCTTGTAGTGCTGAGTCTTCTGGGAATTTTTAATATTTTTTCAAGAGTTGAATTTTCTGGGTTGTTTTGGGGACTTAGTATATTCGATCGGATTATCAAATTTTGACTGTGTGGCTTTCCGGATAATTTTTAGAATATGTTAAAAAGTTCGATCGGAAAGTTTAACATTTTCTATTTATCCGGAATGTGATACAATAATTGGAATTCACAAATTGTTATGAGATAACTGAATGAATGTTATAAACATAGCAGTTTAGTCTCACTTGATCGGTTGCCACGGAATTTTGATGTGATCAAAAGTCCGTCGCAATCACGTAGCGTACGCGGATACTCGCCGGGTAAACTTAATAGACAGCCTCACTCCATAGCCCCGACCAAGTGACTGTAGGAGAACCCCGTTACCGAAAGCATCCGTTCGGGTGCTCGCGGTAGCGGTGTTCCGCCTTGGTACACTTCGTCGACGGTATCGGGGGTGCAGCCGTCTACTGAAGTTTGCGACGAGCATTCGATCAGGATGTCGGGAATCTTGTTGAATTACCCGACTTAATATTGAAAAGTGTTTTCAATGATGAGACTGAAATGCGGGGTTTATAATTGTTAGGCATGCGATGTCTAAGGAATTCATTTGGTCAGGCATGCGATGTCTGAGGTGGTTGCGGATTCCAACTGTTGTAGTTTTACACTTTCTTTTCTGTGACCGTAAGTGTAATATGTGATATCGCCGGTTTCGTTGCTATATGTCAACGACAATTGGGATGGACATATTTACTTACGTTGATGACATGTGATGTTATGTGTTGCTGGATATGTTATATTGGATCGTCGTGTTTGAATAGCCGGGGGTTTTTATGTGAGATGAGTGTTTTTCATTATCATTCATGTAAAAATTTGTATGTAATATTCTTTTATTGGGGTGCTTCCAGGTTGCGTAAGTAGTCACCGTTTGTATATTATTTACTTTTCCGCACTAGGATAGACCCAAGGAGGAGGGCACAAGTAACCGGGTTCTGGAGTCCAGTGGGAGACCAACTCGAGGAGTCGAGTCCGGGTCTCCTAACTCTAGAATTGGTAGGGTTGCTTGCCGCTCTCGTAGGGGTCTAGGGGTGTGGGTTTGGCTATTCATCACGACCGTGGAATCCGTGTTTTATACTGGCTCGTATTGAAAACACGGACGTCCTAGTATATCCAATATTTCATATGTTTCTTCTGCTGCGATATCTGTGATGTGATCATGTGATGTTCTGTGATAGATACAGTATATAGTATATATGATATATTATATAGGCGTTACTTATGTATTACACCCGCGCTAGCCCTGCCCTGCTCTGCCATTAGTTACCTAACCTAACGGTGCACGAGGGGACATCGAGGCGAATGCGGATGGTATAAGTGTACGTCGTATTTATCTGTGATGTTTAGGTACTTAAATGATGGGACTTCATTAATGTGATTAATGAAATAAAAAGAAACCTAAGATGTTGTAGAATCGAATTTCAAAATAAAACAGGTAGCTACAGTTCTTGCTTTGCACAGAGGTATATGTGATATATCCTGCACCTTATTCGATGAGGAAAGGACCGAGATCCCTTCACCGGGAGTGACTCCTTTAGCAATAACTGGCAGATGCTACACACTCGGTTTGTCTTTTGATTGCTTTTAACAGTTTTTGCTTTGCACAGCGATATATATGATATATCCCGCACCTTATTCGACGAGGAAAGGACCGACGATCCCTTCACCGGGAATGACTCCTTTAGCAAAACTAGAAAAGCTTCAAAAACACTCCATTTCAAAATCATTTGATTCTACAGCGATATCAAGTTCATTACGCAATAGGTTTTTAGAAAAACCTGTCGTAGCCCTCCGTCATTTCAGATACGTACTAGTTAGTATTCGTGCTGCGGTTGTTTGGCCTCCGTCAAGGCGTAGTGTACGGTAGCTAACTAGTGCTTATCTGCTAGCATATGATGCGATTGGATTAGGGTAGTCGTACGGCGTTGTTTGGCCTCCGTCAAGGGTCGTGCGGGTGGGTTTAATTCAATCAGGAAATGACGGGTTGAACTTGACTAGCGGACTATGGGTTGTTTGGCCTCCGTCAAGGTCATAGCGAGCTAGGGGCAAAATATTATCGGGAATTTCAAGTGTATAAATTTGCAATGAGATTGCATACCTTCTATGAGATAGTTGGATCCCGATACCCGCTGTGAGTAATTGTTACTCCTGGGAGAGTTTTATACATTACAATTAGCCGATCAAGTAGGTGTCTAGAAAGGTGTTAACGAGGTTACGCCTCTGGGAAAACGAGGTTTACATTAATTAGGTTCGTGCGAAACCACGGGGGACCTCCCTCAAAGTACCGACACTGGCCTGGCTGAAAGAATGGCGAACTTGTAGTTTGTAATTAATCCCGGCTAGTCTTTCCTTTTAGGGTTTGAAGGAAGATTTGATAAAAAGCAGTGGGAGCCATCCTGATTAGATAAAATAAAAACCAATCTATTCTTGCAAGAGCGCACGCTGAGTGTTTTCTTCTCTCTCTCTCCAGGTAGCGACCATATCACGCCTTAATCAAGATAATAATACGGATTATTGACCGAACCCGCTTGTTATACTGAGCTGGGGAACGTTGGTCCCGCTCCAACTTATAATTGTTATAAGACAGAGCAGGAAATTGGGGAATACCAGATTTCCCGTGCCGCCCAAATGAAGAGAGTGCATGCTGATGCATCATCTTTGGGTGTGTTCATTATACAGAACTGTTTTTCAGTATTCTTTACGTCCTGGGTATGTGATACCAGATCAGGATCCCAGATATATAATCTGTTACATAGGGCTACAGAAAGGTAGAGAACTGAGAACGGGTGATAAGTTTCATGAGACAGAAAACGGGGCAAGAGTTGCAGCCAAGTCTGTCGGTCACTGTCACCCTGTATTACCGATACATTGATTCTGAACGAATGTTATTAGATACCGAACCTGATATACAAAATCATATCTGTCTCTTTATTAGTAAAGAAACGATAAAATTTTGTATTGTTGGATAATGTTTTGAACATTTCCTATATCAAAAGTTGATCGGTTCAGGCACGTTATCTAAAAGCATTAATGTTCTAAATCAAACTACAGTTCTTAGTATACAGAACACACACAAGAGGAAGAGTTCAGAAATGAACGGATTCTTCTTGAGGCATTGTAGACTAGGTCATATCAATGCGATCCGACTAGCTAGAGTTACATATAGATGCATATTTAAATCAGTTTGAATTTACATCTTGTGAAACTCGCCAGTCATGTCACAAAGATAAGATGACCATAGCTCCGTTTACTGGAAACAGAGAAAGAGTTAGTGAACTCTTGGGATGATACATGTTGATGTATGTAGGTCCCCTGTCTACACATGCCAAGACCGGTTCTTTTACTTCATTACATTCTCTGATAATCTCTCAAGATTCAGACATACGTTCCTGTTGAAACATAAGTCCGAACCTTTTGAGATATTCACAGAATATAAGTTAGAAGTAGAGAACTAATACGGGTATAAGTATTATGTCCTTTGATGTGATCAAGGAGGAGAATACTTGAGCACGGAATTCCTGGATCATTCTAAAGGAGAATGAGATTCTCTCTCAGCATTACTCCTCTGTATACACCATAGCACGATGGTATATCGGGGCGGAGCAATAACACCCTATATGATAAGGTGTGCTCTATGATGAGTACTACTGAGTTACCTATTTCTTTTTTTGGGAGTTATGCACTTAAGAAGCTGCATACCTATTGAATAGGGTTCGAATCAAATCAGTTGCCTACCATTTCATATGTGATATGGAAAGGGAAGAGCCCATGTCTTAAGCTAGTTAAGATTTGGGGTTGACCGGCCTATGTCTAAAAGCAAAATCCGGACAAGCTCGAGGCAAGGTCTGTAATGTAGAACTGGAAATGTTCCAGCTATACAAACTACAGCACATGATTTGATAGAACCAAAGGATTCAGTAGATTCCAACGAACCTCAGCCTCTCCGCCGATCTAGTAGGGTTCCTCACCCACCTGAGAGATACTTCGGTTTCTCTATGACAGTGGGAGCGAGGATTGCATCATGAGATGATGACCCAACTAGCTTCGAGCTGGCCATCAGGAGTAAGACTCTGTAAGAATGGCTAGATGCTTAGCGATCTGAGATGGAATCCTTATACACCAACAAAGTATGGACTTTGGTTGCTATATCTGAAGGGTTAAATCCCCATCAGGAGCAAGTATATCTTGAGAAGATTACTTGGTGTACATGGAAGAGTTGAGACTTTCAAAGCTAGACTTGTTAAAGGTCTACATCATTGACCAGGTGTGGATGATGATGAAACCTTTTCTAAGTAGCTGTGCTTAAGTCCATCCAGATCCTACTTACCACGGCTACATACCATGACTACGATATCTGGTGGTTGGGTGTCATGACAGCTTTTCTAAATGATGTTTAGAAGAGAGTGTTTATAAGTACACAGCCAGAGGGCTTCGTAGACAGTGGGAGCAGCGGAAACGTGTGCAAGATGCTTTATAGGATAAAGCAGGCATCGCGGAGTTGGAACATCTGTTTTGATGAAGCGGTCAAAGAGTTTGACATCATCAAAATGGTAGATGAACCTTGTATATACAAAAAGGTAATAGGGAGTATGGTGACGATCCTCGTAGAGTACGTGGATGACATACTCTTGATAAGAAAGGAGTCTCTTATGCTACGCTCGATCAATCTCCGCTTATCACAATGATTCTCCATATAGGATCAAAGTGATACCTACTAAATCCTGGGTTTTGGATCTATGGGATAGATCTAAATGGATATTAGAATTCTCACTAGATGTAGTGAGACGGTATCAACCGATCCTGGGGAGAATCACTGGAAGGGTTCCAGGGTGATAAAGACGACTGAATGTCAGTCGCAGGCATTGTCTTAACCCTCAGTAAAGGGACGGTATGTTGGAAGAGTTCCAAGCTAGATACCGTGACATACTAGACGATAAAGGCAGGATACATCGCTACTTAAGATGCTACCAAAGAGGCAGTCTGGGTGTATTGGTTCATAAGATGAACTATGTTCCTCCCATTGTGTGACAATGGAGTTGTGGCTTTTGCCAAGGAACGCCGGTCCCATCAGTGATCCAGACATATTCTAAGGCAGTATCACTTGATCATGGAGATGGTTGATCTCCAGGGAGATCGAGGTTAGGAGAGTAGACTCAGAGGACAACACAGCGGATCCACTCACAAAGGCCCGTTCCCATAGAGAGACTTTTAAGGGGATGGTTGAGTATGAGATACTACAACCACTGCTACAGATGGCCCTAGTGCAAGTGGGAGATTGTTAGTTATATGTATGCCCTAGAGGTCATTACTGTACATATGATGTATATTGTAGTGGATGCTAGAACGTATATAGGGAGGACTATCTTGCTCGACATGATAGTATGCTATCTGGTTACACTTTACCTTAACGTATATACTGACTGTCTCTCTGTTACATGTTGGTAAAGCCCTTAGGATCTGTACTTGACTACCTGGACTATGATGCGGATCATACTAGTGGGGATATGGTAGTCCATAAGTACATCCTTCAAAGTCCCTAGTCGTGGGTGTATCGAGACGGGGCATCGATATACCAGAGTAGACTAGCGTATACCTTCTCGACCCATACAGATGGGCGATGGATGATCCCATATCCATTGGTGTTTGACATCAGGGATGATATACGGGTGCTCAGTAGAGACTGGGTACACTGGACGGACTCGCCGAGAACTCCCAGATGGTATTATACCTCACGTCAGATGGCAGTTCTCTGGTGACACTGGTACAGAGTAGTCTGTTGACCCGAGATCGTCATAGAGTCTTGTGTGGTTCCCACTGTGCTTTGATTTCCATCTTACCACATCCAAGAGGGCGTGCAAAACGGTAGTTTTTGGGTACAGTCCCGAGTCACATGGAGGCAATGAGCGATAGGAGGGGATTCGTCTCTCCCAGTATAGGGGGTTGATGTTGCGCTGTGTTCGATTGGCTATAACAAGAAGTCCCTGGCCAGGGCTGCTCAGAGAATTGCTGGTAAGTGTTACCAGTAGTTTCTCGACCCGTTATGAGCCTCATATCGACACGACTTATCGAGCTATTGGGGTCTGACGTTTACCACCCCTAGGCAAGATATGCGACATATCAGACGATCAGACCGGACTGTATGGTAGTGTTACTGGTTGGATTCACTGGAGTGTGAGCGGGCTTGCTCGTCGATCTTCAGATCGCTCAATACCCGGGTGGCCGTTACGTTTAGCAGACCGCTTGCGGCTTGTGGGTGTTTGATATGATCATCACCTGCTGCCAGCGTATTGACGAGTCTTTAGAGTCCTACACAGAGGTTTCCTGGCTCAAGCGAAACGAAATAGGAGCGCATATGAGATATGTGCGGGACCGAGAATAATACGTGTATGTGATACCGTTTTACATTCTCGCGATGAATGTATCGGAAAGGTTGTATGCGATATAACCTAGTTATCGATTCAAGCGTTGATTCGATAAGCCGATACATTGAATACTAATCGGTTGTGTGCGACATGACCGGATTATTGAATCAAGTGTTGATTTAATGATTTAATGCATAATTATATATTTGATATGTTACTTTGCACTAACTAGTATTGGTTCACTTTAAACGGATTTTCTCACTTGGATTGTGCACATTGTATATGTGATATATTTTTGTGCACTTGTATGTATCATGTTTGATGATGCATGCTAACTTGTGTTTTGTGTGAAGATTAAACCATGGTTGTGAGAGTGGTTAGGGTTTTATTTTCCATTACTTATTTATTCATTTATTTATTTGTTTATACATTTTGGAAAATAAATGGAAAAGAGAAAAGAATGGTGGCTTTATTTGTTCTTTAGTTGAAGCTTCATGAAGCTTTGATAAAGTCAACCATTCTTATCTCATCCTTAACCCTAACCATTCCCACTAACCCTAGTTTAGTCTCTACACTTGACCATGGTTAATTTTATGATAAGAATTCATTTTCTTTTCTTTTTCAATTAACTTATCATAACTATTTTTCTTCTTCTTCTTCATCTTCTTCACATGAAGAAAGTTCACTTCATCAATGGTGATTGATGAAAACAAGTGAGAAATCCAATTCTAAAGTCTACCCACTTCCTATTTCTTCATCCTCTACCTCTTGCCAAGTAGTAGAGTGTGTTTCCTTCACAAGTTTTTAGGGCTTGGTGAAGGTGGAGCTTGATTTAGCGATGCCTCGACGTAGATCATCTTCGGCATGGACATTGACGATCTAGCTCGCTTTTTCTCCGACGAAGCCGACTCTAGAGCCCGGATTCCTTTTGGACAGCGGAGATGACTTCGTTGCGGAGCTATGGAGGTGGAGCACCGGATCTACAAAGGTTGTATTTCCATTTTCCCATTAGTTAATTGTTAACTAGTTATCTTTTCGCCTAGAAATCTAGCCAACGATCCGTAGTCGGGTCTCTCGGCACCTAGAATTTTTGAAATTGGCATGGTTGATGCCTTGTGAGACCTCACTAGTGTGCCTAGGAACCCTACAACCATTCTTATCTCATCCTTAACCCTAACCATTCCCACTAACCCTAGTTTAGTCTCTACACTTGACCATGGTTTAATCTTCACACAAAACTCAAGTTAGCATGCATCATCAAACATGATACATACAAGTGCACAAAAATATATCACATATACAATGTAGACAATCCAAGTGAGAAAATCCGTTTAAAGTGAACCAATACTAGTTAGTGCAAAGTAACATATCAAATATATAATTATGCATTAAATCATTAAATCAATACTTGATTCAATGATCCGGTCATGTCGCACACAACCGACTAGTATTCAATGTATCGGCTTATCGAATCAACGCTTGAATCGATAACTAGGTTATATCGCATACAACCTTTCCGATACATTCATCGCGAGAATGGAATGCGGCATCACATACACGCATTATTCTCGGTCCCGCACATATCTCATATGCGCTCCTATTTCGTTTCGCTTGTGCCAGGAAACCTCTGTGTAGGACTCTAAAGACTCGTCAATACGCCGGCAGCAGGTGATGATCATATCAAACACCCACAAGCCGCAAGCGGTCTGCTAAACGTAACGGCCACCCGGGTATTGAGCGATTTGAAGATCGACGAGCAAGCCCGCTCACACTCCAGTGAATCCGACCAGTAACACTACCGTACAGTCCGGTCTGATCGTCTGATATGTCGCATATCTTGCCTAGGGGTGGTAAACGTCAGACCCCAATAGCTCTATAAGTCGTGTCGATATGAGGCTCATAACGGGTCGAGAAACTACTGGTAACACTTACCAGCAATTCTCTAAGCAGCCCTGGCCAGGAACTTCCTGTTATAGCCAATCGAACACAGCGCAACATCAACCCCCTATACCGGGAGAGACGAATCCCCTCCTATCGCTCATTGCCTCCATGTGACTCGGGACTGTACCCAAAAACCACCGTTTTGCACGCCCTCTTGGACGTGGTAAGATGGAAATCAAAGCACAGTGGGAACCACACAAGACTCTATGACGATCTCGGGTCAACAGACTACTCTGTACCAGTGTCACCAGAGAACTGCCATCTGACGTGAGGTATAATACCATCTGGGAGTTCTCGGCGAGTCCGTCCAGTGTACCCAGTCTCTACTGAGCACCCGTATATCATCTCTGATGTCAAACACCGATGGATATGGGATCATCCATCGCCCATCTGTATGGGTCGAGAAGGTACACGCTAGTATACTCTGGTATATCGATGCCCCGTCTCGATACACCCACGACTAGGGACTTTTAAGGATGTACTTATGGACTACCATGTCCCCACTAGTATGATCCGCATCATAGTCCAGGTAGTCAAGTACAGATCCTAAGAGCTTTACCAACATGTAACAGAGAGACAATCAGTAAACACGTTAAGGTAAAGATCAACCAGATAGCATACTATCATGTCGAGCAAGAAAGTCTTCCCTATATATGTCCCAGCATCCACTACAATATACATCCTATGTATAGTAATGGCCTCTAGGGCATACATATAACTAACAATTGATAGAAAATGTTAAACTTTCCGATCGAACAATCGAACACCCAAGTTTTCCCGATACAGATCAACACATGAAATAAGTCTAACAACATTCAGTTCGTGCCTCAGTACCGACGGTCCAGCCGTAGAAGGGTCAAGCCAACGCCTCACATGTGGCACGCCGTACTGCCCCAAACCCGAAGGTTCAAAGGGCAGTTCAAGATGGTCACATAATCGAGTTAAGGTTTGTTGTCTTCTAGAGGGTCCATCGCGTTACTTGCACTACTTAGAACGTCGTTAAACTACGGAAAAATCCAACTCTTGGAAAATTCCCGACAGGGGAAAAATTGGGTATTTATATCCGATCGAACTTACTAAGTCTGATACCACTGTAGGGTTCCTAGGCACACTAGTGAGGTCTCACAAGGCATCGAACATGCCAATTTCAAAAATTCTAGGTGCCGAGAGACCCGACTACGGACCGTTTGCTAGAAAACAAGGCGAAAAAACTAACTAGTTAACACTTAACTAAGAGATACGGAAATACAACCTTTGTAGATCCGGTTCTTCACCTCCATAGCTCCGCAATGAAGTCCTCTCGCTGTCCTAGACGGATCCCGGGCTCTAGCGTCGGCTTCATCGGAGAATGGACGGGCTAGGTCATCGACAACGTGCCGAAGATGATCTACGTCGAGGCATCGCTAGATCAAGCTCACAACTTCACCAAGTCATGAAACTTGTGAAGTAAACACACTCTACTACTTGGCAAGAGGTAGAGGATGAAGAAATAGGAAGTGGGTTCAATTTAGAATTGGATTTCTCACTCTTTATCATCAATCACCATTGATGAAGAAAGCTTTTTCTTCCTTGCTCATGAAGAAGAAGAAGAAAGAAATATATGATAAGTTATTTTAAAATCAATAGAAAATCAAAACTTATCATAATGTTAACTATAGTCAAGTGTAGAGAATGAATCATGGTTAGTGGGAATGGTTAGGGTTAAGGATGAGATAAGAATGGTTGACTTGATCAAAGCTTCATGAAGCTTCAACTAAACTCCAAAAAAAGCCACCATTCTTTTCTCTTTTCCATTTATTTTCCAAAATGAAATGGATAAATAAATAAGTGAATAAAACAAAACCCTAACCATAATCATGTAACCATGGTTTGATCTTTACACAAAAACCCTAGCATAACATGTATCATCAAACATGATACAATCAAGTGCACAAAAGTATATCACATATACAATGTGTACAATCGAGTGAGAAAATCCATTTAAAGTGAACCGATACTAGTTAATGCAAAGCAATATATCAAATATATAATTATGCATTAAATCATTAACTAGTTAATGCAAAGCAATATATCAAATATATAATTATGCATTAAATCATTAAATCAACACTTGATTCAATGATCCGGTCATGTCGCACACAACCGACTAGTATTCAATGTATCGGCTTATCGATTCAACGCTTGAATCGATAACTAGGTTATATCGCATACAACCATCCGACACATTGATCGCGAGAATGAAATACGGTATCACATACACGCATTATTCTCGGTCCCGCACACATCTCATATGCGCTCCTATTTCGTTTTGCTTGAGCCAGGAAACCTCTGTGTAGGACTCTAAAGACTCGTCAATACGCCGGCAGCGGATGATGATCATATCAAACATCCACAAGCCGCAAGCGGTCTGCTAAACGTAACGGCCACCCGGGTATTGAGCGATCTGAAGATCGACGAGCAAGCCCGCTCACACTCCAGTGAATCCAACCAGTAACACTACCGTACAGTCCGGTCTGATCGTCTGATATGTCGCATATCTCGCCTAGGGGTGGTAAACGTCAGACCCCAATAGCTCGATAAGTCGTGTCGATATGAGGTCTATAACAATTCGAGAAACTACTGGTAACACTTACCGGTAAATCTCAACAACCCTGGCCAGGGATTTCCTGTTATAGCCAACCGAACACAGCGCAACATCAACCCCCTATACCGGGAGAGACGAATCCCCTCCTATCGCTCATTGCCTCCATGTGACTCGGGACTGTATCCAAAAACCACCGTTTTGCACGCCCTCTTGGACGTGGTAAGATGGAAATCAAAGCACAGTGGGAACCACACAAGACTCTATGACGATCTCGGGTCAACAGACTACTCTGTACCAGTGTCACCAGAGAACTGCCATCTGACGTGAGGTATAATACCATCTGGGAGTTCTCGGCGAGTCCGTCCAGTATACCCAGTCTCTACTGAGCACCCGCATATCATCTCTGATGTCAAACACCAATGGATATGGGATCATCCATCGCCCATCTGTATGGGTCGAGAAGGTATACGCTAGTCTACTCTGGTATATCGATGCCCCGTCTCGATACACCCACGACTAGGGACTTTGAAGGATGTACTTATGGACTACCATGTCCCCACTAGTATGATCCGCATCATAGTCCAGGTAGTCAAGCACACATCCTAAGGGCTTTACCAACATGTAACAGAGAGACAATCAGTATACACGTTAAGGTAAAGAGCAACCAGATAGCATACTATCATGTCGAGCAAGAAAGTCCTCCCTATATATGTCCCAGCATCCACTACAATATACATCCTATGTACAGTAATGGCCTCTAGGGTATACATATAACTAACAATCTTCCACTTGCACTAGGGCCATCTGTAGCAGTGGTTGCAGTATCTCATACTCAACCATCCCATAAAAGTCTCTCTCTGGGAAAAGGCCTTTCGTGAGTGGATCCGCTGTGTTGTCCTCTGAGTCTACTCTCCTAACCTCGATCTCCCTGGAGATCAACCATCTCCATGATCAAGTGATACTGCCTTAGAATATGTCTGGATCACTGATGGGACCGGCGTTCCTTGGCATAAGCCACAACTCCATTGTCACACAATGGTAGGAACATAGTTCATTTCATGAACCTATATACACCCAAACATCCTCTCTGGAGCATCTGTTTTGATGGATAAGTCAAATAGTTTGACATCATCAAAATGGTAGATGAACCTTGTATATACAAAAAGGTAGTAGGGAGTATGGTGGCGATCCTCGTAGAGTACGTAGATGTCATGCTCATGATAGGGAAGGAGTTTCCTATGCTACGCTCGGTCAATCTCCGCTTATCACAATGATTCTCCATATAGGATCAAAGTGATACCTACTAAATCCTGACCCTTGACAAGGTCAACAAGGCCGCATGACTACCCTAACCCAATCTGCATCATATGCATAAGCAGATAAATACTGGTTAGCTACCGCACACTGCGCCTTGACAAGGTCAACAAACGCAGCACGAATACTAAACAGGATTTATCTGAAATGACGGAGGGCTACGACAGGTTTTTCTGAAAACCTATTGCGTAATGAACTTGATATCGTTGTAGGATCGAATGAATTTTGAAATGGAGTGTTTTTGAGGCTTTTCTAGTTTTGCTAAAGGAGTCACTCCCGGTGAAGGGATCGTCGGTCCTTTCCTCGTCGAATGAGGTGCGGGATATATCATATATATCACTGTGCAAAGCAAAAACTGTTAAAAGCAATCAAAGCCAAAACGAGTGTGTAGCATCTGCCAGTTATTGCTAAAGGAGTCACTCCCGGTGAAGGGATCTCGGTCCTTTCCTCATCGAATAAGGTGCAGGATATATCACATATACCTCTGTGCAAAGCAAGAACTGTAGCTACCTGTTTTATTTTGAAATTCGATTCTACAACATCTTAGGTTTCTTTTTATTTTCATTAATCACATTAATGAAGTCCCATCAATTAAGTACCTAATCATCACAGATAAATACGACGTACACTTATGCCATCCGCATTCGCCTCGATGTCCCCTCGTGCACCGTTAGGTTAGGTAACTAACGGCAGAGCAGGGCAGGGCTAGCACGGGTGTAAAACATAAGTAACGTCTATATAATATATCATATATACTATATACTGTATCTATCAAAGAACATCACATGATCACATCACAGATATCGCAGCAGAAGAAACATATGAAATATTGGATATACTAGGACGTCCGTGTTTTCAATACGAGCCAGTATAAAACACGGATTCCACGGTCGCGATGAATAGCCAAACCCACACCCGTAGACCCCTACGAGAGCGTCAAGCAACCCTACCAATTCTGGAGTTAGGAGACCCGGACTCGACCCCTCGAGTTGGTCTCCCACTGGACTCCAGAACCCGGTTACTTGTGTAAGTGCACGGCGGCGCCCCGGCCGTCAATCCGACGCCGGAATGCGGAAGCGGTGATAAACTTAAATTTTGCGGACTTTGCAAACCGGCACCACCGCGCACTAAACTCCGGATCGTAACCATTAAACTAGTCTAGCCAACTAACAAGAGGGGAAGAGATGTACCGACTGATCCGAGTCCTCCGGTCTTCATCTCCACTCCGATCTCCTCGCGGGATCTCCGTCTGTCTCCTCCTCGTCGGAAAGGGCACCACATCGCCTGTAGCTTTTACGGGCTCCCACCTCAATACCGAGGCAACTCGGGCGCGAAGCTGGCGAATCGACGCGTCCAAGATTTGCTGTAGGAAGTGTAGAGTCTATGTCTCATTGGGGTTTGTTGCCTTTGGATGGAGGAATGAAGATTGAGCTTTGGAGGGAAATGAAGCTCTCAATTTCTTTTGCATACAAAATGATATGAACAAATATATCTCCTCACAAATGAAGCACTCTCTCTCCCTCAAAGATTTGGCCGGCCATCATATGTGGAAATGGTGGAGGGAATCAATAATTAGTATGAAGGAAGGTGAGTGTAGGATAACAAAAGAGGTGACCACATCCAAACAACAACCATGCTTCACTTTTATCAAACCATACCCTCATCAAATCACATTAAATGCAAGCATGGATGAAAGATTCAAATCCTATCATAATCAAACCATTATGCAAGAAAACCCCTCCACAAAAATAATTTGCAAAACTGCAAATTACCCCCTCCATCGGAAAAGTCCGGCCGGAAAAGAACAAAGGAAAACCGGCCGGAACGGAATGCAAACTGGCAACTCCAGAAAACTGGTCCCGTAATAAATTACAGGAAAACCCCGATACTGTGCATACACACCCGCATCTGTGTTCCGTCCGGATACAAATGCAAAAAGACAAAATCTACACTGTACTAAACTAGGACCGGCTTAAACCAAAGCCGGCTAGTAATATCCGTTCGATCCTGATCCGTGCAATACCGCACGTATCTGATCGAACCCTGCCATATACCTATACGGCTACTAGTACAAACCGTCCGATCCTGATCCGTGCAATACCGCACGTATCTGATCGGACCCTGCCATATCTCCATACGGCCTCTACAGCGTTTCGCCCGAAACTTGAGTAACTGTAAGTGTGGTGGACTCTAAAGACTCGTCAATACTATGGCTGTGGATTTAACCACTAGCACGTCAGAGGTATAAGCCAATACGTGACGGGCCACCAGCTATTGACTAAAAGGGACGTCGATGAGCGAACTCATCCTGACACCCTACTGAGCCTGTCAGTGACAATATCCGTGCAGTCCGGTCCGTTCGTCTATGAGCATCGCATGGCGGGCCTAGGGGGTTGGTAAAAGTCAGACCCCCAAAAGCGGTACAAGTCGTGTCGGAGTGTAGCCCAGAACACCCTGAGATACTACTGGAATACCTACCAGTAAATCTCCTTGCCTTGGCCAAGGACTTTGTGTAATGGCTCTCCTAGACACAGCACGACCTCACCCCCAATACCGGGAGAGACGAACCCCTGAAGATACGCTCACTGCCTCCATGTGGCTCGGGACTGTACCCAACTAAAACCTGTTTGCACGACTCCTTTGAGCCGTGGTAGGGTAGTAATCAAAGTACAGTGGGAACTCACACGAGACAAATGACGATCCCCAGGTCGATGAACTAACCTGCACACATGTCACCAGGGAACTGCCATCTGACGTCTGGTATATGACCAACTAGCATGTTCCCGGCGAGTCCTGTCCGGTGTACTCATAACCCAATGAGCACCTGTATACATCTCAGGTGATCCAACTGACACCAGTGGCTTGTGAGACCGGCCACCGCCCCTCGTCGGGGTCTCGACTGTATACACTAGTCTACTAATGGAGTATCGATGCCCGGTCTCGAAACTCCCACGACTAGGGACCTTTTAAGGATATGCTTGTAGACCCCCAGCTCCCACTTATATGATCGCCCTCATACTGCTGGTGGTCAAGCAAGAATCCTAGGGGCTCTATCAACGTGTAATAGCGACGTGTCAGGTCACCTAAAACAGTACACGATGATAAAGGTAAACCAGATAGCATACTATCATCTCGAGTAAGACTGTCCTACCGGGATAGGTCCTCCCTCAATCATTACAATCACGTACCTGTGACCTAATAATTGACTCTGAGGGCACTATCTCCAACAACTTGTGCCCTCCTCCTTGGGTCTATCCTAGTGCGGAAAAGTAAATAATATACAAAAGGTGACTACTTCCGCAACCTGGAAGCGCCCCAATAAAAGAATATTACATACAAGTTTTTACATGAATGAAAATGAAAAACACTCATCTCACATAAAACCCCCGGCTATTCGAACACGACGATCCAATATAACATATCCAGCAACACATAACATCACATGTCATCAACGTAAGTAAATATGCGCATCCCAATTGTCGTTGACATATAGCAACGAAACCGGCGATATCACATATTACGCTTACGGTCACAGAAAAGAAAGTGTAAAACTAAAACAGTTGGAATCCGCAACCACCTCAGACATCGCATGCCTGACCAAATGAATTACTTAGACATCACATGCCTAACAATTATAAACCCCGCATTTTAGTCTCAAAATCGAAAACACTTTTCAATATCAAGTCGGGTAATTCAACAAGATTCCCGACATCCTGATCGAATACTCGTCGCAAACTTTAGTAGGCGGCCGCATCCCCAATACCGTCGACGAAGTGCACCAAGGCGGAACACCGCTACCGCGAGCACCCGAACGGATGCTTTCGGCGACGGGGTTCTCCTACAGTCACTTGGTCGGGGCTATGGAGTGAGGCTGTCTATTAAGTTTACCCGGCGAGTATCCGCGTACGCTACGTGATTGCGACGGACTTTTGATCCCATCAAAATTCCGTGGCAACCGATCAAGTGAGACTAAACTGTTATGTTTATAACATTCATTCAGTTATCTCATAACTTTTGTGAATTCCAATTATTGTATCCCATTCCAGATAATTAGAAAATGTTAAACTTTTTGATTGAACATTCGAACACCCAAGTTTTCCCGATACAGATCAACACATGAAATAAGTCTAACAACATTCAGTTCGTGCCTCAGTACCGACGGTCCAGCCGTAGAAGGGTCAAGCCAACGCCTCACATGTGGCACGCCGTACTGCCCCAAACCCGAAGGTTCAAAGGGCAGTTCAAGACGGTCACATAATCGAGTTAAGGTTTGTTGTCTTCTAGAGGGACCATCGCGTTACTTGCACTACTTAGAACGTCGTTAAACTACGGAAAAATCCAACACTTGGAAATTTCCCGACAGGGGAAAAATTGGGTATTTATATCCGGTCGAACTTTTTAACATATTCTAAAAATTATCCGGAAAGCCACACAGACAAAATTTGATAATCCGATCGAAACACCGAATCCCCAAAAATACAGCAGAAAAATTCAACTCTTGAATAAATATTAAAAATTCCCAGAAAACTCAGCTCTTTGAACTAGGAATTACTGTGCAAAGGAACAGGGCTGACGTCATCAAGGGGCCGCTGATCCGCCGCAGAAGCCATGCTTCTGCCGCGGATCCGCCGCGAAATTTACTGTTCACCAGAAACTTTTTGCACCGTAATTCTTATTTTTCCCTGCTGAATTTTTAGCAATTTTTAATTTGGAAAAATCCACGATTTTAGAAAATTTCCAGAGAGCAATTTTGATTTGGGGTTTCGGGTTCGATCGGGTTTCAAATTCCGTCTGGACTTCGCCTAAGGCTCTATCTAGGCTCTGATACCACTGTAGGGTTCCTAGGCACTCCCAAGAGGTCTCACAAGGCATCGAACATGCCATTTTCAAATTTTACGGTGCCTACAAACCCTAAACTACGGATCGTTTGCTAGAAAACTAGGCGAAAAAGCTAACTAGTTAACACTTAACTATAAGAATCGGAAATACAACCTTTGTAGATCCGGTCCTCCACCTCCATGGCTCCGAGATGAGGTCGTCTCCGCTGTCCAAATCAAATCCGGGCTCTAGCGTCGGCTTCATCGGAGAATGGGCTAGCTAGGTCGTCGATGTCCATGCCGAAGATGATCTACGTCGAAGCATCGCAAGATCAAGCTCTCACTTCACCAAGTCATGAAACTTGTGAAGAAAACACACTCTACTACTTGGCAAGAGGTATAGGATGAAGAAATAGGAAGTGGGTAGACTTTAGATTTGGATTTCTCACTCTTTTTCATCACTTGCCATTGATGGAGGCAAGCTTTCTTCACTTGAAGAAATGAAGAAGAAGAAGGAAATTGTTATGATAAGAATTATTTAAAATGAAAAGAATAATCCATTCTTATCATAAGTGAACCATGGTAAAGTGTAGAGAGCTAATCATGGTTAAAGGAATGGTTAGGGTCAAACTAGAGACAAAATGGTCACTTAGTCAAAAGATCAAGAAGCTTCAACTAGAATCCAAAATTAGCAACCATTTCATTTCATTTTCTTTTATTCATTTATCATAAATAAATGGATAATTAAATAAGATAAATGAATAACAAATAATAAACCCTAACCATCATCTTAACCTTTGTTTAATTCTATACACTTAACCAAAAACCATGTATCATCAAACATGATACAAACATGTGCACAAAATCATATCGCATATTTAATGCGCACATCCGAGCGAGAAAATCCATTTAAAGTGAACCGTGTTGGAGATAGTGCCCTCAGAGTCAATTATTGGATCACAGGCACGTGATTGCAATGATTGAGGGAGGACCTATCCCAGTAGAACAGTCTTACTCGAGATGATAGTATGCTATCTGGTTTATCTTTATCATCGTGTACTGCTTTAGGTGACCTGACACGTCGCTATTACACGTTGATAGAGCCCCTAGGATTCTTGCTTGACGACCAGCAGTATGATGGCGATCATATACGTGGGAGCTGAGGTCTATAAGCACATCCTTAAATGGTCCCTAGTCGTGGGAGTTTCGAGACTGGGCATCGATACTCTATTAGTAGACTAGTGTATACAGTCGAGACCCCGACGAGGGGCGGTGGCCGGTCTCACAAGCCACTGGTGTCTGTTGGTTCACCTAAGATGTATACAGGTGCTCATTGGGTTATGAGTACACCGGGCAGGACTCGCCGGGAACCTGCTAGTTGGTCTTATACCAGATGTCAGATAGCAGTTCCCAGGTGACATGTGTACAGGTTAGTTCATCGACCTGAGATCGTCATTTGTCTCGTGTGAGTTCCCACTGTGCTTTGATTACTACCCTACCACGGCTCAAAGGAGTCGTGCAAACAGGTTTTAGTTGGGTACAGTCCCGAGCCACATGGAGGCAGTGAGCGGATCTGCAGGGGTTCGTCTCTCCCGGTATTGGGGGTGAGGTCGCGCTGTGTCTAGGAGAGCCATTACGCAAAGCCCTCGGCCGAGGCAGGAGATTTACTGGTAGGTATTCCAGTAGTATCTCAGGGCGTTCTGGGCTACACTCCGACACGACTTGTACCGCTTTTGGGGGTCTGACTTTTACCAACCCCCTAGGCCCGCCATGCGATACTCATAGACGAACGGACCGGACTGTACGGATATTGTCACTGACAGGCTCAGTTGGGTGTCGGGGTGAGCTTCCTCATCGACGTCCCTTTTGGTCAATAGCTGGTGGCCCGTCACGTATTGGCTTATACCTCTGACGTGCCAGTGGTTAAATCCACAGCCATAGTATTGACGAGTCTTTAGAGTCCACCACACTTTCAGTTACTCAGCTTTCGGGCGAAACGCTGTAGAGGCCGTATGGAGATATGGCAGGGTCCGATCAGATACGTGCGGTATTGCACGGATCAGGATCGGACAGTTTTGTACTAGTGGCCGTATAGTTATATGGCAGGGTTCGATCAGATACGTGCGGTATTGCACGGATCAGGATCGAACAGATTTACTAGCCGGCTTTGGTTTAAGCCGGTCCTAGTTTAGTACAGTGTAGATTTTGTCTCATTGCATTTGTATCCGGTCGGAATACAGATGCGGGTGTGTATGCACAGTGTCGGGGTTTTCCTGTAATTTATTACGGGACCAGTTTTCTGGAGTTGCCAGTTTGCATTCCGTTCCGGCCGGTTTTCCTTTGTTCTTTCTCGGCCGGACTTTTCCGATGGAGGGGGTTATTTGCAGTTTTGCAAATAACTCTTTGTGGAGGGTTTTCTTGCATAAAGATCTATTATGATAGCTTTCTTTTCTTGCACCTTGACTTTGTTTAATTGTGATTTGAAAAGGGTATGGGTTTGATGTGAGATGAAGCATGCTTGCATGTTTCTTTGTCTAGGTTGTGGTCACCTCCTCTCTTGCTCCTACACTCACCTCCCTCTTGCTATCATATTATCCTTCCTCCACCATTCTCATTCTCACTTGAAGAGAAAGTCTTTCATGGTTATGAAAAAAAGAGAGTAGAAGAAAAAGAAAGAGAGAAAGAAAAAGAATGAGAGAGTTCATTTCATCTTCTTCTTGCTAGAAAATTGAAAGCACCAATTTTCTTTACCTCTTCCTCCATCCATCAATGGCAACTACATAAACTCCAAGAGACAAAGTTTCTACACTACTTCCTACAGCAAATCTTGAGCATGTCGAGTTGCCGGCTTCATGCTCGAGTTGCCTCGGTATTGAGGCGGGAGCCCGTAAAAGACGAAGGCGATGTGGTGCCCTTTCCGGCGAGGAGGCGACGATGTGGAGCCAAGCTTTTCCGCGGGAGATCGGGATGATGAAGAGAAGACCGGAGGACTCGGATCACTCGGTATACTTCTTTTCCCATCTCTTGTTAGCTAGTATAGGTTAATGGTAAACGATCCGGGTAATTGTCCGCGGTAGCGCCGGTTTCCGAGCAAGGAAAATTTTTGATTCCGCAATTTGGCCTCGAGTAAGACTGCCGGGGCGCTGCCGTGGCGCAACATGGTATCAAAGCCACGCCATTAACCTTACCTAGCTTCGTTTGATGTGTTTGCGTTTCCGATCGACCAAAATTTCCGAAAAACCGTATTTTCTAGCACAATCAGTTTCTGTCGAAATTTTTTGGAGTCTAAAAATTTTTCAGGTGGTCTCAGAATGATGTGCAGGGAGTTCTAAGAACACTGACAAAATTTGGTGAGACGACCACTCCGTACGACCGCGGAAGGGCGGCCAAAACACCCTTTTGGCCGCGCTTCCGCCGCAGAATTGTGGGTTCGTGTTATCATTTTTTTGCAGTGGGCTTATGGGCTTAAATCAGGGGTTTTGGAATATTAAATTTGGGCCCAGGTTTTCTGTGAGTGCTACAGTTTTGATTGGGGGCCCACTTGTTAATTTTTGGTCAATCGGAAAATTTTAAACACATTATTTCACAGTATTTACATTATATCTGCGACCGTGAATGTCACTCGATCGGTAAATCCGGTCTGACTGCTATAGCCCGGTTAGACGGATTTGCGAACGTGATTTTCACGTTGATGTTCTATGTTTATGCTGTGATGTTGCGGATCGGTCGTGGGGGATAGCCTGGATGCAATGCTAGTACAGTTTTGTTGTATTATGTACATTTGATATTGCGGGGCGAGCGTCCGACATGTGGACTGCCGTCACTGCCTGTTTGTATTATTCTTTTGGGGCACGACCTGGTTGCGGTCGATGTACCCGGTATATGTATATTTTACTTTCTGTACTAGGTTGCCCCGCGGTGGGGTGCACGGATAGCCGGGTTCTGGAGGGCAACGGGCCCGCATCTCAGGGCATTGAGACGGAAGGGGCTTCAGTCCAGGATTGGCGGGCTATTCGCCGCACTCGTAGGGGGTACAGGTTGACCCAGGAGGGGTGCCCAAGTTACCGGATTCCGTGAAGTGCTGGGTGGTCCATTCACGGTACTGAAGGGGGCTGCCTCGCTTCAGGTTTTGGCGGGTGACTTGCCGCGCCCGTAGGGGTCTAGGATTTCATTGCACAGGCTATCCACACGACCAGGGGAACGTCGGGTTTCAGCAGCGGCTCTGTGAAACCCGGGGCTTCCAGATATCTGTATTGTTCTGTGATGCTGTACATTTCTGTGATGTTGCATTTTATTCACGCCTTGAGCGAAATACTATATATTGGTATATATATTAGTAGATGTTGTATATGTTTTACATCCGCGCTAGTCCAGTCCCCGCTCTGCCGTTAGTTAGCTAACCTAACGGGTGATGACGGGACCCAGTGGCGAATGCGGATGGCATATACGTACGTCAGTATATTTTCGTTCTTTGTGGTGTGATCATTTGATGGGACTGCATTGATTCGGATCAATGCAAGTTAAACAAACCTATTCTGATGTTGTTGGAACACTTTTTCAAAAAAAAGCTGTTATTGCAAGGACGTTCACTTTTGTTTTGCATCGTGGTATTCATTTGGAATATCCTGCTCCTCAGTCGACGAGGCAAGGGCCGAGATCCCTTCACCGGGAGTGACCCCTTGGACAAAAGTTTGCGTCAGGGCATTAACTTCACTATAGCCGATTACTTTTGCTTTGCATCGTGGTATTCAGTTGGAATATCCTGCACCTCATTCTACGGGGAAAGAGCCGAGATCCCTTCACCGGGAGTGACCTCTTTAGTAAAGGTTTTCGTCACTATATTTTCTAAAAAGGTTATCCAGTTCCTTCAACGATATCAAGTTCATTACGGTAAAAGGTTTTTCGCCAAAAACCATCCATAGCCCTCCGTCATTTCAGATTAGTATTACTTAGTATTCGTGCTACGTATGTCGTGCATTGCCGAGGCGTAGTGTTCGGTAGCTGTGTAATATTTTTCTGTCGCTTGGATAAGTGGATTGGTTAGGACAGTCGTACAGTTATGTTGGCATTGTCAAGGACTCGTACGGGTGGGTTTAATGCAATCAAGATAATGACGGGCTGAACTTGACTAGGACTCTTTGATATGTTGGCATTGTCAAGGTCACTTGGGTCCTAGGGGTAAAAACAGACATCGGGAGTTTCAAAAGAACTGAAACTTGCCAGGCATGCGCATACCTTCTGGAGTGTGGTGACGTGAGTGAATTCCGTCACGTTATCATGCGATGAGAGTTGGATCCCGATTCCCACTGATGAGTTGGTTTACTCCTCGGGTGATCCCGACTAATTCTTCTTTCAGGTTTGGAGGAGAATTTGAGGTACAGTGGGAGGTTTCCTGATTAGATAAATTGGTAACCATTCTGATCTAGGTTAGAGTGCACGCTGAGTGTTTCTTTTCTCTCTCTCTGGCAGCGACCATTGACCCGACCCTGGATTTTGACTCAGTGACCAAGTTGACCGAACCTTCTTAACAATGGCTTTTGGATTGTCAGAGTTGCAGACCTCGTTGCCACTCCTACTTTTACCCTTTTCTCCAGGACACCCCGTATTACTACGAACGTCCACTTCCATTGGACAAAACCATCGTATGGTTATATACGAACTCGAAGGACTTCGAGGATGGTTTCTGGTTCTGGAGAAAACGAATAGGATTATTCAGTTGTCTTTTCTTTTCACCTTCTCTCGTTGCGAGTACTCCTTGGTTTAGGAGTAGTACACCTATTACGCAAATTGGATAGTCTTCTTCCAAACCTTAGGCTGGTGCCGAACAGTGGGGAATGAAGAAAACCAATTAGCATAACGATGGTGTACAGAAGGTATTGAGTTAAGACAAAGAAAGGGATTAGTAAGAGGGCAAAGTAAATTGCGACTGCTATTCACGACAGAACCAAGTATTTCTTCGCCAATCCTAAATCACCTTTGTATTTCTCCAGGACACTCCGTATCACTACGAAGATCCACAGTTTATTTGGATACTCCATCGTATGGTTATATACGAACTCGAAAGGAACTTGTTCCAGTTCGGGGATGGATTCTGGTTCAGGAGAAATAGGAATAAAGTACATTCAGGTGTCTTTTATCTTCACCTTCTCTCGCATTGCGAGTGCTCCTAGGATTAGGACAGTACACCCTTTATGCTTATTGGATAGTCTTCTTCCAAACCATAGGCTGGTACCGAACGGTAGGGAAGGAAGAAAACCAATTGGCCTAAAGGGGTGTGCAGACGGTAATGACTAAAGACATATAAAGGGATTTGGACAGGTGGCAAAGAATTATACGGTTATAGTTGTGAATCTGGATAATGGTAGAGGCATTACTAGGAATACCAGAATACCCCACAGAAACATTTCAATGTTTCAGTTTCACCGTGTACTGTTAATGGAAAACTGATTTCCCAGTTAGACACTTGCTCCAGGGTATGTATTTACCAAGTATGATTCTCACATCTGTATGGTTTTACAGATGCTGAGTGGGAGTAAGTTATTGGGAATAGGGTGATCATCCTCATTATATCGGGATTCGTTGTAATCGGTGATATTTGAGGAAGCCACCTGGGTTGTTTACCGGTCGGCAGATATTTGGTTTTTAATATCCGCTGTTATGCACCAATTTCAAATTGATATATCTGTACGTCTATTTTCATAGAGTGAGATATACCTTTTGATATTATGTCGATGACATTTACCTATATCAGTGGATGGTTAGGTAAGGAGCATTAAACAGCGGTGTAATTCTTCTTAACCATAAGTACAGTTTTCAACCTGCGACGCACAGTGAAAGAGTTGTTAGACTCAGCGGACTTATACAGAGTATTGTATGTTGTCCAGTGTCCATTAGGACAGAGGGGTTGGTTCTCATACTATATTCTGTTTACTTTTAACTTCTCTAGTTCTTAGACATGTGCTTCGTGGAAACACAGGGTCTGAGTTTTTGAGGAGTTATTGGTATAAGAATAGAGTAGAGAACCAGCTATAGCAAGTATCGGGATTCTTCAAGGTGATCGAAGATGTAGATACTTGTGTATGGTATTCAGTTGATAGTAATGAGAACCTGCTTCTCTTTCAGGTTACTCATAATTGGAAGCATTCCTAAGTTGAGTAACGCTGATCGGCCTCTCTCCATTTAGTTGACATGCACTGGAGACAACTGCATGATTTGAATCTGGTTCAAATAAATCAGTGCCTCTGGTTCTATATTGGATATAGAACAGTTCATATCTTAACGATATTAAGGTACGGGGAGTTGTCCGGGTTATGCTTAAAACCAGACTCCGGATAACTCAAGGCACGTTTCTGTAATGGCTGTTTGTGGGTTGACCCAGGCTACGACGAGGGTTGACTTTCTACCATCTGGCAGATCAATAGAAATATTGTTCTAGACTCGCCACAGTTTTATTAAAAATAGATTTTTTCAAAAAACAGCAGTGGGAGTATGGTAGAACTGGAAGTGATTCCAGAACCGCAAACGATTACTGAAGATTTAATAAGGAACCTAAAGATTCAATCTGATTTGACATTCCATTGGCCACTCCGCATATAAGGTGGGTAACTTCAGGCACCCGAGAGGTACTCCGGTAGCCTCAAGGACGGTGACAGGGAAGTTCTTGTTTACCCACACTTGCCATTGTTGTTGTTCCAGGCTGCGAGACCCGGCAGGAGGATGAGTATAGCGTCGTTCTAAACTAGCTTTAGAAGTGCACGTCTATATGACTCTGCCAGAGGGTTGTCGTAGTCAGTGGGAGCAGCGGAAGCATTGGTGGACATCAGGCTTATGTCTATTTATAGACTAAAGCAGATGTAGCGGAGATAGATCATCTGTTTCTGATGTGACAGTCATGGGTTTGACGTCATCAGAATAGGGGATGGATCTGTTGAAAAGGTAGTAGGAAGTGATATTCCTATACTACGATCGGTTATACTTTGGTCGTCACACAGTGTTTTCTCCACATGGGACTTGGACATTATATCAGACATATTGGTTACTAGATCTATGGTTTTAGATCTAGATTTGGGTGGTTTCCCAATCAGGGTACCTTGACAGCATTCTAAGAGTATTTAGAATGGACGACTCCTGGCATAGTAGTGTACCTGCAGGTAATGGAGTCACCCTCTCTAAAGGTGTCTTATAGACTAAAGGGGAGAGGGATACGCATGATTGACAGATCACTTGCTTAGGCAATTGAGTCAATCATGAGATGTCAAGTACCACACCAGATGTTGTTCTTGCAATAAGTGCAATAAGTTGATATTAATCCAATCCTGGAAAAACAGTCGGAAGCAGTTTTTAGAACATAAGTGAATGTTCTAGGGATATGATAACGGCTGTCTCCTTTAGGAGACGGTTATCACTCCAGGCTTCCAAGGTGACATGGACGACAAGGAGGTTGTCAGAGTTATAGTTCTCCCTCTGACGAGGGGCAGTATTTTGGACAGGTGGTCCAAGGCAATACTGAGGGAGGCATGGCGCAGGATACTGATTAAGTTCAGTTAACGATACAGTCTAAGAAGTTTGGATTTGGAGTTCATTTATGAACTAGGTCCCATCAGACATCCAGACGTTCCAAGACAGGTATTGCTCATTTCGGGAGATGGCTTTCTCCGCGAACTTGAGATATAGAGAGACATAGAAAGAAACATCACAGCGGATCCACTCACTGAGACTATTCCTCGAACGCAATAGTTTCGCAAACAGGTTTTGTGAGACTGACTAGTAGAGGAGTTGGGTGTTCGGTATCACACGGGCTGTGAGTATGCGACATCGCAATAATTAGCCTTGAGTGCAAGTGGGAGATTGTTGGAGATAGTGCCCTCAGAGTCAATTATTGGATCACAGGCACGTGATTGCAATGATTGAGGGAGGACCTATCCCAGTAGAACAGTCTTACTCGAGATGATAGTATGCTATCTGGTTTATCTTTATCATCGTGTACTGCTTTAGGTGACCTGACACGTCGCTATTACACGTTGATAGAGCCCCTAGGATTCTTGCTTGACGACCAGCAGTATGATGGCGATCATATACGTGGGAGCTGAGGTCTATAAGCACATCCTTAAATGGTCCCTAGTCGTGGGAGTTTCGAGACTGGGCATCGATACTCCATTAGTAGACTAGTGTATACAGTCGAGACCCCGACGAGGGGCGGTGGCCGGTCTCACAAGCCACTGGTGTCTGTTGGTTCACCTAAGATGTATACAGGTGCTCATTGGGTTATGAGTACACCGGGCAGGACTCGCCGGGAACCTGCTAGTTGGTCTTATACCAGATGTCAGATAGCAGTTCCCAGGTGACATGTGTACAGGTTAGTTCATCGACCTGAGATCGTCATTTGTCTCGTGTGAGTTCCCACTGTGCTTTGATTACTACCCTACCACGGCTCAAAGGAGTCGTGCAAACAGGTTTTAGTTGGGTACAGTCCCGAGCCACATGGAGGCAGTGAGCGGATCTGCAGGGGTTCGTCTCTCCCGGTATTGGGGGTGAGGTCGCGCTGTGTCTAGGAGAGCCATTACGCAAAGCCCTCGGCCGAGGCAGGAGATTTACTGGTAGGTATTCCAGTAGTATCTCAGGGCGTTCTGGGCTACACTCCGACACGACTTGTACCGCTTTTGGGGGTCTGACTTTTACCAACCCCCTAGGCCCGCCATGCGATACTCATAGACGAACGGACCGGACTGTACGGATATTGTCACTGACAGGCTCAGTTGGGTGTCGGGGTGAGCTTCCTCATCGACGTCCCTTTTGGTCAATAGCTGGTGGCCCGTCACGTATTGGCTTATACCTCTGACGTGCCAGTGGTTAAATCCACAGCCATAGTATTGACGAGTCTTTAGAGTCCACCACACTTTCAGTTACTCAGCTTTCGGGCGAAACGCTGTAGAGGCCGTATGGAGATATGGCAGGGTCCGATCAGATACGTGCGGTATTGCACGGATCAGGATCGGACAGTTTTGTACTAGTGGCCG
The DNA here is from genome assembly GCA_030015575.1 of Agapanthus africanus. Lineage (NCBI taxonomy): Eukaryota > Viridiplantae > Streptophyta > Magnoliopsida > Asparagales > Amaryllidaceae > Agapanthus > Agapanthus africanus. The sequence continues at coordinate 209,655,368 of CM057350.1, forward strand.
TATAGTTATATGGCAGGGTTCGATCAGATACGTGCGGTATTGCACGGATCAGGATCGAACAGATTTACTAGCCGGCTTTGGTTTAAGCCGGTCCTAGTTTAGTACAGTGTAGATTTTGTCTCATTGCATTTGTATCCGGTCGGAATACAGATGCGGGTGTGTATGCACAGTGTCGGGGTTTTCCTGTAATTTATTACGGGACCAGTTTTCTGGAGTTGCCAGTTTGCATTCCGTTCCGGCCGGTTTTCCTTTGTTCTTTCCCGGCCGGACTTTTCCGATGGAGGGGGTTATTTGCAGTTTTGCAAATAACTCTTTATGGAGGGTTTTCTTGCATAAAGATCTATTATGATAGCTTTCTTTTCTTGCACCTTGACTTTGTTTAATTGTGATTTGAAAAGGGTATGGGTTTGATGTGAGATGAAGCATGCTTGCATGTTTCTTTGTCTAGGTTGTGGTCACCTCCTCTCTTGCTCCTACACTCACCTCCCTCTTGCTATCATATTATCCTTCCTCCACCATTCTCATTCTCACTTGAAGAGAAAGTCTTTCATGGTTATGAAAAAAAGAGAGTAGAAGAAAAAGAAAGAGAGAAAGAAAAAGAATGAGAGAGTTCATTTCATCTTCTTCTTGCTAGAAAATTGAAAGCACCAATTTTCTTTACCTCTTCCTCCATCCATCAATGGCAACTACATAAACTCCAAGAGACAAAGTTTCTACACTACTTCCTACAGCAAATCTTGAGCATGTCGAGTTGCCGGCTTCATGCTCGAGTTGCCTCGGTATTGAGGCGGGAGCCCGTAAAAGACGAAGGCGATGTGGTGCCCTTTCCGGCGAGGAGGCGACGATGTGGAGCCAAGCTTTTCCGCGGGAGATCGGGATGATGAAGAGAAGACCGGAGGACTCGGATCACTCGGTATACTTCTTTTCCCATCTCTTGTTAGCTAGTATAGGTTAATGGTAAACGATCCGGGTAATTGTCCGCGGTAGCGCCGGTTTCCGAGCAAGGAAAATTTTTGATTCCGCAATTTGGCCTCGAGTAAGACGGCCGGGGCGCTGCCGTGGCGCAACAAACCGATACTAGTTAATGCAAAGTAATATATCAAATATATAATTATGCATCAAATCATGAAATCAACACTTGATTTAACGATCCGGTCATATCGTATATAACCGACTAGTATGCAATGCATCGGTTTATCGAATCAACCGTTGATTCGATAACTAGGGTATATCGCATATAACCTAATCGATACATTCATCGCGAGAATAAAATACGGTATCACATACATGCATTATTCTCGGTCCCGCACATATCTCATATGCGCTCCTATTTCGTTTCGCTTGAGCCAGGAAACCTCTGTGTAGGACTTTAAAGACTCGTCAATACGCCGGCAGCAGATGATGATCATATCAAGCATCCACAAGCCGCAAGCGGTCTGCTAAACGTAACGGCCACCCGGGTATTGAGCGATCTGAAGATCGACGAGCAAGCCCGCTCACACTCCAGTGAATCCGACCAGTAACACTACCGTACAGTCCGGTCTGATCGTCTGATATGTCGCATATCTCACCTAGGGGTGGTAAACGTCAGACCCCAATAGCTCGATAAGTCGTGTCGATATGAGGTCTATAACTGTTCGAGAAACTACTGGTAACACTTACCAGTAAATCTCAGCAACCCTGGCCAGGGATTTCCTGTTATAGCCAATCGAACACAGCGCAACATCAACTCCCTATACCGGGAGAGACGAATCCCCTCCTATCGCTCATTGCCTCCATGTGACTCAGGACTGTACCCAAAAACCCCCGTTTTGCACGCCCTCTTGGACGTGGTAAGATGGAAATCAAAGCACAGTGGGAACCACACAAGACTCTATGACAATCTCGGGTCAACAGACTACTCTGTACCAGTGTCACCAGAGAACTGCCATCTGACGTGAGGTATAATACCATCTGGGAGTTCTCGGCGAGTCCGTCCAGTGTACCCAGTCTTTACTGAGCACCCGTATATCATCTCTGATGTCAAACACCAATGGATATGGGATCATCCGTCGCCCATCTGTATGGTTCGAGATGGTATACGCTAGTCTACTCTGGTATATCGATGCCCCGTCTCGATACACCCTCGACTAGGGACTTTGAAGGATGTACTTATGGACTACCATGTCCCCACTAGTATGATCCGCATCATAGTCCAGGTAGTCAAGTACAGATCCTAAGGGCTTTACTAACATGTAACAGAGAGACAATCAGCATATACGTTAAGGTAAAGGGTAACCAGATAGCATACTATCATGTCGAGCAAGAAAGTCCTCCCTATATATGTCCCAGCATCCACTACAATATACATCCTATGTACAGTAATGGCCTCTAGGGCATACATATAACTAACACAAGATGGCGTGCAAAACGGTGGCTTTGCTAAGTTAACAAACAAAGAATCGTTCCTAGAAAAATTAGGGTTTCAAAATTTGCATATCATCTCATGAAAGAAAAGCTAGGGTTTTGAGAGTACAACCTTTGTAGCTCCCTACGTTAGACTCCTTGGCTACTTGGGGTTTGGAAAAGCTCCGCTTGAACTCCTCTAGGTCACCGATGATCTACCCGGAGTCCGCTTTGTCCAAGCTAGCAACTTCGCAAGATCAAGAATGAAAATCGAAGCTAACACTCTAAACAAGTGGGCAAGACTTGTGTAGAATGATATTGTGGTGGCTTTTCTCACTTCAAAATCCTATCTTGATGAATAATTTGCTCACTAGATAAATCTACAGAGCAAAGCATGAAGGAGGAAGAAGATGGTGGCCTTTTAGAATATGAGATAAGAAAATCTCTCTTTGAAAAATAGAAAATATATCTTTATATAATTTTCTATGATACCGTCAAGGTATCAGAGCTACTAGGCATTGGATGTCGACCTATGGGGGGTTCTCACTGTGTAACAGTGTGGCGAAGCATAGGCTCTTACCCCCACGGTGTCCCGAGACCGGAAGGTGTTCCGACGGGTTGTAGTCCTCGCGAGGGGGCATGCGTAAAAAGTAGCGGCTGAGAGACCCGTTGGTACCACGGCGACCCCATTGGATAGGGTGGCTGCCTGACTAACAATGGTATCAGAGCTACTAGGCATTGGATGTCGACCTATGGGGGGTTCTCACTGTGTGACAGTGTGGCGAAGCATAGGCTCTTACCCCTAGGGTGTCCCGAGACCGGAAGGTGTTCCGGCGGGTTGTAGTCCTCACGAGGGGGCATGCGTAAAAAGTAGCGGCTGAGGGACCCGTTGGTGCCACGGCGACCCTATTGGATGGGGTGGCTGCCTGACCAACATTGGTATCAGAGCCGACCTAGAACATTAGGCGACACTTTTACGAAGTAAAAACTCCGATCGAACCAAAATACGACATTACGGGACACTCTCTGGACAATTTTTAAAATCTGGATATTTTCAGAATTAAAAATCCTTAAAAAATTCAGCAGGGAAATCTAAGAACACATGTGAAAAACGATGCCATGAACAGTACTTTTCACCGCGGAACCGCGGCAATAGCCTGCTTGGGCCGCGGTTCCGCGGCCGTACGGATGAATTAAAGTGTCGTTTTTGTACAGTAATTATTCCTTTCTGCTTGTATATTTTTGGGGAATGTTTAATCTGAATTTAGTGCTGTTTGTTCTGGAGATTGTTTTGGAGTCGGTGATTCGATCGGAATTTTCATTTCGTGTTTCTTTTCCGGATAAATTAGAAAGTATTGAAGTGTTTGAACGAGTAACATTTGCTCACTTTTCACGGGGTTTAAATATTTTGGAGATACGTGCAAGTTTTGTAGTGGACCCTCTAGAAGACAACAAACCTTAACTCGATTATGTGACCGTCTTGAACTGCCCTTTGAACCTTAGGGTTTGGGGTAGTACGGTGTGCCATATGTGAGGCGTTGGATTGACCCTTCTACGGCTGGACCGCTACTATTTTGTCACACTCCGGGTTTTTGAACTCCGCTCAAGTGTTGAGCTTTAGGGAATCTTGGGTATTTGATCGTTCGTTCGAAAACTTTAATACTGTCTAATTATCTGGAATGTGATGCAATATGTGGAATTCATATTACTAGACATGAAATACGAAGTATGTGATATTTCGCATTTACGATGTCTAAAGAGAATGTGGATTCCAAATATTGCAGTTTTACACTTTCTTTTCTGTGACTGTAAGTATAGTATGTCGATATCGCCGGTTTCGTTGCTATACGTCAACGACAATCGGGATACGCATACTTACTTACGTTGATGATATGAGATATTATGTGTTGCTGAGATATGATGTGCAGGATTGTCGCGATAGAATAGCCGGGGGGTTTTATGTGAGATGAGAGTTTTATATTTTCATTCATGTAAATTCAAATGTAATTTAATATTCTTTTATTTGGGGCACTTCCGGGTTGAGGTCGATGCCACCTGTGCTGTATATTATTTACTTTTCCGCATTAGGATGGACCCAAGGAGGGGAGCGCAGGTGACCGGGTTCTGGGGTTCAGTGGGAGGCCATCTCGAGGAGTCGAGACCGGGTCTCCTAAACTCCAAAATTGGTAGGGTCGCTTGCCGCTCTCGTAGGGGTCCAGGGTGTGGGCTTGGCTATTCATCGCGACTGTGGAATCCGTATTTTCTATTATTGGCTAAATACTAAATACGGACGTCCTAGTATATCCCACATTATATCTATGTTTCTGCTGCGATATCTGTGATGTGATCATTTGATATGCTGTGATGGATACAGTATATAGTATATATGATATATTATATAGACGTTACTTATGTTTTGCACCCGTACTAGCCCTGCCCTGCTCTGTCGTTAGTTACCTAACCTAACGGTGCACGAGGGGATATCGAGGCAAATGCGGATGGCATAAGTGTACGTCGTATTTATCTATGATGTTTAGGTGACTTAAATGATGGGACTTCATTAATGTGATTAATGAAAGAAAAGAAACCTAAAAGATGTTGTAGAATCGAATTTTCAAATAAAAGGGTAGCTACAGTTTTGCTTTTCATAGTGGTATATATGATATACCCTGCACCTTATTCGATGGGGAAAGAGCCGAGATCCCTTCACCGGGAGTGACCTCTTTAGCAAAACTGGCAGATGGTACAACACTCGGTTTGACTTTTGACTGCTTTTGGAGTTTTTTGCTTTGCATAGTGATATATATGATATGTCCTGCACCTTATTCGATGAGGAAAGAACTGAGATCCCTTCACCGGGAGTGACCTCTTTAGCAAAACTAATGAAAGCCTCAAAATCACTCCATTTCAAAATTCACTCGATTCTACAACGATATCAAGTTCAATACGCAATAGGTTTTCAGAAAAACCTGTCGTAGCCCTCCGTCATTTCAGATAAGTCCTACTTAGTATTCGTGCTACGTTTGTTGACCTCCGTCAAGGCGTAGTGTGCGGTAGCTAACTAGTATTTATCTGCTTTTGCATGTGATGCAGATTGGATTAGGGTAGTCGTACGACCTTGTTGACCTCCGTCAAGGGTCGTGCGGGTGGGTTTGATTCAATCAAGAAATGACGGGTTGAACTTGACTTGCACCCTGTGGTTTGTTGACCTCTGTCAAGGTAATAGGATGCTTGGGGCAAAATATTATCGGGAATTTCAAGTGTTGAAATTTGCAATGAGATTGCATACCTTCTATGAGATAGTTGGATCCCGATACCCACTGCGAGTAATTGTTACTCCTGGGAGAGTTTTACACAGGACAATTAGCCGATCAAGTAGGTGTCTAGAAAGGTGTCAACGGGGTTACGCCTATGGGAAAATGAGGTTTACTTTAATTAGGTCCGTGCGAAAGCACAGGGAACCTCTCTCAAAGTACCGACATTGGCCTGGCTGAAAGATCGGCGAAGTTGTAGGGTGTAATTAATCCCGGCTAGTCTTTCCTTTTAAGGTTTGAAGGAAGATTTGATAAAAAACAGTGGGAGCCATCCTGATTAGATAAGATAACAACCATCTTATCTTGCAAGAGCATACGCTAAAGTGTTTTCTTCTCTCTCTCTCTCCAGGTAGCGATCATGTCATGCCTTAATCAAGATAATAATATGGATGTATTGACTGAACCCGCATGTTATACTGTGCTGGGGAACGTTGGTTCCGTTCTTTCTTATAAGAGTTATAGGACTGAACAGGATATAGGGGAATACCAGGATTCCCATGCCACCCAAATGAAGAAAGTACATGATGATGCATTTTCTTCGGGTGTGTTCGTTACAGAGAACCGTTTCTCCATTTGCCCTACGTCCTGGGTATTAGATACCGGGTCAGGATCCCATATATGTAATCAGTTACATGGGCTTAAGAAAGGTAGAGAACTTGGAGAAGGTGATAAAGACATAAGGGTTGAAAATGGTGCAATTGTTGCAGCTAAGACCGTCAGGGAATATCACCTTGTATTGCCAACTAGCAATACATTGGTTCTGAATGAATGCTATTACATGCCGAACCTGATATGCAACATTATATCGGTTTCTTTACTGAGTAAAGAGGGATATAATTTTGTATTACAGGATAATGTTATGAACATTTTCCATAACCAAAAGTTGGTTGGATCAGGCACGTTGTGCAATGGCATTTATGTTCTAAATCAATCAATAGTTCTAAGTATAACAAACACACACAAGAGGAAGAGTTCAGAACTGAACGAATCCTTCTTGTGGTATTGTAGACTGGGTCACATCAATACGACACGACTAGCTAAGTTGCATAAGGATGGATATTTGAATCCGTTTGAATTTTCATCTTATAACACTTGCCAGTCATGTCTCAAAGGCAAGATGACCAAAACTCCGTTTACGGGACACGGAGAAAGAGTTACGGAACTCTTGGGGCTGATACATAGTGATGTATGTGGTCCCATATCTACACATGCCAGGGATGGTTCTGCGTACTTCATTACATTCACTGACGATCTCTCTAAGTTCGGGTATGTGTTCCTGATGAAACACAAATCGGAAGCTTTTGAGAAATTTAGAGAATATAAACAAGAAGTCAAAAACCAAACTGGAAAAAGTATTAAAATCCTACGATCTGATCGAGGAGGTGAATACTTGAGCATTGAATTCCTGGACTTCCTAAAAGAGAATGGGATTCTCTCTCAGCTGACTCCTCCATATACACCACAGCACAACGGTGTATCAGAACGGAGGAACCGCACCCTATTAGATATGGTGCGCTCTATGATGAGCACGACTGAGTTACCTATTTCCTTCTGGGGATATGCACTAGAGACAGCAGCATACCTACTGAATAGGGTTCCTACCAAATCTGTGCCTACCATCCCATATGAGATATGGGAGGGGAAGAGACCATATCTTAATTTTATTAAGATATGGGGTTGCCCGGCCTATGTCAAAAGACAAAAACCGGACAAACTCGAGACAAGGTCTGTTTTGTGTAAATTTGTTGGATATCCCAAGCATTCGTGAGGGTATATCTTCTACCACAGTGAGGAACAAAGAGTATTTGTTGCTCAACATGCCACCTTTTTAGAAAAGGAATTTCTTGCAAAAGAGATTAGTGGCTCTGAGGTAGAACTGGAAGAGGTTCCTGCTGTACAAACCACAACAGAAGATTTAGTGGAAACAGAAGATTCAGTAGCTCCCAACGAACCTCAGCCTCTCCGCCGATCTAGTAGGGTTCCTCGCCAACCTGAGAGATACTACGGTTTTCTCATGGATGGTGGGAGCGAGGATTGCATCATGGACGATGATGACCCAACTAGCTTCGAGCAGGCCATCACAAGTGGGGACTCAGTAAAATGGCTGGATGCAATGCGGTCCGAGATGGAATCCATGTACACCAACAAAGTATGGACTTTGGAAGATGCTCCTGTAGGGGTAAAACCCATTGGGAGCAAGTGGATCTTCAAGAAAAAACTTGGTGTAGATGGGAAAGTAGAGACTTTCAAAGCTAGACTTGTTGCAAAGGGTTTTCGTCAAAGACCAGGTATGGACTATGACGAGACCTTTTCTCCAGTGGCTATGCTTAAATCCATCCGGATCATGCTTGCCATCGCTGCATATCATGACTACGAAATCTGGCAAATGGATGTTAAGACCGCCTTTCTAAACGGTGATTTAGAAGAGTGCGTGTACATGACTCAGCCAGAGGGCTTCGTAGATAGTGGGAGCAGCGGGAAGGTGTGCAAGCTGCTTAAATCCATTTGTGGATTAAAGCAAGCATCGCGGAGTTGGAACATCTGCTTTGACGTCGTTATCAAAGAGTTTGATTTCGTCAAAAACGTAGATGAACCTTGTATCTACAAGAAGGTGGCAGAGAGTAAGGTTGTCTTCCTCGTATTGTACGTGGACGACATACTCTTGATAGGAAATGACATTCCTATGCTGCAATCTGTCAAGCTCTTCTTATCACAAAGATTCTCAATGAAAGATCTTGGTGATGCCTCCTGCATATTGGGAATTAGGATCTATAGAGATAGATCCAAACGGATATTGGGATTGTTCCAATCCAGGTACATTGACACCATACTAAAGAGGTTTAGTATGGAAGAATCCAAGCGTGGGAACTTACCCATGATCTCTGGAGTCACTCTCTCCAAAGAGATGTCTCCCAAGACTGATTTGGAGAGAGCTCGCATGCAAGGGATACCTTATGCTTCGGCTGTAGGCTCTATCATGTACGCGATGCTATGTACCAGACCCAATGTGGCATACTCACTAAGTGTAGTGAGTAGGTATCAAGCTGATCCTGGAGAGGGTCAATGGACAGCTGTGAAGAGCATTCTCAAGTACTTACGAAGGACTAAAGAGATGCTCTTGGTGTATGGTAACGGAGAACTCCAAGTGGAGTCCTTTACCGATTCGAGCTTCCAGAGTGATAAGGACGACTCTAAGTCGCAGTCGGGATTTGTCTTTACCCTTTACGGAGGGGCGGTTAGCTGGAAGAGTTCCAAGAAGGAAACCGTGGCAGACTCGACGATGGAGGATGAATACATTGCTGCCAACGATGCTGCCAAAGAGGCTGTCTGGATCAAGAAGTTCATTACTGAACTTGGAGTGGTTCCATCCATTGAGCATCCAATACCTTTATATTGCGATAACAATGGAGCGGTGGCTTTGGCCAAGGAACCCAGGTCCTATCAGCGATCCAGGCATATTCTGAGGCGGTATCACCTGATCCGGGAGATAGTTGATCGCCGGGAGATCGAGGTCAGGAGGGTTGACACGAAGAATAACACAGCGGATCCACTCACGAAGGCCATTCCCCAGATACAGTTTGAGAGACTCTTCGGGATGCTCGGTATGCGATACTACAGCAGCTGGCCCTAGTGCAAGTGGGAGATTGTTAGTTGTATGTATGCCCTAGAGGCCAGTATTGTACAGATGATGTATATTATATTGGATGCTTGGACATATATAGAGATGACTTTCTTGCTCGATATGATAGTATGCTATATGGTTGCTCTTTATCTTAACATGTATACTTGTCTCTTTGTACTGTCTTATAGTTACATGTTGGTAAAGCCCTTAGGATGTGTACTTGACTACCTGGACTATGATGCGGATCATACTAGTGGGGACATAGTAGTCCATAAGTACATCCTTCAAGGTCCCCAGTCGTGGGTGTATCGAGACAGGGCATCGATATACCAGTGTAGACTAGCGTATACGCTTCTCGACCCATGAGATGGACGATGGATGATCCCATATCCATTGGTGTTTAACATCAGAGATGGTATACGGGTGCTCAGTGGAGACTGGGTACACTGGACGGACTCGCCGAGAACTCCTAGATGGTATTATACCTCACGTCAGATGGCAGTTCTCAGGTGACACTTGTGCAGGTTAGTCTGTAGACCCGAGATCGTCATGGAGTCTTGTGTGATTCCCACTGTGCTTTGATTTCCACCTTACCATGTCCATGAGGGCGTGTAAAACGGTGGTTTTTGGGTACAGTCCCGAGTCACATGGAGGCAATGAGCGATAGGAGGGGTTTCGTCTCTCCCGGTATTGGGGGTTGATGTTGCACTGTGCTCGATTGGCCGTAACTGGGAAGTCCCTGGCCAGGGCTGATTAGAGATTTACCGGTAAGTGTTACCAGTAGTTTCTCAACCCGTTATGAGCCTCATATCGGCACGACTTATCGGTTATTGGGGTCTGACGTTTACCACCCCTAGACTTGATATGCGACATATCAGACGAGAAGACCGGACTGCACAGGTAGTGTTGCCGGTTGGCTCGACGGGAGTTATAGCAGGTTCGCTTGTTCTCTTCTGATCGTTCAATACCCGGGTGGCCGTTACGTTTAGCTGACCGCTTGCGGTTTGGGGGTGCTTGATATGATCATCACCCACTGCCGGCGTATTGACGAGTCTTAGAGTCCCACAAAGGAGTTACCTAGTCCAGGCGAAACGTTGTGGTGCGCGTATGCGATATGCGCATGGACCCGATTAAAATGCGCGTATGGGATACCGTATATTGATCGTGCGGCTTGCTTTTGGTGGGGTCATATGTGATATGGCCGGATTGATAAATCAAGTGTTGATTTATCATTTAACCATTAGTTTTCTCACTTAAAATCTTTTCTTGTACATGATGGATGTATGCATACGTGTATGTTTTCTTTCTTTTAGATTCATGCACATATGGATGTACACACACACACACATACATACATACATACATCCTTCATGGTTGTACATACATGAAAATGGTGGCAATATAAGACTCACACCATGGTTTGATTTCTATATAAATTATTATTACATTTGATTTAAAAACAAAAGAAAAGAAAAGGATAATTCATGGATGCTTTCTACACTCTTTTTGACCTAACCATTCTTACCCACCATTTAACCAAGGATTACTTTTCCTTTTGGTTTTTAACTCAAGTTCAATAATTGTTCAACCATGCTTTGAGATGAGAGATAAAAATTATAAAAAGATATATTTTCTATTTTTCAAAGAGAGGTTTTCTTATCTCATATTCTAAAAGGCCACCATCTTCTTCCTCCTTCATGCTTTGCTCTCTAGATTTATCTAGTGAGCAAATTATTCATCAAGATAAGATTTTGAAGTGAGAAAAGCCACCACAACATCATTCTACACAAGTCTTGCCCACTTGTTTAGAGTGTTAGCTTCGATTTTCATTCTTGATCTTGCGAAATTGCTAGCTAGGACAAAGCGGACTCCGGGTGGATCATCGGTGACCTAGAGGAGTTCAAGCGGAGCTTTTCCAAACCCCAAGTAGCCAAGGAGTCTAGTGTAGGGAGCTACAAAGGCTGTACTCTCAAAACCCTAGCTTTTCTTTCATGAGATGATATGCAAATTTTGAAACCCTAATTTTTCTAGAAACGATTCTTTGTTTGTTAACTTAGCACCCTAAAAATTCAATCTTTGGTACATGTGATGCTTCCAAACCCTTCATGAGGTGCTAGTTTAACCCAACAGGCTTTTGGGTACAGTCCCGAATCACATGGAGGCAATGAGCGATAGGAGGGGATTCGTCTCTCCCGGTATAGGGAGTTGATGTCGTGTTGTGTTCGATTGGCTATAACTGGAAGTCCCTGGCCAGGGCTGATATAGAGATATACTGGTAAGTGTTACCAGTAGTTTCTCGACCTGTTATGAGCCTCACATCGACATGACTTATCGGTTACTGGGGTCTAACGTATACCACCCCTAGACTTGATATGCGACATATCAGACGAACATACCGGACTGTACGGGAGTGTTACTGATTGGATTCATAGGAGAACGGACAGGCTAGCTTGTTGATCTTCTGATCGCTCAATACCTGGGTGGCTGTTACGTTTAGCTGACCACTTGCAGCTTGTGGGTGTTTGATATGATCATCACCTGCTACCGGCGTATTGACGATTCTTTAGAGTCCTACATAGAGGTTTCTTGGCTCAGGCAAAACGGAGTAGAGGCACATATGTGATATGTGCAGGACCGAGGATAATGCGATATGAGATACCGTATTATATTCTCACAATATTTAGATATGAATCGGGACATCGGATCAAGTGTTGATTCGATGAATCGGTACATAATATATTAGTCGGTTATATTCGATATAGCCGGATCGTCGATCAAGTGTTAATTCGATGATTTAATGTATAATGATATATATGATATATTGTATTACATTATCTAATATTGGCTCGCTTTATTATTTCATTTTCTCACCGGATTAATATATTGATATATATGCGATATATGTTAATTGCATTATTTTCTTTTGTTGCAAATATATAATATATATGTGATATATATTATTGTGACATGATATGATTTATTATGAAACATGTTTAGGGATGATAACATGAGATTAGGGTTTGATTAGGGTTAGCTCCTTCTTGTTCATTCTAGAAGGATTTCCTTTTGTCTTGGTTAAGATATTATGGTTGATACTTATCCATGACTCATTCTTAACCTAACCAAATCCTAGCTCTAGTTTATTCTCTACATAGGTTAAGCCTCTCATCCTTGACCATGGTTCCATAATAAATCATATATTCTTATCTACTATTCATCACAAAAGGAATTATCTCATTATTCTTCATCTTCTTCTCTCTTGAGTTTTTGAAAGAGCTCACTAGTGATTTCTTTTGTGATGAGTTCTTGTGAGAAAATGATATAAAAAGAAAGCATAAAAACTACTCCATCGTCCTCATCTAATCTAGCCCATTAGATTAGGGTGTTCACCTCATTAGAGTGAGAGAGCTTGAGTTATAGCAATTTCGACGTAGATCATCGGAGAAGCGGAACACTACAAGCTAGCATGGATCGTTCGAGTCGTAGAGCCTCTCTTGAGTCCGGGAGATCGTGGATCGTGGCAAAAGGACTTCTACTCGAAGCTTGTAAAGCGAAGGAGCGGACTACAAAGGTTGTAATCCCTCACACTTAGTAGTAAAGATGTTTACTTGCATGTTAAACCCTAATAATCTAGCAAAGATCCCGGCTTTGGGTTATTCGGCACGTCTAAAATTTTATTCGGACATGTTTGATGCCTTATGAACCTTCACAAGAGTGCCTAGGAACCCTACAAATGCCACGGTTCTCAAATCCATAAATCTCATGAAAACAACATATCTCAACCCGTAAAAGCGCAAAGCATGATGTATGCAACATATAACCGAAATGTAAGCATATCAGTATATCATGCAACATGGAACAATGATATGACATATTAAGGGGAAACCGCTCCTTTAAAATGATTCCAGTTTCTAAAATATAACATGCGGTTCCCAATCTCCCAATAAAACTAGTGATCTATGTAGGTAAAATATGTATATGCGCAAGTATAGATGTACCAATGTATGTGTGCACCAATATGGATATACAAATGTGTATATGCACAAGTATGAATATATCGATGTATATGTGCACCAATGTGGATATACAATGTGTATGTACGCAAGTATGAATATATCAATGTATGTGTGCACCAATGTGGATATACAATGTGTATGTACGCAAGTATGAATATATCAATGTATATGTGTGTACCAATGTGGAGATACAATGTGTATGTACGCAGGCATGAATATATCAATGTATATGTGCACCAATGCTGATATACAATGTGTATGTGCGCAAGTATAAATATATCAATGTATATATGCACCAATGTGGATATACAATGTGTATATCCGCAAGTATGGATGTATCAATGTATAGGTGCACCGATATGGATATACAAGTGTGTATATCCGCAAGCATGGATGTATCAATGTAAATGTTATGATGCAGCAAACCTACTGTGTAGTGACATGGCAATTATCGATGATGAAGTGTGTGAGCCGGCAAATCTGTGTGCGTGTAACATACGCATCATCGATAATGGTGCAAGTGTACAAACACAGGTATAAGCAATACAATGGAAATAATATGAATGCAGCATAAGGTAAATCATATGCAAATGCTGATGGGTATACGTATCTAATATGACCGAGTCGGGGAATCTATCAATCGGCATCCAGCCCAACAACATCGCGTACGGTATGATCCATCGTACGGCAACCTCTAGTCAAGGGTAAGGATCAATCATCAAGTCAAACTCATCACGCACAGAAAATCATCGTACGGCGACATTAACTAATAGGGATCCTATCATCCTATATGACAAGTGAGGGTACGGCCTAATATCACGCACGGCCTATCATCCACGATTCAAAACATTATATATATATATACCTATGTCCCAGGTCACATCCGCAATAATCTTATATTAGGGGACCGGCAGGGTGTAAATCATCTCGATCGACTCGTATCCGTATACCATCATATCATCATGTCATTATATCATCATGTCGGGTTTACATAAACATTCTATCCCTACTATAAGTATAAGTATCTAATTTAACACACACACCCGAACCATACAATCAGATTTTTGAAGAAGCGAATCGTAGTTTTGAAAATAGGGGTTACGGTGTTTTTAAGGAAAAGATATCATTTGAAAATCCGTAACATCCCTCAAGGTATATATTTAAAAGATACATACGATTGTTTAGTTTAGAAAACGGTATGGTTCGGATGACGCATCTACATCGACTATCTAGTCCTACAGTACCCTAAACGGCAATATCGCTAAACGTCATCCTATGATAGTAGTAACATATCAATTCTAACTATCCTCTAGTTTCTAATATGGTTTCATAACTATCTCATTCTAACCCTAGTTTCCTAATCTAGGTTTCCTAACCATATGCAATAAATCAGTTTTCCATCAAAACTTTGCGGGGGTGCTATACGCCATCCACCCAACTTCCCCCGTGGATATAGATCCACTCACCTTGCTTCTTGCTTGCCGAAGTCGATGACGCCACGCTCCGTCGCCTCGGAATCCACGTGAAGGTACCTACAATAATCAACAGTCGCAATGCGTAATAAAATTGAATCCGGAAAACCGATACGGCGCACGGTGCGCTTATAGGTTAGAACCTATGTCCTACACGTGCAAAATCAATCAAACAACCCTTGTTGTCGATGTACAAACATCCAACAACCCAATACAAATCTAAATATCAAGAATTAACATTTCAAAATACGGAAATCATAGCCAAAAACACCCCAATGTGCTCCCAGATTTTACTCTAAGCCAAACTGGTCAATTCTGCATATATGGAGGGCCTAATTTACACCAAAAGAGACCCCAGAACAAATACGAAGCCATTCCAACCTAGTCTGGCCGCAATTTGCGGCCAAATTGAATTTATCTGCGGCCTGGGTGCAGGGGATGGGGCTCAGGTCTTGGTGGTAGCTTCCTAGATGCCTGCACGACTCCCAGTAATTGCAAAATCATTTCTAGTGTCCCCGGGTTGCTCCAGATTCGAAAATACCCTCACAAATCACACATTTATCCGATGTCGGGGTTTTTAAATCCGTGTTTTAGGTTTTCTAAGCACTGGTCCAGGTCATTAAACAGCACCCAAGTCTAGTTAACAGCCACTAGGCATCACCCAATTTCAAACAACACTCAAACCTTCTCTAGTAATTTCATACATCGCTAAACGAGTTCTAATTTAAACCGAAATGCTAGGAATTCAAACTAAACTAACATAGAAAGAGATATACCTCCCATGGCAACCCAAGAAAACCCTAGCTCGACCAAAATCACCAAAATCGAAATTTGCTTGGTCTAATGCGTAGAGGGTGAAGAGGGGATTAATTTTTGTGAAGGGTGTGTAGGGTTTTGGGGCTTATTAGGAGATAGATCTAGGGATGGAAGGGGAGGGTTGTGAGCTTGATGAGATGAAGGAGAGAAGATGAAAAAAGATGGGGAAAGGAAGTGGCAGCAGCCCCCCCTCTCTCTCACAAATTCACACACACTCTCTCTCACACAATCTACCTAACCTAATCATTTTGTCCCCTTTGACTTTTTCTTTTTCCTTTTTCTTTTCTCTCCACCAATAAACCATAACCTAAATGAAACAACACCATGAAATAACATGTAACATGTCATGGTGCACTAGCCATGAAAAGCTGTAGAAATACGGATTTGGCTTAATCGCGATTAGCAGTGCACTAATCGGGTTTTTATCAAAACCGCATATTATAAATTTTACAAATGCCACATCCTTTAAATATATATTTAAATGAATAAATCATTTTAATTTCCATTTATTTAACAATTATTGGTATATATTTATACCCTTTTTCGAAAACCCCAATTTCGCAAATTGGGCAGTTTTCGGGAAAAATATTATTTTAATTTTAAATTCCAAAAATGATATTTTATATTTTTCTGAAATGTTACAAGGCGCCGGCCCTTCTCGCCCGCCGTCTGCTCCGGCTCCGCCGGTGGCCCTTCCACCCAGGCGGCCAAGCGAGCCCCGGGCCCCCGAGTCCAGTCGTGCGCCGGTTCGAAAGCGTGCTCGGGAGCAAGAGCCTCGGGCCCCCGAGGTAGGAGACGAGGATGGTTCTCCCACGTCGGCCCTTAAGAGGTTTCACAGGACGGCGCCCCGCTCCCCGACTTCCCCGATCCTTATGGACGATGGGGAGCTTCGCTTCGAGGTGCCCTCGGGGCTTTCCGTCGCCGATAGACTGCTCTCGGAGATGGAGAGGTCGGCCGGGGGCAGGATCCCTCGAGGGACCCTCTGGGCCCAAATGGAGACCATAGCTCAAGAGGCCGTGCATGTTAGTGTTCGCACTTCACCCGGTTCTTCATTCAGCATTTTTGTTCATGTGATCAGGTGCTTCCATTCCCTTTTTAACCCTATTTATTTTCTTCAGGTCTTCCAGCACGTCGCCCTCGTCGTCAACATGGAGGACGAGGATATAGCTCCGGCGATGCGGGCCGCGGGCCAGTTCTCCTCGCGGGAGGAGAGCTCAAGGCAGGAGCTGGAGGCAGCGATGGAGAGGTCGCTGCCCTTGAAGACCGGGTGGCGGCCGGGAATAGGGAGGTCGCCCGGTACCGAGAGGCCGCCCGAGCCGCCGAGACCCAGTTGGAAGACTCCCAGGTGCTCGTCGCCACCTTAAAGAAGACGGCGAGCACCCTCCGAAAGGAGAATGAGGCGGCGAAGGAGGGGACGAGGCGTGCTGAGCTTCTGGCGTCGAAGGCTGAGCTTCTGGCGTCGAAGGCAGTGGAGAGCTACAAGAAGTCGGGCATGTTCTACGCCGACCTTGCTGCAGCCGCCGGCGTTATTTGGCATGACGCCCTCGACGCTATCAAGGCTCAGATGCCGGAGTTCCTCGACGGCGAGCTCCGGGCTGTGTACCCTTTCGAGGATGACGCGCAGGGGAACGCCCCTGGAAACGATGCCGGGGAAGAGGCCCCTGGCAGGAGCGTTGGGGAGAAGTCGGTTCCCCCGGCTACCGGCGCCGAGGCTCCTGTGGTGGGTGCCGACCCTAAAGATGCCGCCCCGGTGGTCGTATTGGATGCGTGGCTTGTCGAGGTTCTCCCCGGCCCTGAGGCCCCTCGCCTTCTTATTTTCTTTTGTTGCTCTGAAATTTTGTAAGCCTCCGGGCATTTTGTAAGGCTGGGGAGCCCATAATACCCTTGTAAAGACTTTTGACTTTATGAATAAAATCTTTTTGCAGTAGTCTTTATGTGCGCATTTTCCTTTTGTTTGTGGTAAACATTTGTATTTGCACGGTACTGCTTTCATGTTAGGCCGGTTTTTCTTCAAGCGATCGCACGTCGAGTTGAATTCGACCATTTGCCAAGTGTGCGAAGACCGGTGAAAGGACGATATCTCCATGGCCCCGAAGTCGAGGTGGAGATCGCTTGGTGAGACGTGTAGGTAGTTGAGCAGGGTTGCTGCTGTAAGTCAACGTTACACACCCTACGGGTTTTCAGGGAGGCGGAACGGGTAAAAAACGATTTTTTCAAGTAAGGTAACATTGACTTTAACACCAAGTTCTTTGCTAAACCATAACTAACAAACTAACTAGAGGTATTATCTACTCGGTAAGAAAATTATACCTAAAGTTCCAAGTCCTTCTCTTTTTTCCGCTGTCCTCCTTCTCCTTGCAAGCTCCTTGGAGTGGAAATGGAAAGCACCTCCTCGTCGGCTTCTCGAAGTAGTAGAAGATCCACCCGAGAGTTCCAACCTTGAGCTAAACCTCCAACATGAGGCAACTAGATCACTTGGTGTGCTAAAAAAAGTAACCTAGAGTGTGTAGAGTGTGATTTTGAGTAGCTTAGCCTCACCAATCCCTTGATTCTTAACTCATGATACACTAGGATTTTGAGAGGAAGAAAGAGAGAGCAATCTTGAGGAAAGAGAAATGTTTTTAGATAATGATAATTGATAAATGGCATGGCTCCTTGATATGACAATAAGCATGTCATGAAAATAATATTTTAACAAAAATATCTAGGTCTCAAAATATCTCACCAAAAATATCTTGAGTCAACAAGTCAAGCTAAGTCAAAAAGTCAACCCAAGTAGCTATGCCATACAATAATCATTTACCAAAAAATAACAAATTCTTTTCTCCACCTCTTTTTTTTTTGACCAAGTCAATGGTCAAAACCCTAATGAGGTGTCTCCTTCTTTACCTCCTCTCATCCGTATATACATACCCGCATTCGTGTTCCGAAAAAAATACGAATACAATGAGACGAAACTAATCCAATAATCAAATACTAGGATCCGGCTTAAACCAAAGCCCACTAGTATCCGCTCGAATACCACACGTGTACAAGTACACGTATGTGATCGAACACTGTTATAAAACCATACGACCTCTACATCGTTTCGCTCGAAGCTGGGAAACTCTCTGTGTGGGACTCTAAAGACTCGATAGTACTCTGGCAGTGGGTTTAACCACAAGCACGTCAGCGGCACTAGCTGTACGTAACGACTACCCAGGTATCTGTCGATAAGAAGGCCGACGAGCAAGCTCATCCAAACTCCTACTGAGCCTGTCTGTAGCAATCTCCGTACAGTCCGGTCTGTTCGTCTAAGAGTATCGCATATCGGGCCTAGGGGGCGGTAAACATCAGACCCCTAATAGCGGTATAAGTCATGTCGGAGTACAGTCCAAAACACCCTGAGAAACTATTGGAGTATCTACTAGTAAATCTCGCTTGCCCTGGCTAGGGACTTTGTGTAATGGCGTTCCGAACACAGTGCGATATCAACCCCCAATACCGAGAGAGACGAATCCTATCTAACCGCCACTGCCTCTAAGTGCTTCAGGACTGCACCCAACTACTACCTGTTTGCACAACTCAATAGAGCTGTGGTAGGGTAGCAATCTAAGAATAGTGGGAACATACTTGAGGCGAAGTAGCAGTGTCAAGTCAACGGACTAAGCTTTACTCATGCTACTTGGGAACTGCTAACTGACGATAGGTATAATACCAACCAACAGTTCCCGACGAGTCCTGTCCAGTGTACTCGTAACCTAACGAACATCTGCATACTATCTCCAGTACGACGTACTAATGGCTGTGGGACAGACCATCTCCCCTGTTGGGATGAGAAGCGTATACACTAGTCTACTCCGGAGTATCGATGCCCCATCTCGATAATCCTACGACTAGGGACCTATATAAGGATGTGCTTGTAGACTACCCAACCCCACTAGTGTGACTGCTGTTCCCTGATTAAAAATCAGGAATTACCTCAATGAGGTATCACGTGCTCACACGTGACCAAGGGTCACGTGTTGACACGTGATAGTTAAAATCTGAACAGGCAGAAATAAAAATAAACGACTGAAAGAGGACATAATTGGGGGTCACGTGCTCACACGTGACCAATGGACACGTGCCAGCACGTGACAGGCTTTGAAAGTCTTATAACTTATTAGAATTAAATTCTAATTTCTTTAAATCTTTCCAAACAAAAAAAGGATTATGAGGAACCGTTGGATTAAAAATCCAAGGGTGATTAAAAATCACCAATTTATGGAAAGATTTTAGACAAGGAAAGATTTCCCTAAATCTCACCAAAAATAATAAACAGAATATCTTTTGGATTGAAAATCGAATGGTGAATAAAATTCACTGTGTGATCTAAAGGATCATATTAGTTATGAAAACAAACAAAATCTTTCAAGGAGAGATTTACTAAACAAATTGATTCTTTTCCTTCTCCTATAAATAGGAGCCAAAAAAGAGAACTTGGGAGATAGAATTTTGAGATCTTGAAATTTTTGAAGGAAAATAGCAGAGAGAAAAAAAGGAGAATTTAATTCTCAAGAAAGAAAACCCTAGGTGAGAAAAGGAAAGGGATCAAAACTTCAAAAAGAGAATTTAATTCTCAATCTAAGAGTTTAATTCTTCTGAAAAAGAACTCAGTTCTTCCTCTGGTTGAAGATCTGCAGAAGCAAATCTCCCAATAGGTTGAGAATTTAATTTTCATCGGGTTGAGATTTTGCCATGCAGATCCAAGACTTAGAAGGAGAATTGAGTTTAGAGAATTTAATTCTCCCAAATCCATAGGAATTTAATTCCTCCAAGATGAAATTAGGGTTTAACCCTATATGAGAATTTAATTCTCTAAAATTCACAGGAATTCAATTCCTTCAAGATAAAACTAGGGTTTAACCCTATATGAGAATTTAATTCTCCTAAAATTATAGGAATTTAATTCCTTCAAGATGGACAAAACTAGGGTTTAACCCTAATTGAGAATTTAATTCTCTCAAATTTACAGGAACTTGATTCCTCCTAAAATGAAATTAGGGTTTCACCCTATACAGAGAATTTAATTCTTTCACAATTGGAATTTAATTCCTCCAAAATCATAATTAGGGTTTAACCCTACAGAGAATTTAATTCTTAAAAATAAAAAGACTTAAAAGATCTCCATGCATACAAGGAACTAAGGTCACGTGGCCCCACGTGACCCCTGAAAAGATCCTAAAAAATGAGAAGGAAAAAGCTTTGAGGCAATACCTCACGTGCTCCCACGTGACCTCTAAAACAAAGAGAATAAAAGCAAAGGAAATGTTGGCTCTGGGCGCTCTCACGTGTTACCACGTGACCCCTAATAAAGGCCTTAACAAATCAGTGCATGAGTTCTTATCACGTGCCCACACGTGATGGCCAAAAGTCAAAAAGTGTTTAACACTTATTTGCAGAACAAAGTAAAGGAGCTCTGTCCCCACCTTTGGGCGCCTTCACGTGTCCCCACGTGACCCCTTCTTCTCTAGTGTTTAACACTAATTCGAGAGCTTTATTTCCAATGTTTAACACTGATTTGTCTTCTAGTGTTTAACACTAATTTGAGAATTTTACTTTTAGTGTTTAACACTAATTTGAGAATCTTATTTTCATTGTTTAAAACTGTTGCCTTCTAGTGTTTAACACTATTGTTAGCCAAATTGGTTAATTTTCCAGAGGCAAAAGTCTCACCTTCAAATGAATTTCAAAATTGAGTAAAATTCAGAGCTACAATATTTAATGCTCAGTCAAAGACAAAAATGTTATCAGAGTCCTCAAACTCTTGTTTAGCATTGCTAAATGATGAGGGGCTATAACAACCGAGTTCATTTATACCAATTCCAGTTTCCGTATTTATTTTATCTATGGTATTTTATTGATTTATCATGTTTGGGTGCGAATGGTATTTTACATTTTACATTGCATTCGACCCGACCCGCTTGCTTGAACTTGTTGATTCATATTTATAGATTACCTTGACTTGTTACATAGACACGTGCATCTAGTGTATACTGCATACTGGCATTTCATCTAGAATCGCATATTTTACATATAACATTTTAGGTCACGTAAAATAATTTAAAATTTCATTACATGGCTTGCATGATACCCCTAACCCCGTGGTAGCATCCGCGCATCTTGTTCTCATTCCGTTCAGTGAAAGGGACGTGTTTGGATGGCTACGCGCACGTACGTGCGTCCGTTCTTGGGGGTATGCATTTTCGTTACCTGAACTTTCATTTTGAAATTTGGAAGTAGCATATATTTTTCGTATGTTAAATCTGAATTTTAGACCCGACCCGGGCGCATTTTGGAATATTTTTGCATCTTGCCAAAATTCTAATTATTTAAAATTTTAAATTTCGTTTTAAAAATTTACTTAACAGTCACAGCTTTTCTTTAACAAACGAAAATCTTTTAAAATATTTTTAAATCTTTCCCTAACTGCTACAGCCTTTCCCTCACTGGCGAAGGCCCCACTTTTCTCACTCTCTCTCTTTATTTTTCCTTCTTTTCCTTTCTCTTTCTCTTTCTCTCTCCTTCCCTCAGCCGCTGATCTCTTTCTCTCTCTCTCCCCATCTCATAATCTCTTCTCTCCTATCTCTTTCTCTCTCCCCCGAGTGAGGACAATTTTCTTTCTCCTCCTCTCTCTCTCTCCTCTCGCTCTCTCCCTATCTCTCTCATCTCGTACTCTTTCTCTCTCCTATCGCGATCACTGTGCGTGATCTGGTCACCTCCCTCGTATCTCGTCACCTCCCTTCTTCAAAAAATTCTTTTCTCTTCTTCTCCTTCACTTTAACCCTAAGCCTCCATCGCCACAGAACCTATCACCTTTCCTCAAACCCTAACCTTAAACCATCGCCTTTCTCCCTTAACCAAACCTCCTCCTCCTCCTCATCTCCATCTTCCTCTTCTTCTTTTCCCTCCAAGCCCTCGCCTGCACACCCACAGAACCCATCACCACCATCTTCTCTTCACCGCCGACCACCTTACCCCATCACCATCATTCTCCTCTCTTCTCCTTCCTCTCTCCTCTGTCTTCTCTCTTCACAAATCCCTACGCATCCCTACACCAAGAAACCCTGTAACCCTAACCGAAACCCTAACAGCCAAGAACCTTGCATACCCCATGCGCAGTACCTGGTCGAAGCTCCGTTGATCTCGTCGCCACCATCTCGTCTCCCCGTTACCAGTGCACAACCCCAGTGAGTTCCCTTCTTCCCTTTTCTTTATTTCTTGTTCTGTGCTTTCCTTTCTCTTTAAAATGTTCTCTGCCTTTAGTCGTTCGCCGGAAACAGGACGTGCCGTCGACGATCCCGACGACCCAGCGAGCGTACCTGACCCGTGTGATCACCTTGTGCGTTGTTTGGATCCGTTCTGTGTACCGTGCGCGCGTCGTGACTTTTCGCCGACGTGAGACGTTCTGTACCCCGTTTCTTGATCCGTCCAGGCAAGTAAAACTTGCTACATGCTATTTAAATTATTACATACTTATTTAAATACATATTAAACCTGTTGTTTAAATCTAGTGCCCCATATTTCATTTTAACATTTCGATGTTCCGTTTATATCATTTTAG
Organism: Agapanthus africanus; assembly: GCA_030015575.1. Taxonomy (NCBI): domain Eukaryota; kingdom Viridiplantae; phylum Streptophyta; class Magnoliopsida; order Asparagales; family Amaryllidaceae; genus Agapanthus; species Agapanthus africanus. The sequence goes on from CM057350.1 coordinate 209,678,578, forward strand.
ATCTAGAACATGAAAATATATCTTGTTGCATATTAGATTACATTACACTGTACCCATATCCATATTTATATCACATATTGCTTAGTTGTACAACCATAGTACCATTTTTATAGTTTATAACCTTTCGGACACCCGTCTGCATCCATCTCGCCTAATATATATATAATTGCATCCTTAGATCATATTAGTGCATTATAATATGATATTAATATTCCATGTTTAATAAAGTGCATTCTAATTAATATTGGAACTATAATCTTAACCCTAATCGATAACTGTGCATCCATGTGTTAGAATCTATAACTATTTGCATACCAGATCACACTATTCCATTTTATTGTTACATTGGTACCCCATACTTGTTTTTGTGTACCTATGCTTAGTATAGTTTGATTATGAGCACCCACGAGACATTTGTGCACCCCTGACATGACTTGATATACTACTACTTGATACGACTTGATACCGTGCACTTCTTGACATGATTGGATTTATATGCACTACTTGACCTGACCTGATGTACCATAGCTTGACCTGTTACCCGATCTTGTTACTAATGCCAACAATCTTGACCTGTTGTCCCTACGGACATTTCCTGTTGTCTATTCAGACAAACCTGTACCTGCTTGATCCGGTGTTGGCATTAGCTCCAGATTTATTAATACCTGACTTGAACACATAACTTGGGGTATGGGGAAATCAATGATGAAACCTGACTTGTAACTCGACAGTTCGATACCTTTACTGATCAGTCTTACGGGCTAGGCCAGCCCCAGGGTGATGCTGCTGACATCACTCATCGTTACATACTACCCTTTTACTGCCTTGCGGCACGTCTCGGATTCAGCCCGAGAATCTTGACCGTAGTCCCGGGCACGCACAGGATACTATTGAGTTACATCGATGATTCATCAAATTGATTTCAAAGACTTGAGAGTAGTTAACACAGTAGACCAGTTTAGATTACACACTGCACACTACCCTTCACTGTCCTTATTTATATTGTTGTTTTACCTGTTTTACCGTTCATGCTCATACCTGCATGCCTTGCTACCCCTGTTTATATTATTGCTTGATATTATGACGCACTGACGTCTGGGTTTTGCATGGCCCAGATTCTTTACCTTTGCTGCAGGCCGAGTAGGAGTATTTCAGTCAGCAGGATGAGCAGTGAGGATTTATTAGTAGTTAGTTTATTTTTTTACTTTCGGTATTTTCATTCCTGATGTGAGCCTGCATTATGGGACGTACATTCCAGTTTATTCTTGTATTGGATCTTTTGCTTCCGCATTATTTTATTCTTGACTCGTTTTATTCTGGCTTATGGACATGTGTTAGATAGTTTATTATTGTTCTTGATATCTCTACAGCCGTAATATGACTGTGGAAGGATATTTCCTATCCACAGGTAGCATGGTTGGCTATGTCACGTGCCTATCTTAGCGTACTCTGGGAAGCGGGACGTGACAGGGGCTGAACCCAGATAAATGTCTAATGGTCTAATTGTAGGGTTCCTAGGCACGCTGATGAGGTCTCACAAGGCATCAACCATGCCAATTTCAAAATTTATGGGTGCCGAGAAACCCTAATACGGATCGTTAACTAGAATTCTAGGCGAAACAAGCAACTAGTTAACTACTTAACTAAAGTGTAACGGAAATACAACCTTTTTAGATCCGGTGCTCCACCTCCATAGCTCCGTGATGATGTCTCTTCGCTGTGATCATCGGATCCCGGGCTCTAGTGTCAGCTTCATCGGAGAATGGACGGGCTAGGTCATCGACTACGACGCCGAAGATGATCTACGTCGAGGCATCACTAGATCAAGCTCCACCTTCACCAAGCCATGAAAACTTGTGAAGGAAACACCCTATACTACTTGGCAAGAGGTAGAGGATGAAGAAATAGGAAGTGGGTTCACTTTAGAATTGGATTTCTCACTCATTTCATCAAGTCACCATTGATGAAGTCTAGGTTTTCTTCTTGAAGAAGAAGAAGAAGAAGATGATAATGATATGATAAGCATAATCAAAATAGAAAAGAAAAATCAATTCTTATCATATTCAAACCATGGTTTAGTGTAGAGATTTAACTAAGGTTAGATGGAGTGGTTAGGGTTAAGCATGAGACAAAATGGTCACTTAGTCAAAGCTTCATGAAGCTTCAAGATGCAAACAAAGAAAGCCACCATTTTTCTCATTATGCCATTTATTTTCCAAAAAGAATAAATAAATAAATAAATGAATAAGAAAAGAAAACCCTAACCATTCATATAACCATGGTTTAATCTTTACACAAACCCAAGTGAGCATGTATCATCAAACATGATACAATCAAGTGCACAAAAGTATATCACATATACAACTTGTGAACTTCAAGTGAGAAAATCCATTTAAAGTGAACCAATACTAGTTAATGCAAACTAATATATCAAATATATAATTATGCATTAAATCATTAAATCAACACTTGATTCAATGATCCGGTCATGTCGCACACAACCGACTAGTATACAATGTATCGTTTTATCGAATCAATCCTTGATTCGATAACTAGGTTATATCGCATACAACCATTCGACACATTCATCGCGAGAATGAAATACGGTATCACATACACGCATTATTCTCGGTCCCGCACATATCTCATATGCGCTCCTATTTCGTTTCGCTTGAGCCAGGAAACCTCTGTGTAGGACTCTAAAGACTCGTCAATACGCCGGCAGCAGGTGATGATCATATCAAACACCCACAAGCCGCAAGCGGTCTGCTAAACGTAACGGCCACCCGGGTATTGAGCGATCAGAAGATCGACGAGCAAGCCCGCTCACACTCCTGTGAATCCAACCAGTAACACTTACCGTACAGTCCGGTCTGATCGTCTGATATGTCGCATATCTCGCCTAGGGGTGGTAAACGTCAGACCCCAAATAGCTCGATAAGTCGTGTCGATATGAGGTCTATAACAGTTCGAGAAACTACTGGTAACACTTACCAGTAAATCTCAGCAACCCTGGCCAGGGATTTCCGGTTATAGCCAATCGAACACAGCGCAACATCAACCCCCTATACCGGGAGAGACGAATCCCCTCCTATCGCTCATTGCCTCCATGTGACTCGGGACTGTACCCAAAAACCACCGTTTTGCATGCCCTTTTGGACGTGGTAAGGTGGAAATCAAAGCACAGTGGGAACCACACAAGACTCTATGACGATCTCGGGTTAACAGACTACTCTGTACCAGTGTCACCAGAGAACTGCCATCTGACGTAAGGTATAATACCATCTGGGAGTTCTCGGCGAGTCCGTCCAGTGTACCCAGTCTCCACTGAGCACCCGTATATCATCTTTGATGTCAAACACCAATGGATATGGGATCATCCATCGCCCATCTGTATGGGTCGAGAAGGTATACGCTAGTCTATTCTGGTATATCGATGCCCTGTCTCGATATACCCACGACTAGGGACCTTGAAGGATGTACTTATGGACTACCATGTCCCCACTAGTATGATCCGCATCATAGTCCAGGTAGTCAAGTACACATCCTAAGGGCTTTACCAACATGTAACAGAGAGACAAACAGTATACATGTTAAGGTAAAGAGTAACCAGATAGCATACTATCATGTCGAGCAAGAAAGTCCTCCCTATATATGTCCAAGCATCCACTACAATATACATCCTATGTATAGTAATGGCCTCTAGGGTATACATATTACTAACAATCTCCCACTTGCACTAGGGCCATCTGTAGCAGTGGTTGTAGTATCTCATACTCAACCATCCCATAAAAGTCTCTCTCTGTGAATAGGCCTTCGTGAGTGGATCCGCCGTGTTATCCTCTGAGTCTGCTCTCCTAATCTCGATCACCCTGGAGATCAACCATCTCCATGATCAGGTGACACTGCCTTAGAATATGTCTGGATCACTGATGGGACCGGCGTTCCTTGGCATAAGCCACAACTCCATTGTCACACAATGGGAGGAACGAAGTTCATCTCATGAACATATATTCATCCAGACAGCCTCTTTGGTAGCATCTTTAGTAGCGATGTATCGAGCCTTTATCGTCTAGTATGCCACGGTATCTAGCTTGGAACTCTTCCAACATACCGTCCCTTTACTAAGGGTAAAGACAATGCCTGTGACTGACTTTCAGCCGTTCTCATCACTCTGGAACACTTCCAGTGATTCTCCCCAGGATCGGTTGATACTATCTCACTTTAACTACTGAGAATCCTAACATCCATTTAGATCTATCTCATAGATCCCAAACCCAGGATTTAGTAGGTATCACTTTGATCTTATGTGGAGAATCATTGTGATGAACGGAGATTGATCGAGCGTAGCATAGGAAACTCCTTCCCTATCAAAAGTATGTCATCCACGTACTTTGCGAGGATCGACACCATACTCCCTACTACCTTTTTGTATATACAAGGTTCATCTACCATTTTGATGAAGTCAAACTCTTTGACTATCTCATCAAAACAAAACAGATGTTCCAACTCCGCGATGCCTGCTTCATCACATAAAACATCTTGCACACGTTTCCGCTGCTCCCACTGTCTACGAAACCCTCTGGCTGTGTACTTATAGACGCTCTCTTCCAAAACATCATTTTGAAAAGTAGTCATGGCACCCAACCGCCAGATATCGTAGTCATGGTATGTAGCCGTGGCAAGTAGGATCTGGATGGACTTAAGCATAGCCACTTGAAAAGGTTTCATCATAATCCACGCCTGGTCGATGACGAAAAGCTTTAACAAGTCTAGCTTTGAAAGTCTTAACTTTTCCATCTACACCAAGTAATCTTCTCAAGATATACTTGCTCCTGATGGGGATTTAATCCTTCAGATATAGCAACCAAAGTCCATTCTTTGTTGGTGTACATGGATTCCATCTCAAATCGCTAATCATCCAGCCATTCTTACAGAGTCCCACTCCTGATGGCCAGCTCAAAACTAGTTGGGTCATCATCTCATGATGCAATCCTCGCTCCCACTGTCATAGAGTAACCGAAGTATCTCTTAGGTGGGTGAGGAACCCTACTAGATCGGCGGAGAGGCTGAGGTTCGTTGGTAACTATTGAATCCTTTGGTTCTTTCAAATCATCTGCTGTAGTTTGTATAGCTGGAACCTTTCCAGTTCTACATTACAGACCTTGCTTCGAGTTTGTCCGGATATTGCTTTTCAGACATAGGCTGGACAACCCCAAATCTTAACTGACTTAAGAGATGGGCTCTTCCCTTATCATATCACATATGAAATGGTAGGCAACTGATTTGATTTGAACCCTATTCAATAGGTATGCAGCTTCTCAAGTGCATAACTCCCAAAAGGAAATAGGTAACTCAGTAGTACTCATCATAGAGCACACCTTATCATATAGGGTGTGATTGCTCCGCCCCGATATACCATCGTGCTATGGTGTATACGGAGGAGTAATGCTGAGAGAGAATCTTATTCTCCTTCAGAAAAGTCCAAGAATTCCGTGCTCAAGTATTCTCCTCCTTGATCACATCAAAGGACATAATACTTATACCCGTATTGGTTCTCTACTTCTAACTTATATTCTGTGAATATCTCAAAAGGTTCGGACTTGTGTTTCAACAAGAACATATGTCTGAATCTAAAGAGATTATCAGAGAATGTAATGAAGTACAAGGAACCGGTCTTGGCAAATATAGACAGGGGACCTACATACATCAACATGTATCATCCCAAGAGTTCACTAACTCTTTCTCTGTTTCCAGTAAACGGAGCTATGGTCATCTTATCTCTGTGACATTACTGGCAAGTTTCACAAGATGTAAATTCAAACTGATTTAAATATGCATCAACATGTAACTTCAGCTAGTCAGGTCGCATTGATATGACCTAGTCTACAATACCTCAAGAAGGATTCGTTCATTTCTGAACTCTTCCTCTTGTGTGTGTTCCGTATACTAAAGAACTGTAGTTTGATTTAGAACATCAATGCTTTTAGATAACGTGCCTGAACCGATCATCTTTTGATATAGGAAATGTTCAAAACATTATCCAGCAATACAAAAATATATCTTTTCTTTACTAGTAAAGAGACTGATATGATTTTGTATATCAGGTTCGGTATCTAATAACATTCGTTCAGAATCAATGTATTTGTAATACAGGGTGACAGTGACCAACAGACTTGGCTGCAACACTTGCTCCGTTTTCTGTCTCATGAAACTTATCACCCGTTCTCAGTTTTTCTACCTTTTTGCAGCCCTATGTAACAGATTACATATCTGGGATCCAGATCCGGTATCATATACCCAGGATGCGGAGGATACTGAGAAACAGTTCTTTGTAATGAACACACCCGAAGATGATGCATCAGCATGCACTCTCTTCGTTTGGGCGGCACGGTAATTCTGGTAATCCCCAATTTCCTGCTCTGTTTTATAACAATTATAAGTTGGAGCGGGACCAACGTTCGCCAGCTCAGTATAACAAGCGGGTTCAGTCAATGTTCCGTATTATTATGTTGATTAAGGCGTGATATGGTCGCTACCTGGAGAGAGAGAGAAGAAAACACTCAGCGTGTGCTCTTAAAAGAATAGATTGGTTATTATTTTATCTAATCAGGATGGCTCCCACTGTTTTAATCAAATCTTCCTTCAAACCCTAAAAGGAAAGACTAGCCAGGATTAATTACACACTACAAGTTCGCCAATCTTTCAGCCAGGCCAGTGTCGGTACTTTGAGGGAGGTCCCCCGTGCTTTCGCACGAACCTAATTAATGTAAACCTCGTTTTCCCAGAGGCGTAACCTCGTTAACACCTTTCTAGACACCTACTTGATCGGCTAATTGTAATGTATAAAACTCTCCCAGGAGTAATTCTTACTCGCAGCGGGTATCGGGATCCAACTATCTCATAGAAGGTATGCAATCTCATTGCAAATTTCAACACTTGAAATTCCCGATAATTTTGCCCCTAACCTCCTATGACCTTGACAAAGGCCAACAAACCATAGGATGCTAGTCAAGTTCAACCCGTCATTTCTTGATTGAATTAAACCCACCCGCACGGCCCTTGACAAAGGCCAACAAGGTCGCACGACTACCCTAATCCAATCTGCATCATATGCATAAGCAGATAAGCAACAGTCAGCTACCGCACACTACGCCTTGACAAAGGCCAACAAACGTAGCACGAATACTAACTACTACTTATCTGAAATGACGGAGGGCTACGACAGGTTTTTCTGAAAACCTATTGCGTATTGAACTTGATATCGTTAGAATTAAATGATTTTAAAATGGAGTGCTTTTGAGGCTTTTCTAGTTTTGCTAAAGGAGTCACTCCCGGTGAAGGGATCGTCGGTCCTTTCCTCGTCGAATGAGGTGCGGGATATATCATATATATCACTGTGCAAAGCAAAACTCTTAAAAGCTATCAAAAGACAAACCGAGTGTGTAGCATCTGCTAGTTATTGCTAAAGGAGTCACTCCCGGTAAAGGGATCTCGGTCCTTTCCTCATCGAATAAGGTGCAGGATATATCACATATACCGCTGTGCAAAGCAAGAACTGTAGCTACCTGTTTTATTTTGAAATTCAATTCTACAACATCTTAGGTTTCTTTTATTTCATTAATCTCATTAATGAAGTCCCATCATTTAAGTACCTAAACATCACAGATAAATACGACGTACACTTATGCCATCCGCATTCGCCTCGATGTCCTCTCGTGCACCGTTAGGTTAGGTAACTAACGGCAGAGCAGGGCAGGGCTAGCGCGGGTGTAAAACATAAGTAACGTCTATATAATATATCTTATATACTATATACAGTATCCATCACAGAACATCACATGATGACATCACAGATATCGCAGCAGAAGAAACATATGAAATATTGGATATACTAGGACGTCCGTGTTTTCAATACGAGCCAGTATAAAACACGGATTCCACGGTCGCGATGAATAGCCAAACTCACACCCCTAGACCCCTACGAGAGCGGCAAGCAACCCTACCAATTCTAGGGTTAGGAGACCCAGACTCGACTCCTCGAGATGGTCTCCCACTGGACCCTAGAACCCGGTTACTTGTGCTCCCCTCCTTGGGTCTATCCTAGTGCAGAAAAGTAAATAATATACAAGTGGTGACATCATCCGCAACCTGGAAGTGCCCCAATAAAAGAATATTACATACAAGTTTTTACATGAATGAAAATGAAAAACACTCATCACACATAAAAACCCCCGGCTATTCAAACACGACGATCCAATATAACATATCCAGCAACACATAACATCACATGTCATCAACGTAAGTAAATATGCGCATCCCAATTGTCGTGGACATATAGCAACGAAACCGGCGATATCACATATTACACTTACGGTCACAGAAAAGAAAGTGTAAAACTACAACAGTTGGAATCTGCAACCTGCATAGACATCGAATTCCTAATCAAATGAATTTCTTAGACATCGCATGCCTAACAATTATAAACCCCGCATTTCAGTCTCATTATCGAAAACACTTTTCAATATCAAGTCGGGAAATTCAACAAGATTACCGACATCCTGATCGAATGCTCGTCGCAAACTTCAGTAGACGGCCGCACCCCCGATGCCGTCGACGAAGTGCACCAAGGCGGAACACCGCTGCCGCGAGCACCCAGATGGATGCTTTCGGCGACGGGGTTCTCCTACAGTCACTTGGTCGGGGCTAAGGGATGTAGCTGTCTATTAAGTTTATCTGGCGAGTATCCGCGTACGCTACGTGATTGCGACGGACTTTTGATCACATCAAAATTCCGTGGTAACCGATCAAGTGAGACTAAATTGCTATGTTTATAACATTCATTCAGTTATCTCACAACTTCTTGTGAATTCCAATTATTGTATCACATTCCAGATAATTAGAAAATGTTAAACTTTCCGATCGAACATTCAAACACCCAAGTTTTCCTGATACAGATCAACACATGAAACAAGTCTAAAAACATTCAGTTCGTGCCTCAGTACCAACGGTCCAGCCGTAGAAGGGTCAAGCCAACGCCTCACATGTGGCACGCCGTACTGCCCCAAACCCTAAGGTTCAAAGGGCAGTTCAAGACGGTCACATAATCGAGTTAAGGTTTGTTGTCTTCTAGAGGGTCCATCGCGTTACTTGCACTACTTAGAACGTCTTTAAACCACGGAAAAATCCAACACTTGGAAATTTTCCGGCAGGGGAAAAGTTGGGTATTTATATCCGGTCGAACTTTTTAACATATTCATAAATCATCCGGAAAGACACATAGACAGAGTTTGACAATCCGATCGAATAAACGAATCCTCAAAACAACCCCAGAAAATTCAACTCTTGAATAATATTTAAAAATACCCAGAGAACTCAGCACTGAATAAAGGAAGTTACTGTGCAAAATTGGGTGGGTGACGTCATCATACGGCCGCGGAACCGCCGCAGAAGCCAAGCTTCTGCCGCGGTTCCGCCGCGCTTTGGAGGAATCATGGACACGTGTTGCACAGTAATTCTTAGGATTCCCTGCTGATTTTTCTGCATATTTTTAATTTGGAAAAATCCCAGTTTTTAGAAAAAGTCCAGAGAGCTATTTTGGGGTTAGGGTTTTGGTTCGATCGGGTTTCAAACGTCGTCTACACATCGCCTAAGGCTCTAGCTAGGCTCTGATACCACTGTAAGGTTCCTAGGCACGCTGATGAGGTCTCACAAGGCATCAACCATGCCAATTTCAAAATTTACGGGTGCCGAGAAACCCTAATACGGATCGTTAACTAGAATTCTAGGCGAAACAAGCAACTAGTTAACTACTTAACTAAAGTGTAACGGAAATACAACATTTTTAGATCCGGTGCTCCACCTCCATAGCTTCGTGATGATGTCTCCTCGCTGCGATCATCGGATCCCGGGCTCTAGTGTCGGCTTCATCGGAGAATGGACGGGCTAGGTCATCGACTACGACGCCGAAGATGATCTACGTCGAGGCATCACTAGATCAAGCTCCACCTTCACCAAGCCATGAAAACTTGTGAAGGAAACACCCTATACTACTTGGCAAGAGGTAGAGGATGAAGAAATAGGAAGTGGGTTCACTTTAGAATTGGATTTCTCACTCATTTCATCAAGTCACCATTGATGAAGTCTAGGTTTTCTTCTTGAAGAAGAAGAAGAAGAAGATGATAATGATATGATAAGCATAATCAAAATAGAAAAGAAAAATCAATTCTTATCATATCCAAACCATGGTTTAGTGTAGAGATTTAACTAAGGTTAGATGGAGTGGTTAGGGTTAAGCATGAGACAAAATGGTCACTTAGTTAAAGCTTCATGAAGCTTCAAGATGCAAACAAAGAAAGCCACCATTTTTCTCATTATGCCATTTATTTTCCAAAAAGAATAAATAAATAAATAAATGAATAAGAAAAGAAAACTCTAACCATTCATATAACCATGGTTTAATCTTTACACAAACCCAAGTGAGCATGTATCATCAAACATGATACAATCAAGTGCACAAAAGTATATCACATATACAACTTGTGAACTTCAAGTGAGAAAATCCATTTAAAGTGAACCAATACTAGTTAATGCAAAGTAATATATCAAATATATAATTATGCATTAAATCATTAAATCAACACTTGATTCAATGATCCGGTCATGTCGCACACAACCGACTAGTATACAATGTATCGTTTTATCGAATCAATCCTTGATTCGATAACTAGGTTATATCACATACAACCATTCGACACATTCATCGTGAGAATGAAATACGGTATCACATACACGCATTATTCTCGGTCCCGCACATATCTCATATGCGCTCCTGTTTCGTTTCGCTTGAGCCAGGAAACCTCTGTGTAGGACTTTAAAGACTCGTCAATACGCCAGCAGCAGGTGATGATCATATCAAACACCCACAAGCCGCAAGCGGTCTGCTAAACGTAACGGCCACCCGGGTATTGAGCGATCAGAAGATCGACGAGCAAGCCCGCTCACACTCCTGTGAATCCAACCAGTAACACTTACCGTACAGTCCGGTCTGATCGTCTGATATGTCGCATATCTCGCCTAGGGGTGGTAAACGTCAGACCCTAATAGCTCGATAAGTCGTGTCGATATGAGGTCCATAACAGTTCGAGAAACTACTGGTAACACTTATCAGTAAATCTCAGCAACCCTGGCCAGGGATTTCCGGTTATAGCCAATCGAACACAGCGCAACATCAACCCTCTATACCGGGAGAGACGAATCCCCTCCTATCGCTCATTGCCTCCATGTGACTCGGGACTGTACCCAAAAACCACCGTTTTGCACTCCCTCTTGGACGTGGTAAGGTAGAAATCAAAGCACAGTGGGAACCACACAAGACTCTATGACGATCTCGGGTCAACAGACTACTCTGTACCAGTGTCACCAGAGAACTGCCATCTGACGTAAGGTATAATACCATCTGGGAGTTCTCGGCGAGTCCGTCCAGTGTACCCAGTCTCCACTGAGCACCCGTATATCATCTCTGATGTCAAACACCAATGGATATGGGATCATCCATCGCCCATCTGTATGGGTCGAGAAGGTATACGCTAGTCTATTCTGGTATATCGATGCCCTGTCTCGATATACCCACGACTAGGGACCTTGAAGGATGTACTTATGGACTACCATGTTCCCACTAGTATGATCCGCATCATAGTCCAGGTAGTCAAGTACACATCCTAAGGGCTTTACCAACATGTAACAGAGAGACAAACAGTATACACGTTAAGGTAAAGAGTAACCAGATAGCATACTATCATGTCGAGCAAGAAAGTCCTCCCTATATATGTCCAAGCATCCACTACAATATACATCCTATGTATAGTAATGGCCTCTAGGGTATACATATTACTAACACCAATAAAGGGCCAACACTTCAAATCTAATTGGACTTAGACCAAGTTGGCCATAAGTCCTCAATTCAGATTTAACTGAGCCAATGTGCTCATAATCTAATTAATTGATTTTAGTTCTAAATTGGACTACAGTGTTGGATATAGTGCCCTCAAAGTCAATTATTGGATCGCAGGCACGTGATTGCAATGATTGAGGAGGACCTATACCAGTAGGACAATCTTACTCGAGATGATAGTATGCTATCTGTTCTAACTTTATCATCGTGTACAGCTTTAGGTGACATGATCACTATTACACATTGATAGAGCCCTTAGGATTCTTGCTTGACTACCAGCAGTACGATATACGTGAGAGTTGGGTAGTCCATAAGCACATCCTTAAAAGTGGTCCCTAGTCGTGGGAGTTTCGAGACAGGGCATCGATACTCCGGAGTAGACTAGTGTATACAGTCGAGACCCCGACGAGGGGCGGTGGCCGGTCTCACAAGCCATTGGTGTCAGTTGGATCACCTAAGATGTATACAGGTGCTCATTGGGTTATGAGTGCACCGGACAGGACTCGCCGGGAACTTTCTAGTTGGTATTATACTTAGCGTCAGATTGCAGTTCCCTGGTGACATGTGTACAGGTTAGTTCATCGACCTGAGGTCGTCATTTGTCTCGTGTGAGTTCCCACTGTGCTTAGATTACTACCCTACCATGGCTCAAAGGAGTCGTGCAAACAGGTTTTAGTTGGGTGCAGTCCCGAGCCACATAGAGGCAATGAGCGGATCGGCAGGGGATTTGTCTCTCCCGGTATTGGGGGAGAGATCACGCTGTGTCTAGGAGAGCCATTACACCAAGTCCTTGGCCAAGACAGGTGAGAATTACTGGTAGGTATTCCAGTAGTTTCTCAGGGTGTTCAGGGCTACCCTCCGACATGATTTATACAACTTTTGGGGGTCTGACGTTACCAGCCCCTAGGCCCGATATGCGATGCTCATAAACGAACGGACCGGACTGTACGGATATTGTCACTGATAGGCTCAGTAGGGTTCCAGGATGAGTTCGCTCATCAGCTTCCCTTTCGGTCAGTACATGGGCAGCCGTTACGCACAGCTAGTGCCGCTGACGTGCTTGTGGTTAAACCCACTGCCAGGGTACTGACGAGTCTTTAGAGTCCCCCACAGATAGTTTCCCAATTTCGGGTGAAACGTTGTAGAGGCCGTATGGTTTTATGGCAGGGTTCGAACATGCACGTGCATTTGTGCACGTGTCATATTTCGGACAGATAATACGGGTGGGCTTTGGTTTAAGCCGGATCCAAGTATTATATTGAGTCGGAATATTTTAGTCTCATCGTATTCGTATTTGGTCGGAATACGAATACAAGTATGTATATACAGGTAAGGGGTATTCTCGTAATCCGTTACGAGATTACCTTAGAAGATGCATTTCTTTTAGGGTTAATCATTTTGGTTTAAATGATTATTGGATTTGGAAAGTGTAACTTATTCATGGTGACACATTTCTTCTAGCATGTTCATTAGTGACTCATGCTGATGAGTCACTAAGTGAGTCATGATAGAATTAATGATGTTTTGTTTTGGGTATAGATATTTTAGGGTTTGTGGAGATAATTTTGGGAGATATTTTTATGAGATATTTTCTTTACACAACCTTATATATCTACTCACAAAAGAAAGAGCAAAAAAGAGGATCACAAGTTTTATGCTTGGTTTTCTTTTGCTCACTTGATTTATTTCTAGAGCTCACACTCTCCAAACCCTAGCATCTTCTTCAACCTCCACTCTTACCCTCTCATGTGATGAGAACCAAAGAGTGTATTGAGACAAAGTTTTCCACTCATTCTCTACTTCATCTTGGACATGTCGGTCAGCATACTTCATGTCTGAGTTACCTCGGTATAGAGGCGGGAGACCGTATAAAGATCCGTTGATGTGGTGTCACCTCGATGAGGAGACAGGAGATCGGAGATGCCACGAGGAGCGTGGGATGATGGCTAAAGACCGAAGGACACGGATCGATCGGTATAGCCTTTCTACCTCTTTACAGTTTGTTAGTTTAGCGTTAATGGCAAGATCCGGGTTATAGTATGCGATAGCGCCAGTTGTAAAAGTTTTTGTTCGCGTTTGGCCTCAGATTAGTAGCCGGGGCGCTACCATAGACTTACATTGTATCAGAGCCACGCCATTAACCTTTACTAGCTTGTTCTAACGTGTTTAAAATATCGATCGAACGAAATTTCCAAAACCGTATTTTTCATGTCAAAGTTTCTGTCGAATTTTTAAACTAGTCTAAAAATTATTTTGAGTATGTCAGAAAATCGTGCAGGCTTTTTTAAGACTCTGGAAGAAATTTGGTCAACTGTTCCCTCAAGAATGCCGTGGAACCGCCGCACAAGCCATGTATTGGCCGCGGTTCCGCCGCCGTTTTGGACCAACAGTGCACCATTTTTCTTCTGGGAGTTTTTCATGTGGAATTGTGGTTTCTGGAATATTTTGTTTGGGCCCAGATTTTGTTTGAGTACTGGAATTGTACTTAGGGCCCACTTCGGGATGTTTTATCGATCGGAATTTTAAACGTGTTAGTTTACGGTACTTACATTATATCTCCGACCGTGACTGTCATTCGAGCGGTAAATCGTGTCTAATTGCTATAGTCCTTTTAGACGGGTTTGCGAACGTGACATTCGCGTTGATGTTCTGTGTTGTGCTGTGATGTTGCGGATTTGTTGTGGTGGATAGCTGTGTGCAATGGTAGTGCAGTTTGGATTTATTTGTACATTTGATATTGCGGGGCGATCGTCCAACACGTGGACTGCCGTCACTGCCTGTTTGTATAATATTCTTTTAGGGCATGACCGGGCTGAGGTCGATGTACTCATTGTATATATTTTCATTTCTGTACTAGGTTTACCCCGCGGCGGAGTGCACGGATAGCCGAGTTCTGGAGGGCAACGGGTCCACATCTCATGGCTTTGAAAGGCAGAGGGCCTCACTCTAGAATTGGCAGACTATTCGCCGCACTCGTAGGGGGTACAGGTTGACCCAAAGAGGGGTGCTCAAGTTACCGGATTCCGTGAAGTGCGCGGTGTAAGTCTACGGTAGCGCCCCGGCCGTCGATCCGAGGCCAAAATGTGGAAACAAAAACTAGCTAACTAGAGAAGGGTTGGAAAGGCTATACCGATCAATCCGTGTCCTTCGGTCTTTGGCCACCATCCCAAGCTCCTCGCGGCATCTCCGATCTCCGGTCTCCTTGTCGGAAGGGCACTACATCAAAGAGTCCTTTTACGGGCTCCCGCCACTGAATCGAGGCAACTCGGACACGAAGTTTGCTAGTCGACATGTCCAAGATTGCTGTAGAATATACGTAAAACACTTTGTTTCAAGGGTTAATCGAAGTTGCCTTTTGGAGTGGAGGTGGAGAAATGAGCTTTGGAGATGAACTAAAGATTTTTGGTGCAAATGAAAAATGAATCATTCTCCACACCAAGATGGGGCTGTCACAAAAATGGCTCGGCCAGTGATGGATAATTGAGGAAGAGAAAGGGGGTGAGCACCAGCAAAAAGAATGGGTGATCACAAGAAAAAGAAGTCACAATATCTTTTCCAATCCTTTCACAATAAATGCACCAAGTGAGCCAATGATGCAAGAAACATCAAGAAGCTTGCTGGAAACTCCTGCAGTCCACGTGGCCACAAAAAACCCATCCTTTGCTAATTGCACATTTGCAAAAAGAACCCCCTTCAATGAAAACAATTTCAGCCATGAAGGAAAAGAAGAAAAACGGCCGAAACGGAATGCAAACTGGCAACTTCAAAAAGAGATCCCGTAATAAATTACAGGATAACCCCGTAACTGTATATACATACCCGCATTTGTATTCCGACCGAATACAAATGCAATGAGACAAAATATACACAGTATAATACTAGGATCCGGCTTAAACCAAAACCCGCTAGTATTATCCGTCCGAACCATGACACGTGCACAGGTGCATGCGTACGTTCGAACCCTGCCATAAATCCATACGGCCTCTACAACGTTTCGCCCGAAACTTGAGAAACTATCTGTGGGGGACTCTAAAGACTCGTCAATACACTGGCTGTGGATTTAACCACTAGCACGTCAGTGGTACTAGTTGTACGTAACGGGCCACCAGGTATTGACCAAAAGGGAGGTCGATGAGCGAACTCATCCTACTGAGCCTGTCAGTGACAATATCCATACAGTTCGGTCAGTTCGTCTATGAGCATCGCATGTCGAGCCTAGAGGGTTGGTAAAAGTCAAACCCCTAAAAGCGGTACAAGTCGTGTCGGAGTGTAGTCCAGAACACCCTGAGATACTACTGGAATACCTACCAGTAAATCTTCTGCCTTGGCCAAGGACTTCGTGTAATGGCTCTCTTAGACACAGCGCGATCTCACCCCCAATACTAGGAGAGACGAAACCCCTGCCGATCCGCTCACTGCCTCCATGTGGCTCGGGACAGTACCCAACTAAAACCTGTTTGCACGACTCCTTTGAGCGGTGGTAGGGTAGTAATCAAAGCACAGTGGGAACTCACACGAGACAAATGACGATCTCAGGTCGATGAACTAACCTGTACACATGTCACCAGGGAACTGCTATCTGACGTCAGGTATAATACCAACTAGCATGTTTCCGGCGAGTCCTGTCCGATGTACTCATAACCCAATGAGCACTTGTATACATCTTAGGTGAACAAACTGACACCAATGGCTTGTGAGACCGGCCACCGCCCCTCGTCAGGGTCTCGACTGTATACATTAGTTTCCTCTGGAGTATCGATGCCCCGTCTCGAAACTCCCCTCGACTAGGGACCTTTTAAGGATGTGCTTATAGACCCCAGCTCCCACGTATATGATCGCCATCATACTGCTGGCAGTCAAGCAAGAATCCTAAGGGCTCTATCAACGTGCAATAGCGACCTGTAAGGTCACCTAAAGCATTACGCGATGATAAAGATAAACCAGATAGCATACTATCATCTCGAGTAAGACTGTCCTACCGGCATAGGTCCTCCCTCAATCATTGCAATCACGTGCCTGTGATCCAATAATTGACTCTGAGGGCACTATATCCAATAATCTCCCACTTGCACTCAAGGCTAATTATTGCGATGTCGCATACTCACAGCTCGTGTGATACCGAACACCCAACTCCTCTACTAATCAGTTTCACAAAGCCCGTTTGTAAAACTATTGCGTTCGAGAAATAGCCTCAGTGAGTGGATCCGTCCTGATGTTTCTTTCTATGTCTCTCTTTATCTCAAGTTCGCGGAGAAAGCCATCTCCCGAAATGAGCAATACCTGTCTTAGAATATGTCTGGATATCTGATGGGACCTAGTTCATAAATGAACTCCAAATCCAAACTTCTTAGACTGTATCGTCAATTGAACTTAATCAGTATCTTGTGCCATGCCTCCCTCAGTATCCCCTTGGACCACCTGTCCAAAGTACTGCCCTTCGTCAGAGGGAAAACTATAACTCTGACAGTCACTCTGTCATCCAGGTCACCTTGGAAGCCTGGATTGATAACCGTTTCCCGAAAGAGGCTGTCATTATCATATCCCTAGAACATCCACTTATGTTCTAAAACTGCTTCCGAACGTTTCTCCAGGATTGGATCAATATCAACTTATTGCAGCTCGTGCAAAAACAACATCTGGTGTGGTACTTGACATCTCATGATCAACTCAATTGCCTAAGCAAGTGATCTGCCAATCATGCACATCCCTCTCCCCTTTAGTCTGTAAGACACCTTTAGAGAGGGTGACTCCATCACCTGCAGGTATACTACCGTGCCAAGAGTCGTCCATTCTAAAACACCTTTAGAATGCTGTCTAAGTACCCAGATTGGGACACTTCCTAAATCTAGATCTAAAACCATAGATCTAGTAACCAGAATGTCTGATATTATATCTATATCCTATGTGGAGAAACCACCGTGTGACAACCAAAGTATAAACGATCGTAGTATAGGAATATCACTTCCTACTCTGTGTATGTCATCCAAATACCAGGACATTACACCCTACTACCTTCTTAACAAATCCGTCCCCTATTTTGATGAAGTCAAACCCATGACTGTCACATCAAAAATAGATGATCTATCTCTGCTATATCCGCTTTAGTCTATAAATAGACATAAGCCACTTATCCACTATGCTTCCGCTGCTCCCACTGACTACGACAACCCTCTGGCAGAATAATATACACGTGCACTTCTAAAGCCAGTTCAGAACGACGTTATACTTATTCTCCTGCCGGGTCTCATAGCCTGGAACAACAGTAGTGTCAAGTCTGGGTAAACAAGAACCTCCCTGTCACCGTTTTTGAGCATACCGAAGTACCTCTCGAGTGGCTGAGGTTACCCACCATATTTGCGGATTGGCCAATGGAATGCCAATCCAGACTGAATCTTTAGGTCCTATTAAATTTTCAGTAATCGTTTGCGGTTCTGGAATCACTTCCAGTTCTACCATACTCCCACTACTTTTTTCTGAAAAAATCCATTTTTATTAAAACTGTGGTGAGTCAAGAACAATATCACTATTGGTCTTCCAAATGGTAGAAAGTTAACACTCGTCATAGCCCGGGTCAACCTACAAACAGCCATTACAGAAACGTGCCTTGAGTTATCCAGAGTCTGGTTTTAAGCATAAGCCGGAAAACTCCCCACACCTTAATAATGTTAAGATATGAACTATTCTATATCCAATATAGAAACAGAGGCACTGATTTAATTGGAACCAGATTCAAATTATGCAGCTGTCTCCAGTGCATGTCAACTAAATGGAGAGAGGCCGATCAGCATTACTCAACTTAGGAATACATCCAGGTATGAGTAACCTGAAAAAGAAGCAAGTTCTCATAATCATTACTATGAACTGAATACCATACACAAGTATCTACATCTTCGATCACTTTGAAGAATCCTGATACTTGCAACACCTGGTTCTCTAATTTATTCATATACCTATAACTTCTCAAAACTTGGATCTTGTATTTCTATGAAACACATGTCTAAGAACTAGAGAAGTCACAAGTAAACAGAATATAGTATGAGTACCAACCCCTCTGTCCTAATGGACACTGGACAACATACAATACTCTGTATAAGTCCCCTGAGTCTAATAACTCATTCCCAGTGTGTCGTAGGTTGAAAACTGTACTTATGGTTAAGAAGAATTACACCGCTGTTTAATGCCCCTTATCTAACCATCGACTGATATAGGTAAATGTCATAGACATAATTTCAAACAGTTATTTCTCACTTTATAAAAATAAACGTACAGATATATCAATTTGAAATTGGTGCATAACAACGGATATTCAAAACCAAATATTTGCCGTCCGGCAAACAACCCAGGCGATTTCCTCAAATATCACCAATTACAACGAATCCCGATATAATGAGGATGATCACCCAATTCCCAATAACTTACTCCCACTCATCATCTGTAAAACCATACAGATGTGAGAATCAAACCTGGTAAATACATACCCTGCAGCAAGGACTAATTGGGAAATTAGTTTTCTTTTAACTGTTGGATATAGTGCCCTCAGAGTCAATTATTGGATCACAGGCACGTGATTGCAATGATTGAGGGAGGACCTATGCCGGTAGGACAATCTTACTCGAGATGATAGTATGCTATCTGGTTTATCTTTATCATCGTGTACTGCTTTAGGTGACTATACAGGTCACTATTGCACGTTGATAGAGCCCCTAGAATTCTTGCTTGACTACCAGCAGTATGAGGGCGATCATATACGTGGGAGCTGGAGTCTATAAGCACATCCTTAAAAGGTCCCTAGTCGTGGGAGTTTCGAGACAGGGCATCGATTCTCCAGAGTAGACTAGTGTATACAGTCGAGACCCCGACGAGGGGCGGTGGCCGGTCTCACAAGCCACTGGTGTCAGTTGGTTCACCTAAGATGTATACAGGTGCTCATTGGGTTATGAGTACACCGGACAGGACTCGCCGGGAACCTGCTAGTTGGGATTATACCAGACGTCAGATAGCAGTTCCCAGGTGACATGTGTACAGGTTAGTTCATCGACCTGAGATCGTCATTTGTCTCGTGTGAGTTCCCACTGTGCTTTGATTACTATCCTACCATGCTCAAAGGAGACGTGTAAACAGGTTTTAGTTGGGTACAGTCCCGAGCCACATGGAGGCAGTGAGCGGATCTGCAGGGGTTCGTCTTTCCCGGTATTGGGGGTGAGGTCGCGCTATGTCTAGGAGAGCCATTACATGAAGCCCTCGGCCGAAGCAGAAGATTTACTGGTAGGTATTCCAGTAGTATCTCAGGGTGTTCTGGGCTACACTCCGACATGACTTGTACCGTTATTGGGGGTCTGACTTTTACCAACCCCCTAGGCCCGCCATGCGATGCTCATAGACGACCGGACCGGACTGTACGGATATTGTCACTGACAGGCTCAGTAGGGTGTCAGTATGAGTTCGCTCACAGATGTCCCTTTTTGTCAATAGCTGGTGGCCCGTCACGTATGGCTAATACCTCTGACGTGCTAGTGGTTAAATCAACAGCCATAGTATTGACGAGTCTTTAGAGTCCCCCACACAGACAGTTACTCAAGTTTCTGGCAAAACGCTGTAGAGGCCGTAAGGAGATATGGCAGGGTTCGATCAGATACGTGCGGTATTGCACGGATCGTGATCGAACGGATTTTACTAGCGGGCTTTGGTTTAAGCCGGATCCTAGTATTAGACAGTGTAGATTTTGTCTCTTTGCATTTATGTTCAGTGGGAATACAAATGCGGGCATGTATATGCAGTCGCGGGGTTTTCCTGTAATTTATTACGGGATCAGTTTTCTGAAGTTGCCAGTTTGCATTCCGTTCCCGCCGGTTTTCCTTTGTTCCTTCACGGCCGGACTTTCTGGTGGAGGGGGTTATTTGCAAGTTTACAAATAACTTATTGTGGAGGAGGTTTCTTGCATGTGAGAGCTTCATGATTGTTCCTTCATGATGAGATTCCTTTTTGGTCATTCCTTGCATTTATTGAGAATGGAAATGAAAGGATTGAGATGAGATATGGTGTGACCATTTTTCTTCTTCTCTTTTAATCAAGCCTTTTCTTATTGTGAGATTTGATTCTTTTTCTTCCATGATTCCTCATAGGGGCCGGCCACTTTTTGAGAGAGAAATGAGAGAGTTCATTTTGTGAGGGAAATCATTCATCTCATTTCATTCTATGTTTGCCAAAAAAATCCCTCACCTCTCAAAAGTTCATTGTTCATTCCTCCACCATGGCAACTACATAAACCCCAAAGAGACATAGATTCTACATTACACCTACAGTACCCTTGGATGCGTCGGCTTGCCAACTTCGCGCTCGAGTTGCCTCGGTCCAGAGGTGGGAGCCCGTAAAAAAAATCGGCTACGTGGTGCCTTTTTCCGACGAGGAGGTGACGGACGGAGATTCCGCGGGAGATCGGAGTGGAGACGAAGACCGAAAGACGCGGATCGCTCGGTATATCTCTCTACCCATCTTTTAGTTTGCTAGTAGCTAGGTTAATGGCCCGATCCGGGTTGATAGTGTTAGTTATATGTATGCCCTAGAGGCCATTACTGTACATTGGATGTATATTGTAGTGGATGCTGGGACATATATAGGGAGGACTTTCTTGCTCGACATGATAGTATGCTATCTGGTTGAACTTTACCTTAACGTGTACACTGATTGTCTCTCTGTTACATGTTGGTAAAGCCCTTAGGATGTGTACTTGACTACCTGGACTGTGATGCGGATCATACTAGTGGGGACATGGTAGTCCATAAGTACATCCTTCAATGTCCCTAGTCGTGGGTGTATCGAGACGGGGCATCGATATACCAGAGTAGACTAGCGTATACCTTCTCGACCCATACAGATGGGCGATGGATGATCCCATATCCATTGGTGTTTGACATCAGAGATGATATACGGGTGCTCAGTGGAGACTGGGTACACTGGACGGACTCGCCGAGAACTCCCAGATGGTATTATACCTTACGTCAGATGGCAGTTCTCTGGTGACACTGGTACAGAGTAGTCTGTTGACCCGAGATCGTCATAGAGTCTTGTGTGGTTCCCACTGTGCTTTGATTTCCATCTTACCACGTCCAAGAGGGCGTGCAAAACGGTGGTTTTTGGGTACAGTCCCGAGTCACATGGAGGCAATGAGCGATAGGAGGGGATTCGTCTCTCCCGGTATAGGGGGTTGATGTTGCGTTGTGTTCGATTGGCTATAACAGGAAATCCCTGGCCAGGGTTGCTGAGATTTACTGGTAAGTGTTACCAGTAGTTTCTCGAATTGTTATAGACCTCATATCGACACGACTTATCGAGCTATTGGGGTCTGACGTTTACCACTCCTAGGCGAGATATGCGACATATCAGACGATCAGACCGGATTGTACGGTAGTGTTACTGGTTGGATTCACTGGAGTGTGAGCGGGCTTGCTCGTCGATCTTCAGATCGCTCAATACCCGGGTGGCCGTTACGTTTAGCAGACCGCTTGCGGCTTGTGGATGTTTGATATGATCATCATCTGCTGCCGGCGTATTGACGAGTCTTTAGAGTCCTACACAGAGGTTTCCTGGCTCAAGCGAAACGAAATAGGAGCGCATATGAGATATGTGCAGGACCGAGAATAATACCAGTATGTGATACTGTATTCGATTCTCGCGATGTGACATTGATCGGTTATATGCGATATAGCCGGGTTATCGGATCAAGTGTTGATTCGATAAGTTGTTACTATTGATACCAGTCGGTTATGTGCGACATGACCGGATCATTGAATCAAGTGTTGATTTAATGATTTAATGTATAATTATATATTTGATATATTACTTTGCATTAACTAGTATCGGTTCACTTTGAATGGATTTTCTCACTCGGATGTGCGCATTATATATGTGATATGATTTTGTGCACTTGCTTGTATCATATTTGATGATGCATGTTTATATGGTTAAGTATAAAGAATAAAACCATGGTTAAGTAGATAATTAGGGTTTTGTTTTAATCACTCATTTATTTATCCATTCCTTTTTATTTAAATAATTTTATGAAAACAAAATGGTTTTCTTTTTGTCATGAAGCTTGATGAAGCTTCATGAAGGTTTGACTCAAAGACCATTTTGTCTTCATCCTAAACCCTAACTATTCCCACTTACCATGGTTTGCTCTCTACACTTAACCTTAGTTTGATTATGATAAGTATTGTTTTTCTTTTCATTTTAAAATAGACTTATCATAATTCTAGCTCATCTTCTTCTTCATCTTCAAGTTTGAAATCTTGAGGCCATCAATGGCAACTTGAGCTTGAGAGTGAGAAATCCAATTCTAAAGAGAACCCACCTCCTATTTCTTCATCCTCTACCTCTTGCCAAGTAGTAGAGTGTGTTTTCTTCACAAGTTTTTTGACTTGGTGAAGTCGGAGCTTGATTTAGCGATGCCTCGACGTAGATCATCTTCGGCATGGATATCGATGACCTAGCCCGTCCATTCTCCGATGAAGCCGACGCTAGAGCCCGGGACTTGTTATGGACAGCGAGGAGACTTCATTGCGGAGCTATGGAGGTGGAGAACCGGATCTACAAAGGTTGTATTTCCGTATCTCTTAGTTAAGTGTTAACTAGTTTATTGTTTCGCCTAGAAATCTAGCCGACGATCCATAGTCTAGGGTTTCTCGGCACCGTTTTTTTGAAATTGGCATGGTTGATGCCTTGTGAGACCTCACTAGGGTGCCTAGGAACCCTACAGATAGTGCGTGGTGGTGCCGGTTTGCAAGTTTCGCAAAGTTTTTCGTTTTCGCATTTCCAGCGTCGGATCGACGGCCGGGGCGCCACCGTGCACTTACATTGGTATCAGAACCACGCCATTAACCTAGTCTAGCATGCTCTAATGTGTTTACAAGTTCGATCGAACAAATTTCCGAAAACCCGATTTCCATTGCACATGTTTTTGTCGAAATTTTTTTGGGCTCTAAAAATTTTTCAGGTTGTTGCAGAATAACATGCAGGGAATTCTAAGATTTCTGCAAAAATTTGGTGACATGATTCCACTTTTCCACCGCGGAACCGCGGCCAAACCCATGCATTGGCCGCGGTTCCGCAGCCATAATAAGTCCTTGCTGCACCAATTTTTTTCAGTGGGTCTTTGACTGTGAAATGGGGTTTTTGGAACATTCTTTTTAGGCCCAGATTTTCTGTGAGTGCTACAGTAGTGCTTGGGGCCCACTTGGGTATATTTGATCGATCAAAAATTTTAAACATGTTAGTTCACAGTATTTACATTATATCTGCGACTGTGAATTTCATTTGATCGGTAAATCCTGTCTAACTGCTATAGCCCTTTTAGACGGATTTGCGAACGTGACATTCACGTTGATGTTCTGTGTTGTGCTGTGATGTTGCGGATTGGTCGTGGGGGTTAGCCTGGATGCAATGTTAGTACAGTTTTGTTTTATATGTACATTTGATATTGCGGGGCGAGCGTCCGACATGTGGACTGCCGTCATTGCCTGTTTGTATTATTCTTTTGGGGCACGACCGGGTCGAGGTCGATGTACCCGTTGTGTGTATATTTTACTTTCTGTACTAGGATTACCCCGTGGAGGGGTGCACGGATAGCCGGGTTCTAGAGGGCAACGGGCCCGCATCTCATGGCGTTGAGACGGAGGGGGCGTCACTCTAGAATTGGCAGGCCATTCGCCGCACTCGTAGGGGGTATAGGTTGACCCAGGAGGGGTGCCCAAGTTACAGGATTCCGTGAAGTGCTGGGTGGTCCATTCACGTTGCTGAAGGGGGCTGCCTCGCTTCAGGTTTTGGCGGGTAACTTGCCGCGCCCGTAGGGATCTAGGATTTCATTGCACAGGCTATCCACATGACCAGGGGAACGTCGGGTTTCAGTAGCGGCTCTATGAAACCTGGGAATCCCAGATATCTGTATTGTTCTGTGATGCTGGTTAAATTTCTGTGATGTTGCTATTTTATCACACCTTGAGCGATATTATATATTGATAGATATACTAGTAGATGTTGTATATGTTTTGCATCCGCGCTAGTCCAGTCCCTTCTCTGTCGTTAGTTAAGTAACCTAACGGGTGATGACGGGACCCTGTGGCAAATGCAGATGGCATATACGTACATCATTATTTTCGTTCTTTATTGGTGTGATAAATTGATGGGACTGCATTGATTCGGATCAATGCAAGCTAAACAAACCTATTCTGATGTTGTTGGAACATTTTTCAAAAAGCTGTTATTGCAAGGGCATTCTCTTTTGTTTTGCACAGTGGTATTCGGTTATGAATATCCAGCACCTCAGTCGACGAGGCAAGGGCCGAGATCCCTTCACCGGGAGTGATTCCTTGGACAGAAGTTTGCATCAGGGCAATAAGTTCACTATAGCCGATTACTTTTGCTTTGCATCGTGGTATTCAGTTGGAATATCCTGCACCTCATCCAACGGGGAAAGAGCCGAGATCCTTTCACCGGGAGTGACCTCTTTAGCAAAGGTTTTCGTTACTATATTTTTAAAAAGCTATCCGGTTCCTTCAACGATATCAAGTTCATTACGTTAAAGGTTTTCGCCAGAAACCATTCGTAGCCCTCCGTCGTTTCATATGGATAGTCAATAGTATTCAAGCTGTGTTTGTTGGCCAAAGTCAAGGCACAGTGTTTGGTAGCTGTTGGTTATTCATATGTAGCATAGATAAATGCGTTGGTTTAGGACAGTCGTATAGCCTTATTGGCCAAAGTCAAGGGCTTGTGCGGGTGGGTTCAAATTAACCTGGACAATGACGGGTAGAACTTGACATGTGACTTATGATTTGTTGGCCAAAGTCAAGGTCATAAGAGCATGGGGCAAAAATCATATCGGGAGTTTCTAAAGAAACTGAAACTTGCCAGATATGCGCATACCTTCTGGAGTGTGATAGCATGAGCGGATTCTGTCACGTTATCATGCGGTGATAGTTGGATCCCGATTCCCACTGAAGAGTTGGTTTACTCCTCGGGTGATCCTGACTAATTCTTCTTTCAGGTTTGGGGAAGAATTTGACGTTACAGTGGGAGGTTTCCTGATTAGATAAAGTGATAACCATTCTGATCTAGGTTAGAGTGCATGCTGAGTGTTTCTTTTCTCTCTCTCTTTGGCAGCGACCATTGACCCGACCCTAGACTATGACTCAGTGACCAAGTTGACCGAACCTTCTTAAGACTGGCTTTTGGATTGTCAGAGTTGCATACCTCATTGCCACTCCTACTTTTACCCTTTTCTCCAGGACACCCCGTATTACTACGAACGTCCACTTCCATTGGACAAAACCATCGTATAGTTATATACGAACTCGAAGGAATTTATTCGAGGATGGTTTCTGGTTCTGGAGAAAACGAATAGGACTATTCAGTTGTCTTTTCCTTTTACCTTCTCTCAGGTTGCGAGTGCCCCTTAGATTAGGGGATAGTACATCCATTATGCAAATTGGATAGTCTTCTTCCAAACCATAGGCAGGTGCCGACCGGTAAGGAATGAAGAAAACTAATTAGCCTAAACGGTATACAGAAGGTATTAAGTTAAGACAAAGAAATGGATTAGAAGGAGGGCAAAGTAAATTGCGACTGATATTCTTGACCAAACCAAGTGTTTCTTTACCACTTCCATTTCACCTTTGTATTTCTCCAGGACACTCCGTATCACTACGAAGATCCACAGGTTATTGGATACTCCATCGTATGGTTATATACGAACTCGAAAGGAACTTGTTCCAGTTCGGGGATGGATTCTGGTTCAAGAGAAATAGGAATAAGGTTTATTTAGTTGTCTTTTATCTTCACCTTCTCTCGCATTGCGAGTGCTCCTGGAATTAGGACAGTACACCCATTATGCTTATTGGATAGTTTTCTTCCAAACCATAGGCTGGTGCCGAACGGTAGGGAAGGAAGAAAACCATTTGGCCTAAAGTGGTGTACAGAAGATAATGACTAAAGACATATAAAGGGATTTGGAGAGGTGGCAAAGAAATATACGGTTACAGTTGTGAATCTGGATAATGGAAGAAGCATTACTAG
Organism: Agapanthus africanus; assembly: GCA_030015575.1. Lineage (NCBI taxonomy): Eukaryota > Viridiplantae > Streptophyta > Magnoliopsida > Asparagales > Amaryllidaceae > Agapanthus > Agapanthus africanus. Next base: position 209,705,597 of record CM057350.1, read on the forward strand.
GAAAACCGGGATACCCCATCGAAACATTTCAATGTTTCAGTTTCACTGTGTACTGTTAAAAGAAAACTGATTTCTCAATTAGACACTTGCTCCAGGGTATGTATTTACCAGGTTTGATTCTCACATCTGTATGGTTTTACAGATGATGAGTGGGAGTAAGTTATTGGGAATTAGGTGATTATCCTCATTATATCAGGATTCGTTGTAATTGGTGATATTTGAGGAACTCACCTGGGTTGTTTGCCGGACGGCAAATATTTGGTTTTGAATATCCGTTTTTATGCACCAATTTCAAATTGATATATCTGTACGTCTATTTTTATAGAGTGAGATATACCTTTTTGAAATTATGTCTATGACATTTACCTATATCAGTGGATGGTTAGGTAAGGAGCATTGAACAGCGGTGTAATTCTTCTTTACCATAAGTACAGTTTTCAACCTACGACACACAGTGAATGAGTTATTAGACTCAGGGGACTTATACAGAGTATTGTATATTGTCCAGTGTCCATTAGGACAGAGGGATTGGTCCTCGTACTATATTCGGTTTACTTATGACTTCTCTAGTTCTTAGACAGGTGTTTCGTAGAAACACAAGGTCTAAGTTTTGAGAAGTTATAGGTGTATGAATAAAGTAGAGAACCAGGAGTTGCAAGTATCGGGATTCTTCAAGGTGATCGAAGATGTAGATACTTGTGTATGGTATTCAGTTGATAGTAATGATTAAGAGAACTAGTTTCTCTTTCAGGTTACTCATAATTGGAAGTATTCCTAAGTTGAGTAACGCTGATCGGCCTCCTTCCATTTAGTTGACATGCACTGGAGACAGCTGCATGATTTGAATCTGGTTCAATTAAATCAGTGCCTCTGTTTCTGTATTGGATATAGAACAGTTCATATCTTAACGATGTTAAGGTACGGGGAGTTGTCCGGCTTATGATTAAAACCAGACTCTGGATAACTCAAGGCACGTTTCTGTAATGGCTGTTTGTGGGTTGACCCAGGCTATGACGAGGGTTGACTTTCTACCATCTGGAAGATCAATAGTGATATTGTTCTTGACTCGCCACAGTTTTAACAAAAATTGATTTTTTCACAAAATAGTAGTGGGAGTATGGTAGAACTGGAAGTGATTCCAGAACCGCAAACGATTACTTAAAATTTGAAAGGAACCTAAAGATTCAATCTGGTTTAACATTCCATTGGCCACTCTGCAGATATGGTGGGTAACCTCAGGCACTCGAGAGGTACTTTGGTATGCTCAAGGACGGTGGCAGGGAGGTTCTTGTTTACCCAGACTTGCCATTGCTGTTGTTCCAGACTGTGAGACCCGGCAGGAGGATGAGTATAGCGTCGTTCTAAACTTGCTTTAGAAGTGTACGTGTATATGACTCTGCCAGAGGGTTGTCGTGGTCAGTGGGAGCAGCGGAAGCATTGGTGGACAAGTGGCTTATGTCTATTTATAGACTAAAGCAGATATAGCGGAGATAGATCATCTATTTATGATGTGAAGTCATAGGTTTGACTTCATCAGAATAGGGGATGGATCTGTTAAGAAGGTAGTAGGGTGTGATGTCCTGGTATTTGGATGACATACACAGAGTAGGAAGTGAAATTCTTATACTACGATCGGTTAAACTTTGGTTGTCACACTGTGGTTTCTCCACAAAGGACTTGGATATTATATCAGACATTCTGGTTACTAGATCTATGGTTTTAGATCTAGATTTGGATGGTTTCCCAATCTGGGTACTTAGACAGCATTCTATGAGTATTTAGAATGGACGACTCCTGGCATGGTAGTGTACCTGCAGGTGATGGAGTCACCCTCTCTAAAGGTGTTTTACAGACTAAAAGGGAGAGGGATGTGCATGATTGGCAGATCACTTGCTTAGGCAATTGAGTCAATCATGAGATGTCAAGTACCACACCAGATGTTGTTTTTGCAGGAGATGCAATAAGTTGATATTGATCCAATCCTTGAGAAACATTCGGAAGCAGTTTTAGAACATAAGTGGATATTCTAGGGATTTGATAACGGCAGCCTCCTTTAGGAGACGGTTATCATTCCAGGCTTCTAAGGTGACCTGGATGGCAGAGTGACTGTCAGAGTTATAGTTTTCCCTCTGACGAGGGGCAGTATTTTGGACAGGTGGTCCAGGTAGATACTGAGGGAAGGCATGGCGTAGGATACTGATTAAGTTCAGTTGACGATACAGTCTGAGAAGTTTGGATTTGGAGTTCATTTATGAACTAGGTCCCATCAGACATCCGGATATTCTAAGACAGGTATTGCTCATTTCGGGAGATGGCTTTCTCCGCGAACATGGGATAAAGAGAGACATAGAAAGAAACATCAAAGCAGATCCACTCACTGAGGCTATTCCTCGAACGCAATAGTTTCGCAAACGAGCTTTGTGAGACTGATTAGTAGAGGAGTTGGGTGTTCGGTATCACACGGGTTGTGAGTATGCGACATCGCAATAATTAGCCTTGAGTGCAAGTGGGGGATTGTTGGATATAGTGCCCTCAGAGTCAATTATTGGATCACAGGCACGTGATTGCAATGATTGAGGGAGGACCTATGCCGGTAGGACAGTCTTACTAGAGATGATAATATGCTATCTAGTTTATCTTTATCATCGTGTACTACTTTAGGTGACCATACAGGTCACTATTGCACGTTGATAGAGCCCCTAGGATTCTTGCTTGACTACCAGCAGTATGAGGGCGATCATATACGTGGGAACTGGAGTCTATACGCACATCCTTAAAAGGTCCCTAGTCGTGGGAGTTTCGAGACAGGGCATCGATTCTCCAGAGTAGACTAGTGTATACAGTCGAGACCCCGACGAGGGGCGGTGGCCGGTCTCACAAGCCACTGGTGTCAGTTGGTTCACCTAAGATGTATACAGGTGCTCATTGGGTTATGAGTACACCGGACAGGACTCGCCGGGAACCTGCTAGTTGGGATTATACCAGACGTCGGATAGCAGTTCCCAGGTAACATGTGTACAGGTTAGTTCATCGACCTGAGATCGTCATTTGTCTCGTGTGAGTTCCCACTGTGCTTTGATTACTACCCTACCACGCTCAAAGGAGACGTGCAAACAGGTTTTAGTTGGGTACAGTCCCGAGCCACATGGAGGCAGTGAGTGGATCTGCAGGGGTTCGTCTCTACCTGTATTGGGGGTGAGGTCGCGCTGTGCCTAGGAGAGCCCTTACACGAAGCCCTCGGCCGAGGCAGGAGATTTACTGGTAGGTATTCCAGTAGTATCTTATGGTGTTCTGGGCTACACTCCGACACGACTTGTACCGCTATTGGGGGTCTAACTTTTACCAACCCTCTAGGCCCGCCATGCGATGCTCATAGACGAACGGACAGGACTGTACGGATATTGTCACTGACAGGCTCAGTAGGGTGACAGTATGAGTTCGCTCACAGACGTCCCTTTTTGTCAATAGCTGGTGGCCCGTCATGTATGGCTAATATCTCTGACATGCTAGTGGTTAAATCCACAACCATAGTATTGACGAGTCTTTAGAGTCCCCCACACAGACAGTTACTCAAGTTTCGGGCGAAACGCTGTAGAGGTCGTGTGGAGATATGGCAGGGTTCGATCAGATACGTGCGGTATTGCACGGATCGTGATCGAACGGATTTTACTAGCGGGCTTTGGTTTAAGCCGGATCCTAGTATTTGACAGTGTAGATTTTGTCTCTTTGCATTTGTGTTCAGTGGGAATACAAATGCGGGCATGTATATGCAGTTGCGGGGTTTTCCTGTAATTTATTACGGGATCAGTTTTCTGAAGTTGCCAGTTTGCATACCGTTCCGGCCGGTTTTCCTTTGTTCCTTCACGGCCGGACTTTCTGGTGGAGGGGGTTATTTGCAAGTTTGCAAATAACTTATTGTGGAAGGGGTTTCTTGCATGTCAGAGCTTCATGATTGTTCCTTCATGATGAGATTCCTTTTTGGTCATTCCTGGCATTTATTGAGAATGGAAATGAAAGGATTGAGATGAGATATGGTGTGACCATTTTTCTTCTTCTCTTTTAATCAAGCCTTTTCTTATTGGGAGATTTGATTCTTTTTCTTCCATGATTCCTCATAGGGGCCGGCCACTTTTTGAGAGAGAAATGAGAGAGTTCATTTTGTGAGGGAAATCATTCATCTCATTTCATTCTATGTTTGCCACAAAAATCCCTCACCTCTCAAAAGTTCATTGTTCATTCCTCCACCATGGCAACTACATAAACCCCAAAGAGACATAGATTCTACACTACACCTACAGTACCCTTGGACGCGTCGGCTTGCCAACTTCGCGCCTGAGTTGCCTCGGTCCAGAGGTGGGAGCCCGTAAAAGAAATCGGCTACGTGGTGCCCTTTTCCGACGAGGAGGTGACGGACGGAGATTCCGCGGGAGATCGGAGTGGAGATGAAGTCCGAAGGACACGGATCGCTCGGTATATCTCTCTACCCATCTTTTAGTTTGCTAGTAGCTAGGTTAATGGCCCGATCTGGGTTGATAGTGCGCGGTGGTGCCGGTTTGCAAGTTTCGCAAAGTTTTTCGTTTCCGCATTTCCGGCGTCGGATCGACGGCCGGGACGCCGCCGTGCACTTACATTAACAATACACAGTGAAACTGAAACATGTAAATGTTTTGAAGGGGTATCTGGGTATTCTTAGTAATGCCTCTTCCATTATCAGATTCACAACTGTAACCGTATATTTTTTTTCCATCTCTCCAAATCACTTTATATGTCTTTAGTCATTACCTTCTGTACACCACCTTTAGGCCAAATGGTTTTCTTCCTTCCCTACCGTTCGGCACCAGCCTATGGTTTGAAAGAAGACTATCCAATAAGCATAATAGGTGTACTCCCCTAATCCTAGGAGCACTTGCAACGCGAGAGAAGGTAATGATAAAAGACAACTGAATAAACCTTATTCCTATTTCTCCTGAACCAGAATCCATCCCCGAACTGGAACAAGTTTCTTCGAGTTCGTATATAACCATACGATGGAGTATCCAACAAACTGTGGATCTTCGTAGTGATACGGGGTGTTCCGGATAAATACAAAGGTGAAGTAGGAGTGGCGATGAAATACTTGGTTTGGTCGTGAATAGCAGTCGCAATTTACTTTGCCCTCTTACTAATCCCTTTATTTATCTTTACTTAATACCTTCTGTACACCTTCGTTAGGCTAATTGGTTTTCTTCATTCCCCACCGTTTGGCACCTGCCTATGGTTTGGAAGAAGACTATCCAATTAGCGTAATAGGTGTACTGTCCTAATCCTAGGAGCACTCGCAACCTGAGAGAAGGTAAAAGGAAAAGACAACTGAATAGTCCTATTCATTTTCTTCAGAACAAGAAACCATCCTCGAATCTGGAACAAGTTCCTTCGAGTTCGTATATAACCATACGATGGTTTTATCCAATGGAAGTGGATGTTCGTAGTAATACGGGGTGTTCTGGAGAAAAGGGTAAAAGTAGGAGTGGCAATGAGGTATGCAACTCTGACAATCCAAAAGCCAGTGTTTTAAGAAAGGTTCGGTTAACTTGGTCACTGAGTCATAGTCAAGGGTCGGGTCATGGTCGCTGCCAAAGAGAGAGAGAAAAGAAACACTCTGCATGCACTCTAACCTATATCAAAATGGTTATCAATTTATCTAATCAGGAAACCTCCTACTGTAACATCAAATTCTCCTCCAAACCTGAAAGAAGAATTAGTCGTGATCACCCGAGGAGTAAACCAACTCATCAGTGGGAATCGGGATCCAACTATCATCGCATGATAAAGTGATGGAATCCACTCACGTTATCACACTCCAGAAGGTATGCGCATGCTGGCAAGTTTCAGTTTCTTTAGAAACTCTCGATGTGATTTTTACCCCATGCTCTTATGACCTTGACGAAGGCCAACATATCATAAGTCACATGTCAAGTTCTACCCGTCATTGTCCAGGTTAATTTGAACCCACCCGTACATACCTTTGACGAAAGCCAAAATAGTAGTACGACTGTCCCAAACTAACGCATCTATCTATGCAACAGAAAAGTAACAAATAGCTACCATACACTATACCTTGACGAAGGCCAACATACATAGTATGAATACTAAGTGCTACCTTTCTGAAATGACGGAGGGCTACGAATGGTTTTTGGCGAAAAACCTTTAACGTAATGAACTTGATATCGTTGAAGGAACCAGATAGCTTTTTATAAAAATATAGTGGCGAAAACCTTTGCTAAAGAGGTCACTCCCGGTGAAGGGATCTCAGCTCTTTCCCCGTAGAATGAGGTGCAGGATATTCCAACAGAATACCACGATGCAAAGCAAAAGGCAATCGGCTATAGTGAAGTTATTACCCTGACGCAAACCTCTGTCCAAGGGGTCACTCCCGGTGAAGGGATCTCGGCCCTTGCCTCGTCTACTGAGGTGCTGGATATTCATAACCGAATACCACTGTGCAAAACAAAAGAGAACGTCCTTGCAATAACAGCTTTTTGAAAAATGTTTCAACAACATCAGAATAGGTTTGTGTATCTTGCATTGATCCGAATCAATGCAGTCCCATCAATTGATCTCACCAATAAAGAACGAAAATATGATGTATGTATATGCCATCAGCATTCGCTACTGGGTCCCGTCTGTAAGTCGATGTGCAACACCCCACGAGTTGCGGGGAGGCGGAAATATGAAAAACGATCTTGTTCTTGAAGCATACATCGACTAACCGAAGATCTTTGCTAAACGATAATTAACAACTACCATAGAAGTTCTAAACTACTATGTAAAGAGATTATACCTAGTGATACATGTCGTTCGTCTTTACGATCTCTTCGTCCTCCTCGGCCTCCTCCAAGTGATAGATGATCCACCCGAGAACCCTAATCCAAGCTTCACCTCAAAACTTGAGGTAACTAAGTTTCTCTAGTTGCTAATCAAAGGAACTTAAGTCATATAGAGTTAGGTTATGAGATGTTTAGTCTTTTCTAATCCTTGTACTCAACTCATGAGTGGTAGGATTAGAGCTTGAAGAAAGAGTGAGCTTGAGGAGAGAGAAGGTGAACTAGAATAATGAAATGAAATTGTTTCTCACTTAATATATCAAGCATAATGAATAAATCAATAAATGAATAATAAGAGATTATTCATCATGCTTCATAAATGTATTATGAGTGATTCACTATGTGAGTCATTAAGCATTTAATAATGCATTAATGACATAGTGAATCACACATTATGAGTCACAATAACATTAATGACAATGCCACCTTAACCCCTCAAGTCACCATGCTTCTAGAAGCTTCCCGGAAATTACGAGAACGCCCCTCCCATCCGTGAAAACACGGAAAAACTTTAGACTGTATAAATCGAATAACCTGATACTAGAATCTGGCTTAAACCAAAGCCTTCTAGAAAAAACTGTCTGAATGTCGTACGTGCGTTTAAACACGTATTCGTCCGAACCCTTGTCGTAAAACCGTACGACCTCTATATCGTTTCGCCTGGAGTTAGGAAAACTCTGTGTGGGACTCTAAAGACTCGACTACTACGCTGGCAGTGGGTTTAACCACAGACCGCAAGCAGCACTAGCTGTACGTAACGGTCCCCAGGTAGATGTCGATAAGAAGGCCGATGAGGAAACCCATCCGAACTCCTACTGAGCCTGTCCGTGACAATATCCGTGCAGTCCGGTCTGTTCATCTAAGAGTATCGCATGTATGGTCTAGGGAGGCGGTAAACGTCAGACCCCTAATAACCGTACAAGTTGTGTCGGTATGGCTCAATCACCATCCGAGAATCTACTGATCAATCTATCGGTAATTCTCAATCAGCCCTGGCCAGGGACTTATGGTAATGACCAACCGATCACCGTGCGATATCAACTCCCTATACCGGGAGAGTTGAATCCCTAACAGTCACTCACTGCCTCCACGTGGTTCGGGACTGTGCCCAACTAAAACCTGTTTGCACGACTCCTTTGAACCGTGGTAGGGTAGTAATCAAAGCACAGTGGGAACTCACACGAGACAAATGACGACTTTAAATCAACGGACTATCTGCACACATGTCACCTGAGAACTGCTATCTGACGTTAGGTATAAATACCATCCAGTCAGTTCTCGGCGAGTCCTGTCCGGTGTACTCACACCCAGTGAGCATCTGTATACAATCTTAGGTGCACTCCACCAATGGCTGCGGGACCAATCCATCGCCCCTCCTCAGGGTCTAGATATGTATACACCAGTCTACTCCGGAGTATCGATGCCCAGTCTCAATACTCCTGCGACCAGGGACATTTAAGGATGTGCCTATTGACTATCTAGCTCCCACTAGTATGACTGCCATCACAACGCCGGTAGTCAGGCAAACACCCTATGGGCTTTATCAATATGTATATATATGAATACTACGCAAAATATATCATATGTTAAGATAAAGACAAACCAAATAGCGTACTATCATATTAAGCAAGACTGTCATGTACATACATATCCCTAGCATCCTATACAATGAAGGCCTCTAGGGCATATATATCCAACAATCTCCCACTTGCACTAAGGCCTATAATTGGTGCAATGAGTACCCACTGTCTTCACTAGATCCAGTTGCTGGAGTACCGCATGCCCAACATCTTAAACAGCCTCTCGAACTGAACTTGAGGGATGGCCTTGGTGAATGGATCTACCGTGTTGTCTTTTGTGTCCACTCTCCGTACCTCGATCTCCCGACGATCAACGATCTCCTTGATAAGGTGATACCGCCTTAAGATATGCCTGGATTTGTGATGGGACTTCGGTTCCTTCGCTAATGCTACAGCCCCATTATTATCATAATACAAAGGTATTGGATTGGTAATGGACGGAACCACCTGAAGTTCAGGGATGAACTTCCTCATCCAGACAGCCTCTTTTGCGGCTTCACTAGCAGCTATATACTAAGCCTCCATAGTTGAGTCTGCGACGGTATCCTGTTTGGAACTCTTCCAACATACCGCCCCTCCATTGAGGGTAAACACAAAACCCAAAATGGATTTAGAATCATCTTTGTCACTTTGGAAGCCGGAGTCGGTAAAAGTCTCTACCTGGAGGTCCCCATTACCGTAAATCAAGAACATCTCCTTAGTCCTTCTCAGGTACTTGAGAATGTTCTTTACTGCTATCCAATACTTCTCACCTAGGTCAGACTGATACTTGCTTACCATACCAAGTGCGTAAGCTACATCTGGTCTTGTACACAACATCACATACATTATAGATCCTACTGCCGAAGCATAGGGTATAATGCCCATGCGAGCCCTCTCTTCATCAGTCTTTGGAGACATCTCTTTTAAGTGGGTGATCCCGTGACAAGCGGGCATATTACCGCTCCTGGAATCTTCCATACTAAATCTCTTTAGTATAGTGTCAATATACCTGGACTGTGAAAGTCCCAACATTCTATTAGATCTATCACGATAGATCTTAATGCCCAAAATATAGGTTGCATCACCCAAGTCTTTCATGGAGAATTTCTGTGACAAGAAGAGCTTTACTGATTGTAGCATAGGGACATCATTCCCTATCAGTAGTATGTCGTAGACGTACAAAACGAGGAAGACTACTTCTCCTTCTACAATCTTCCTATAAATACATGGTTCATCTACATTTTTGATAAAGTCAAATTCTTTGACTGTCTCATCAAAGTAGATGTTCCAACTTCACGATGCTTGCTTTAATCCATAAATGGATTTAAGCAACCTGCACACTCTTCCGCTGCTCCCACTGTCTAAGAAACCTTTTGGTTGATCCATGTAAACACTCTCTTCTAAATATCCATTTAGAAAAGCTGTTTTACATCCATTTGCCGGATTTCATAGTCATGGAAGGCAGCAATGGCAAGCAGGATCCGAATGGATTTAAGCATAGCTACAGGTGAAAAGGTTTCTTCATAGTCCAATCTTGGTCTTTGACGAAAACCTTTTGCAACGAGTCTAGCTTTGTAGGTTTCCACTTGTCTAAGTGCACCAATCTTTTTTTTGAAGATCCATTTGCATCTAACTGGTTTCACCCCAGGAGGAGCAACTTCTAAAGTCCATATTGGTGTACATGGATTCCATTTTGGATCTCATAGCATCCAGCCACTTCACTGAGTCAATACTCGTGATAGCCTGTTGAAAACTAGTAGGCTCATCATCATCGATGATGCAATCCTCTCGATCCCCATCTAGAAGAAAACCATAGTATCTCTTAGGAGGATGAGAAAGCCTGCTAGATCTGTGGAGTGGCGTTGGTTCGTCATGTTCTATTGAAATCTGAGGTTCTTCTAAGTCCTCGGTAGCAGTTTGAGGTTCTGGAATTTCTTCCAGCTCTACCGCGCTCCCACTAATTTCTTTTGCAAGAAATTCGCTTTCTAAGAAGACAATGTGGCGAGCGACAAACACCTTTTGTTCTTCAGTGTGGTAGACCATGTACCCCCTTGAATGTTTGGGGTATCCTACAAACTTGCACAAAACCGATCGTGCCTCGAGCTTGTTCGGTCTATGCTTTTTAACATATGCCGGACACCCCCATATCTTGATATACTTGAGATATGGTCTCTTCCCGCTCCACATTTCATATGGAGTGGTAGGCACAGACTTAGTTAGAACTCTATTCAATAAGTATGCTGCTGATTCTAGAGCAAATCCTCAGAAGGAAAGTGGCAACTCAGCATTACTCATCATTGAACACACCATATATAATAGCGTGCGATTCCTCCTTTCTGATACACCATTATGCTGAGGTGTATAAGGCGGAGTAAGCTGAGAGAGAATTCCATTCTCTTTTAAGCATTCAAGGAAACTGGTACTTAAGTATTCTCCACCTTGATCAGATCGAAGTGTCTTGATGCTTTTACCAGTTTGTTTCTCTACTTCATTTTTATACTCCTTAAACTTCTCAAAGGCCTCGGATTTATGTTTCATTAAGAACACATGTCCATACCTAGAGAAGTCATCAGTAAAAGTGATGAAGTAGGAGTGACCGCTTCTCGCATGTGTAGACATTGGACTACATACATCACTGTGTACAAGTCCCAAGAGTTCTGTGGCTCTTGCTCCGTGTCCGGTGAACGGAGATTTGGTCATTTTTCTTTTGATACATGATTGACAAGTTGCATATGATGAATATTCAAATGGATCTAGATATCCATCTTTATGTAACTTAGTCAACCTTGTTTCGTTTATATGACCAAGTCTACAATACCATAGGAAGGCTTGATTTGAATCTGGAGCCTTTCTTTTAAGTGTGTTTTGAATATTGAAAATTCGAGGTTGATTAAGTATGTATATGCCGTTTTCCAGTGTGCCATACCCAATCAATTCTTGATTTAGGAGAATGTTCATGACATTTCTTTCAAGCGCAAAATTATATCCTTCATTAGATAACAAAGATACTGATATAATATTACATAACATACTGGGAATACAAAAACAGCTGTACAACACTAAAATGTGCCCACTAGTCAACCCTAGGTGATATTCCCCTATTGCAATAGCATCTACATGCATTCCATTGCCCATCCGGAGAGTCATATCACCTGTCCCCAGTACTCTATTATTTCTCAGATCCTGCAATGAATTACAGATATGAAAACCAGAACCGGTATCAAGTACCCATGATGTAGAGTTTACTGAAAGACAATTTTCGATTACGAACACGCCGGAAGCAGAAGCAACGGCTTGCTTCTTGTCCTTGGCTTTGAAGGCTATACAGTCCTTCTTCCAGTGTCCTTGCTTGTGACAATAAAAGCATTCATTTATATCCGCTTTCACCCTTCCTGCCTTGTTCGTTCCCTGTACCTTCTTGACCCACCCTTCGGTTTGGTGGCTTTCATATTCTTCTTCCCTTTAGCTTTCGCTTTAGATTTAGAAGAGAATGATTGGCCAACATACAGAACGGGGGTCTTCTCCTTTTTCAAGGAGGTCTCTGCTACCCTCAACATGTTGAGGAGCTTTGGAAGATCAGCTTCCATTTTGTGCATGTTGAAGCTAAGCACGAACTGAGAGAAGGTGTGGGGAAGGGACTGCAAAATCAAGTCGATATACAAATCATTCTCTAGCACGCATTCCAGGTTTGCGAGTTCCTCAATAAGGCTGATCATTTTGAGGACGTGCTCTCCTACAGGCGATCCTGGAGCTAACCTCATCTAGAAGTGTTTCCTTGAGGTCTCGTACCTCGCGATACGGGAGTGCTCTCCATATAATTCCTTGACATGGAGAAAGATGGATACAATATCCATACTTCGTGCTGTTTCTGGAGTTCATTGTTCATGGACGCCAGCACGATACACTTAGCTCGCTCACAGTCTAGATCCCAGGTTTTGCGAACTTCCTTATCCACAACTGAGGAATCTGGTCCAGGGATAAGGGGAGGAACAGCGGTGGTAACATATGCTACTTTGTCATAAGTCAGTGCAATGTTGACGTTCCTTAGCCAATCTTTATAGTTTTGCCCGGTCAGTATATTTTTTCAAGTAATAGTTTTAGTCCTGTCATGGTAGCTGCTAGAGAGAGAGAAAAGAAATCACTCAGCATATGCTTCTTGCAAGTTGAGATTGGTTATTAGTTTATCTTAACAGGATGGCTCCCACTGTTCCCTCAAATCCTTCTTCAAAACCTAAAAGAAGAACTAGTCAGGATTTAATCACACGTCACAATACTTTCTTAACCTTTCAGCCAGGCCGGTGTTGGTACTTCGAGGGAGGTTTTCCAACGCTTTCGCAAAGTTCCTTAATTAAATAACCTCTTTTCCCTAGAGGCGTAGCCCCTCTAACACCTTTCTGGACACCTATTTAGTTTATAGTATTGATTGTTAAGTGTGAATGTTTACTGAGAGTAATCCTACTCATCAGTGGGATCGGGATCCAACTATCATTTCATGATGTACTAGATGGAAGCCACTCTAGTCACCACACTCCAGAAGGTATGCTATATCTGCAAGTTTCCTTTATGTTTGAAACTCCCGATATGATTTTTACCCCAAGCTCTTATGACCTTGACATAGGCCAACAAATCATAAGACGCAAGTCAAGTTCTACCCGTCGTTGTCCTGATTAATTTAGGTACATCGTACATGCCCTTGACGTAGGCCAACAAGGCTGTACGTCTGTCCTATACTAATGCATCTATCTGTGCAACAAATAAGCAAACCACACTGCTACCATCCACTATGCCTTGATGTAGGCCAACAACCATAGCATGAATACGATGTGCTGTCTATTTGAAACGACGGAGGGTTACAGCTGGTTTTTGACAAAAAACCGTTAATGTAGTGAACTTGATATGATCGAAGGAACCATGATAGCCTTTATTAAAAGGAGTGGTTTAAGCTCCGCATTTAAAATTTGCTTTTCGAAGAAAACCGAGTGGTTTTAGAAATTGTTCCAACGATTCAGTTTAGGTTTTATTTTTCTTTGCATTAAAATAATGCGTCCCATCTTTAACCTATCATTACAGATAACAACGAAAATACAACGTCCTCTTATGCCATCCGCATTCGCCACGGGGTCCCGTCATCACCCGTTAGGTTACTTAACTAACGGCAGAGCGAGGGCTGGGCTAGTGCGGGTGTAAAACATAAGTGACGTCTAAATAGCTATCATATATAGATATTGTACATTCGTCAGACGCAATAATAGGCATTCCAGATCACAGATAAACTTTATTGGATATGCAAGCAATCCGCGTTTCTTTTGAGCCTGTAAGAAAAGACGAATTACACAGTTGCGATAAATAGCCATTACCCCACCCCAGACCCCTACGGGTACGGCAAACTACCCGCCAAGTACCCGAAGTGAAGCGGTCTCCTTCAACAACGTGAGTAGGCCACTAAGCACTTCGAAATACCCCGTAGTTTGTGCACCCCACCTTGGGTCTATCCTAGGAGCAAAAACAGTAAAAAGAAATAATACAACGGTGGCAACAACCGCAACCTGGATGTGCCCCGCAAAATAATATTACAACTTATTATAATTACATCGAATGAATTAATACAATAACCCATCACAAAACCCCGGCTAATCATCACAACAGTCCAATAGAGTTCATAATCACAAACAGTTAAAACATTATAGATATGTGCAACCCCCTACCAACCGACATACTAGCAGTTAGGGGAGGTTTACGAACACATAATACAGTTCACAGATATATAATCAAACAAGCAAACATCGTATAATTTCGATCGATCAAACCCATTAGATTCTGCTCCAAAACTTCTCTGTAAACCTGAGACCTGAGCAAAAAATAAACCATACCAGAAAAGACAAAATATCACAGAAGATGCACAGGGAAAAACTGGGTTGAATCGACCTCAACTCGGCCGCGGATCCGCGGCGGATCGGTGGGATCGGCCGCGGTTCCGCGGCTGTATGGCCGATTCAGGAACCCATTTTTTCCAGTGTTCTTATAATTTCATGTAGGTTGTTCTGGAGGAAGCTGAAAAATTTTTAGGGCTCATTTTAAAAATGACAGAAACTATGTGATATCGGGGTATTTTCCGGTTCGTTTTGCGTTCGAAATTCATACGACTTTGCAAGTGAGTTAATTATTGTTTAGTGAGGCTCTGATACCACTGTAAGTCGATGTGCAACACCCCACGAGTTGCGGGGAGGCGAAAATATGAAAAACGATCTTGTTCTTGAAGCATACATCGACTAACCGAAGATCTTTGCTAAACGATAATTAACAACTACCATAGAAGTTCTAAACTACTATGTAAAGAGATTATACCTAGTGATACGTGTCCTTCATCTTTACGATCTCTTCGTCCTCCTCGGCCTCCTCCAAGTGATAGATGATCCACCCGAGAACCCTAATCCAAGCTTCACCTCAAAACTTGAGGTAACTAAGTTTCTCTAGTTTCTAATCAAAGGAACTTAGGTCATATAGAGTTAGGTTATGGGATGTTTAGTCTTTTCTAATCCTTGTACTCAACTCATGAGTGGTAGGATTAGAGCTTGAAGAAAGAGTGAGCTTGAGGAGAGAGAAGGTGAACTAGAATAATGAAATGAAATTGTTTCTCACTTAATATATCAAGCATAATGAATAAATCAATAAATGAATAATAAGAGATTATTCATCATGCTTCATCAATGTATTATGAGTGATTCACTATGTGAGTCATTAAGCATTTAATAATGCATTAATGACATAGTGAATCACACATTATGAGTCACAATAACATTAATGACAATGCCACCTTAACCCCTCAAGTCACCATGCTTCTAGAAGCTTCCCGGAAATTACGAGAACGCCCCTCCCATCCGTGAAAATACGGAAAAACTTTAGACTGTATAAATCCAATAACCTGATACTAGAATTTGGCTTAAACCAAAGCCGTCTAGAAAAAACTGTCCGAATGTCGTACGTGCGTTTAAACACGTATTCGTCCGAACCCTTGTCGTAAAACCGTACGACCTCTATATCGTTTCGCCTGGAGTTAGGAAAACTCTGTGTGGGACTCTAAAGACTCGACTACTACGCTGGCAGTGGGTTTAACCACATACCGCAAGTGGCACTAGCTGTACGTAACGGTCCTCAGGTAGATGTCGATAAGAAGGCCGATGAGGAAACCCATCCGAACTCCTACTGAGCCTGTCCGTGACAATATCCGTGCGGTCCGGTCTGTTCGTCTAAGAGTATCGTATGTATGGTCTAGGGAGGTGGTAAACGTCAGACCCCTAATAACCGTACAATTCGTGTCGGTATGGCTCAATCACCATCCGAGAATCTACAGATCAATCTATCAGTAATTCTCAATCAGCCCTGGCCAAGGACTTATGGTAATGACCAACCGATCACCGTGCGATATCAACTCCTTATACCGGGAGAGACGAATCCCTAACAGTCACTCACTGCCTCCACGTGGCTCGGGACTGTGCCTAACTAAAACCTGTTTGCACGACTCCTTTGAACCGTGGTAGGGTAGTAATCAAAGCACAGTGGGAAATCACACGAGACAAATGACGACTTTAAGTCAACGGACTATCTGCACACATGTCACCCGAGAACTGCTATCTGACGTTAGGTATAAATACCATCCAGTCAGTTCTCGGCGAGTCCTGTCCGGTGTACTCACACCCAGTGAGCATCTGTATACAATCTTAGGTGCACTCCACCAATGGCTGCGGGACCAATCCATCGCCCCTCCTCAGGGTCTAGATATGTATACACCAGTCTACTCCGGAGTATCGATGCCCAGTCTCGATACTCCTGCGACCAGGGACATCTAAGGATGTGCCTATTGACTATCCAGCTCCCACTAGTATGACTGCCATCACAACGCCGGTAGTCAGGCAAACACCCTATGGGCTTTATCAACATGTATATATATGAATACTACGCAAAATATATTATATGTTAAGATAAAGACAAACCAAATAGCGTACTATCATATTAAGCAAGACTGTCATGTACATACATATCCCTAGCATCCTGATCGAACGCTTTTGGCGTGTCGGATGTTCAAAGTTCTAAAGTTATAACCGCGATCAGGACGGTGTTGGTTTGCAGCTAGCCGGTTGAGCACGGGTCGATCTACAGGGAGATGGTTGTATGTCCGTTCGAGTTTTAGACGAGTCAATAAAGAATTTGTATATGTTTGTTCAAATCTAACCTATGTGTTTATATGCAAGTATAAAATTGTTAAGAAAAAGATACGAAAGTGTAAGCTAAGGAAATCCGCACTCAAAACCTTTGAGCCGAGTCTTGACCAATTGAAGCTAGAGCAATCGGCAACAACGTGGATTAGGGTACTTAAGCACGGTATTCGTGGAATCCGGCTTATTGACCCTTGTCCGTCCGTTCTTGTCTCTTGCTTTCGCCTCCGGCCAAACCGAACGCAACCGGTCGCGGTTAGGAATCACCGTTACCTTGGTAGGGTAGGGTGCCTAACGGAGCGCTTGCGTAACGTTTGGGCGGAGTTCAAAGGAAAATAACGGGAAAAGGAAATGAGCAAAGAAACATTAACTTACAATATCGTATTTATTCTTAACAACAATAATTACAATCATTCACAAAACAAACCAAAAAGAGCAAAAGAAAAGATAAACAAAGAAAAGAAAAGATTAAAAGCAAGTAATTAAAAGTGCATGGAATTTAAGTGCATGAAAGTAAAGCAAGGTAATAAAAAGCAAGAAAGAAATAAGCAAGAAAATAAAACTAGGAACCATAGAACCAAATACAAGACATGGGTTCAATAACCAAATCTTAAACTTGCAAGCTCACTTAAGAGGTTGCAAGATCAAGAAAAGGCAAAGAACTCATGGAGAATGAAGCACAAAAGAGAGAACAAAATGATACAACCCCTTGAGATCAATGACCAAAGCTTAAACTTGCAAGCTCACTTAAGAGGTTGCAAGATCAAGTTAAGGTAGAGAGCTCAAGGGGGAAGCTAAGCAAAAAGAAAGATATAAAAACCCTCATCTTCATTTAACATCCACTCAAAAGCTCTCACAACAATTTAATGGAGGAAAGATGAAGAAGAAGAAGAAGAAGAAAACTAAAAGCTAACAAAAAGAGGGCATGAGAATGAACACCATTGGCCTGGCAAGTTCTGGGCAATTTATAGGCAGGAAACAGAGAACCTAGGGCAACAATCTGTCAATATATGAAATTCCAAAACTGCCCCTGAAATTTGACCAAGTGCGGAGCCCACATGGCCGCGGTTCCGCGGCCTAAGCACGCTTATGCCGCGGTTCCGCGGCCTTTTAGAAGGATTGTGCCTTCATATTTTGTCGTATCCCCTAGTTTGTGGTCCTCTTCAGTGTGGTATAGTACTTTTCTCAGAATCTCTTCACAATTCTTCCAAAATTTCAGTAGAACAAAAGGTGATGTGATGTGGATCTTTTGCCATGATTTCCTCGAGCTCCGCGTAGATTTCTTGGATCTTGTGTTGACATTGAGCTTTGTGCATGAAAATGACATCGATTTTCCATTTTGTCCCTTAAACTGGTATGCGGCAACATACGGATAGAGAGCGGAGACCCGTGTTTTATCTGTGGTTGGCAGTAATCCGGAATTTGTAGTACTTTTCCATGAATTTCACTGTTTAGAGCTGAGAACTAGTATCCTGCAAATATGTAGCAAACACTGATTAAAAGCACCTGCCTATAAACAAACGAGCGTAAGAATGGGTGGTATAAAATGCAATATTCTGGTATAAACAAATACCCCCAAACTTAACTTTTGCTCGTCCCGAGCAAAACCAATTATTCACAAAAAAGTCCTAACCGCACTTTCGAAGGGAACGCGATTGCACTGAGCACGTGCAACAAGCCTTTAAACCTCTAGGTGTCCCTAGTAGGAGTGTTGTCTCCTGAGGGTTTTTAGCGGATACTACCCACAAAATCCGGTCAAGCTAGTTTTGCAAAACTACTATGATTCAAACCCTAAAGTTTTGTTTCAGAAAATAACAATTCAATTATCCTAAATCTAGACTATCGAACCTTTATTTTTCACATCTCTCTTCTTATTTAACTTAAGATTTTATATGTCTTTACGTGCAGTGCAAATAGTGTCGTTAAGTTCCAGAAGGGTCGAATAAAGTCATCATGTCATACAATAAATCCCAGATAAAATTTTTAAAAGGATCACATAAGTTTTATAAAGAGTTAAGCATTTTTCAAGTTTCGTTTTACAGTAAGGTTTCAACTTCAGAATTTCTATCTTCCTTAACAGGAAACTATGTCTTATTTTTCACTCCACCTTTTTCTTGTTTTCATTTCATACACATCTCTGTGAAGGTGCAATAGTCTTTATTATAGAATAAAACCTTCATATCTCCGCTAGAAATATTTTTTATAAAATCCTGTCTTTTTTCAAGATTATTCTCACACAAAGAACCGTTAGGAATTTTAACTCGGAGAGAACACTTGCTTGACTTTGTTTTAATCTGGACTTTCTAGGCTTCTTAACGAGCTTTGGGCTAATGCACCCAAACCAGTTGGCTTTAGGGCATTAGGTGTAGAGACACCCCAGCGGACTTAATTACTCAAGTTACCTAGGCCCAAAAACAAAAGACAATTTAGCGTGAAAATCATGATGATTCAATGCGAACGAAGATATAACCGGCAGTTCAGTTATTTTTTTGGATAAAAGACGTGTTTTAGTGGGTTAGGTGTGTAATCATTCCAATCAAATTTCAGATGGGTTATTCTTTAGACTTAGTTCCAATTAAGGTATCAATGGCATTCCTTCATATTCACTTTACTTCATAAACTATTTTTGATATTACTTATTTCAGAACAAATCTATTTGATCCTCAGAAAATCATTTATCCATTTAAAAGTTTTTAGACATAAAAGACTTGTCATCTAATTTCCAAAACTCACGACACGCGTAGTGTGATGTAAAGACGTATATCGGCTATAGTTAACTTCAAAGGAGAGTTATGTTTCAGGTTTTCAAAATCTAAAAATAAGATTTAGTTATTCTTATCTTGTCAAACAAAACCGTCGAAATGTTGAATCAGAGTTCTCCCACTAGCTAACTTGACAGAAAAGTTTTTATGTTTTAAAATTTTTTTCTGATTTTTATGGATTTTTAAATAGGTATGCAAATGCAAAATATACATATGAATGCGAAGGTTAGAAATGCGTACCGAGCGTACCCCCAAACTTAAACTGGACAGTGTCCTCACTGTCATGCTACACCAAGAGGGTCAAAATTGTCGGCACTTCTTAAAAACAAATCATATACAAAACAAAAAAAGGAAAACAAAAAATATATACAAAAAGGTTACCCCCCCAAACTTAAGTGAAACAGAGTTTCCACTGTTTAAGCGGTGAAGTTCAGGATTAGGGGGAAAGAAAACAGTTTCAAACTATACAAGGCCTTACACAGGCCAAAAGTGAGCACCAACCATTCAAAGATTTTATCGCTATAATGTACAGGTTGGTGGAAGAAGGCGTAGAGAAAAGAGAGGGAGAATACGCGAGACCGTATGGAGATAGAAGTGGTATACGATCTAGGTATATGAGAAGAAGAATGGCGGAAGGGTGAAAGAAGTGGAATACGAACTTGAGGGTGGAAATGGAGCAAATAAATTAGCACAATTCGTGATGACCGATGTGTAAAAAGCAATTGTGCTAATCTATTAACCCGTCGAGAAATGGGGTCAAATCCTTCAAGATTCATGAGAAACCATGGGTACGCCGAACTTGCTAAACCAGACACTGGAAGTGAAAATGATACGGTTTCTTGCAATGTCGGAACAATGGAAAGGATGGAGGTAGGTGATTGAGGAAGGTTATCGGTTTCAGGAGGGTGTACACAGTCAATGAAAGGAACATGATGAATTGGAAAATCCGACTCATCAATTAAAACTGGTTCATCCTAAAAAATATCCTCAATAGTCTCCTCAAAGTTAAGCACATCCATGCATTTATCCTCAAAATCCAGACGCATATGGGGTTCGGGAAAAACATTTAATGACTCGGGATGATGAATTGGAGAGAAAAACTCAGCTAAATCTACGGGTTCATCATCCAAAATATTCCCAGCGTCAATATCCTCAATCAAGTGAAAATCTATATTCTCAGACACCTCAACAAAAGCATGGATATCAATCAATTCAGGTTCTAAGATGGAGGTGTAGAGGTCAAAAAGGTAGGGTGCGGTTTCACTCGAAAGGGACCCTTCACAATCGGGCAAATCAAACACTACAAGGTCACACAACTCATTATCTGTTCTATCTTCAATTGATAAATCATTTGGGACACTCGATAGACTTTCAAAACAGGAGTTGTGGGATTCAAGTTGAAACGGGTAGGTTTGATTTGGAAGGGTATATGGCTCACTCTCTCCGCTCAAATTCTCAACCTGTCCTACCGCCTCTTCATACATTGGAAAATTTGGAGCTAGTTGAAAACTAGCTACCGGGTCACTAGGTTGTATGAGGGCAGCCATGGAAGCATTCAAATCCATCATCTGTTGGTACGACGCTACCCTAAAGTCTTCCAATGACTGTTCCAGACTAGACATGGGTTGTGAAGGGGTTTCAGTAAAAGATTCAAAGTTGTTTTGGTACTGGAAACTCCTAAATGACGGTTCAGAAGCAATGTCTAGGGAAGATGCAAAAGTTGGGTAGGACGGGTAGGACTTGAATGGCTGGACAGGGGTAGGATCAACATTTGGATACGAAGGTGAATAGAATTGTTGATCCCAAGAATTTGAAGTGGTGAAAGGAGTGAAAGATCGGCTATGAGATTGTTCAATACGTTCAGCGATGGACAAAGGACGACTTACAAAAGGGGTATCAACATAAGCGGGTGCGGGAGGTTGAAAAGGTTGATACAAAATGGATTGCGGAGGGCAAGTGTTTGTCCTAGACGTGTTTATGCGATCTTTCAATGAAATTTTGGGCATGGAGAGATCGTTCGATGTTCGGCCAAAGCAAGAACCGTAAGAAGTAATGTCTGGTTGTGGGTACCAAAATTCGGCAAGAGTTTTGCGAGGTTGGGTACCCATGATATGAAGAGAGAAAGAAAGAAAGGCAGAGAAAAGGAGGGGAAAAAGAATGTGATTTTTTTAGTTATCTATTAACAAAAGATTGAAATATACACACAAAAAGAATCTGGACCAAAAACAATCACGACACAAAAATACCACACCCCTAATCGTTCTAGGGTTCACCTAGGTCAACTAGACCTGCTCCAGAACTTGATTGTCGAAGTAAAACTGTGTCGAGAAACGGGCTCAAGATACACCGATCATGAGGCCAGGTAAGTGCAGAGATGAGGGGAGGTTTTCCGACGCTTTCGCGAAGGTCCTTAATTAAATAACCCTTTCTTTTTTGGCGGTTTCGCCGTTAACACTTTTCTAGACACCCCGTAAACAATGTACCGTTAAGCGAGCTTCTAAACACAGTTAACTTCTCCTAGTGAGCGCGAAGTCCTTAAGGCTTAAAGTCTTGTTTCTTTTAAAGTTTGTGCGGGTAAACGTTATGCTCAAGTTCGTGATTTGTGGGCTACGGAAAAGGCGATGAGATCCTTTACCATATGTTGTGAGGTTCGCTTGCCCTTAAGTTCGTATTAATGTATGCAATGTGCAAAAAAATTCTATAAAGAATCAAACAATCGTTTTTTTTTTAGTTTAAGCGCGGCACTGCAACAAATACGGGTTAGTTAATTTTTAGTGTTTGCTAGCGAACTTGCAAAGAATGCTGCAAAGATATTATAGTGGATGCGTCAGATTTGAGAAGAAGGTGTTAGTAAAGTACGTACCGTTAAGTTTTCGGGTTTAGAAAACCCCTGTTGAATCAAATCCGGTAAGCTTGAAAAGTTCGCTTGCGCGGGTCAAACTACCCGGATCTTTGGCACTGTACTTTGCAATCACCTTAGCCATGAACGTACACTTTGCTCCCCACAATCGCCGTTTGCAAATCCGCAAAAATCTGCAGAAAATACAGTATAGTGGAATTTACAGAGACGATAAAAGAACAGAGACATGGCAGGAAAAAATTGGGGCACTGAGGCCTTAATACGGCCGCGGAACCGCGGCCACAGACCCTCTTTGACCGCGGTTCCGCTGTCGTACAGTGGAAGTGGAACCTCGACTTTGGTTCCCTGCATTCCCCTTGATCTCTACTCTAAAATAAAATGCTCTATTTTCTTTTTTGATTATTGTACTTGCTCCAGATTAGCCTGCACACTTGCATACAAAAATTATCAAAAATAATAAAAGGATTTTATTATTATTTTTATTTATAAATATATACAAAAAGAATATTAACCCGAATAACAAGAAAGAAAATACACTACCGTCTCCTCGGCAACGGCGCCATTTGATCGAACGCTTTTGGCGTGTCGGATGTTCAAAGTTCTAAAGTTATAACCGCGATCAGGACGGTGTCGTTTTGCAGCTAGCCGGTTGAGCACGGGTCGATCCACAGGGAGATGGTTGTATGTCCGTTCGAGTTTTAGACGAGTCAATAAAGAATTTGTATATGTTTGTTCAAATCTAACCTATGTGTTTATATGCAAGTATAAAGTTGTTAAGAAAAAGATACGAAAGTGTAAGCTAAGGAAATCCGCACTCAAAACCATTGAGCCGAGTCTTGACCAATTGAAGCTAGAACAATCGGCAACAACGTGGATTAGGGTACTTAAGCACGGTATTCGTGGAATCCGGCTTATTGACCCTTGTCCGTCCGTTCTTGTCTCTTGCTTTCGCCTCCGGCCAAACCGAACGCAACCGGTCGCGGTTAGGAATCACCGTTACCTTGGTAGGGTAGGGTGCCTAACGGAGCGCTTGCGTAACGTTTGGGCGGAGTTCAAAGGAAAATAACGGGAAAAGGAAATGAGCAAAGAAACATTAACTTACAATATCATATTTATTCTTAACAACAATAATTACAACCATTCACAAAACAAACTAAAAAGAGCAAAAGAAAAGATAAACAAAGAAAAGAAAAGATTACAAGCAAGTAATTAAAAGTGCATGGAATTTAACTGCATGAAAGTAAAGCAAGGTAATAAAAAGCAAGAAAGAAATAAGCAAGAAAATAAAACTAGGAACCATAGAACCAAATACAAGACATGGGTTCAATAACTAAATCTTAAACTTGCAAGCTCACTTAAGAGGTTGCAAGATCAAGAAAAGACAAAGAACTCATGGAGAATGAAGCACAAAAGAGAGAACAAAATGATACAACCCCTTGAGATCAATGATCAAAGCTTAAATTTGCAAGCTCACTTTAAAGGTTGCAAGATCAAGTTAAGTTAGAGAGCTCAAGGGGGAAGCTAAGCAAAAAGAATGATACAAAAACCCTCATCTTCATTTAACATCCACTCAAAAGCTCTCATAACAATTTAATGGAGGAAAGATGAAGAAGAAGAAGAAGAAGAAGAAGAAAACTAAAAGCTAACAAAAAGAGGGCATGAGAATGAACACCATTGGTCTGGCAAGTTCTGGGCAATTTATAGGCAGAAAACAGAGAACCTAGGGCAACAATCTGTCAATATATGAAATTCCAAAACTACCCTTGAAATTTGACCAAGTGCGGAACCCACATGGCCGCGGTTCCGCGGCCTAAGCGCGCTTATGCCGCGGTTCCGCGGCCTTTTAGAAGGATTGTACCTTCATATTTTGTCGTATCCCCTAGTTTGTGGTCCTCTTCAGTGTGGTATAGTACTTTTCTCAGAATCTCTTCACAATTCTTTCAGAATTTTAGTAGAACAAAAGGTGATGTGATGTGGATCTTTTGCCATGATTTCCTCGAGCTCCGCGTAGATTTCTTGGATCTTGTGTTGACATTGAGCTTTGTGCATGAAAATGACATCGATTTGCCATTTTGTCCCTTAAATTGGTGTGCGGCAACATACGGATAGAGAGCGGAGACCCGTGTTTTATCTGTGGTTGGCAGTAATCCGGAATTTGTCATACTTTTCCATGAATTTCACTGTTTAGAGCTGAGAACTAGTATCCTGCAAATATGTAGCAAACACTGATTAAAAGCATCTACCTATAAACAAACGAGCGTAAGAATGGGTGGTATAAAATGCAATATTCTGGTATAAACAAATACCCCCAAACTTAAATTTTGCTCGTCCCGAGCAAAACCAATTATTCACAAAAAAGTCCTAACCGCACTTTCGCAGGGAACGCGATTGAACTTAGCACGTGCAACAAGCCGTTAAACCTCTAGGTGTCCCTAGTAGGAGGAGTGTTGTCTCTTGAGGGTTTTCAGCGGATACTACCCACAAAATCCGGTCAAGCTAGTTTTGCAAAACTACTATGATTCAAACCCTAAAGTTTTGTTTCAGAAAATAACAATTCCATTATCCTAAGTCTAGACTATCGAACCTTTATTTTTCACATCTCGCTTCTTATTTAACTTAAGATTTTATATGTCTTTACGTGCAGTGCAAATAGTGTCGTTAAGTTCCAGAAGGGTCGAATAAAGTCATCATGTCATACAATAAAGCCCAGATAAAATTTTTAAAAGGATCATATAAGTTTTATAAAGAGTTAAGCATTTTTCAAGTTTCGTTTTCCAGTAAGGTTTCAACTTCAGAATTTCTATCTTCCTTAACAGGAAACTAGGTCTTATTTTTCACTCCACCTTTTTCTTGTTTTCATTTCATACACACCTCTGTGAACGTGCAATAGTCTTTATTATAGAATAAAACCTTCATATCTCCGCTAGAAATATTTTTTATAAAATCCTGTCTTTTGTCAAGATTTTTCTCACACAAAGAACCGTTAGGAATTTTAACTCGGAGAGAACACTTGCTTGATTTTGTTTTAATCTGGACTTTCTAGGCTTCTTAACGAGCTTTGGGCCAATGCACCAAAACCAGTTGGCTTTAGGGCATTAGGTGTAGAGACACCCCAGCGGACATAATTACTCAAGTTACCTAGGCCCAAAAACAAAAGACAATTTAGCGTGAAAATCATGATGATTCAATGCGAACGAAGATATAACCGGCAGTTCAGTTATTTTTTTGGATAAAAGACGTGTTTTAGTGGGTTAGGTGTGTAATCATTCCAGTCAAATTTCAGATGGGTTATTCTTCAGACTTAGTTCCAATTAAGGTATCAATGACATTCCTTCATATTCACTTTAATTCATAATCTATTCTTGATATTACTTATTTCAGAACAAACCTATTTGATCCTCAGAAAATCATTTATCCATTTAAAAGTTTTTAGACATAAAAGACTTGTCATCTAATTTCCAAAACTCACGACACGTGTAGTGTGATGTAAAGACGTATATCAGCTATAGTTAACTTCAAAGGAGAGTTATCTTTCAGGTTTTCAAAATCTAAAAATAAGATTTAGTTATTCTTATCT
This sequence comes from Agapanthus africanus, assembly GCA_030015575.1. NCBI lineage: Eukaryota > Viridiplantae > Streptophyta > Magnoliopsida > Asparagales > Amaryllidaceae > Agapanthus > Agapanthus africanus. The sequence continues at coordinate 209,731,434 of CM057350.1, forward strand.
TGTCAAAAAAAACCGTCGAAATGTTGAATCAGAGTTCTCCCACTAGCTAACTTGACAGAAAAGTTTTTATGTTTTTAGAAAATTTTCTGATTTTTATGGATTTTTAAATAGGTATGCAAATGCAAAATATACATATGAATGCGAAGGTTAGAAATGCGTACCGAGCGTACCCCCAAACTTAAACTGGACAGTGTCCTCACTGTCATGCTACACCAAGAGGGTCAAAATTGTCGGCGCTTCTTAAAAACAAATCATATACAAAACAAAAAAGGAAAACAAAAAATATATACAAAAAGGTTACCCCCCCAAACTTAAGTGAAACAGTGTTTCCACTGTTTAAGCGGTGAAGTTCAGGATTAGGGGGAAAGAAAACAGTTTCAAACTATGCAAGGCCTTATACAGGCCAAAAGTGAGCACCAACCATTCAAAGATTTTATCGCTATAATATACAGGTTGGTGGAAGAAGGCGTAGAGAAAAGAGAGGGAGAATACGCGACACCGTATGGAGATAGAAGTGGTATACGGTCTAGGTATATGAGAAGAAGAATGGCGGAAAGGAGAAAGAAGTGGAATACGAACTTGAGGATGGAAATGGAGCAAATAAATTAGCACAATTCGTGATGACCGATGTGTAAAAAGCGATTGTGCTAATCTATTAACCCGTCGAGAAATGGGGTCAAATCCCTCAAGATTCGTGAGAAACCATGGGTACGCCGAACTTGCTAAACCAGACACTGGAAGTGAAAATGATATGGTTTCTTGCAATGTCGGAACAATGGAAAGGATGGAGGTAGGTGATTGAGGAAGGTTATTGGTTTCAGGAGGGTGTACACAGTCAATGAAAGGAACAGGATGAATTGGAAAATCCGACTCATCAATTAAAACTGGTTCATCCTCAAAAATATCCTCAATAGTCTCCCCAAAGTTAAGCACATCCATGCATTTATCCTCAAAATCCAGACGCATATGGGGTTCGGGAAAAACATTTAATGACTCGGGATGATGAATTGGAGAGAAAAACTCAGCTAAATTTACGGGTTCATCATCCAAAATATTCCCAGCGTCAATATCCTCAATCAAGTGAAAATCTATATTCTCAGACACCTCAACAAAAGCATGGATATCAATCAATTCAGGTTCTAAGATGGAGGTGTAGAGGTCAAAAGGGTAGGGTGCGGTTTCACTCGAAAGGGACCCTTCACAATCGGGCAAATCAAACACTACAAGGTCACACAACTCATTATCTGTTCTATCTTCAATTGATAAATCATTTGGGATACTCGATAGACTTTCAAAACAGGAGTTGTGGGATTCAAGTTGAAACGGGTAGGTTTGATTTGGAAGGGTATATGGCTCATTCTCTCCGCTCAAATTCTCAACCTGTCCTACCGCCTCTTCATACATTGGAAAATTTGGAGCTAGTTGAAAACTAGCTACCGGGTCACTAGGTTGTATGAGGGCAGCTATGGAAGCATTCAAATCCATCATCTGTTGGTACGACGCTACCCTAAAGTCTTCCAATGACTGTTCCAGACTAGACATGGGTTGTGAAGGGGTTTCAGTAAAAGATTCAAAGTTGTTTTGGTACTGGAAACTCCCAAATGACGGTTCAGAAGCAATGTCTAGGGAAGGTGCAAAAGTTGGGTAGGACTGGTAGGACTTGAATGGCCGGACAGGGGTAGGATCAACATTTGGATACGAAGGTGAATGGAATTGTTGATCCCAAGAATTTGAAGTGGTGAAAGGAGTGAAAGATCGGCTATGAGATTGTTCAATACGTTCAGCGATGGACAAAGGATGACTTGCAAAAGGGGTATCAACATAAGCGGATGCGGGAGGTTGAAAAGGTTGATACAAAGTGGATTGCGGAGGGCAAGTGTTTGTCTTAGACGTGTTTATGCGATCTTTCAATGAAATTTTGGGCATGGAGGGATCGTTCGATGTTCGGCCCAAGCAAGAACCGTAAGAAGTAATGTCTGGTTATTGGTACCAAAATTCGACAAGAGTTTTACGAGGTGGGGTACCCATGATATGAAGAGAGAAAGAAAGAAAGGCAGAGAAAAGGAGGGGAAAAAGAATGTGATTTTTTTTAGTTAGCTATTAACAAAAGATTGAAATATACACACAAAAAGAATCTGGACCAAAAACAATCACGACACAAAAATAGCACACACGTAATCGTTTTAAGGTTCACCTAGGTCAACTAGACCTGCTCCAGAACTTGATTGTCGAAGTAAAACTGTGTCGAGAAACGGGCTCAAGATACACTGTTCACGAGGCCAGGTAAGTGCAGAGATGAGGAGAGGTTTTCCGACGCTTTTGCGAAGGTCCTTAATTAAATAACCCTTTCTTTTTTGGCGGTTTCGCCGTTAACACTTTCCTAGACACCTCGTAAACAATGTACCGTTAAGCGAGCTTCTAAACACAGTTAATTTCTCCTAGTGAGCGTGAAGTCCTTAAGGCTTAAAGTCTTGTTTCTTTTAAAGTTTGTGCGGGTAAACGTTACGCTCAAGTTCGTGATTTGTGGGCCACGGAAAAGGCGATGAGATCCTTTACCGTATGTTGTGGGGTTCGCTTGCCCTTAAGTCCGTATTAATGTATGCAATGCGCAAAAAAAATCTATAAAGAATCAAACAATCGTTTTTTTTTAGTTTAAGTGCGGCACTGCAACAAATACGGGTTAGTTAATTTTTAGTGTTTGCTAGCGAACTTGCAAAGAATGCTGCAAAGATATTATAGTGGATGCATCGGATTTGAGAAGAAGGTGTTAGTAAAGTACCTACCGTTAAGTTTTCGGGTTTAGAAAACCCCTGTTGAATCAAATCCGGTAAGCTTGAAAAGTTCGCTTGCGCGGGTCAAACTACCCGGATCTTTGGCACTGTACTTTGCAATCACCTTAGCCTTGAACGTACACTTTGCTCCCCACAATCGCCGTTTGCAAATCCGCAAAAATCTGCAGAAAATACAATATAATGGAATTTACAGAGACGATAAAAGAACAGAGACAGGGCAGGAAAAAATTAGGGCACTGAGGCCTTAATACGGCCACGGAACCGCGGCCACAGACCCTTTTTGACCGCGGTTCCGCGGTTGTACAGTGGAATTGGAGCCTCGACTTTGGTTCCCAGCACTCCCCTTGATCTCTACTCCAAAATAAAATGCTCTATTTTCTTTTTTGATTATTGTACTTTCTCCAGATTAGCCTGCACACTTGCACACAAAAATTATCAAAAATAACAAAAAGATTTTATTATTATTTTTATTTATAAATATATACAAAAAGAATATTAACCCGAATAATAAGAAAGAAAATACGCTACCGTCTCCCCGGCAACGGCGCCATTTGATCGAACGCTTTTGGCGTGTCGGATGTTCAAAGTTCTAAAGTTATAACCGCGATCAGGACGGTGTCGCTTTGCAGCTAGCCGGTTGAGCACGGGTCGATCCACAGGGAGATGGTTGTATGTCTGTTCGAGTTTTAAACGAGTCAATAAAGAATTTGTATATGTTTGTTCAAATCTAACCTATGTGTTTATATGCAAGTATAAAGTTGTTAAGAAAAAGATACGAAAGTGTAAGCTAAGGAAATCCGCACTCAAAACCTTTGAGCCGAGTCTTGACCAATTGAAGCTAGAGCAATCGGCAACAACGTGGATTAGGGTACTTAAGCACGGTATTCGTGGAATCCGGCTTATTGACCATTGTCCGTCCGTTCTTGTCTCTTGCTTTCGCCTCCGGCCAAACCGAACGCAACCGGTCGCGGTTAGGAATCACCGTTACCTTGGTAGGGTAGGGTGCCTAACTGAGCGCTTGCGTAACGTTTGGGCTGAGTTCAAAGGAAAATAACGGGAAAAGGAAATGAGCAAAAAAACATTAAATTACAATATCGTATTTATTCTTAACAATAATAATTACAACCATTCACAAAACAAACCAAAAAGAGCAAAAGAAAAGATAAACAAAGAAAAGAAAAGATTACAAGCAAGTAATTAAAAGTGCATGGAATTTAAGTGCATGAAAATAAAGCAAGGTAATAAAAAGCAAGAAAGAAATAAGCAAGAAAATAAAACTAGGAACCATAGAACCAAATACAAGACATGGGTTCAATAACCAAATCTTAAACTTGCAAGCTCACTTAAGTGGTTGTAAGATTAAGAAAAGGCAAAGAACTCATGGAGAATGATGCACAAAAGAGAGAACAAAATGATACAACCCCTTGAGATCAATGATCAAAGCTTAAACTTGCAAGCTCACTTAAGAGGTTGCAAGATCAAGTTAAGTTAGAGAGCTCAAGGGGGAAGCTAAGCAAAAAGAATGATACAAAAACCCTCATCTTCATTTAACATCCACTCAAAAGCTCTCACAACAATTTAATGGAGGAAAGATGAAGAAGAAGAAGAAGAAGAAATCTAAAAGCTAACAAAAAGAGGGCATGAGAATGAACACCATTGGCCTGGAAAGTTCTGGGCAATTTATAGGCAGGAAACAGAGAACCTAGGGAAACAATATGTCAATATATGAAATTCCAAAACTGCCGCTGAAATTTGACCAAGTGCAGAGCCCACGTGGCCGCGGTTCCGCGGCCTAAGCGCGCTTATGCCGCGGTTCCGCGGCCTTTTAGAAGGATTGTGCCTTCATATTTTGTCGCATCCCCTAGTTTGTGGTCCTCTTCAGTATGGTATAGTGCTTTTCTCAGAATCTCTTCACAATTCTTCCAGAATTTCAGTAGAACAAAAGGTGATGTGATGTGGATCTTTTGCCATGATTTCCTCGAGCTCCGCGTAGATTTCTTGGATCTTGTGTTGATATTGAGCTTTGTGCATGAAAATGACATCGATTTGCCATTTTGTCCCTTAAACTGGTGTGTGGCAATATACGGATAGAGAGTGGAGACCCGTGTTTTATCTGTGGTTGGCAGTAATCCGGAATTTGTCGTACTTTTCCATGAATTTCACTGTTTAGAGCTGAGAACTAGTATCCTGCAAATATGTAGCAAACACTGATTAAAAGCACCTGCCTATAAACAAACGAGCGTAAGAATGGGCGATATAAAATGCGATATTCTGGTATAAACACATCCTATACAATGAAGGCCTCTAGGGCATATATATCCAACACCGTCATCACCCGTTAGGTTACTTAACTAACGACAGAGCGGGGACTGGACTAGCGCGGGTGTAAAACATATACAACATCTACCAGTATATATATCAATATATAATAATCGCTCAAGACATGATAAAATGCAACATCACAGAGAGTAATAAGCAACACAGAACAATACAGATAATCTGGGATCCCCGGGTTTCATAGAGCCGCTACTGAAACCCGACATTCCCCTGGTCGTGTGGATAGCCCGTGGAATGAAATCCTAGACCCCTACGGGTGCGGCAAGTTACCTGCCAAAACCTAAAGCGAGGCAGCCCCCTACAACAAAGTGAATGGACCACCCAGCACTTCACGGAATCCGGTAACTTGACCACCCCTCCTTGGGTCAACCTGTACCCCCTACGAGTGCGGCGAATAGCCCGCCAATTCTAGAGTGAAGCCCCCTCTGTCTCAAAGCAATGAGATGCGGGCCCTTTTTCCTCTAGACCCCGGCTATTCGTGCACCCCACCGCGGGGTAATCCTAGTACAGAAAGGAAAAATATATACAACGGGTATATCGACCTCAGCCCGGTCGTGCCCCAAAAGAATAATATACAAACAGGCAGTGACGGCTGTCCACATGTCGGACGCTCGCCCCGCAATATCATACAAATACAACCAAACTGTACTACCATTGCATCCAGGCTATCCACCACGACAAATCCGCAACATCACAGCACAACACAGAACATCAACGTGAATGTCACGTTCGCAAATCCGTCTAAAAGGGCTATAGTGATTAGATAAGATTTACCGATCAAATGACATTCACGATCATAGATATAATGTAAGTTCTGTAAGCTAACTTATTTAAATTTTCGATCGACAAAATTTCCCGAAGTGGGCCCCAAGCACAAATCCAGCACACAAAATAATCTAGGCCAAAACTGAATATTCCAGAAACCCCAATTCCAAGTCAAAGACCACAGTAGAAAAATTGGTGCACTGAAGCTACAGTACCGTGGCGGAACCGCGGCCAAAATGTGGGTAAGGCCGCGGTTCCACGGCGCAATGGTGGAATCAAACTTCCAAATTTCTACATTGGTCTTAGAAAAGCCTGCCTGATTTTCTGACGTACCCAAAATAAGTTTTAGACCACAAAAAAAATTCGACAGAAACTTGACTTTTGAAATTGCGGTTTCAGAAATTTTGTTCGATCGATGTTTTAAACAAGTTAGAACTAGCTAGTAAAGGTTAATGGCGTGGCTCTGATACCATGTAAGTCTACGGTAGCGCCCCGGCCGTCGATCCGAGGCCAAAATACGGAAACAAAAATTTTTTCTAAACTTGAAACCGGCGCTAACGTATACTTTAATCCCGGATCGAACCATTAACACAAACTAGCTAACTAGAGAAGGGTTGGAAAGGCTATACCGATCGATCTGTGTCCTTCGGTCTTTGGCCACCATCCCAAGCTCCTCGCGGCATCTCCGATCTCTGGTCTCCTCGTCGGAAGGGCACCACATCAAAGAGTCCTTTTACGGGCTCCCGCCTCTAAACCGAGGCAACTCGGACACGAAATTTGCTAGCCGACGTGTCCAAGATTGCTGTAGAATATACGTAGAACACTTTGTCTCAAGGGTTAATCGAAATTGCCTTTTGGAGTAGAGGTGGAGAAATGAGCTTTGGAGATGAACTAAGGATTTTTAGTGCAAATGAAAAATGAATCATTCTCCACACCAAGATAGGGCTGTCCCAAAAATGGCTCGGCCAGTGAAGGATAATTGAGGAGGAGAAAGGGGGTGAGCACCAGCAAAAAGAATGGGTGATCACAAGAAAAAGAAGTCACACCAATATTTTTTCCAATCCTTTCACAATAAATGCACCAAGTGAGACAATGATGCAAGAAACATCAAGAAGCTTCCTGGAAACTCCTGCAGCCTACGTGACCGCAAAAAAACCCCTCCTTTGCTAATTGCACATTTGCAAAAAGAACCCCCTTCAATGAAAACAATTTCAGGCATGAAGGAAAAAAAGAAAAACGGCCGAAACGGAATGCAAACTGGCAACTTCAAAAAGCGATCCCGTAATAAATTATAGGATAACCCCGTAACTGTATAGACATACCCGCATTTGTATTCCGACCGAATACAAATGCAATGAGACAAAATCTACACAGTATAATACTAGGATCCGGCTTAAACCAAAACCCGGTAGTATTATCCGTCTGAACCATGACACGTGCACAGGTGCACACGTACGTTCGAACCCTGCCATAAATCCATACGGCCTCTACAACGTTTCGCCCGAAACTTAAGAAACTGTCTGTGGGGGACTCTAAAGACTCGCAATACACTAGCTGTGGATTTAACCACTAGCAAGTCAGTGGTACTAGCTGTACGTAACGGGCCACCAGGTATTGACCAAAAGGGAGGTCGATGAGCGAACTCATCCTGACACCCTACTGAGCCTGTCAGCGACAATATCCGTACAGTCCGGTCCGTTCGTCTATGAGCATCGCATGTCGGGCCTAGGGGGTTGGTAAAAGTCAGACACCCAAAAGCGGTACAAGTCGTGTCGGAGTGTAGCCCAGAACACCCTGAGATACTAATGGAATACCTACCAGTAAATCTCCTGCCTTAGCCAAGGACTTCGTGTAATGGCTCTCCTAGACACAGCGCGATCTCATCCCCAATACCGGGAGAGACGAAACCCCTGCCGATCCGCTCACTGCCTCCATGTGGCTCGGGACAGTACCCAACTAAAATCTGTTTGCATGACTCCTTTGAGCCGTGGTAGGGTAGTAATCAAAGCACAGTGGGAACTCACACGAGACAAATGACGATCTCAGGTCGATGAACTAACCTGTACACATGTCACCAGGGAACTGCCATCTGACGTCAGGTATAATACCAACTAGCATGTTCCCGGCGAGTCCTGTCCGGTGTACTCATAACCCAATGAGCACCTATATACATCTTAGGTGAACCAACTGACACCAATGGCTTATAAGACCGGCCACTGCCCCTCGTCGGGGTCTCGACTGTATACACTAGTCTACTCTGGAGTATCGATGCCCTGTCTCGAAACTCTCTCGACTAGGGACCTTTTAAGGTTGTGCTTATAGTCCCCAGCTCCCACGTATATGATCGCCATCATACTGCTGGCAGTCAAGCAAGAATCCGAAGGGCTCTATCAACGTGCAATAGCAACCTGTAAGGTCACCTAAAGCATTACGCGATGATAAAGATAAACCAGATAGCATACTATCATCTCGAGTAAGACTGTCCTACCGACATAGGTCCTCCCTCAATCATTGCAATCACGTGCCTGTTATCCAATAATTGACTCTGAGGGCACTATATCCAATACATGGTGGTCCATTCACTTTGCTGTAGGGGGCTGCCTCGCTTCAGGTTTTAGCGGGTAACTTGCCGCACCCGTAGGGGTCTAGGTTTCATTGCACAGGCTATCCACACGACCAGGGGAACGTCGGGTTTCAGCTGCGGCTCTGTGAAACCCGGGGATCCCAGATTATCTGTATTGTTCTGTGATGCTTATTACTTTTCTGTAATGTTGCATTTATCACGCCTGGAGCGATTATTGTATATTGGTATATATACTAGTAGATGTTGTATATGTTTTACACCTGTGGTAGTCCAGTCCTCGCTCTGTCGTTAGTTAAGTAACTTAACCGGTGATGACGGGACCCAGTGACGAATGCGAATGGCATATACGTATATTTTATTTTCATTCTTTTCTGGTGTGATTAATTGATGGGACTGTGTTGATTCTGATCAATGCAAAGGAAAACAAACCTGTTTGGACGTTGTTGGAACAGTTTTAAAAAGTGTTATTACAAGGACGTTTTCTTTTGTTTTGCACAATGGTATTCAGTTGGAATATCCTGCACCTCATTCCACGAGGCAAGGGCCGAGATCCCTTCACCGGGAGTGACCCTTGGGTAGAAGTTTGCATCAGGATAATAACTTCATTATAGTCGATTACATGTTGCTTTGCATCGCGGTATTCGGTTGGAATATCCTGCACCTCATTCCACGAGGAAAGAGCCGAGACCCTTCACCGGGAGTGACATCTTTAGCGAAGGTTTTCCCCACTATATTTTGTAAAAAGCTATCAGGTTCCTTCAGCGATATCAAATTCGTTACGTTAAAGGTTTTTCGCCAAAAACCAGCCGTAGCCCTCCGTCGTTTCAGACGGGTAGCACATAGTATTCATGCTATGTTTGTTGGCCTTCGTCAAGGCATAGTGGATGGTAGCTGCTTGTTACCTTTCTGTTTCATAGATAGATGAGTTGGTTTGGGACATTCGTACTGCCATTTGGCCAACGTCAGGGGTATGTACGGGTGGGTTCAAATTAACAAGATAATGACGGGTAGAACTTGACATGTGACTTATGATTTGTTGGCCTTCGTCAAGGTCGTAAGAGCATGGGGCAAAAATCCATATCGGGAGTTTCTAAAGAAACTGAAACTTGCCAGGCATGCGCATACCTTCTGGAGTGTGATAACGTGAGTGGATTCCTTCACGTTATCATGCGATAATAGTTGGATCCCGATTCCCATTGATGAGTTGGTTTACTCTTCGGGTGATCCCGACTAATTCTTCTTTCAGGTTTGGAGAAGAATTTGACGGTACAGTGGGAGGTTTCCTGATTAGATAAAGTGATAACCATTCTGATCTAGGTTAGAGTGCACGCAGAGTGTTTCTTTTCTCTCTCTCTTTGGCAGCAACCTTTGACCGACCCTAGACTATGACTCAGTGACCAAGTTGACCGAACCTTCTTAAAATACTGGCTTTTGATTGTCCGAGTTGCATAAGTCATTGCCGCTTCTTCTTTTACCCTTTGCATTTCTCCAGAACACCTCGTATTACTACGAACATCCACTTCCGTTGGATAAATCCATCATATAGTTATATACGAACTTGAAGGGACTTCTTCGAAGATGGGTCCAGGTTCAGGAGAAATTGAATTGGTTTATTCAGTTGTCTTTTATCATCACCTTCTCTCAGGTTGCGAGGGCTCCTTGGTTTAGGAGAGTATACCTATTACGCTTATTGGATAGTCTTCTTCCAAACCATAGGCAGGTGCCGAAAGGTAGGGAATGAAGAAAACCAATTAGCCTAAGTAGGGTGTACAGAAGGTAATAAGTAAAGACAAAATAAAGGGATTAGAATGAGGGCAAAGTAAATTGCGACTGCTATCATTCATGACCAAACCGCGTACTTCATTGCCACTCCTACTTCACCTTTGATTTTTTCCCCAGTTCGGGAGAAATAGAACAAGGTATTATTCAGTTGTCTTTTATCATCACCTTCTCTCAGGTTGAGAGTACTCCTTGGTTTAGGAGGGTACACCTATTACGCTTATTGGATAGTCTTTTTCCAAACCATAGGTTGGTGCCGAACGGTAGGGAAGGAAGAAAACCACTTAGCCTAAAAGGGTGTACAGAAGGTAATGAATAAAGACAAATAAAGGGATTTGGGGAGATGGCAAAGAAATATACGGTTACAGTCATGAATTGGATTATGGAAGAGGCATTACTACGAATACCCGGATACCCCTTCGAAACATTTTCATGTTTCAGTTTCACTATGCATTGTTAAAGGAAAACTGTTTTCCCGATTAGATACTTACTCCAGGGTATGTATTTACCAGGTATGATTCTCACATCCGTATGGTTTTACCGATGATGAGTGGGAGTAAGTTATTGGGAATTTGGTGATCATCCTCATTATATCGGAATTCGTTGTAATTGGTGATATTTGAGGAAATTTCCTAGGTACAGTTTTCAAACAACGATGCACAGGTTTTGAGTTCTTCAACTCAGCAGACTTATACAGAGTATTGTATGTTGTCCAGTGTCCATCAGGACAAAGGGGTTGGTCCTCCTACTATGTTCTGTTTACTTGTGACTTCTCTAGTTTTTAGACAAGTGTTTCGTAGAAATACAATGTCTAAGTTTTGAGAAGTTATAGGTACAAGAATAAAGTAGAGAACCAGGTATCGCAAGTATCGGGATTCTTCAAAGAGATTGAAGATGTAGATATTTGTGATTGTTATTCAGTTGATAGTAATGGTTTTGAGAAACTTGTTTCTCTTTCAGGTTACTCATAATTGGATGCATTCCTAAGTTGAGTAATGCTGATCGGCCTCTCTCCATTAAGTTGATATGCACTAGAGACAGCTGCATGATTTGAATCTGGTTCCAATTAAATAAGTGCCAAAGTTTCTATATTGGATATATAGAATGGTTCATATCTTAACGATGTTAAGGTACGGGGAGTTGTCCGGCTTATGCTTAAAACCAGACTCTGGATAACTCAAGGCACGTTTCTGTAATGGCAGTTTGTGGATTGACCCAGGCTATGACGAGGGTTGACTTTCTACCATCTGGAAGATCAATGGTGATATTGTTCTTGACTCGCCGCAGTTTTAGTAAAATGGATTTTTTTTCAGAAAACAGTAGTGGGAGTATGGTAGAACTGGAAGTGATTCCAGAACCGCAAACGATTACGGAAAATTTAATAGAACCTAAAGATTCAATCAGGTTTGACATTCCATTAGCCACTCCACAGATATGATGGGTGACCTTAGACACCCGAGAGGTACTTTGGTAGCCCCAAGGACGGTGACAGGGATGTTCTTGTTTACCCAGACTTGACACTACTGTTGTTCCAGGCTATGAGACCCCGCAGGAGGTTAAGTATAGCGTCGTTCTAAACTAGCTTTAGAAGTGCACGTATATATTATTCTGCCAGAGGGTTGTTGTGGTCAGTGGGAGCAGCGGAAGCATAGTGGGCAAGTAGCTTATGTCTATTTAAAGACTAATACAGATATAGCGGAGATAGATCATCTATTTTTGATGTGACAGTCATGGGTTTGACTTCATCAGAATAGAGGATGGATCTGTTAAGAAGGTAGTAGGGTGTGATGTCCTGGTATTTGGATGACACACACAGAGTAGGAAGTAAAATTCCTATACTACGATCGGTTATACTGTGGTTGTCACAAAGTTGTTTCTCCACACAGGATATGGATATAATATCAGACATTCTGGTTACTAGATCTATGGTTTTAGATCTAGATTTGGATAGTTTCCCAATCTGGGTACTTAGACAGTATTCTAATGGTATTTACAATAGATGACTCCTGGCATGGTGGTGTACCTGCAGGTAATGGAGTCTCCCTCTCTAAAGGTGTCTTACAGACTAAAGGGGAGAGGGATGTGCATGATTGGCGTATCACTTTCTTAGGCAATTGAGTCGATCATGAGATGTCAAGTACCACACCAGATATTGTTTTTGCACTAGATGCAATAAGTTTATATTAATCCAATCCTGGATAAACATTCGGAAGCAGTTTTAGAACATAAGTGAATGTTCTGCGGATTTGATAACGGCAGCCTCCTTTGGGAGACGGTTATCATTCCAGGCTTCCAAGGTGACATGGATGACAGAGTGACTGTCAGAGTTATAGTTTTCCCTCTCATGAAGGGCAGTAGTTTGGACAGGTTGTCCAACAGGATACTGTGGGAGGCATGGTGCAGGATACTGATTAGATTCAGTTGACGATACAGTCTAAGAAGATTGGATTTGGAGTTCATTTATGAACTAGGTCCCATCAGATATCCAGACATATTCTAAGACAGTTATTACTCAATTCGGGAGATGGCTTTCTCCACGAACTTGAGATTAAGAGAGACATAGAAAGAAACATCAGGATGGATCCACTCATTGAGGCTATTTCTCGAACACAATAGTTTTACAAATGAGCTTTGTGAAACTGATTATTAGAGGAGTTGGGTGTTCGGTTGTTAGTGTATATGCCCTATGGGCCATTATTGTATCATACTTGTATGTATATTACTTAATGGTGTATGTGCACAGCGGCGCCCCGGCCGTCAATCCGACGGCCAAATGCGGAAGCGGTGATAAACTTTAATTTTGCAAACTAGCAAACCGGCACCACCGCGCACTAAACCCGGATCGAACCATTAAACTAGTCCTAGCTAACTACAAGATGGGGAAGAGATATACCGAGTGATCCGAGTCCCCCGGTCTTTTCGTCGTCGTCCCGATCTCCCGCGGAAACTCCGGTCGTCGCCTCCTCGCCGGAAGGGCACCACATCGCCTGCATCTTTTACGGGCTCCCGCCTCTATACCGAGGCAACTCGGGCATGAAGCTGGCAAGTCGACATGCCCAAGATTTGCTGTAGAATGTGTAGGGTTGTGTCTCATTTGGGGTTTTTGTTGCCTTTGTAGATGGAGGAATGAGGTTAAGAAAAATGGTGCTTTCATTTTTCATGCAAGGAAATTGAGATGAAGAAAAATGCCACAAGCTCAAAAATGAAACTCTCTCTCTCTCCCTCAAAATGTGGCCGGCCCCCTTCATCTCTCAAAATGGTGGAGCAAAAAAACAAATACAAGAAGGGAGGTGATGGTAGTAAAAGGTGAAGGGGTGACCACATCCAAACATCATGATAACAAAACTCAAATCAATTTCTAATCCTTTCATATCTTAATAAATGCAAAGGAAAAGACTAAGAAAGCATCTCATGATTATGAACCATCATGAAGCCCCACAAATGTATAAAACCCTTCCTCAATAAGTTATTTGCAAACTTGCAAATAACCCCCTCCATCGGAAAGTCCGGCCGGGAAAGAACAAAGGAAAACCGGCCGGAACGGAATGCAAATTGGCAACCTCAGAAAACTGATCCCGTAATAAATTACAGGAAAACCCCGATACTGTGCATACACACCCGCATCTGTTTTCCGTCCGGATACAAATGTAATGAGACAAAAACTACACTGTACAATACTAGGATCCGGCTTAAGCCAAAGCCGGCTAGTAAAATCCGTCCGATCACGATCCGTGCAATACCGCACGTATCTGATCGAACCCTGCCATATCTCCATACGGCCTCTACAGCGTTTCGCCCGAAAACTTGAGTAACTGAAAGTGTGGTGGACTCTAAAGACTCGTCAATACTATGGCTGTGGATTTAACCACTAGCACGTCAGAGGTATTAGCCATACGTGACGGGCCACCAGCTACTGACCAAAAGGGACGTCGATGAGTGAACTCATCCTGACACCCTACTGAGCCTGTCAGTGACAATATCCGTACAGTCCGGTCCGTTCGTCTATGAGCATCGCATGGCGGGCCTAGGGGGTTGGTAAAAGTCAGACCCCCAAAAGCGGTACAAGTCGTGTCGGAGTGTAGCCCAGAACACCATGAGATACTGCTGGAATACCTACCAGTAAATCTCCTGTCTTGGCCAAGGACTTCGTGTAATGGCTCTCCTAGACACAGCGCGAACTCACCCCCAATACCGGGAGAGACGAACCCCTGAAGATCCGCTCACTGCCTCCATGTGGCTCGGGACTGTACCCAACTAAAACCTGTTTGCACGTCTCCTTTGAGCGTGGTAGGGTAGTAATCAAAGTACAGTGGGAACTCACACGAGACAAATGACGATCCTCAGGTAGATGAACTAACCTGTACACATGTCACCAGGGAACTGCTATCTGACGTCAGGTATAAGACCAACTAGCATGTTCCCGGCGAGTCCTGTCCGGTGTACTCATAACCCAATGAGCACCTGTATACATCTTAGGTGAACCAACTGATACCAGTGGCTTGTGAGACCGGCCACCGCCCCTCGTCGGGGTCTCGACTGTATACACTAGTCTACTCTGGAGAATCGATGCCCTGTCTCGAAACTCCCACGACTAGGGACTATTTAAGGATGTGCTTATAGACTGCCAGCTCCCACTTATATGATCGCCCTCATACTGCTGGCGGTCAAGCAAGAATCCTAGGGGCTCTATCAACGTGTAATAGTGACCTGTCAGGTCACCTAAAGCAGTACGCGATGATAAAGGTAAACCAGATAGCATACTATCATCTCGAGTAAGACTGTCTTACCGGGATAGGTTCTCCTTCAATCATTGCAATCACGTGCCTGTGATCCAATAATTGACTCTGAGGGCACTATCTCCAACAATCTCCCACTTGCACTCAAGGCTAATTATTGCGATGTCGCATACTCACAGCCCGTGTGATACCGAACACCCAACTCCTCTACTAGTCAGTCTCACAAAGCTAGTTTGCGAAACTATTGCGTTCGAGGAATAGCCTCAGTGAGTGGATCCGCCCTGATGTCTCTTTCTATGTCTCTCTATATCTCAAGTTCGCGGAGAAGCCATCTCCCGAAATGAGCAATACCTGTCTTAGAATGTCTGGATGTCTGATGGGACCTAGTTCATAAATGAACTCCAAATCCAAACTTCTCAGACTGTATCATCAACTGAACTTAATCAGTATCCTGCGCCATGCCTCCCTCAGTATCTGCCTGGATCACCTGTCCAAAATACTGCTCCTCGTCGGAGGGAAAACTATAACTCTGACAATCACCCTGTCGTCCATGTCACCTTGGAAGCCTGGAATGATAACCGTCTCCTAAAAGAGGCTGCCGTTATCAAATCCCTAGAACATCCGCTTATGTTCTAAAGCTGCTTCCTAATGTTTCTCCAGAATTGGATTAGTATCAACTTATTGCATCTACTGCAAGAACAACATCTGGTGCGATACTTGACATCTCATGATTGACTCAATTGCCTGAGCAAGTGATCTGCCAATCATGCACATCCCTCTCCCCTTTAGTCTTTAAGACACCTTTAGAGAGGGTGACTCCATCATCTGCAGGTACACTACCGTGCCAGGAGTCGTCCATTCTAAATACTCTTAGAATGCTGTCTAAGTACCCAGATTGGGAAACCACCCAAATCTAGATCTAAAACCATAGATCTAGTAACCAGTATGTCAGATATAATGTCCAAGTCCGATGCGGAGAAACCACTGTGTGACGACCAAAGTATAACCGATCGTAGTATAGGAATATCACTTCCTGTTAGTTATATGTATGCCCTAGAGGCCATTACTGTACATTGGATGTATATTGTAGTGGATGCTGGGACGTATATAGGGAGGACTTTCTTGCTCGACATGATAGTATGCTATCTGGTTGCTCTTTACCTTAACGTGTATACTGATTGTCTCTCTGTTACATGTTGGTAAAGCCCTTAGGATGTGTACATGACTACCTGGACTGTGATGCAGATCATACTAGTGGGGATATGGTAGTCCATAAGTACATCCTTCAAAGTCCCTAGTCGTGGGTGTATCGAGACGGGGCATCGATATACCAGAGTAGACTAGCGTATACCTTCTCGACCCATACAGATGGGCGATGGATGATCCTATATCCATTGGTGTTTGACATCAGAGATGATATACGGGTGCTCAGTGGAGACTGGGTACACTGGACGGACTCGCCGAGAACTCCCAGATGGTAATATACCTTACGTCAGATGGCAGTTCTTTGGTGACACTGGTACAGAGTAGTCTGTTGACCCGAGATCGTCATAGAGTCTTGTATGGTTCCCACTGTGCTTTGATTTCCATCTTACCACGTCCAAGAGGGCGTGCAAAACGGTGGTTTTTGTGTACAGTCCCGAGTCATATGGAGGCAATGAGCGATAGGAGGGGATTCGTCTCTCCCGGTATAGGGGGTTGATGTTGCGCTGTGTTCGATTGGCTATAACAGGAAATCCCTGGCCAGGGTTGCTGAGATTTACTGGTAAGTGTTACCAGTAGTTTCTCGAATTGTTATAGACCTCATATCGACACGACTTATCGAGCTATTGGGGTCTGACGTTTACCACCCCTAGGCGAGATATGCGACATATCAGACGATCAGACCGGACTGTACGATAAGTGTTACTGGTTGGATTCACAGGAGTGTGAGCGGGCTTGCTCGTCGATCTTATGATCGCTCAATACCCGGGTGGCCGTTACGTTTAGCAGACCGCTTGCGGCTTGTGGATGTTTGATATGATCATCATCTGCTGCCGGCGTATTGACGAGTCTTTAGAGTCCTACACAGAGGTTTCCTGGCTCAAGCGAAACGAAATAGGAGCGCATATGAGATATGTGCGGGACCGAGAATAATACCAGTATGTGAAACTGTATTCGATTCTCGCGATGTGACATTGATCGGTTATATGCGATATAGCCGGGTTATCGGATCAAGTGTTGATTCGATAAGTTGTTACTATTGATACCAGTCGGTTATGTGCGACATGACCGGATCATTGAATCAAGTGTTGATTTAATGATTTAATGTATAATTATATATTTGATATATTACTTTGCATTAACTAGTATCGGTTCACTTTGACTGGATTTTCTCACTCGGATGTGCGCATTGTATATGCGATATGATTTTGTGCACATGTTTGTATCATGTTTGATGATGCATGCTTTATTGGTTAAGTGTAAAGATTAAACCATGGTTGTGAATGGTTAGGGTTTTGTTTTATTTTTCATTTATTTATTTATTATTTAGTTATTCATTTGGAAAAAGAAAAAGGGTGAGAAAAATGGTGGCATTCTTTTAATATTTCATGAAGCTTCATGAACACTTTGACTATGTCACCATTTTGTCTCATGCTTAACCCTAACCACTCCACTAACCCTTGTTCACTCTCTACACTTTACCATGGTTACCTTTATGATAAGAAGGATTATTCTTTTCTTTTCCAATTAATCTTATCATAATATTCTTCTTCTTCTTCCATTCTTCAAGTGAAGAAAGCTATGCTCCATCAATGGTGATTGATGGAAATGAGTGAGAAATCCAATTCTAAAGTGAACCCACTTCCTATTTCTTCATCCTCTACCTCTTGCCAAGTAGTATAGGGTGTTTCCTTTACAAGTTTTCATGGCTTGGTGAAGGTGGAGCTTGATCTAGCGATGCCTCGACGTAGATCATCTTCGGCATGGACATCGACGACCTAGCTCGCCTATTCTCCGATGAAGCCGACGCTAGAGCCCGGGAATGCACTAGGACAGCGAGGGGACTTCGTTGCGGAGATATGGAGGTGGAGCACCGGATCTACAAAGGTTGTATTTCCGTTTAAACTTTAGTTAAGTTGTTAACTAGTTTGCTTTTTCGCCTAGACATCTAGCCAACGATCCGTAGTCTAGGGTTTCTCGGCACTGTAAAATTTTAAATTGGCATGGTTGATGCCTTATGAGACCTCATTAGGATGCCTAGGAACCCTACAGTGGTATCAGAGCCTAGCTAGAGCCTTAGGCGAAGTCTAGACGGAGTTTGAACTCCGATCGAACCGAAACCCTACCCCAAAAATTGCTCTCTGTACTTTTTCTAAAATCGTGGATTTTTCCAAATTAAAAATATGCAGAAACCTCAGCAGGGAAATCTAAGAATTACGGTGCAAATTTTATTCAATGAACAGTGAAAAGCGCGGCGGAACCGCGGCCTAAGCTAGCTTAGGCGGCGGTTCCGCGGCGGCTTGATGACGTCATCCCTATCTTTTTGCACAGTAATTCTTATTTAAAAGTGCTGAGTTCTCTGGGTGTTTTTTAATATTTTTTTTCAAGAGTTGAATTTTCTGGGGTGTTTTAGAGCTTCGAAGTTTCGATCGGATTATCAAATTTCGTCTTTGTGTTTTTCCGGATAATTTTTAGAATATGTTAAAAAGTTCGACCGGATATAAATACCCAACTTTTCCCCTGCCGGAAAATTTCCAAGTGTTGGATTTTTCCGTGGTTTAAAGACGTTCTAAGTAGTGCAAGTAACTCGATGGACCCTCTAGAAGACAACAAACCTTAACTCGATTATGTGACCGTCTTGAACTGCCCTTTGAACCTTAGGGTTTGGGGCAGTACGGCGTGCCACATGTGAGGCGTTGGCTTGACCCTTCTACGGCTGGACCGTTGGTACTGAGGCACGAACTGAATGTTTTTAGACTTGTTTCATGTGTTGATCTGTATCGGGAAAACTTGGGTGTTCGATTGTTCGATCGGAAAGTTTAACATTTTCTATTTATCCGGAATATGATACAATACTTGGAATCCACAAGTAGTTATGAGATAACTGAATGAATGTTATAAATCTAGCGGTTTAGTCTCACTTGATCGGTTGCCACGGAATTTTGATGTGATCAAAAGTCCGTCGCAATCACGTAGCGTACGCGGATACTCGCCGGGTAAACTTAATAGACAGCCTCACTCCATAGCCCCGACCAAGTGACTGTAGGAGAACCCCGTCGCCGAAAGCATCCGTTTGGATGCTCCCGGTAGCGGTGTTCCGCCTTGGTGCACTTCGTCGATGGTATCGGGGGTGCTGCCGCCTACTAAAGTTTGCGACGAGCATTCGATCAGGATGTCGGGAATCTTGTTGAATTGCCCGACTTGATATTGAAAAGTGTTTTCGATAATGAGACTAAAATGCGGGGTTTATAATTGTTAGGCATGTGATGTCTAAGGTATTCATATGATTAGGCATGCGATGTCTATGTAGGTTGCGGATTCCAACTGTTGTAGTTTTACACTTTCTTTTTTGTGACCGTAAGTGTAATATGTGATATCGCCGTTTTCGTTGCTATATGTCAACGACAATTGGGATGCGCATATTTACTTACGTTGATGACATGTGATGTTATGTGCTGCTGGATATGTTATATTGGATCGTCGTGTTTGAATAGCCGGGTTTTTTTTATGTGAGATGAGTGTTTTTCATTTTCATTCATGTAAAAAATTGTATGTAATATTCTTTTATTGGGGCACTTCCAGGTTGCGGAAGTTGTTACCCTTTGTATATTATTTACTTTTCCGCACTAGGGTAGACCCAAGGAGGGGAGCATAAGTAACCGGGTTCTAGGGTCCAGTGGGAGACCATCTCTAGGAGTCGAATCCGGGTCTCCTAACTCTAGAATTGGTAGGGTTGCTTGCCGCTCTCGTAGGGGTCTAGGGGTGTGGGTTTGGCTATTCATCGCGACGGTGGAATCCGTGTTTTATACTGGCTCGTATTGAAAACACGGACGTCCTAGTATATATGATATATTATATAGACGTTACTTATGTTTTACACCCGCGCTAGCCCTGCCCCGCTCTGCCGTTAGTTACCTAACCTAATGGTGCACGAGGGGACATCGAGGCGAATGCGGATGGCATAAGTGTACGTCGTATTTATCTGTGATGTTTAGGTACTTAAATGATGGGACTTCATTAATGTGATTAATGAAATAAAAGAAACCTAAAGATGTTGTAGAATCGAATTTCAAAAATAAAACAGGTAGCTACAGTTCTTGCTTTGCACAGCGGTATATGTGATATATCCTGCACCTTATTCGATGAGGAAAGGACCGAGATCCCTTCACAGGGAGTGACTCCTTTAGCAATAACTGGCCGATGCTACAACCCTCGGTTTGTCTTTTGATTTCTTTTAAGAGTTTCTGCTTTGCACAGTGATATATATGATATATCCCGCACCTTATTCGATGAGGAAAGGACCGACGATCCCTTCACCGGGAGTGACTCCTTTAGCAAAACTAGAAAAGCCTCAAAAGCACTACATTTTTAAAATCATTTGATTCTACAACGATATAAAGTTCATTACGCAAAAGGTTTTCTTAAAAACCTGTCGTAGCCCTCCGTCATTTCAGATAGGTAATAGTTAGTATTCGTGCTGCGTTTGTTGACTCAGTCAAGGCGTAGTGTGCGGTAGCTGATTATTACTTATCTGCAAAGCATATGATGCGATTGGATTAGGGTAGTCGTGCGGCCTTGTTGACTCAGTCAAGGGTCGTGCGGGTGGGTTTAATTCAATCGAGAAATGACGGGTTGAACTTTACTTGCGGTCTATGGTTTGTTGACTCAGTCAAGGTCATAGATCGCATGGGGCAAAATATTATCGGAAATTTCAAGTGTTGAAATTTGCAATAAGATTGCATACCTTCTATGAGATAGTTGGATCCCGATACCCGCTGCGAGTAAGAGTTACTCCTGGGAGAGTTTTATACATTACAATTAGCCGATCAAGTAGGTGTCTAGAAAGGTGTTAACGAGGTTACGCCTCTGGGAAAACGAGGTTTACATTAATTAGGTTCGTGCGAAAGCACGGGGGACCTCCCTCAAAGTACCGACACTGGCCTGGCTGAAAGATTGGCGAACTTGTAGTGTGTAATTAATCCCGGCTAGTCTTTCCTTTTAGGGTTTGAAGGAAGATTTGATAAAAACAGTGGGAGCCATCCTGATTAGATAAAATAAAAACCAATCTATTCTTGCAAGAGCGCACGCTGAGTGTTTTCTTCTCTCTCTCTCCTGGTAGCGACCATATCACGCCTTAATCAAGATAATAATACGGAACATTGACCGAACCCGCTTGTTATACTGAGCTGGGGAACGTTGGTCCCGCTCCAACTTATAATTGTTATAAGACAGAGCAGGAAATTGGGGAATACCAGATTTCCCGTGCCGCCCAAACGAGGAGAGTGCATGATGATGCATCATCTTCGGGTGTGTTCATTGCAGAGAACTGTTTCTCAGTAACCTTTACGTCCTGGGTATGTGATACCAGATCAGGATCCCAGATATGTAATCTGTTACATAGGGCTACAGAAAGGTAGAGGACTGAGAACGGGTGATAAGTTTCATGAGGCAGAAAACGGGGCAAGAGTTGCAGCCAAGTCTGTTGGTCACTGTCACCCTGTATTACCAATACATTGATTCTGAACGAATGTTATTAGATACCGAACCTGATATACAAAATCATATCAGTCTCTTTATCAGTAAAGAAATGATAAAATTTTGTATTGTTGGATAATGTTTTGAACATTTCCTATATCAAAAGTTGATCGGTTCAGGCACGTTATCTAAAAGCATTGATGTTCTAAATCAAACTACAGTTCTTAGTATACGGATCACACATAAGAGGAAGAGTTCAGAAATGAACGAATTCTTCTTGAGGCATTGTAGACTAGGTCAGATCAATGTGACCCGACTAGCTAGAGTTACATATAGATGCATATTTAAATCAGTTTGAATTTACATCTTGTGAAACTCGCCAGTCATGTCACAGAGATAAGATGACCATAGCTCCGTTTACTGGAAACAGAGAAAGAGTTAGTGAACTCTTGGGATGATACATGTTGATGTATGTAGGTCCCCTGTCTACACTTGCCAAGCACGGTTCTTTATACTTCATTAAATTCTCTGATGATCTCTCAAGATTCGGACATATGTTCCTGTTGAAACACAAGTCCGAACCTTTTGAGATATTCACAGAATATGATTTAGAAGTAGAGAACAAAAATACGGGTAAAAGTATTATGTCCTTTGATGAGATCAAGGAGGAGAATACTTGTGCATAGAATTTCTGGATTATTCTAAAGGAGAATGAGATTCTCTCTCAGCATTACTCCTCCGTATACACCATAGCACGATGGTATATCGGGGTGGAGCAATCACACCCTATATGATAAGGTGTGCTCTATGATGAGTACTACTGAGTTACCTATTTCCTTTTTGGGAGTTATGCACTTGAGAAGATGCATACCTATTGGATAGGGTTCCAATCAAATCAGTTGCCTACCACTTCATATGTGATATGGAAACGGAAGAGCCCATATCTTAAGTTGGTTAAGATTTGGGGTTGTCCGGGCTATGTTTAAAAGCATAATCCGGACAGGCTCGAGGCAAGGTCTGTTATGTACAACTGGAAAGGTTCCAGCTATGCAAACTACA
Organism: Agapanthus africanus; assembly: GCA_030015575.1. Classification (NCBI taxonomy): domain Eukaryota; kingdom Viridiplantae; phylum Streptophyta; class Magnoliopsida; order Asparagales; family Amaryllidaceae; genus Agapanthus; species Agapanthus africanus. Next base: position 209,754,164 of record CM057350.1, read on the forward strand.
GCAGATGATTTGGTACAACCAAAGGATTCAGTAGAAACCAACGAACCTCAGCCTCTCCGCCGATCTAGTAGGGTTCCTCTCCCACCTGAGAGATACTTCGGTTTACTCTATGACAGTGGGAGCGAGGATTGCATCATGAGATGATGACCCAACTAGTTTCGAGCTGGCCATCAGGAGTAAGACTCTGTAAGAATGGCTGGATGCTTAGCGATCTGAGATGGAATCCATGTACACCAACAAAGTATGGACTTTGGTTGCTATATCTGAAGGGTTAAATCCCCATCAGGAGCAAGTATATCTTGAGAAGATTACTTGGTGTAGATGGAAAAGTTGAGACTTTCAAAGCTAGACTTGTTAAAAGTTTGCATCATTGACCAGGTGTGGATAATGATGAAACCTTTTCAAGTAGCTATGCTTAAGTCCATCCAGATCCTACTTGTCACGGCTACATACCATGACTACGATATCTGGTGGTTGGGTGTCATGACTGCTTTTCTAAATGATGTTTTAGAAGAGTGCGTCTATAAGTACACAGCCAGAGAGCTTCGTAGACAGTGGGAGCAGCGGAAACGTGTGCAAGATGTTTTATGAAATAAAGCAGGCATCGCGGAGTTGGAAAATCTGTTTTGATGGATTAGTCAAAGAGTTTAACATCATCAAAATGGTAGATGAACCTTGTATAAACAAAAAGGTAGTAGGGAGTATGGTGCTGATCCTCGTAGAGCACGTGGATGACATACTCTTGATAAGAAAGGAGTTTCTTATGCTACGCTCGATCAATCTCCGTTTATCACAAAGATTCTCCATATAGGATCAAAGTGATATCTACTAAATCCTGGATTTTGGATCTATGAGATAGATTTAAGTGGATGTTAGGATACTCACTAGTTGTAGTGAGATGGTATCAGTTGATCCTGGGGAGAATCACTGGAAGTGTTCCAGGGTGATAAAGACGACTGAGTGTCAGTCACAGGCATTGTCTTTACCCTCAGTAAAGGGACGGTATGTTGGAAGAGTTCCAAGCTAGATACCGTGACATACTAGAAGATAAAGGAAGGATACATCGCTACTTAAGATGCTACCAAAGAGGCTGTTTGGGTGTATATTGGTTCATGAGATGAACTATGTTCCTCCCATTGTGTGACAATGGAGTTGTGGATTATGCCAAGGAACGCAGGTCCCATCAGTGATCCAGACATATTCTAAGGCAGTATCACCTGATCATGGAGATGGTTGATCTCCAGGGGATCCAGGTTAGGAGAGAAGACTCAGAGGACAACACAGCGGATCCACTCACGAAGGCCTATTCCCAGAGAGAGATTTTTATGGGATGATTGAGTATGAGATACTACAACCACTGCTACAGATGGCCCTAGTGCAAGTGGGAGATTGTTAGTTATATGTATGCCCTAGAGGCCATTACTGTACATTGGATGTATATTGTAGTGGATGCTGGGACGTATATAGGGAGGACTTTCTTGCTCGACATGATAGTATGCTATCTGGTTGCTCTTTACCTTAACGTGTATACTGATTGTCTCTCTGTTACATGTTGGTAAAGCCCTTAGGATGTGTACTTGACTACCTGGACTATGATGCAGATCATACCAGTGGGGACATGGTACTCCATAAGTACATCCTTCAAAGTCCCTAGTCGTGGGTGTATCGAGACGGGGCATCGATATACCAGAGTAGACTAGCGTATACCTTCTCGACCCATACAGATGGGCGATGGATGATCCTATATCCATTGGTGTTTGACATCAGAGATGATATACGGGTACTCAGTGGAGACTGGGTACACTGGACGGACTCGCCGAGAACTCCCAGATGGTAATATACCTTACGTCAGATGGCAGTTCTTTGGTGACACTGGTACAGAGTAGTCTGTTGACCCGAGATCGTCATAGAGTCTTGTGTGGTTCCTACTGTGCTTTGATTTCCATCTTACCATGTCTAAGAGGGCGTGCAAAACGGTGGTTTTTGGGTACAGTCCCGAGTCACATGGAGGCAATGAGCGATAGGAAGGGATTCGTCTCTCCCGGTATAGGGGGTTGATGTTGCGCTGTGTTCGATTGGCTATAACAGGAAATCCCTGGCCAGGGTTGCTGAGATTTACTGGTAAGTGTTACCAGTAGTTTCTCGAATTTTTATAGACCTCATATCGACACGACTTATCGAGCTATTGTGGTCTGACGTTTACCACCCCTAGGCGAGATATGCGACATATCAGACGATCAGACCGGACTGTACGGTAAGTGTTACTGGTTGGATTCACAGGAGTGTGAGCGGGCTTGCTCGTCGATCTTCTGATCGCTCAATATCCGGGTGGTCGTTACGTTTAGCAGACCGCTTGCGGCTTGTGGATGTTTGATATGATCATCATCTGCTGCCGGCGTATTGACGAGTCTTTAGAGTCCTACACAGAGGTTTCCTGGCTCAAGCGAAACGAAATAGGAGCGCATATGAGATATGTGCGGGACCGAGAATAATACCAGTATGTGATACTGTATTCGATTCTCGCGATGTGACATTGTTCGGTTATATGCGATATAGCCGGGTTATCGGATCAAGTGTTGATTCGATAAGTTGTTACTATTGATACCAGTCGGTTATGTGCGACATGACCGGATCATTGAATCAAGTGTTGATTTAATGATTTAATGTATAATTATATATTTGATATATTACTTTGCATTAACTAGTATCGGTTCACTTTGAATGGATTTTCTCACTCGGATGTGCGCATTGTATATGCGATATGATTTTGTGCACATGTTTGTATCATGTTTGATGATGCATGCTTTATTGGTTAAGTGTAAAGATTAAACCATGGTTGTGAATGGTTAGGGTTTTGTTTTCTTTTTCATTTATTTATTTATTATTTAGTTATTCATTTGGAAAAAGAAAAAGGGTGAGAAAAATGGTGGCATTCTTTTAATATTTCATGAAGCTTCATGAACACTTTGACTATGTCACCATTTTGTCTCATGCTTAACCCTAACCACTCCACTAATCCTTGTTCACTCTCTACACTTTACCATGGTTACCTTTATGATAAGAAGGATTATTCTTTTCTTTTCCAATTAATCTTATCATAATATTCTTCTTCTTCTTCCATTCTTCAAGTGAAGAAAGCTATGCTCCATCAATGGTGATTGATGGAAATGAGTGAGAAATCCAATTCTAAAGTGAACCCACTTCCTATTTCTTCATCCTCTACCTCTTGCCAAGTAATATAGGGTGTTTCCTTCACAAGTTTTCATGGCTTGGTGAAGGTGGAGCTTGATCTAGCGATGCCTCGACGTAGATCATCTTCGGCATGGACATCGACGACCTAGCTCGCCTATTTTCCGATGAAGCCGACGCTAGAGCCCGGGAATTCACTAGGACAGCGAGGGGACTTCGTTGCGGAGCTATGGAGGTGGAGCACCGGATCTATAAAGGTTGTATTTCCGTTTAAATTTTAGTTAAGTTGTTAACTAGTTTGCTTTTTCGCCTAGACATCTAGCCAACGATCCGTAGTCTAGGGTTTCTCGGCACTGTAAAATTTTAAATTGGCATGGTTGATGCCTTATGAGACCTCATTTGGATGCCTAGGAACCCTACACTTCCTACTCTGTGTATGTCATCAAATACCAGGACATCACACCCTACTACCTTCTTAACAGATCCATCCCCTATTCTGATGAAGTCAAACCTATGACTGTCACATCAGAAATAGATGATCTATCTCCGCTATATCTGCTTTAGTCCATAAATAGACATAAGCCACCTGTCCACCAATGCTTCCGCTGCTCCCACTGACTACGACAACCCTCTGGCAGAGTCATATACACGTATATTTCTAAAACTAGTTTAGAAAGACGCTATACTCATCCTCCTGCCGGGTCTCACAGTCTGGAACAATAGCAATGGTAAGTCAGGGTAAACAAGAACCTCCCTGCCACCGTCCTTGAGGCTACCGGAGTACCTCTCGGGTGCCTGAGGTTACCCACCGTATCTGCGGAGTGGCCAATGGAATGTCATACCAGATTGAATCTCTAGGTTCCTATCAAATCTTCAGTAATCGTTTGTGGTTCTGGAATCACTTCCAGTTCTACCATACTCCCACTACTGTTTTCTTGAAAAAATCCATTTTTATTTAAAACTGTGGCGAGTTAAGAACAATATCACTATTGATCTTTCTTATGGTAGAAACTCAACCCTCGTCATAGCCTGGGTCAACCCACAAACAGCCATTACAGAAAAGTGCCTTGAGTTATCCAGAGTCTGGTTTTAAGCATAATCCGGACAACTCCCCGTACCTTAACATCGTTAAGATACGAACTGTTCTATATCCAATATAGGACCAGAGGCACTGATTTAATTGAACCAGATTCAAATCATGCAGCTGTCTCCAGTGCATGTCAACTAAATGGAAAAAGGCCGATCAGCGTTACTCAACTTAGGAATGCCTCCATCTATGAGTAACCTGAAAGAGAAGCGAGTTCTCTTAATCATTACTATCAACCGAATACCCTACACAAGTATCTACATCTTCGATCACCTTGAAGAATCCCGATACTTGCAATATCTGGTTCTCTACTATACTCTTATACCTATAACTTCTCAAAATTCGGACCCTGTGTTTCTACGAAACACCTGTCTAAAAACTAGAGAAGTCATAAGTAAACCGAATATAGTACGAGGACCAACCCCTCTGTCCTGATAGACCTTGGACAACATACAATACTCTGTATAAGTCCCTTGAGTCTGACAACTCATTCACTGTGTGTCGTAGGTTGAAAACTGTACTTATGGTTTAAGAAGAATTACACCGCTGTTTAATGCTCCTTACCTAACCATCCACTGATATAGGTAAATGTCATCGACATAATTTCAAAAAGTATATCTCACTCTATGAAAATAGACGTACAGATATATCAATTTGAAATTGGTGCATAACAGCGGATATCCAAAACCAAAAATCTGCCGTCTGGCAAACAACCCCGGTGACTTCCTCAAATATCACCGATTACAATGAATCCCGATATAATGGGGACAATCACCTAATTCCCAATAGCTTACTCCCACTCATCATCTGTAAAACCATACAGATGTGAGAATCATAACCGGTAAATACATACCCTGGAGCAAGTGTCTAATTGGGAAATCAGTTTTCTTTTAACAGTACACGTTGAAGCTGAAACATTGAAATGTTTCGATGGGGTATCCCGGTATTCCTAGTAATGCCTCTTTTAGATTCACGACTGTAACCGTATAATTCTTTGCCACCTCTCCAAATCCTTTTTTTTATGTCTTTAGTCATTACCTTCTGCACACCCCTTTAGGCCAAATGGTTTTCTTCCTTCCCTACCGTTCGGCACCAGCTTATGGTTTGGAAGAAGACTATCCAATAAGCGTAATAAGCGTAATGGGTGTACTGTCCTAACCCTAGGAGCACTCGCAATGCGAGAGAAGGTGAAGATAAAAGACACCTGAATAAATCTTATTCCTATTTCTTCTGAACCAGAATCCATCCCCGAACTGGAACAAGTTCCTTTCGAGTTCGTATATAACCATACGATGGATTATCCAATAAACTGTGGATCTTCGTAGTGATACGGAGTGTCCTGGAGAAATACAAAGGTGATTTGGGAGTGGCAATGAAATACCTGGTTTGGTCATGAAAATCAGTTGCAATTTACTTTGCCCTCTTACTAATCCCTTACTTTGTCTTAACTTAATACCTTCTGCACACCATTGTTATGCTAATTGGTTTTCTTCATTCCCCACCGTTCGGCACCAGCCTAAGGTTTGGAAGAAGACTATCCAATAAGCGTAATAGGTGTACTATCTCCTAAACCAAGGAGTACTCGCAACCCGAGAGAAGGTAAAAGGAAAAGACAACTGAATAGTCCTATCCGTTTTCTCCAGAACCGAAAACCATCCTCGAATAAATTCCTTCGAGTTCGTATATAACCATATGATGGTTTTGTCCAATGGAAGTGGACATTTGTAGTAATACGGGGTGTCCTGGAGAAAAGGGTAAAAGTAGGAGTGGCAATTAGGTCTGCAACTCTGAAAATCCAAACGCCAGTGTTAAGAAGGTTCGGTCAACTTGGTCACTGAGTCATAGTCTTAGTGTCGGGTCAATGGGTCGCTGCCAAAGAGAGAGAGAAAAGAAACACTCAGCCTGCACTCTACCCTAGATCAGAATGGTTACCAATTTATCTAATCTGGAAACCTCCCACTGTAACGTTAAATTCTTCCCCAAACCTGAAAGAAGAATTAGCCGGGATAACCCGAGGAGTAAACCAACTCATCAGTGGGCATCGGGATCCAACTATCATCATATGATAACGTGACAGAATCCGCTCACGCTATCACACTCCAGAAGGTATGCGCATATCTGGCAAGTTTCAGTTCTTTTGAAACTCCCGATGTGATTTTTACCCCTAGGACCCAAGTGACCTTGACGAATAATCAACAAATCAAAAGTTCCTAGTCAAGTTCAACCCGTCATTATCTTGATTGCGTTAAACCCACCCGCACGACCCTTGACGAATAATCAACAAAGTCGTACGACTGTCCTAACCAATTCACATATCCATGCGACAGAAAGCATTACAGAGCTACCGCACACTACGCCTCGGCGAATAGCAACGACAAACGTAGCGCGAATACTATGCAATACTAATCCGAAATGACGGAGGGCTACGAATGGTTTTTGGCGAAAAACCTTTTACCGTAATGAACTTGATATCGTTGAAGGAACTGGATAACTTTTTATAAAAATATAGTGACGAAAACCTTCGCTAAAGAGGTCACTCCCGGTGAGGGGATCTCGGCTCTTTCCCCGTAGAATGAGGTGCAGGATATTCCAACTGAATACCACGATGCAAAGCAAAAGTAATCGGCTATAGTGAAGTTAATGCCCTGACGCAAACTTTTTGTCCAAGGGGTCACTCCCGGTGAAGGGATCTCGGCCCTTGCCTCGTCGACTGAGGAGCAGGATATTCCAACTGAATACCACGATGCAAAACAAAAGTGAACGTCCTTGCAATAACAGCTTTTTGAAAAGTGTTCCAACAACATCAGATTAGGTTTGTTTTTAACTTGCATTGATCCGAATCAACGCAGTCCCATCAATTGATCACACCATAAAGAACGAAAATATACTGATGTATGTATATGCCATCCGCATTCGCCACTGGGTCCCGTCATTACCCGTTAGGTTAGCTAACTAACGACAGAGCGGGGACTGGACTAGCGCGGATGCAAAACATATACAACATCTACTAATATATACCAATATATTATATTTCGCTCAAGGCGTGATAAAATGCAACATCACAGAAATGTACAGCATCACAGAAAAATACAGATATCTGGATCCCCGGGTTTCACAGAGCCACTACTGAAACCCGACGTTCCCCTGGCGTGTGGATAGCCTGTGCAATGAAATCCTAGACCCCTACAGGCGCGGCAAGTTACCCGCCAAACCCTGAAGCGAGGCAGCCCCCTTCAACACCGTGAATGGACCACCCAGCACTTCACGGAATCCGGTAACTTAGGCACCCCTCCTGGGTCAGCCTGTACCCCCTACGAGTACGGCGAATCGTCCGCCAATCCTAGAGTGAAGCCCCCTCCGTCCCAATGCCATGAGATGCGGGCTTGTTTCCTTCTAGAACCCGGCTATCCGTGTACCCCTCCGCAGGGTAATCCTAGTACAGAAAGTAAAATATACATACAACGGGTACATCGACCGCAACCTGGTCGTGCCCCAAAAGAATAATACAATCAGGCAGTGACGGCAGTCCACATGTCGGACGCTCGCCCTGCAATATCAAATGTACATAATACAACAAAAACTGTACTACCATTGCATCCAGGCTATCCCCCACGACCGATCCGCAACATCACAGCAATACACAGAACATCAACGTGAATGTCACGTTCGCAAATCCGTCTAACCGGGCTATAGCAGTTAGACAGGATTTACCGATCGAGTGATATTCACGGTCGCAGATATAATGTAAATACTGTGAAATAATGTGTTTAAAATATCCGATCGATCAAATTTTAACAAGTGGGCCCCAAGTACTACTGTACCACATCAAGAAAATCTGGGCCCAAAATTAATATTCCAAAACCCATATTTTAAGCCTATAAGCCCACTGAAAAAAATTGGTAAACTGAACCCAACTTCCTGCGGCGGAACCGCGGCCAAAGAGGGGTTATGGCCGCGGTTCCGTGGTCGTACGGAAGGATCAGGGAACCAAAATTTTCCAGTGTTCTTAGGATACTCTGTACATCATTCTGCAACACCCTGAAAAATTTTTCGAGACAAAAATATTTCGACAGAAACTGATGCATGAGAAAAACGCGGTTTTTGGAATTTTGTTCGATTGGAAATGCAAAACACATTAAACAAAGCTAGACTAAGTTAATGGCGAGGCTCTGATACCACTGTATGTGCACGGCGGCGCCCCGGCCGTCAATCCGACGGCCAAATGCGGAAGCGGTGATAAACTTTAATTTTGCAAACTAGCAAACCGGCACCACCGCGCACTAAACCCGGATCGAACCATTAAACTAGTCCTAGCTAACTACAAGATGGGGAAGAGATATACCGAGTGATCCGAGTCCTCCGGTCTTTTCGTCGTCGTCCCGATCTCCCGCGGAAACTCCGGTCGTCGCCTCCTTGCCGGAAGGGCACCACATCGCCTGCATCTTTTACGGGCTCCCGCCTCTATACCGAGGCAACTCGGGCATGAAGCTGGCAAGTCGACATGCCCAAGATTTGCTGTAGAATGTGTAGGGTTGTGTCTCATTTGGGGTTTTTGTTGCCTTTGTAGATGGAGGAATGAGGTTAAGAAAAATGGTGCTTTCATTTTTCATGCAAGGAAATTGAGATGAAGAAAAATGCCACAAACTCAAAAATGAAACTCTCTCTCTCTCCCTCAAAATGTGGCCGGCCCCCTTCATCTCTCAAAATGGTGGAGCAAAAAACAAATACAAGAAGGGAGGTAATGGTAGTAAAAGGTGAAGGGGTGACCACATCCAAACATCATGATAACAAAACTCAAATCAATTTCTAATCCTTTCATATCTTAATAAATGTAAAGGAAAAGACTAAGAAAGCATCTCATGATTATGAACCATCATGAAGCCCCACAAATGTATAAAACCCCTCCTCAATAAGTTATTTGCAAACTTGCAAATAACCTCCTCCAACGGAAAGTCCGGCCGGGAAAGAACAAAGGAAAACCGGCCGGAACGGAATGCAAATTGGCAACCTCAGAAAACTGATCCCGTAATAAATTACAGGAAAACCCCGATACTGTGCATACACACCCGCATCTGTTTTCCGTCCGGATACAAATGTAATGAGACAAAAACTACACTGTACAATACTAGGATCCAGCTTAAGCCAAAGCCGGCTAGTAAAATCCGTCCGATCACGATCCGTGCAATACCGCACGTATCTGATCGAACCCTGCCATATCTCCATACGGCCTCTACAGCGTTTCTCCCGAAAGCTTGAGTAACTGAAAGTGTGGTGGACTCTAAAGACTCGTCAATACTATGGCTGTGGATTTAACCACTAGCACGTCAGAGGTATTAGCCATACGTGATGGGCCACCAGCTATTGACCAAAAGGGTCGTCGATGAGCGAACTCATCCTGACACCCTACTGAGCCTGTCAGTGACAATATCCGTACAGTCCGGTCCGTTCGTCTATGAGCATCGCATGGCGGGCCTAGGGGGTTGGTAAAAGTCAGACCCCCAAAAGCGGTACAAGTCGTGTCGGAGTGTAGCCCAGAACACCCTGAGATACTGCTGGAATACCTACCAGTAAATCTCCTGCCTTGGCCAAGGACTTCGTGTAATGGCTCTCCTAGACACAGCGCGAACTCACCCCCAATACCGGGAGAGACGAACCCCTGAAGATCCGCTCACTGCCTCCATGTGGCTCGGGACTGTACCCAACTAAAACCTGTTTGCACGTCTCCTTTGAGCGTGGTAGGGTAGTAATCAAAGTACAGTGGGAACTCACACGAGACAAATGACGATCCTCAGGTCGATGAACTAACCTGTACACATGTCACCAGGGAACTGCTATCTGACGTCAGGTATAAGACCAACTAGCATGTTCCCGGCGAGTCCTGTCCGGTGTACTCATAACCCAATGAGCACCTGTATACATCTTAGGTGAACCAACTGACACCAGTGGCTTATGAGACCGGCCACCGCCCCTCGTCGGGGTCTTGACTGTATACACTAGTCTACTCTGGAGAATCGATGCCCTGTCTCGAAACTCCCACGACTAGGGACTATTTAAGGATGTGCTTATAGACTGCCAGCTCCCACTTATATGATCGCCCTCATACTGCTGGCGGTCAAGTAAGAATCCTAGAGGCTCTATCAACGTGTAATAGTGACCTGTCAGGTCACCTAAAGCAGTATGAAAGGTAAACCAGATAGCATACTATCATCTCGAGTAAGACTGTCTTACCGGGATTGGTCCTCCCTCAATCATTGCAATCACGTGCCTGTGATCCAATAATTGACTCTGAGGGCACTATCTCCAACAAATGGAAGCTTGGGATATTCACAGTTGTATATACAGTCTTGCTAAAAATGGTAGTATGCTACTTGGTTTGTGTCTACTTTAATATGTGCATATGTTTCTTGTAACGTATCACTTATACATATTAGTAGAGCCCATAGGATCTTTGCTTGATTACCAGCGTTGTGATGGAAGTCACACTAGTGGGGGCTGGGTAGTCTTTAAGCAACATCCTATACTTGTCCCTAGTCATAGGATTATCGAGACTGGGCATCGAGACTCCAGAGTAGACTAGTGTGTACGCTTCTCATCCCAGTTGGGGAGAGGGTCTGTCCCACAGCCATCAGTACGTCGTACTGGAGATAGTATACAAGTGCTTGTTAGGTTACGGGTACACCGGACAAGACTCGCAAGGGGACTCTTGGTTGGTATTATACCAATCGTCAGTTAACGGTTCCCAGGTGACATGACTACAGCATAGTCCGCAGACTTGACACTGCTACTTCGCCTCGAATGTGTCCCACTGTTCTTAGATTGCTACCCTACCACGGCTCAAAGGAGTCGTGCAAACAGGTAGCAGTTGGATGCAGTCCCGAGCACTTGGAGGCAGTGGCGGTTAGAAAGGATTCGTCTCTCCCGGTATTGGGAGTTGATATCGCGCTGTGTCAGAGAGCTATTACGCAAAGTCCCTGGCCAGGGCAAGCGAGATTTACTGGTAGGTTCCAGTAGTTTCTCAGGGTGTAATGGGCTACGCTCCGACATGACTTATACCGCTATTAGGGAAATGACGCTTGCCGCCCCCTAGGCTAGATATGCGATAGTCTTAGACGAACAGACCGGACTGTACGGAGATTATCACATCAGGCTCAGTAGGAGTTCGGATGGGTTTCCTCATCGGCCTTCTTATCGACATCTACCTGGGGACCGTTATGTACAGCTAGTGCCGCTTGCGGTCTGTGGTTAAACCCACTGCCAGCGTAGTGTCGAGTCTTTAGAGTCCCACACCGAGGGTTTCCCTGCTCCAGGCGAAACGATATAGAGGTCGTATGGTTTTACGACAAGGGTTCGGACGCATACGTGTGTTTATGCACGTACGACGTTCGGACAGTTTTTACTAGTCGGCTTTGGTTTAAGCCAGATTCTAGTATCAGGTTATTGGATTTATACAGTCTAAAGTTTTTCCGTGTTTTCACGGATTGGAGGGGCGTTCTCGTAATTTTCCGGGAAGCTTCTAGAAGCATGGTAACTTAGGGGTTAAGGTGGCATATGCATTAATTGGATTAATGAGTCATGTAGTGATTCATACATTGAGTTAATGATTCATTTAATGTTTTATATGACTCATGTGATGAATCACTTAGTGTATTAATGAAACATGGTGATAATTCATTGTTTGTTATTTACTTAATATTATCATATGTTTCATATATACAAAAATGACTTCATTCATCCAAAAGGATTCTTATCATCACCTTCTCTCTCCTCAAGCTCTCTCATTCTTGAAACCCTAACCCTAACCTCTCATGTGTTGAGATCAAGGGTTAGCTAGACTAATACATCCATAACCTCACTCTATATCCCCTAGGTAGCTTATATTAGCACTTTGAGCAACCTAGTTATCTCAAGTTAGAGATCAAGCTTGGCGTAAGAGCTTTCGGGTGGATCGTCTTTGACTCGAGGAGGCCGTTGAGGTGCCGATGTTCCAAGGAGCCTACGAGGAGTGGAGGACAACGATGAAGACCCGAAGAACAAGTAATGTAAGGTATAACTTCGAATCCGAGTAGTTAAACCTCTCGTAGTTTGCTAGTAACGGTTTAGACACGATTCATGCGCTCAAGTCCGTGTTACGAAGCTTTGATGATCGTTTTTCATATATTCCGCCTCCCCGCAAGTTCGCGGGGTGCATGACATGGACTTACAGTGATATCAGAGCCAACTAAACCATTACTAGCTTGTTAGCAACTAATTAGAAGTTCGATCGACGGAAAACACGAAAACGAAACCCCGGAACCCTAACAGTTTCTGTAAATTTTAAACGTGTCGAAAAAATTATTTGATATGCCTTAAAATTCACAGCAGGGAAATATAAGAATTCTGGGAAAATACAAGATTGCAACTCGGTTAGATGGCCGCGGATCCGCCGCCGAGTCAACTCCGAGTTGACTCGGATTTGCTCAGTAATTCATTTTTTTTGGTGTTTTGGTTTCCTGTATATTCGGTTTCTGCCCAGGTTACTTCAGTGCCGGTTTGCCTTTGGGGTAGACATGGAAAAAGGTTGTTGATCGATGTTCTAAGTTATTTGCTAATTGGGTTTTTATCTGTAATGTTTAATGTGTTCGTAAACCTCCCCTAACTGCTAGTATTTCGGTTGGCAGGGGGTTGCACATTTCTGTAATGTTTACTGTTTGTGTATATGGACTGGAGTGTTGTGATGATTAGCCGGGGTTTTGAGATGGGTTTAATATTCATTCATTCGATGTAAATATAATATGATGTAATATTCTTTTGCGGGGCGCATCCAGGTTGCGGTTGTAGCCACCGTTGTATTATTTCTTTTTACTGTTTTTGCTCCTAGGATAGACCCAAGGCGGGGTACACAAACTACCGGGTACTTTGAAGTGTTTAGTGGCCTATTCACTTTGTTGAGGGAGACCACTTTACTTCGGGTACTTGGCGGGTAGTTTGCCGTACCCGTAGGGGTCTAAGGTGCGGTAATGGCTATTCATCACAATTGTGTAATCCGTCTTTTATTGCAGGCTCAAAGCAAACGCGGATTGCTAATATATCCAATAAAGTTCATCTGTGATCTGGAATTCCTATTATTGCGTCTGACAAATGTACAATATCTATATATGATAGCTGTTAGACGTCACTTATGTTTTACACCCGCGCTAGCCCAGCCCCCGCTCTGTCGTTAGTTAAGTAACCTAACGGGTGATGACGGGACCCCGTGGCGAATGCGGATGGCATAAGAGGACGTAGTATTTTCGTTGTTTTCTGCAATGATAGGATAAATGATGGGACGCATTATTATAATGCAAAGAAAATAAACCAAAGTTAAGTCGTTAGAACAAATTTAAAAGAAACCACTCGGTTATTTTAAAAGATCAGAATTTTTAATTGCGGAGCTTTAACCACTCCTTTTGAAAAGTATCAGGTTCCTTCGATTATATCAAGTTCACTACGTTCACGGTTTTGCCAAAACCAGTCGTAGCCCTCCGTCATTTCATATGGATAGTCAATAGTATTCAAGCCGTGTTTGTTTGGCCAAAGTCAAGGCACAATGTTTGGTAGCTGTTGGATATTCATATGTAGCATAGATAGATGCGTTGGTTTGGGACAGTCGTACTGCCTTGTTTGGCCAAAGTCAAGGGTATGTACGGATGGGTTCAAATTAACCTGGAAAATGACGGGTAGAACTTAACATGTGACTTATGATTTGTTTGGCCAAAGTCAAGGTCATAAGAGCATGGGGCAAAAATCCACATCGGGAATTTCCAAAGAAACTGAAATTTGCTAGTATTGTATACCATTTTGGAGTTTGATGAATGTTGGTAGGATTCCTTCAACATTATCATACGATGATATTTTGGATCCCGATCTTACTGTGAGTATATACTACTTATCAGGAGATTCGTCACTTAACGATTCATGCTATAAACCAAGTAGGTGCCTAGAAAGGTGTCAGCGGGGTTACGCCCCCCCAGAGAAAAGAGGTTCTTTAATTAAGGAACTTCGCGAAAGCGTTGGAAAACCTCCCTCGAAGTATCGACACTGACCTGGCTAAACGGTTAAGCAAGTATTGTACGGTGAGAATAGTCCTGGCTAATTCTTCTTTTATGGTTTGAGGAAGGATTCGAGAAACAGTGGGAGCCATCCTGTTTAGATAAATTAAAACCACTCTAAAGTTGCAAGAGCATCATGCTAAAAGTGTTTTCTTCTCTCTCTCTTAATTGCAGCGACCTTGTGACCATGACTAGGTTACATTTAGATAACAAATTGACTGAATCTGACTTATATGACTGGCAAAGGTCTGTCCAGATGTCCATTGCCTATGACAAGCTGGACCACCCTATTACTACTCAAGATCCCGCCGTTCCAGGTCCAGTTTCCACCGTCACGGATATGGATATCCGCCAGACAAGGGAAAAAGATATAGCGAAAGCCAAGTGCCTCGTATTAGCTTCAGTTGATGGTGTATACCAGAAGCAGCACGAGAAGATGGACTCAGTTTCCATCTTTCTCCATAACAAAGATTTATATGGAGAGCAATCTCATATCGCAAGATATGAGACCTCGACCGAATTAATTCAAGCGAGGTTGGCCGTCGGGTCATCTGTAGGGGACAACGTTCTTACAATGACTAGCTATATTGATGATCTAAAGGACCTGCAGACCACGTTGGGAAACATGTCAGATACTGACTTGATTCTACAATCTCTGCCTCCTACCCTGAAGGAAACCAGGGAAGTAGAAGGAAAGAGAAGGGCAAAAGTTTCGGGACTGGATATAGTAAAAGAGGGATGTTCCTATTATTATGGGATTGGGAATTGGCAGAATGATTGCAGGGCTTTAGAAGCCAGTAGCCAGAATACGAAGCATGTTGTGGCTTCAGCCTATAGTGTAATTGTAATTAAGAACTGTATGTCAAATTACTCTATTTCCTGGGTACTAGATACCGGAGCAGGATCTCATATCTGTAATTCATTATATGCTTTGAGAAACCGTAGAGTTATAAAGGTAGGTGATTGGTCTCTCGAAGTTGCAAACGGAATGACAGTGAACACTGAATCCGTGGGAGAATATCGCCTAGGTTTGACAAGTGGGCATATATTGATTTTACGTAACTGTTTATATATACCTAGTATGACTTGTAATATCATATCAGTATCCTCACTTTCTAGAGAGGGATATGATTTTACATTCGTAAGCGATGTAGTTAACATCCACCTAAATCAAGTTCTGATTGGGTCAGGTACATTAGATAACGGTATATACGTATTAAGTCAAGCTCAGGTTTTCAATATCCAGAACACAATGAAAAGAAAGTCTCCAGAAATAAATCAGGCTTTCTTATGGCATTGTAGACAAGGTCACATCAATGAAACACGATTAACTAAGTTACATAGAGAAGGATATTTGAATCCATTCGAATATCAATCTTATGCTACTTATGAATCTTGTCTCATAGGAAAGATGACAAAGACTCCGTTTACTGGACATGGAGTAAGAGCAAGGGAGCTCTTGGGACTCATACACAGTGATGTGTGCGGTCCAATGTCTACACATGCGCGAGGTGGTTATTCCTACTTCATTACTTTTACAGATGATTTCTCTAGGTATGGATATGTCTTCTTAATGAAACATAAATCCGAGGCCTTTGAGAAATTCCAAGAATACAAGAATGAAGTGGAAAACCAAACAGGCAAAAGTATCAAGACACTGAGATCTGATCGAGGTGGTGAATACTTAAGTGCCGAGTTTCTAGGTTACTTAAAAGAGAATGGAATTCTCTCTCAGCTTACTCCTCCATACACACCACAACACAACGGTGTATCGGAAAGAAGGAATCGAACCCTATTGGATATGGTTCGTTCCATGATAAGTAAAGCTGAGTTACCACGATCATTCTGGGGATATGCACTAGAATCAGCTGCATACCTTTTGAACCGAGTTCTAACTAAGACTGTGCCCACTTCACCATATCAGATGTGGTGTGGAAAGAAACCCTATCTTAAGCATATTAAGATATGGGGATGTCCAGCTTTTGTAAAGAAGCAGCATGCGGACAAGCTCAAGGCACGATCAGTACAGTGTAAGTTTATGGGTTATCCAAAGAACTCCAAAGGATATTATTTCTATTACGCAGAAGAACAAAAGATTTTTGTTTCTCATAATGCTTGCTTCTTGGAAACTGAGTTTTTAGAAAATCAGATAAGTGGGAGCGCAATAGAACTGGAAGAAATTCCAGAACCACAAGCTATTACTGAAAGCTTGGTTGAACCAGAGGTTTCAGAAGAAAGGGACATCCCGACGCCACTCCACAGGAGTAGTAGGCAGTCTCATCCGCCCGAGAGATACTGCGGTTTTCTCATAGACGGAGATAGAGAGGATTGCACTATTGACTATGATGAGCCTACTAGCTTCCAGCAAGCCATTCAGAGCGGTGACTCAGTAAAATGGCTGGATGCAATGCGGACCGAAATGGAGTCCATGTACACTAACAAAGTATGGACTTTGGACATTGCTCCAGATGGGGTAAAACCCGTAGGATGCAAATGGAGCTTCAAAAAGAAGATTAGTGTAGATAGGCAGGTTGAAACCTATAAGGCTAGACTTGTTGCAAAGGGTTTCCGTCAAAGACCTGGCTTGGACTATGACGAAACCTTTTCTCCAGTGGCTATGCTCAAATCCATTCGGGTCCTTCTTGCTATTGCGGCCTTCTACGATTATGAGATCTGGCAGATGGATGTAAAGACGGCCTTTCTAAATGGTAATTTGGAAGAGAGCGTCTATATGGATCAGCCATAGAGATTCATTCAGAGTGGGAGCAGCGGTAAAGTATGCAAGCTGCTTAAGTCCATTTATGGACTAAAGCAAGCATCGCGGAGTTGGAACATCTGTTTTGATGATGTTGTCAAAGAATTTGACTTTATCAAAAATCCAGATGAACCATGCATATACAGTAAGATTGTAGGGAGAGCTGTAGTATTCCTCGTCTTGTATGTGGATGACATTCTCCTAATAGGAAATGATATTCCTATGTTACAGTCAGTCAAAAGATTCTTATCACAGAAATTCTCCATGAAAGACCTGGGTGATGCCACCTACATTCTGGGGATCCGAATCTATCGTGATAGATCAAAAAGGATGTTGGGACTTTCGCAGTCCAGGTACATAGACACCATAGTGAAGAGATTCAGTATGGAAGATTCTAAGCGCGGTAACCTACCGGCTTGTCACGGAATCACCCTCTCCAAAGATATGTCTCCCAAGACTGATTTAGAAAGGGATCGCATGTCAATTATACCCTACGCTTTTGCGGTAGGCTCTATAATGTATGCGATGTTATGTACCAGACCAGATGTAGCATACGCATTGAGCGTTGTAAGCCGGTATCAGGCAAACCCAGGGGAGAATCACTGGATAGCAGTAAAGAACATTTTCAAGTACCTGAGGAGGACTAAAGATATGTTTTTGGTGTATGGTGGAAAAGACCTCCAGATTGAGGCCTTTGCGGACTCCGCCTTCCAGAGTGACAAAGATGACTCCAAGTCCATGTCGGGTTATGTCTTTACCCTCAATGGAGGGGCGGTCTGTTGGAAGAGTTTCAAACAGGAGACCGTTGCTGACTCAACGATGGAAGCGGAGTACATAGCTGCTTGCGATGCCGCAAAAGAAGCTGTCTGGATGAAGAAGTTCCTCACAGAACTTCAGGTGGTTCCTACCAGTGTTGATCCAATACCTCTGTATTGTGACAACAACGGCGCTATAGCTTTAGCGAAGGAACCCAGGTCCCATCAGAAATCCAGACACATCTTAAGGCGGTATCACCTGATCAGGGAGATCGTAGATCGCCGGGAGATCGAGGTGAAAAGAGTAGAGACAGAGAATAACATTGCTGATCCATTAATAAAGGCCATTCCTCAAACGCTGTTCGAGAGGCTATTCGAGATGATAGGTCTACGATATGCCACCTCATGGCCCTAGTGCAAGTGGGAGATTGTTAGTGTATATGCTCTAGGGGCCATTATTGTATCATACTTGTATGTATATTAATGGAAGCTTAGGATATTCACAGTTGTATATACAGTCTTGCTAAAAATGGTAGTATGCTACTTGGTTTGTGTCTACTTTAATATGTGCATATGTTTCTTGTAACGTATCACTTATACATATTAGTAGAGCCCATAGGATCTTTGCTTGATTACCAGCGTTGTGATGGCAGTCACACTAGTGGAGGCTGGGTAGTCTATAAGCAACATCCTATACTTGACCCTAGTCGTAGGATTATCGAGACTTGGCATCGATACTCCAGAGTAGACTAGTGTGTACGCTTCTCATCCCAGTTGGGAAGATGGTCTGTCCCATAGCCATCAGTACGTCGTACTGGAGATAATATACAGGTGCTTGTTAGGTTACGGGTACACCGGACAGGACTCGCAAGGGGACTGTTGGTTGGTATTATACCAATCGTCAGTTAACAGTTCCCAGGTGACATGAGTACAGTATAGTCCGCAGACTTGACACTGCTATTTCGCCTCGAGTGTGTCCCACTATTCTTAGATTGCTACCCTACCACGGCTCAAAGGAGTCATGCAAACAGGTAGCAGTTGGGTGCAGTCCCGAGCACTTGGAGGCAGTGGCGGTTAGAAAGGATTCGTCTCTCCCGGTATTGGGAGTTGATATCGCGCTGTGTCAGAGAGCCATTACGCAAAGTCCCTGGCCAGGGCAAGCGAGATTTACTGGTAGGTTCCAGTAGTTTCTCAGGGTGTAATGGACTACGCTCCGACACGACTTATACCGCTATTAGGGGACTGACGCTTGCTACCCCCTAGGCTAGATATGCGATAGTCTTAGACGAACAGATCGGACTGTACGGAGATTGTCACATCAGGCCCAGTAGGAGTTCGGATGGGTTTCCTCATCGGCCTTCTTATCGACATCTACCTGGGGACCGTTACGTACAGCTAGTGCCGCTTGCGGTCTGTGGTTAAACCCACTGCCAGCGTAGTGTCGAGTCTTTAGAGTCCCACACAGAGGGTTTCCCTGCTCCAGGCGAAACGATATAGAGGTCGTATGGTTTTACGACAAGGGTTCGGACGCATACGTGTGTTTACGCACGTACGACGTTCGGACAGTTTTTACTAGTCGGCTTTGGTTTAAGCCAGATTCTAGTATCAGGTTATTGGATTTATACAGACTAAAGCTTTTCCGAGTTTTCACGGATTGGAGGGGCGTTCTCGTAATTTTCCGGGAAGCTTCTAAAAGCATGGTGACTTGGGGGTTAAGGTGGCATATGCATTAATTGGATTAATGAGTCATGTAGTGATTCATACATTGAGTTAATGATTCATTTAATGTTTTATATGACTCATGTGATGAATCACTTAGTGTATTAATGAAACATGGTGATAATTAATTGTTTCTTATTTACTTAATATTATCATATGTTTCATATATACAAAAATGACTTCATTCATCCAAAAGGATTCTTATCATCTCCTTCTTTCTCCTTAAGCTCTCTCATTCTTGAAACCCTAACCCCAACCTCTCATGTGTTGAGATCAAGGGTTAGCTAGACTAATACATCCATAACCTCACTCTATATCCCCTAGGTAGCTTAGATTAGCACTTTGAGCAACCTAGTTATCTCAAGTTAGAGATCATGCTTGGCGTAGGAGCTCTCGGGTGGATCGTCTTTGACTCGAGGAGGCCGTTGAGGTGCCGATGTTCCAAGGAGCCTACGAGAAGTGGAGGACAGCGATGAAGACCCGAAGGACAAGTAACGTGAGGTATAACTTCGAATTCGAGTAGTTAAACCTCTCGTAGTTTGGTAGTAACGGTTTAGACACGATTCATGCGCTCAAGTCCGTGTTACGAAGCTTTG
Source organism: Agapanthus africanus (assembly GCA_030015575.1). Classification (NCBI taxonomy): domain Eukaryota; kingdom Viridiplantae; phylum Streptophyta; class Magnoliopsida; order Asparagales; family Amaryllidaceae; genus Agapanthus; species Agapanthus africanus. Next base: position 209,774,332 of record CM057350.1, read on the forward strand.
ATGATCGTTTTTCATATATCCCGCCTCCCCGCAAGTTTGTGGGGTGCGTGACATGGACTTACATCGGTATCACTCGTGCTGTGAGTATGCGACATCACAATAATTTGCCTTAAGTGCAAGTGGGAGATTATTGGATGTAGTGCCCTCGAAGTCAATTATTGGATCGCATGCACGTGATTGCAATGATTGAGGAGGACCTATACCAGTAGGACAATCTTACTCGAGATATAGTATGCTATCTGGTCTAACTTTATCATCGTGTACAGTTTTAGGTGACTTGATCACTATTACACGTTGATAGAGCCCTTAGGATTCTTGCTTGACTACCAGCAGTATGATGGCGATCATATACGTGAGAGTTGGGTAGTCCATAAGCACATCCTTAAAAGTGGTCCCTAGTCTTGGGAGTTTCGAGACAGGGCATCGATACTCCGGAGTATACTACTGTATACAGTCGAGACCCCGACGAGGGGCGGTGGCCGGTCTCATAAGCCATTGGTGTCAGTTGGATCACCTAACATGTATACAGGTGCTCATTGGGTTATGAGTGCACCAGACAGGACTCGCCGGGAACATGCTAGTTGGTATTATACCTAGCGTCAGATAACAGTTCCCTGGTGACATGTGTACAGGTTAGTTCATCGACCTGAGATCGTCATTTGTCTCGTGTGAGTTCCACTGTACTTAGATTACTACCCTACCACGGCTCAAAGGAGTCGTGCAAACAGGTTTTAGTTGGGTACAGTCCTGAGTCACATAGAGGCAGTGAGCGGATCGGCAGGGGATTCGTCTTTCCAGGTATTGGGGGAGAGATCGCGCTGTGTCTAGGAGAGACATTACACTAAGTCCTTGGCCAAGGCAGGTGAGAATTACTGGTAGGTATTCCAGTAGTTTCTCAGGGTATTCAGGGCTACCCTCCGACACGATTTATACAGCTTTTGGGGGTCTGACGTTACCAGCCCCTAGGCCCGATATGCGATGCTCATAGACGAACGGACCGGACTGTACGGATATTGTCACTGATAGGCTCAGTAGGGTTCCAGGATGAGTTCGCTCATCAGCTTCCCTTTCGGTCAGTACATGGGCAGCCGTTACGCAGAGCTAGTGCTGCTGACGTGCTTGTGGTTAAACCTACTGCCAGGGTACTGACGAGTCTTTAGAGTCCCCCACAGATAGTTTCCCAATTTCGGGCGAAATGTTGTAGAGGCCGTATGGTTTTATGGCAGGGTTCGAATATGCACGTGCACTTGTGCATGTGTCATATTTCGGACAGATAATATGGGTGGGCTTTGGTTTAAGCTGGATCCAAGTATTATATTAAGTCGGAATATTTTAGTCTCATCGTATTCGTATTCGGTCGGAATATGAATACAGGTATGTATATACAGGTAAGGGGTATTCTCGTAATCCGTTACGAGATTACTTTAGAAGATGCATTTCTTTTTAGGTTAATCATTTTGGTTTAAATGATTATTGGATTTGGAAAGTGTGACTCATTCATGGTGACACATTTCTTCTAGCATGTTCATTAGTGACTCATGCTGATGAGTCACTAAGTGAGTTATGATAGAATTAATGATGTTTTGTTTTGGGTATAGATATTTTAGGGTTTGTGGAGATAATTTTGGGAGATATTTTTATGAGATATTTTTTTTACACAACCTTATATATCTACTCTCAAAAGAAAGAGAAAAAAGAGGATCACAAGTTTTATTCTTGGTTTTCTTTTGCTCACTTGATTTATTTCTTGAGCTCACACTCTCCAAACCTTAGCATCTTCTTCAACCTCCACTCTTACCCTCTCATGTGATGAGAACCAAAGAGTGTATTGAGAAAAAGTATTTCACTCATTCTCTACTTCATCTTGGACATGTCGGTCAGCATACTTCATGTCCGAGTTACCTCGGTATAAAGGCGGGAGCCCGTATAAAGATCCGTTGATGTGGTGTCACCTCGACGAGGAGACAGGAGATCGGAGATGCCGTGAGGAGCGTGGGATGATAGCTAAAGACCGAAGGACACGGATCGAGCGGTATAGCCTTTCTACCTCATTACAGTTTGTTAGTTTAGCGTTAATGGCAAGATCCGAGTTATAGTATGTGATAGCGCCAGTTGTAAAATTTTTTGTTCCGCGTTTGGCCTCAGATTAGTGGCCAGGGCGCTACCGTAGACTTACACCCAATCAACTTTGGTTCAAGGGTACATCTCTTCACTCCTTTGATATTTGTCGTTGTAATCCCTCAACGTCTTTAGAGAGGTGTCGGGTCCCGACAACCACACACTTCACAGACTATGACGTCTCTAAACTGGACTGTGGGGTCCTTAAACTCATGGACTATGATGTCCTTAACCTTGACTGTGAGGTCTTTAAACTCATGGACTATGATGTCCTTAACCTTGACTGTGAGGTCTTTAAACTCACGGACTATGATGTCCTTAACCTCTACCGTGATGTCTTTAAACTAACAATCGACCGTGATGTCTTTAAACTAACAATGGACTGTGGGGTCCTTAAACCCATGGACTATGATGTCCTTAACCTCGACCGTGATGTCTTTAAACTAACAATGGACTGTGGGGTCCTTAAACCCATGGACTATGATGTCCTTAACCACGACCGTGATGTCTTTAAACTAACATTGGACCGTAATGTCCTTAAACTAATCGACCGCAATGTTCCTAAACTAAACAATAGAGCCCAATTGCTCTCTTTTTGGATCTAAACGATCCCGTTAAGTTGATCTTAGTCTAAAATGAGACTAACGTATCCTTAACAAACGTTTAAGTTGATCTTAGTCCCAAATGAGGCTAACGTATCCTTAAACCCAATCCCCCAAACCCAAATCTAAGAAGATACAGATTTGGACTAGTCCACGACCTACGAGCGACAACATACATTAGTCTCCATATACAATCCACGGGCAACCGAAAACAAAACAAACACCCGCGACACGAAGTGACCATCTGGAGAAGGAGAAAGTGGTTACCGCGATGCGGTAGCGTAATTAACTGTAGGGGCTTGCGCCTGCAGGGAAGAGCGTCCCCACAATCAAAAACCCCTCAAACGAGGGGGAATCTGACGAAGTCTGCTACATCAGTCGCATCCGTTTAAACCTTCGATACATGGTGCCATAAATCATCTTGGCAGCTGCGGAGAGGTGGACGAATAGCACCAAATAGCATCTGCCCCCAGATTCAGGCAAGACGTTTGTCTTCCCGGTTTCCAGTGGTAAACAGATTCTGGCACACCCGGTGGGACCTTTTCTTATTTCCACTCCACAGTTCGTGTGTCTTGTTCGCGAACGAATCGCGGTTTGCTAATGGTTGCCCTTGGGTTCGAGATACTAAGATTTGGCGTTTTGCTTGGTGCAGAAAGCGAAGGATCAATGGCGTTCACTTGTGAAAAGTGTTCCAACTGCAATTGTAACCCACGCTCCGCCTCATCTGGAGGCATAGCCTACGGGCCCCAAGCGGCTTCCCTGTTCACGATGCCGGTGGAACGGTCACTCAGGCCACTACTGGATTGTTTTTCGGGACCATGCTCCCGTCAACGAGCTTCAGTGCTCCTATACCAACACCAGAAGCTCCTAAGAAGTCTGTCTTTGATTGGCTTACAACTACTGCGGTCCCTCTCAACGGGTCGTCTAGCTCCAGCGCCTCAGTCTTCACTAGATTGGGCCAAAGTTCCTGTAGGCCCAAGGTGAAGCCTGCAATTCAATAAAAGGTTATTCCGAAGAGAGTAACCAACCCTACTCCCGAAGTCGTCAAGGCGGCTCCTCCTGCCAAAGGGTCGGTCCATAATAGACTGACTGTTCCGGCTCCCACTCCAGCTCCCGTTCCTGCTCAAAAATCTGTCTTTGACAGGTTGGATACCACTACTCAATGAATGTCAGTCTTCAAGAGGCTGGTACCGGCGGCGCCTCACCTGAACATGGGACAAGACAAAGCCATCCCCATCACCGAACCAACCCCAACGGCTCGACACGCTCGACGTCGCCACTGGCGCCGAGTAAGGAAGGCTAGGGGCAACTCCTCCTCTGGGCTAACTCCACCAGCCTCAACGGTGGAAGTCAATGCTGCTGTTCCAACTGGGAACAGCTTCGAACTGATGAACAAGGTGCGCAGGAACTCCCCTACCGCCGTACCGAAAAGATCTCCTCCACCGGTGGATAATGTCACAGAAGCAAATCCGGAACAGCCCCCTCAGCGGCTGTCCTCCAAAGTTTACAAAGTCTGGCGACGGGTCCGGGAGTCAGTGATCGATCAGGACTATCTCCGCCGACAGAAGAAGCTGAAGATTCAGCAGGAAGAGAACCGTCCTAGCAAGCCGCAAAGGACGACAGCCACCTGGGTGCCCGCTGCAACGACCCCCTCAACGTCAACTGCTCAAAAGAAAAGGAGGCCAGAGAAAGCCCCTATGACTACGGCAGATCACAAAGACGCTGAGCCCAAACACCCCAAGTCTGGGGGCATAACGGTGCATACTGTTTACATGGCTTCCGGAAAAGAGGAAAGCCGCACTTCAGCGGGCTACCGTCCGCTCACCCGATCAATAACAAGGGCTCAGGAACAACAATAGCAGAAGCTTCAAGAAATGCTGACTGTAATGGACGCACTCACCGGACCAAAAGAGAGCCCGGAGGCGTCATCGGAACAACGCCACGAACAAGAAATCGACGCGGACTTCCTACGCAGAATCCTCGAAAAGAAGGACAGAGAAGCTGTAGAACAAGCTGCCAACATAAAATGAATGGCGCTTCTCTTCCAAGTCATGGTTGGGATGATGTTACAGCCGGATCTCCCAGCTGAAGACCCTCCGATAATTATTGAAGATGACAGAGGGGATACATCGAATCCTCCCCCGGCTCTTTCAGCAGCCAAAGAGAAAACTATTTCCAAGGCCGCTCTGGATGACTATATTGCTCAACAAATACGAGCTCACCAGGCAAATGAAGCGGCCGACCAAGTCATCAAAACTGGGCGACCGTATCTAGGCTGGTATGATCAGATAAAGTACCCGCCGGGCTACACGATCCCCAAATTCCATGTGTACAAGGGGACAGGCAATCCCCATCAACATGTCGCTCAGTTCAGGGCTCTTTGCCAGTGGTGATGATAAGATTTTGCTCCGCCAATTTGTCGGCAGCCTGTCGGAGACGGCATTTGAGTGGTACTCCGAACTTCCAAACGACTCCATCAAGACTTTCGCAGAAATGGAGTTATTATTCACCCAGCGATTCGCGAGTGCTAGTGAACGCATCCCAATAACGGCATTGATCAATGCCAGGGTGAAGCCAGGTGAGACGCGGGTTCAATACGCAATCCGATGGCGGAATCTGTGGTCAAAATGTGAGCAGCGCATCGAAGAAGCACCAGCGGTGGGCATGTTCGTGGGCACCCTAGACCCTGATGCAACTATTTCACAGTTCATGATGTTCTCCAAACCGACCACGTTCCAGGCTTTAATTGACAAGCTAGCCCAGATGGACCAGATAGGTCATAGACCGTCTCCTCCGAAGCCGGAGCCGCGGAACGAAAAGGGTAAAGGGAAGGCGACCTTCGTTGCGAATACCCAACAGCAGCCCAGTGCCCCAAAACTAACGGATCAACTGAAAGAGAGACGTCACTATTATAATGAGAAAATAAGCGTCCTTACTCGTTCCCACGGGACAAAACGAAGAGACTGTTCGAACTGGCGATGCGCAACAGGCTTATCAATCTGCCGAATCCAAAGCGACCATTGCAACCCGGCGAAGCGAATAATCCCAATTATTGCCCTTACCACCAAACGGTAAGCCATCCAATCGAAGATTGCTTCGTCTTTAAGGGATGGATTGAGGATCGGTACTAACAAGGCAAGTTTGCGCTGTCTGAGAAGTGAAAAGTAAGCCCGCCACAGCCGCACACTCCTAAGAAGACGGATGCACCGGGGGCATCGTGCTCTTTTGTTGAAGAAGCTCCATGGGAGGTCGCTCTTTCAGCCAAAACCAAAAGAATGCTGAATGATCTCCAGACATGCCCGGCGATCAGATGGAAGAATCCGCTGGAACCCCAGATCATCGAAAGAATGCTGAAGCCGCGCCCAACTCCAAAGATTGGTAGTGATAGCCAAAGCGCACACACCCAGCCGTCGAAATCTTCGAAAAAGAAGAAGAAATCCAAGAAGCCCGTGAAGCCTGACGACAAGCGCACGGACCTGCAAAAGCAGATTAACGCGCTGGAAGAATATAACCAAAAGGCGTGGACTCCAATCACGCTCCAAGAGTTCCTCGGCCACGTCCTTGAAGACAGAGATGAGGGTGAAGACTCGTCGGATGAATCTGAGGATTACGTAGCAAGTTGCCATGTGATCTCTCACTCATCGATAGACGATGAAGAAGCTCCTGTTGGGGTAAAAATTTACACCCCGGTTGACCAAGTCAAAATCAAAGTCAACCCCATGCCAAGTGGGCCCGAGCCCAGATCCAGTGGGCCCATGCCCGGGTCGAGCCCGAACATGAAGCGGCCGGCCTTCCCCCATGCCAAGATAAAAATTTTGTAATAAATAATTTTGTTGTATTTCTTTTATTTTATTTTATGGATAAATGTAAGAAAAATAGGCATAAAGCCAAATTTTTGTAAAGCCCATGGCTTATGTGCAAAAAGAAATGTCACATGAGCCATGGGATAGGCAAAATGCCATTTTGTGAAACCCAAGGGGCTATGTGTAAAGTGTGTAGCCTATAAAGGCAAGGATAATGAAATATCCCAACAACTTTTTCTCTCTCTAAAAAAAAAACTTTCCAGATCTGCGATCTTTCTTCTTCTTCAAGGTTCCAAAACCTTCTTCTTTCTCTTGAATTAAATCAAGAGTTTTAATCTTCTTTTTATAAAACAAATTAGTTTTTCACCACAAAACCCACAAAGGGGAACTTGGTTCTGTCATCAGATCTCAAAAAGGAGAGATTTTGAGATTTCACATCTCTTGATCTTCAAGATCCAGCAAGCAACAGGAGGAAGAAGAAGAACCCCTTCCATTAACCCCAAAACACATTCAGGAGTCCAACTCCTCTCTGATTTCTCTTTTGAGAAATCCCTTTTTAGGCTAAAAGCCCTCTTTTCCTCACCAGCGCGCTAGCGCTCGAGCAATTTGCGCCCACGTGCCGACACGTGGCGCGCGCGCTTGCGCTGCGCAAGGCGCCCTCGTGCCGACATGTGGCGCGCGCGCTTGCGCTGCGCAAGGCGCCCACGTGCCGACACGTGGCGCGCGCGCTTGCGCTGCGCAAGGCGCCCACGTGCCGACACGTGGCGCGCGCGCGTCTAGACGTTGGCCCCACGCATCCTTTGGATGTCTTTTTTCCCCTTTATTCATATATATATGCATATATATGTATATATATACATTTGTATACAAATGTACACATACACATACTCCGCAACATTCTCCCCCTCCAAAAAAAATTTTCGGGCCGGGGCGCTGCCCCGAACCCCGCAAGGGGGCTGCTAGCCCCCTTGACCCCCAGCCCGCTATCCGGGCAGCGGGACCCCCGTAAAAACTCTGCGTGGCTCCCGATATATCCAAAACCCCCCTTTCAAAACAGAACACACGCACACCGCACATTGGGTTCGCATGACCAGTTTAACCCGTTAATCGGAGGTTCCCTCGCCCCAAAGGCGAGGGGTAATTAACGGCAGCTTAGTCCGCGGCTGCCGGAGATTCGGATCCCCACAATCATTAAACCCCGGCCTACCCTAGGCAGGGGGAATCTGTAGTACGCCTGACAAGCGCGCGCGTATTCCCATCTCACTGGGGTGACGAAAAACACCCTACAGATTCTGGCATGCCCGGTGGGACATATCTCTCCTCCCATATTTCGGGTTAAACGTTCATGCAAACTCAATCAATATACATACCTGTATTTATACTAAAAATAATGCTTTTTCATGCAGATTTTCAAGCAATCAACCTTCGACGACAATGTCTCCCCAGACGAATTCAGCTTCCAACGTGACCCCGATTCCGTACGTGGTCAAGATCAACGCTCGTGTGGTTCTCCCCGCAAGCCTCAGTCGACAGTGGGAGGAACCGCCCCGCCAGTTCGGCTCCGTCATCATCTACCCTGCCGGAAGCGCTGATCTAGTAGAGATCCCGGCGGAACAGGTGGCCAAGCCAGTCTCAAGGGGCAAGAGGCCGAATGTCGTGATCGCCAAGGCACCACAACCGAAACTTAAGATGCTATCTGAACGATTCTCTGGTGCTCCAGCGGGGGGCAAGAACTTCGGTACAAAAGGCAACATCAAATGTTGCGGACGAGCTCAGGCGATAACTCCAACAAATACACAATCGAGCGTATCTCTAAGGCCCTCCATCGCCCGGTCTGCGGCGTCTTCCCAAAAAGCCGAAGTCTTCCAGGTGCTTAGAACAGAAAAGTTAAGGCAGAAGCGGCTCAGGTATCGAGCCAACAAGAGGGCCAAGGCTTCGGCCAAATGGAATCGTGTGAAGTTCCAAGTGCAGGGTTGCCCAGCGACGACGGCTGAGTCGGACATAAGAATCAGCAATTCCTTCGAGCCTCTGAAGTGGGTTCAGAAAAATGCCACGACCGCCAAAATCAAGTAGGCAGCTGTCCGAACAGTGCTACAAAGAGATGTGTCCCGGCCCCAACATAAAAAGTATGACACTATCTCTTCAAGGGTCTATCAGGCGCTCTGTGCCGCACGAAAGCAGCAGGGCAAATCCAGAAAAGAAGCGCCAGCACCATTCAAGAACCTGGTTAGGCCAGCCGCCTTCAATCGATTACCAGCAACCGAAGCAAGGGTGTCAAGACTGCGATCCGTGAAGTCAGCTTCCAATGATAGAAAGACGGCTTGATACATCATCCATACGGTCTATATGGCGGGGGGACGCCCCAGCGACAACCTTCGCAGCAAAAGCAAGGATGGGGCCACCATATCCCAAGCCCAATCTAGCCTGAATGTGGTCGCCGCCGCTCAAGAACAGCCGCCCCCGCTGGATGAAGAAAACCCTCTCGATGAGGATGATAGGCAGAAAGACCCCTCGGTCCATGCAGAGTCAAGCTCGGACAGCGAGGAGGAGCCGACTTTCCGCCCCAGGACTGCGGAGCAAGAGCTGCTCCAAGAGCTTCGAAAACAGCTCAGGAGCAAAGATAAAGAGATGGCCAAGCTCTACTCGAAGATTGATGACTTAACGAACGTGGTGATGCAGCTTACGGCTCAAATTGCTCGAGCGCCTCCCCATCAAGCACAAGCCGCTACTAATCAGCCGGATGATGACAATCCGAGGCAGCCAATGCCTGTTCCTTCGGGTCCAAGACTGGTCGAGCCACATGAGAGCCGTCCACACTCCGCTTCTGGGGATGCCTTGGCCCCAGATAGCACTATCCCGTTAACACAGGATCGGATAATGGATTTGGTCACCAGCAAGGTTAAAACATTGGTGGCCGAAGCCGAAGCTCAAAAAGAAATCGGCAGTAGTGGGCGGCCATATCCCGCACAGTACGATCTGATTGAGTTCCCAAGCGGCTACGTCATTCCTAAGTTCGGAAGATTTGATGGAACGGGGAATGCAAATCAGCACGTCGCCCACTTCAAAGCATCGTGCGGAAATACAGGGGGCAATGACGCGCTTCTTCTTCGTCAGTTTGTCAACAGCCTGACCGGCGTCGCCTTCGACTGGTATGCGAGTATACCGGACGGGTCCGTCATCACCTTTGCCCAAATGGAGTCCCTGTTCCGGCAAAGGTTCATGAGTGTCAGTGATAAAATCTCCATTGCCGACCTTGTGAGGACCAAGCCGGGGAAGAATGAAAGCAACACCGACTTTATCGCTCGATGGCGTAATCTCACAGTCAAGTGCGAACCGCCGCTGGAGCAGGACCAGTCCGTCAGCCTTCTCATTGGGAACCTCAGCAACTGGATGGTCCCATTCTTGTGTACGGCGGGCCTCAAGACATTTCAGGAGCTAACCAAGAAAGTCCAAATGCTGGAACGCTCAAAGCAAGAGTCCCCGCCGGATTCTCAGAGAGACAAAACATGGAAAAGCAAGCGGGACGACAACCGTAGAAGCGGGAGTTCCAGCAGTACCAATGTCTTCAATGCGTCCGACAATGAAGAAAAGCGAAGGGCGGGCGAATCCAAAACCAATCGGTCTCGAAAGCCATTGCTGGGAGGAGATGGGCCTTCCCTAGAGGAGAAAAAGAACAAGGTTTACTCTTTCAGAAGGGACAAGGTCCGTAAGATATTTAAAGATGCCTTGAACAACGGCCTACAATTGCCGGAGTCCAAAAGACCCCAAGAAGCAAAAATGACCGACAATCCTCTGTATTGCCCGTACCACCGAGTAGTGAGCCATGCGATCGAGGATTGCTATATCTTCAAAGACTGGGTCGAGAAGCAGTACAAGGTTGGAGAGATCGAGCTGTCCAAAAGCGTGTTGGTGAACAATCAAGTTGCCACCGCCAACTTTATACAGACAGAAGTTGAAGCCTTCTGGGAGCAGACAGCTGAACCTGCTGCCCTGACAAACAAAACGGACCCATCGCGGTCTCCGTGGAGTACGCACATATCTAACAAGACGAAGAAGATGATAAAGCTACTTCGGAAAGAGCCCAGGACAGAATGGGAAGGGCAGAAGAGGCCTACCAGTCCAGCTGCCGATGCGGTTCCATCACGCTCAACATCCAAGAAGCTCAAGAAGAAGAAAAGTGCGGCTCGGCGCGAAAAAGAGTCTGCAGGGAGATCGACCATTCAAAAATATATCGATTCCCTTGAAGAATATGAACAAAGTGAAAGAACATTGATTCAATTGAAGGAGTTCTTCCCTGTACAAGCGGCTGAAATTCTGGAGGAGTTAGAAGAAGACTCCATTGAAGAGATCCCAGTAGTGACCTGCTACGCCATCCATCTTGGCAGCGACTCCGAGGATGAGCTCTGTTTTCCCGAAGAGGACGAGGAGCTCACCACAAAGGCTAATCAAATCCAGCTCAGAAGCGGCAGGGCTCTACCGCAAAATCAGGGCAACGCCCCAAAAGGGAAGGAAAAACAAGTCGCTAATGAAGAAGATGGCAGAGAACCGGCTGATGAAAAAATAAGTCCTTCCTCGGTGGACTATAATGTCTTGGCACATCTCCGGAAGCTTCCGTCTCTCCTGAGCATCTACGACGCCTTGGTCCTATCTAAGGAGCTTAGAGATGTTCTCATCCATGCTCTACAAAACCCCGAGCGGTATCAGGCTCACTTTGCGGAAATTAATATGAAAGAAGCCCAGCACGCTTTGCATGCCGCCGCAGTCACATTTAAGGATGAAGACTTGCTACTGGGAACGACTGAGCATAATCGGCCGCTTTACGTGACCGGGTACAGCGACGGAGATCGAATTAATCGCATATTGATTGATCCGGGGTCCTCAGTGAACATCATGAACTTGCGAACTCTGAAGAGTTTGTCAATGGACGTCCGACACCTGTCAAGGGAAAGGATTGTCATTCAAGGCTTCAACCAAAATTGCCAGCAAGTTCTGGGGTCTATAGCTTTGCCAATCAAATTCGGGGATCTGCAAACTGAAGCTAAGATATACGTGATCGACGCCGACACGTCTTATAAGATTCTCTTGGGGCGGCCATGGCTCCACGATTATGGCATCATTCCGTCAACTCTCCATCAATGCATGAAGTATACTAAAAATGGCGAAGAAAGACGCATTGACGGAGACATCCAGCCGTTCGGTGTGCATGAAGTCCGCTATGAAGATTCTCGGTACTTTATGAACCACCAAAATGCTAAGCCACAACTGACCGAAGATAGACCGGCCCCAAGACCCAAAAGCAAATCTACGCCGGTTGTCACTTTCAAAAGTAAAAACGCCCAAGTGTGCCCACATTTTGGTAGCGACACTGACGAGTCCGACGCTGGAAGCCCGTCCTTCCGTAAAACTCGCCCTCGTTTCGGCAGCGATACAGACGAATCTGTCACTGAAGCCCCATCTAGCAGTAATGTCCGCCCTCATCTTGGCAGCGACACTGAAGAGTCAGAGGAAGAGGACCTGTCGTGCAACAGCGGTGCAGATCGGACCCCCATGCAAAAAGCGAAACTACGAGAGACCCTCGAAATTGCAGAAGGGTCCCTAGCCGTCATAAGGGTGCCGGAGCAGATGTGCAAAGAGCTCGACGCATTGTCAGTCTCTACCGTAGACCAGCTGAAAACTTTCTACGTGCCCGGGAGGAAAAATGGACAGAAAGGCATCCTGTTTTACGGGTCAACCCCCGTTGTGCACCCGGACGATCTTTCTGTCGCGTGCCTTCCCTATGAGAGAGGCATAAGAGCCGTCCTCAATCCCAGATACTATGCGCCCGAGATGCGGGAATACTTTAAAAAATGCGGATGCCGGTTATATCAGACGGAGTCCGAAGCAAAGTTTTACGAAGGGTTATGGCATCCACCCCAGGTCCGAGCACTCATCGATGGACGAATTCCGGATAGACGGGGCATAGGCTACATTCAACCTGATTCCAAAGCGTGCTACATGATCCATGTTGGTGAGGCCAGCGAAAGATCAAATGATGATGACGAGATAGCCGAGCCAGAAGAAGCTCCTCAAGAGCTCGAAGATGGCGGACAAGCAACCTTTGACGAGCTAACCGAGATTGACTTAGGAATGCCCGATAATCCAAGGCTGACCTATATCAGCTCACTCTTGTCAGAGGAAAAGAAAGAGCAGATAATTGCCCTGCTGCATGAGTTCGTCGACTGCTTCGCGTGGACATACAAAGAAATGCCTGGCCTTTCCCCTGAAGTGGCCGTACATAAGTTGGCCATATCTCCTGATGCTAAGCCAGTCAAACAAGCTCCTCGAAGAATGAGAAGGGAACTAGAAGAAAAGGTCATCGAGGAAACTAAGAAGCTCATCGATGCCGGCTTCATCAGGGAAGAGAAATATGCAGACTGGATCGCATGCATAGTCCCAGTGAAGAAGAAAAATGGGCAGATCCGAGCTTGTGTCGACTTCAGGGACCTCAACAAGGCATGTCCTAAAGATGACTTCCCGCTACCGGTCATGGAAATGATGGTCGATGACACCTCAAATTACGAGTTGTTCACCTTCATGGATGGCTCGTCTGGATACAATCAGATCAAGATGTCACCTGAGGATGAGAAGCACACAGCATTTCGAACCCCGATCGGAATATATTGCTACAAGGTGATGCCATTCGGATTGAAGAACGCAGGTGCTACATATCAAAGGGCAATGACTAATATCTTTGATGACCTAATCCATAAATTCGTCGAATGCTATGTTGATGATCTGGTCGTCAAAACTAAAGCCAAGGCCGACCACATCCAAGATCTTAGGACCGTTCTCACCAGACTGAGGGAATACGATCTGAAGATGAATCCTCTGAAATGTGCTTTTGGAGTGTCATCGGGAAAATTCCTGGGTTTTATAGTCCGGCATCGAGGGATCGAAGTTGACCCATCAAAGATAAAGGCCATCATGGAGATGCCCCCTCCGAAAAGTCTGACGTAGCTAAGATATTTTCAAGGCAAACTTTCTTATATAAGGAGGTTTATCGCAAATTTATCGGGGAAATGTAGGCCCTTCTCAAAGCTCATGAAGAAAGGACTCCTTTTATCTGGGATGCCGAATGTCAAGCAGCGTTCGAAAGCATCAAACAATACTTGTTGCACCCTCCAGTGCTGGCCGCTCCCATTCCAAATAAACCGCTGATTCTCTACACTGCCGCGCTGGATGAGTCACTCGGTGCGCTCCTTGCTCAGAATAACGAGGAGGGAAAAGAAAATGCCCTCTACTACCTCAGTCGAACTCTAGTCGGGGCGGAACACAACTATTCCCCAATCGAGAAGCAATGCCTGGCTCTGATATTTGCTGTGAAGAAGCTGAGGCACTATCTGCTTGCTCATCGGGTTATGCTGATCTCCAAGGTCGACCCGCTCAAACACTTGATTACCAGAGTGAGCCTAGCCGGCAGAATGGCAAGATGGGCTGTTATGCTACTCGAGTTTGACATAGTTTATACTCGTCAGAAAGCAGTAAAAGGGCAAGCTCTTGCAGACTTTCTCGCTGCTCATCCCATGCCAGAAGGGTCGCCGCTAAATTGTGAGTTACCCGACGAACAAGTGCTGCACCTCGAGGAAGATGGGCCATGTTGGGAGCTCTATTTCGATGGAGCCTCATCAATAAGGAGCTCCGGCAGATCAAGCGTCCCGGAGGTAAAAGTGGGGATAGGATTGGTATTCATCACGCCATCAATGGGAACCCTACGGCGTTCTTTCGCTCTCACCGAGCCTCGAACGAACAACGAAGCTGAGTATGAAGCTCTGATAGCTGGTTTGGAGCTCGCCATAGAAATGGAAATCCGTCGGCTACGGGTTTACGGTGACTCCCAGCTTGTCGTCAACCAAGTAAGCGGAAATTATAAGATATACAAACCCGAGTTGGCTCGGTACAGAAGCCGAGCGGAGGAACTCATGAAACGGTTCACTCATATCGAACTAACAAGAGTCCCTAGAGCGTTGAACGGAAAGGCTGATGTACTCACTCTCTTGGCCAAGGAGCTGGCTGATCCTGACATGGACGAAATTCTGATCACAGTCAGGAGCCGGCAAATTCTACCCCCAGTCTCTCTACGAGAAGAGGAAAGCGCGGAACATAAGAGCAGTCCTGCGGAAGAAGCTTCGATCATCCAAGACGAGCCCGATTGGAGAGAACCCTTCGTAGAGTACCTCCGATACGACAAGCTGCCCGAAGAAAAACCTGTGAGGATTCAGCTGAAGAAGAGAGCTCTCCGATACGTGTTTGTAAATGACACGCTATACCGCAGGTCATATGACCAAATCTGGCTCAGGTGCCTGTCATCGGGCGAAGCCCAAAAAGTCATGAAAGAAGTTCACTCAGGCGTTTGCGGTGCTCACCAATCTGGCCCCAAGATGCGACTGCAAATTAAACGGCTTGGGTATTATTGGCCCACCATGATACGGGACTGCGGAGAGCATGCAAAGAAATGTTATATCTACCAAATTCACGGTGATTTTATTCACAAGCATCCCAATCCATTGCATCCTACGGTGGCGTCGTGGCCCTTCGAAGTCTGGGGCACCGACATTGTTGGCCCAATTGATCCTCCGTCATCCAAAGGCCACCGGTTCATACTGGCCGCAACTGATTACTTCTCCAGATGGGCTGAAGCTGTCCCGCTAAAAGAAGTCAAGACAAAAGATATTCTGACATTCTTCCAACATAATATTCTATACCGCTTTGGTACACCAAGAAGAATCATTTCTGACAACGGGCCTTCTTTCAAGAGCTTCAATGTCTCAAGGTTCGCTACTCAGCACAACATAGACTGGAGATATTCCTCCATCTACAATCCAAGAGCCAATGGGCTAGCCGAAGCTTTCAATAAGACTCTATGCAAGCTCCTGAGGAAAAATGCTTCAGCCAACAAGAGAGACTGGAATCTCAAACTTCACGAGGCGTTGTGGGCATATCGTACCACGCACCGTACTCCAACACAGTCCACTCCATACTCATTGCTCTTAGGAGTAGAGGCGGTCCTCCCTCTCGAAGTCGAAGTTCCAAGCTTAAGAATGGCCGTTCAGCACGAGTTGACGGAGGAGGAAAACGTGCTCCTTCGACTTGAAGAGCTCGATGCCCTAGAAGAAAAGAGGCTCGCGGTGCAGCAAAGTCTGGAGCTACACCGAGCCCAAATGTCATGGGCCTATGACAAGATAACCCGCCTCCGCGCTTTCAAGAAAGGTGAATTGGTGTTGGTCCTCAAGAGACCGATCATCCCCAATCGACATGCCAAGGGAAAATTCGAGCCAAACTGGGAAGGACCATACGTCATTGAGAAAGTGTTCGACGGAGGATCCTACCAACTAATAAGTGCCGAGGGAGAAAGGCCCATGCCACCCATCATTGGCCGATATCTCAAGAAATACTACACATGAATGCTCTAAGTCACAGGCGAATTGAGCACATCAGCCCTACGGTCTGGATCAGACATCCTGCAAAACCGTATACAATCCACGGGCGTAAATGACCCCTATTTCTCCCAAATCCTGCCGGTGAGACTACTTTTAAAGTCCCACCAGCGGCAAAAAAGAAAGAAAAAGAAAAAAAAGAAGAAGAAATAAACGGTATGTCCACAAGCAAAACGGGCACGGATGAAAACCGGAAAGGGCTCCGTGAGTAAAAACAGCAGGACTACCGGCGAGTCTGTGAAAACCCGAAAGGGCGCAAACTCGTGAAAAGAGATGAAATACACTCGCGAAGTCCTCTCGACCTTGTGAAGAGAAAACCCCTGCGTGAGATCCTTACGACTCACAATGGAGCAACACACTTAGGAATCCTCACGATTCCTAAGGAGAAAATACACCTGCGGGATCCTTACGACTCGTAGGGAGAAAATGCTTTATGGGACCCTCACGGCCCATAAAATTGAAAAGCCTTAGGTGATAGGGACCCAAACCTGTCTCCTAAGCCATCGTTCCCCAACGGGCAACGGCAAATGATGAGTCGCTCCTGGCATTTCGCTTCAGTGTTAGCGGTGCTGATGCCGACCAAAAACCCAAATCCCAAGTCCTCGCAAGGCAAATGATGAGTTGCTCCTGGCATTATTCCAGTGCAGCAATGCTGATGCCAAACAAGATCCAAATTCCAAGTCCCCAACCCCAAAGTGGCGAATGATGAGTCGCTCCTGGCATTATTCCAGTGTAGCGATGCAGACGCCAACCAAATTCCAAATCCCATACCCCAACGGCGAATGATGAGTCGCTCCTGGTACCACATTCCAGTCCAGCGATGCAGACGCCAACAAAGCCCTGAAATTTTTCCGGCCCTACGGTCTGGATCATACATCCTGCAAAACCGTATACAATCCACGGGCGTAAAACAATCCCAACCTCTCCCAAGTCCTACCGGTGAGACCACATTCAAAGTCCCAAAAAAATAATAATAAATAAATAAATAAATAAATCCCAAATCCTCCCGGGGCAAATGATGAGTTGCTCCTGGCATTATACCAGTGCAGCAATGCAGATGCCAAACAAAAACCAAAATCCCAAAGTCCTCTAAATGACAGATGATGATTCGCTCCTAGTACTATATTCCAGTATAGCGATGCTGATGTCAACCTAAATCAAAATCAACAAGTCAACTTTCACTCCGACACCGCAAAAAGCGGAGCAAGTTAGAATCCAATCTCGACGCCGCAAGAAGCGGAGCAAGTCAAGTCTACCCCTGACACTGCAAGAAGCAGAGCAAGTCAAATCAAGCATCGACCGTCCATGTCGCAAAAAGGGCAGAATCGACGGTCCACGTCGCAAAAAGGGCAGAACCGACCGTCCAAGTCGCTAAAAGGGCAGCACCGACCGTCCAAGTCGCTAAAAGGGCAGCATCGACCGTCCAAGTCGCTAAAAGGGCAGCATCGACCGTCCACGTCGCAAAAAGGGAAGAACCGACCGTCCCAGTCGCAAAAAGGGAAGAACCGACCGTCCAAGTCGCTAAAAGGGCAGCATCGACCGTCCAAGTCGCAAAAAGGGCAGCATCGACCGTCCACGTCGCAAAAAGGGCAGAACCGACCGTCCAAGTCGCTAAAAGGGCAGCATCGACTGTCCAAGTCGCAAAAAGGGCAGCATCGACCGTCCACGTCGCAAAAAGGGCAGAACCGACCGTCCAAGTCGCAAAAAGGGCCGCATCGACCGTCCATGTCGTAAAAAGGGCAGTGCCAGTTTCCCGAAAGGTGGGAACCGAATCAAGTCGCCTCCACGTGAAAGAAGATCCATCAATTTCATGCACACGACCCACATATGTGGTGTGCATTTATTGATGGGGGGCAATTTGTTGGGGTAAAAATTTACACCCCGGTTGACCAAGTCAAAATCAAAGTCAACCCCAAGCCAAGTGGGCCCGAGCCCAGATCCAGTGGGCCCATGCCCGGGTCGAGCCCGAACATGAAGCGGCCGGCCTTCCCCCATGCCAAGATAAAAATTTTGTAATAAATAATTTTGTTGTATTTCTTTTATTTTATTTTATGGATAAATGTAAGAAAAATAGGCATAAAGCCAAATTTTTGTAAAGCCCATGGCTTATGTGCAAAAAGAAATAGCACATGAGCCATGGGATAGGCAAAATGCCATTTTGTGAAACCCAAGGGGCTATGTGTAAAGTGTGTAGCCTATAAAGGCAAGGATAATGAAATATCCTAACAACTTTTTCTCTCTCTAAAAAAAAACTTTCCAGATCTGAGATCTTTCTTCTTCTTCAAGGTTCCAAAACCTTCTTCTTTCTCTTGAATTAAATCAAGAGTTTTAATCTTCTTTTTATAAAACAAATTAGTTTTACACCACAAAACCCACAAAGGGGAACTTGGTTCTGTCATCAGATCTCAAAAATGAGAGATTTTGAGATTTCACATCTCTTGATCTTCAAGATCCAGCAAGCAACAGGAGAAAGAAGAAGAACCCCTTCCATTAACCCCAAAACACATTCAGGAGTCCAACTCCTCTCTGATTTCTTTTTTGAGAAATCCCTTTTTAGGCTAAAAGCCCTCTTTTCCTCACCAGCGCGCTAGCGCTCGAGCAATTTGCGCCCACGTGCCGACACGTGGCGCGCGCGCTTGCGCTGCGCAAGGCGCCCTCGTGCCGACACGTGGCGCGCGCGCTTGCGCTGCGCAAGGCGCCCACGTGCCGACACGTGGCGCGCGCGCTTGCGCTGCGCAAGGCGCCCACGTGCCGACACGTGGCGCGCGCGCGCCTAGACGTTGGCCCCACGCATCCTTTGGATGTCTTTTTTCCCCTTTATTCATATATATATGCATATATATGTATTTATATACATTTGTATACAAATGTACAAATACACATACTCCGCAACATTCTCCCCCTCTGATTGATCGTTTTCTGATGTGTAAAATAAACTTGTAAAGAAATTACAATCAAAAACTTATATTGACCGCAATCAAACTACGGTGTCGGATGTAGTTAATGAATGAGTGCGGATCGTCCACAGGGATTGCACAATTCAATTGTATTTTGATACGTTTGAAATGAAATGTTAAGCAACAATAAAAGAAAACATGATTCAAGAATGATTTGTATTCGAGTGTCACTATTCTTTATGCAAGAATCAAGAAACTATAAACAATCAAGAATCGGTTGTTTTGATAATATTTCCAATCAACAATCAAGAATCTAAATGAGGCTCGTAGGAATCGATCGGATCGATAGACGTGATGTAATCTAAAGATATCGTGTTCTTGTCCTTCGAAGTATTGATACTAGATCGATGATCATCGACAAGAGTTAGGGTTTTCTCGTGAAACTAGGGTTTCATCTTATCCCTTGTTCTGTTGTCGATATCATTCACATTCTAGCCTCTAGCAATTTTAAGAAACGATCCTAACTCCCCCATTTTGAACGATGTCAATCAAGAAAGCATCGAAACAAAATGGGTTGTCGGTTCTTGAACTTGCTAGGGTTTACAAAACTTGTAGGAATCAAGAATCGATTAAAGCTATGTTACATCATCTTTCTATTTACCGTCTCGACTCCTCGACGAGCGGAGTTTTATTCACACATCACCACACATAAAAGATTCACAGATTGTAAAGATATCATGATGCGGAAATTAAAGAAAACAAGATAAAAGAATATCACCTTTATTGATCTCAACAATTTTGATTACATTTGCTTCAAGAACTACAAGAAGAAGAATCTAGATTGTTGATCGGGCGTCGCTCGGCTTCATGAGTCGTGGATCGGCTCGGATCGCTTGCTCTGTTGAAGATCGGCTCCGCTCCTAAAGGTTGTCGGGCTTCTTGCTTAATGGGTACTCAGGATTCTTGATTTCAATTGGAATTAGGGTTTAGGGTTTCCTACAAGCCCTGTCACTAGACTTGAGGAAGAAGGAGATGAAAAGAGAGATGGATTTGGGGATAGATTCACTAATTGGATGAATAATTCCCAAGATTGAATTCTTGGATTAATGAGCCTAGGGTCTTATTTATAGAGCTCCCAAACCCTAGGTTTGAGTTTGAATTTCCCTTTCCCTCCAAAAGTTTGTTGAAGAGTTTCTAAAAGGAGTTTGTTAGGAGCTAGCTTAGGGTTTAAGCTAGGGTTTAGGGAAAGTTCTAGAATGATTAGGCTAGTTTAGTGAAACTCAAGGTGTTTGCTGATCTGGTAGAGATATCTGGAGTCTTCTGGAAGTTGGAGTGCATTTCTGAACTGTAGCAGATGAAACAGGAGTTGTGGTGTAAATTTGAGGAACTAAGTCCCTGGGCCCACCACGGATCCGCGGCCTAAGCAAGCCCATGCCGCGGATCCGCGGCTTGTTGGTGTGCTTGGGCTTTGTGGCTTCTTCTGTGGTCTTGGGCTCCTGTTTGTAGCTTCCTTTGATATGTTGAATTTCATTTGCTCCTTTGTAATGATACCAGATTTGAATTTAGTGATTTTACGTATCTTTCGAGCGATGTAATGATCGAGCAAGCTTCTTTTCCTGCACAGACTTCGAAACACGGGTTGCAAGATATAGAAAATATGCCATGTGATGAAATGCAGTCAATTTCCCTAGAAATGCCGGTTTTAAGGTCGAATACATGTAATCTGATATTTTGCGACCGATTTGCTAATATGTGAAATACGGATACCGAACACTTCTATATGAATGCAAATGATGAGGAAATTGCCGGTTAAAATATGCAATATTTTCGACTGATCAAATACCCCCAAACTTAATTTCGATCGTCTCGAGCGAATGTTTTATTAAAAAAAGAAGGAGAAAATAAAGAAAGAGAAAAACTAACTAGCACACTTTCGTAGGCAACACGATTGCACTGAGCACGTGCAACAAGCCTTTAAACCTCTAGGTGTCCCTAGTAGGAGGAGTGTTGTCTCCTGAGGGTTTTCAGCGGATTGCACCCACAAAATCCAATAATAAAAGTAAAATCATGAATATTACATTTAAAGAAAAGAATTGTAAAAGAAAGACTTTGAAAATTAGGGTTTCCAACTAAGCTAGCTTTTCGGTTGTCATGAGCCCTATCTTAATGGTCATGAAAAGATGTCAGAAATCACGTCCTCCCTCAATAAAACATCGTCTTATTCTTCATTCCTATCTTTCTTCCAAACATCGATCATATAACCCTGCGTGTGTGTAAAGACATCCCTACACCCGGAGAATTCAATTCAAGCTATCATACTCTTGCCCATCAGCCTCAGTATATATATATTTTTTTTCGATGAGCTTACACACTTTCATGCGACCGTTAATACCTCTTGAGGTACTAACCGACCGATTACTCATGTGCTTGATTACTTGGTGTATTTTCCTCGTCTTGCACCACCTTAGGTATAGCAGTGACTCCCAGACCAGTTGGCCTTAGGGCACTAGATGAAGAGGCACCCTCGCTATATATTTTTTATTCCCTTGGTGATAACAAAACCAGTGTCCATTTTTCTCACCATATTTTTTTTTTCTTTTTTTCATACTTTTGGCTTTAAGACAAGAGCATTTCAAGGTATCCTCTACTATCCCAGGCTTCAAGACGTGTGTAAGTGCGAATAGCAGGGTAGCAACGTTCAAAATGTTTGGCTTCCAGAATAGAAACTATTTTTCAGACTTATTTTTATCCTCAGATTAGTGACTACTTCATCTTACTAACCCTTGGGACAACGGCTCATAACTACTTATTACTAGTTCGTATAAGAAAACTTCTAATTTTCTTAGTTTTCTTAAATTTTCCTAATCTCATGGATGTAATTTTTCACTATCTAAACTTTTATTATCTTATTTATATACAAAAAATATTTTTATAATTTTGAAAATTTTTAAATTTTTATAGGTTTTTAAAGAAATGTTTTGTGCTTATGCAATGAATGATGCAAATGATGCGTAAATAAGCACAAACCTCCCCCAAACTTGTTTTCAACAGTGTCCTCACTGTTGCCGACAGCTATATCTACAAAAACCTGTAAATCTGGGAGGAATTATTAGTGGGGGCAAAATATTTAAGTGAAGAACCTCCCCCAAACTTATTTTTGGCTCAAAATTTTGTAAAAATTTTCTTTTCAGGAGCCAGAAAAAATTATACCCCCCCAAACTTGAATTATGCAATGTTAAACTTTGAAAATCACAAGTGGGGGTCAAAAATCATTGGTCGATGCCAAGCTTTGCAAAGACCGAATGTCAACACCAACCATTCAAAAAATTTATCAATGCAGTGCTCGGGTTGGTGGAAGAAAAAGTGGGGAAAAGGTAAGTGGTGGAATAGAATGTGTGTGCGTCTCATTTTGGAGGGACGATGCAGTGTATGTGATGGATTACTCGCATTCTTCTTACAATTCAGAAAAAGGGGTGGAGGTTCAATTTCAGTGAGTGGGACATGATTCATCTCAACACCCGTGTTATTCAGAAATGCGAGTTCATCAGCGAAGATTTCCTCAAAAGTTTCATCTATACCCCGAAAAATAATGTCATCACAAGGTGCGGGGTGATCTTCAGACTCTAAAAGCATTTCATAATCGGTGTTAATTGTTGACCCGGATATCTCGGTGGAAGAGTCCGTATGTGTATGATACATAGTTGGGTCAAACAACAACGTATGAAAAGAGTCTAGATCGGTATCAGGAGGATTATCTAATTCGCTGCTGTCGATATCCATTAAGTCGACAGAACAGACCTGAACAGTAGGTTCGGAGGGTACACTTCCTAACTTGTAAATGTTCATCTCAATTTTCCTGTTTCCGAAGGATAGGGTCATGGAACCGTTACGACAATTGATGATAGCATTGGAAGTGGCCAAAAAGGGGCGACCTAAAATCACCGGAATTTGATTCCGTGAGTTCGCTACAGGCTGTGTATCAATTACAATAAAATCCACAGGGAAAATAAATTCCCCGATTTTTATTAACACATCCACTAGTTCACCCCTAGGTCTGGTGATTGATCGGTCAGCCATCTGGAGAGTGCAAGGAGATGGTTTCAACTCTCCGATACCTAACTGCTCATAAACTGAGAAAGGAAGCAGGTTAACACTTGCCCCAAGATCTAGTAGAGCACGGTTAATGTGTTTCTCCCCAATAGAGATGGAAATAGTAGGATATCCAGGATCCTTACGTTTCCTCGGTAATTGCTGGGGGAAAGCTGTGTCTACTGTCTTAGCCATGAATATCTTCTTGGGCATTTGTTTCTTCCTCTTTCTAGTGCAAAAGTCTTTAAGAACTTTTGCGTATGCAGGTACTTGTTGGATAGCATCTAGAAGAGGGATATTGATGTTAACCTGTTTAAACATCTCAGTGATCTTCTCCATTTGTGGACTTGGTGTGTTAGCCCTTAACCGATTAGGATAAGGTGCTTTAGCAATAAGCGCTGGGTCCATCATAGGAGAAGGAAGTGTGTGTGGAACCGATCCCAGAATAGAAGTGGGAATCGTCCGTGGAGGGGTAAAAGAGGTGGGCTGTAGTGGCGAGCCTTTTGGGAAATGGAGAATAGGCTCGGAAGAGGGTGGTGGGGTAGAAGAAGTAGGGTCAGAAGTGTGTGTGTGTGGAAAGGTCTCAGCCGGGGTGTTGATATGATTTTCAGTATCATCAACTTCTTCCCCAACATGATTGTCAAGCACTTTTCCAGATCTCAACATGGTGATTGCATTCACGTGATGTGAATAACCAGGATTGGGTAAGGGTTGAGCTGGAAGTTTCCCTTTCTCTCTTGCACTTAGTTTGGCTTTTAATCGTGCAATTTCTTCTTCCATCGATTTAATACTCTCGTTTTGGGACGCAGAGTTTTTCTTCATGTCATCGACGGAAGATTTCATTTCAGCCGAAACTTGCATGATATTTGTCAAGATCAAATTCATGTATTGCACAAAAGAAGAGGATTCATCAGTTCCGGTCAACTGTAAAGGACTAGACAGTGCAGGTGTGTTGACCGGATTTTGAAAATTATGTGCTTGAAAGGGGTGCTGACTCAATTGAAGTTGTGGCTGCTGTTGTGGCGGAGAAACCCTTTGAAAATTGTTTTGGTTTGGAACCGTGTTTTATGATTGTGATTGGTTCCAAGCAAAATTTGGGTGATTCTTCCAACCCTGATTATATGTGGGAGAAAAAGGATCGTTTCTAGGTCGTTGAAATGCGGCATTGGTATGCTCACGACCTTGAAACGGACATTCTTCCGTCAAGTGAGACGGATCAGAACAGCAGCTACATACAGTTTTGGAAAGTGACATTTGATTAAGGGAGGCGGCTAAAAGTTTGTTTTCCATAGTCTCGAGTTTCTTTTGTATAGCTGAAATGTCAGCTCTAACTCCTATGGAAACATCCGATTGGTTATTGCCACTCCTAAATGATGGACTTTCCCACTGTAAAGACTTCTCAGCGAACTCTTCTAAGTATCGCCAAGCTTCCCCATCATCCTTAGACATAAAAGTACCTTGACACATGTTTTCAAGGCTCTGTTTAGTGTTAAGGTTACTGCCCTCATATATAATTCGGCAAAGCTCCCATCTCGGGATGCCGTGATGAGGACATTGAACCAATAGATCCTTGAAACGTTCAAAGCATTTAGAAAATGGTTCAGCGGGGAGCTGGGCAAATTGATTCAGTTCGCTACGGATTCGAGCTGTCTTTTGGATTGGGTAAAATTTCTTAAGGAATGCCGCGACGAATTCTCCCCAATTCGTAATAGAGTGTGCGGTAGTGTTGTATAGCCACTTCTCGGCTATATCGCACAAGGTAAATGGGAGAAGTCGTAGACGCATAGCATCTACTGAAAGTTGTGACGTACCCATCATTGCGCATACGTTTTCAAATTTGGTAATGAAAACGTAAGCGTCCTCAGTCTCGAGTCCGTGGAATTTGGGTAAAAGATTGATATACTGGGGCTTAATCTCAAAGTTATCCCCATTGGCTGGTGGTGTGGATAAGCAGGTCGAAAGAGGACCTCTAAGTGGATAGCACCTCTCCTGGAGGGAAATGTGGGGTGGATTCTGCGCACCAACGGACGGCGGCAGATTAGGGTTAAAGAAGTTTGATAGATTCGGATCCATCGGTGTGGGTGTGGTAGTGGGTAAAGAAAAGGTAAATGGAGAATTATCGACTTCGGAGTCGATAAGAGGTACGCGGACTAAACGGGCACTAGAATCCCGTGTCCAGCCTATCTTGCACTAAAATGGGTTAGTACAAGTGGCAGCGTTGACTTTATAATTAGGGGTAAAATGAATGCGGTGTTTGCTTTTGAAAAAGGGACGGATTTTGAAAAAAAAAAATGATGCGACAAAACAAATGCAGCACACAAACCCTAGAATCTAATGGTCACCTAGGTCCGGCTCTAGACCGCTCCTAACTGCCAAAAGACAAGCCGCAGGATAGAATCCTCCACTGCCTCTTTGTCCTCCTGTGGCCGGATAAGTGCCAGGTAAGTGGGAAGGAACCACCACTACAGTGGTCCTAATTAATAACCACTAGCCTTAGACACACTCGCCTTAGGCACCACAAGAAAACGCGGATAAGCAATGAATTACCCACGGCCTTCTCTTGTCCTATTGAGCGCGACAGTCCTTAGAGTCTTCTCTAGATTTCTTTTAGTTAATGGGGGTAATGCGGATGCAAGTTTTGCGATTTTCGGGGCCTAGGAAGGGTAATGAAATCCCCACCTAATTTGGATTTGGCCGTGCCCCTTAAATTTCCGTATTAGAATGCAAACAACCAAGAAATCAAAAATCACACACAATTTTAATTTTGCTTTTGCGCGCTGCGATTTATTTGCAAAGAATCTACAGCAAAGGGTTAATTGGAGCTAAAAGAGGAGAGGGAAGAGAGAAAGAAAGTACCTGCACTGAAAATTTTTCAGAGAACCCCCTAGGAGGCCGCGGATCAGCCGCAAGAACACCCTATGTGCCGCGGAAACGCGCTTCCACAGTGAGATCACTGTACAAGATTTCTTCAGGGAGCTTCTGTTAACTCCCTCAGCTCTCTGGTATATCCCAAATAATTTTCCAGACTCCCAGTAAGCTCCAGATCACCTTGCAATCAATTCACAACACACGTATAAGAGTTTGTACGAATTTTGATTTCAAGAAGTAAAACGTAATAATTCTTTCACTTCAAACTATAAATGCAAATGAATTAGCGCGATCCCCGGCAATGGCGCCATTTTGATTGTATTATTTTCTTGATTGGATGTAAAAGTATCGAATCAAATAGTCCCCGGCAACGGCGCCATTTTGATTGATCGTTTTCTGATGTGTAAAATAAACTTGTAAAGAAATTACAATCAAAAACTTATATTGACCGCAATCAAACTACGGTGTCGGATGTAGTTAATGAATGAGTGCGGATCGTCCACAGGGATTGCACAATTCAATTGTATTTTGATACGTTTGAAATGAAATGTTAAGCAACAATAAAAGAAAACATGATTCAAGAATGATTTGTATTCGAGTGTCACTATTCTTTATGCAAGAATCAAGAAACTATAAACAATCAAGAATCGGTTGTTTTGATAATATTTCCAATCAACAATCAAGAATCTAAATGAGGCTCGTAGGAATCGATCGGATCGATAGACGTGATGTAATCTAAAGATATCGTGTTCTTGTCCTTCGAAGTATTGATACTAGATCGATGATCATCGACAAGAGTTAGGGTTTTCTCGTGAAACTAGGGTTTCATCTTATCCCTTGTTCTGTTGTCGATATCATTCACATTCTAGCCTCTAGCAATTTCAAGAAACGATCCTAACTCCCCCATTTTGAACGATGTCAATCAAGAAAGCATCGAAACAAAATGGGTTGTCGGTTCTTGAACTTGCTAGGGTTTACAAAACTTGTAGGAATCAAGAATCGATTAAAGCTATGTTACATCATCTTTCTATTTACCGTCTCGACTCCTCGACGAGCGGAGTTTTATTCACACATCACCACACATAAAAGATTCACAGATTGTAAAGATATCATGATGCGGAAATTAAAGAAAACAAGATAAAAGAATATCACCTTTATTGATCTCAACAATTTTGATTACATTTGCTTCAAGAACTACAAGAAGAAGAATCTAGATTGTTGATCGGGCGTCGCTCGGCTTCATGAGTCGTGGATCGGCTCGGATCGCTTGCTCTGTTGAAGATCGGCTCCGCTCCTAAAGGTTGTCGGGCTTCTTGCTTAATGGGTACTCAGGATTCTTGATTTCAATTGGAATTAGGGTTTAGGGTTTCCTACAAGCCCTGTCACTAGACTTGAGGAAGAAGGAGATGAAAAGAGAGATGGATTTGGGGATAGATTCACTAATTGGATGAATAATTCCCAAGATTGAATTCTTGGATTAATGAGCCTAGGGTCTTATTTATAGAGCTCCCAAACCCTAGGTTTGAGTTTGAATTTCCCTTTCCCTCCAAAAGTTTGTTGAAGAGTTTCTAGAAGGAGTTTGTTAGGAGCTAGCTTAGGGTTTAAGCTAGGGTTTACGGAAAGTTCTAGAATGATTAGGCTAGTTTTGTGAAACTCAAGGTGTTTGCTGATCTGGTAGAGATATCTGGAGTCTTCTGGAAGTTGGAGTGCATTTCTGAACTGTAGCAGATGAAACAGGAGTTGTGGTGTAAATTTGAGGAACTAAGTCCCTGGGCCCACCACGGATCCGCGGCCTAAGCAAGCCCATGCCGCGGATCCGCGGCTTGTTGGTGTGCTTGGGCTTTGTGGCTTCTTCTGTGGTCTTGGGCTCCTGTTTGTAGCTTCCTTTGATATGTTGAATTTCATTTGCTCCTTTATAATGATACCAGATTTGAATTTAGTGATTTTACGTATCTTTCGAGCGATGTAATGATCGAGCAAGCTTCTTTTCCTGCACAGACTTCGAAACACGGGTTGCAAGATATAGAAAATATGCCATGTGATGAAATGCAGTCAATTTCCCTAGAAATGCCGGTTTTAAGGTCGAATACATGTAATCTGATATTTTGCGACCGATTTGCTAATATGTGAAATACGGATACCGAACACTTCTATATGAATGCAAATGATGAGGAAATTGCCGGTTAAAATATGCAATATTTTCGACTGATCACCCTCCAAAAAAATTTTCGGGACCCCCGTAAAAACTCTGCGTGGCTCCCGATATATCCAAAACCCCCCTTTCAAAACAGAACACACGCACACCGCATATTGGGTTCGCATGACCAGTTTAACCCGTTAATCGGAGGTTCCCTCGCCCCAAAGGGGAGGGGTAATTAACGGCAACTTAGTCCGCGGCTGCCGGAGATTCGGATCCCCATAATCATTAAACCCCGGCCTACCCTAGGCAGGGGGAATCTGTAGTACGCCTGACAAGCGCGCGCGTATTCCCATCTCACTGGGGTGACGAAAAACACCCTACAGCTCCTTGTACAGAGAAACTGGGGGTAGGGCTTGAACCGGAACTTCTAGGGCCATCAGACGAAATGATTGATGCATTCCTGAATGAAGCTCTTCTTAAAAGTAAAGCTGATCGGGAGTGTGAGATGGCCATATTTGAAAAGGCCAGACACCGGCGATTGGACGAAAAGGTTGAAACACTCCCACCAGATCAAAGTGCCTCCGTTGCAAATAAAAGTAGGTTCAGAATGAAGAAAAGGTTCGCTAAAGCCATATCAATGGGGATGAAGCTGCCACCCTCCGAAGGAAATATTCTTGGTGAAGTAGAAACACATCCTAGCTACTGCTCATATCATCGAAAGATTGCACACCCCACCGAAGAGTGCAACACTTTTAAAAGGTGGTGGTAGGGATATGTTGCTCACCAGAAACATTTTAAGTGGATGAAACGCAAAACTCATCGGGAGCGAAAAAGTACGATCGAGGAGCTTAAAAGAACTACCGGCAATTGTCACATGGTCGACGCTGGGGGATCGCAAGTTCTTACTTTTGGGAGCGACTCTAACGAAGAGATGACTCTTGGCCCTCTCTTCAAAGAATCCACCTCGGGAAAATAGGAAGAACCAAAGACCTGTGAAAATATTCAGCTGCGCAATCGTACGCTGCCCGAAAAGAATTTCGGACCCACGAATAGAAAAGATAAGGGAAAAGAAAAAGTCCCTGAGGATATCACCCTAGATGACCAAGTCGTCAAAGAGCTGACCGCCAAAGACCCGCCAAAGAAAAGTAAGGTAGACTACAACGTTCTGGCACACTTGAGGAAGCTACCCTCGCAGCTCAGCATTCTCGACGCCCTTCTGCTATCAAAAGAAGCAAGAGATTCTTTGATCAAGGCGCTGCAGGAGCCCGAGAAATTCCAAGCTTTCCTCGCCGAAGAAAAGATGAAGGACAAGCTGGAAGAAGTACACACAGCCGATATCACCTTCGGCGATGAAGATCTCCTTCTTGGGACGTGTGAGCACAACCGTCCCCTTTATGTCTCCGGATACTGTCACGATATCAAGATAGGCAAAATCTTGGTTGATAATGGGTCTTCCGTTAACCTCCTCAATGTGCGAGTGTTGAAGGAAATCTACATGAGCGTTCAACACCTCGCTCGTGATAAGATCACCATCTCCGGTTTCGACTCCCAGTTATCACGGATTCTCGGGTCTGTGATACTAACGCTGCGCTTCGGACTACTTGTCACGGACATTAAATTTCACGTCATCGATGCTAAGACCCGCTATAATGCTTTGCTCGGCAGGCCTTGGTTACACGAGTACAACATTATCCCTTCTACACAACACCAGTGTATGAAGTATTTCAAGGATGGTCTCGAGTACACCGTGACGGGGGAGTTGAACCCATTCTCCATGAACGAAGTCCGAAAGTATGAGGATGCAAAATACTTCTTACCAGATTTTGAAGACACGGAAAGATGTCACAAACCGAAGAACAAAGCTATCACCACTATTCTAGTCTTCGGGAGTGATACTGAGGAGGAAGAAGAGATAGTTTATTCAAGGCCGCCTCAACGCAACAACCCGGGACCGTCCGCCCCCATGCTGATCTTTGGCAGCGACTCGGAAGACGAGGTTAACGCTATATTTTCTGCTCGGCCATTAATACAAGCCTTCGCAGGCGATAATCAGAGTTTGCAAATTACCATAGTTCCGCGGGAGCATTACAAAGAGCTCGATGCACTTGAAGCTTATAGCGTGCAAGAACTCCAGACATTTTACGTCCCTCCCAGGAGAAAGGGTGAAGGAGCGATCCTATTCTACCGATCGGGGGAAACTAAAGTAGATGAAGAAATCTGGCATGGCGTCGATTCTATGCTCGACAGGCTCCAACCCATCCGTCTGCCTAAATATTACACGGAAGGTTTGAAAAGGCTATTAAAGCGTCAAGGAGTACCATTCAGACAGACTACTCGACAAGCTCGATTCTACAACAGGATTTGGGATGTCCCTGGAACCCAGCGCAAGTTTCCAAATAGGAGAATGGAAACGATCGGGCTCGGATATGTTCAATCCAGAAAATGGGAGCGAGTCCATGGCAGCTACGTCATACATGACTTCGATGAAGAAGGAGACGTTCTGTTAAGAGACGCCGATCCTGAACCAAAACAAGGTCCTGTCATCAAAATCCCGAGTCCATCGTTTGAAGAACGAATGGACAAACTAGTAAGGGAAGCGGGTCAAAAGATCCGGGATGACCATAACCGCGAGATGGCCATTTACGAGAAAGCCAGGACGCAGCGCCTCCTTCAACAGGCCGCGGAGAATGACGATGCTCTTTCTTATCAACCCGTCATACAAAAGGCCTGACGCAGAGGCAAAAATAAATCAAAGAGCGGGAAAAGCGTTCGAGAGAGACAAAGCGGGACCAAGAAGTCACGTGATCGGGAATCGAGCAATCCGGATTCATCCCTTATAAAGAAGATGGGTCGAGCATACTCTTTTCCTCAGAACAAAACGCGGAAGATACTTGATCTCGCCATAAGACATCAAATGATTACACTTCCGGAGTCCAAGCACCCCGAGCAAGCCAACGAGGTCTCTCACCCAGACTATTGCTCCTACCACCAAGCAATATAACATCCTATCGAAGACTGCTTCACCTTCAAGAACTGGGTCGAAGACCAATATCAGCTCGGCAAGTTCGCTTTATCCACCAGTTGGAGGATAAATCCTCCGCAGAAGCACGAACCAAAAGCCGCGCATACAGCGAGAGTAGAACCAGATCAACATCGGTCATGGAAGCGAGCTCGTACTTGACATATGGTAATGCTACCAGAGGAAGAGCCCGAGAATATAGATGACCTCCCCTGGTGCTTCAAAAACAATAAAGACGAGGTAATCTCAGAGTTTCTGTAGGGTTCCTAGGCACACTATAGAGGTCTCACAAGGCATCGAACATGCCAATTTAAAATTTTATGGGTGCCGAGAAACCCTAATACGGATCGTCGGCTAGATTTCTAGGCGAAACTATAAACTAGTTAACACTTTAACTAAAAGTAAGATGCTACAACCTTTGTAGATCCGGTTCTCCACTTCCTTAGCTCCATGTGGGTGTCCTCTCGCTGTCCATCATGAATCCCGAACTCATTCGTCGGCTTCATCGGAGAAACGAGCGAGCTTGGTCGTCGGCTTCGTGTCAAAGACGATCTACGTCGAGGCATCACAAGTTCAAGCTCCGACTTCACAAAGTTATGAAACTTGTGAAGAAAACACCCAAAACAACTTGGCAAGAGGTAGAGGGTGAAGAAATAGTAGGTGGGTTCACTTTAGAATTGGATTTCACTCACTTTTGCTCAAGTTGCCATTGATGGCATCTAGTTTTCTCTCTTGAAGAAGAAGGAGAAGATGAAGCTAGTTTATGATAAGTGTTATGATAAAATAAAAATAAATCAATACTTATCATAATCTAACCTTAGTTAAGTGTAGAGAATGGACCATGGTTACTTGGATGAGTTAGGGTTAAGCATGAAGACAAGAATGGTCACTAAGGTCAAAGCTTCATGAAGCTTCAACATAAAACAAATAAAGCCACCATTCTAATCTTAATCCATTTCAAATAAATAAATAAATAGATAAATGAATTTGCAAAACCCTAATCAACACTTAACCATGGTTTAATTCTTTACACTTAACCAAAAGAGCAAGTATCATCAAACATGATACAAACATGTGTACAAAAGTATATCACATATACAACTTGCACATCAAGTGAGAAAATCCGTATAAAGTGAACCAATACTAGTTAATGCAAAGTAATATATCAAATATATAATTATACATTAAATCATTAAATCAACACTTGATTTACCGATCCGGTCATATCGCATATAACCGACTAGTATCCAATGTATCGGCTTATCGAATCAATGATTCGATAACTAGGTCATATCGAATATAACCAATCGAAACATTTATCTTGAGAATGAAATGCGGTATCACATACACGCATTATTCTCGGTCCCGCACATATCTCATATGCGCTCCTATTTCGTTTCGCTTGAACCAGGAAACCTCTGTGTAGGACTCTAAAGACTCGTCAATATGCCGGTAGCAGATGATGATCATATCAAGCACCCACAAGCCGCAAGCGGTCTGCTAAACGTAACGGCCATCCGGGTATTGAGCGATCAGAAGATCGACGAGCTAGCCCGCTCATACTCCTGTGAATCCAACCAGTAACACTTACCGTACAGTCCGGTCTGTTCGTCTGATACGTTGCATATCAAGTCTAGGGGTGGTATACGTCAGACCCCAATAACCGATAAGTCGTGCCGATGTGAGGCTCATAACGGGTCGAGAAACTACTGGTAACACTTACCAGCAAATCTCTGATCAGCCCTGGCCAGGGACTTCCCTGTTACGGCCAATCGAGCACAGCGCAACATCAACCCCCAATACCGGGAGAGACGAAACCCCTCCTATCGCTCATTGCCTCCATGTGACTCGGGACTGTACCTAAAGACCACCGTTTTGCACGCCCTCATGGACGTGGTAAGGTGGAGATCAAAGCACAGTGGGAATCACACAAGACTCTATGACGATCTCGGGTCTACAGACTAACCTGCACAAGTGTCACCTGAGAACTGCCATCTGACGTGAGGTATAATACCATCTGGGAGTTCTCGGCGAGTCCGTCCAGTGTACCCAGTCTCCACTGAGCACCCGTATACCATCTCTGATGTCAAACACCAATGGATGTGGGATCATCCATCGCCCATCTCATGGGTCGAGAAGCGTATACGCTAGTCTACTCTGGTATATCGATGCCCCGTCTCGATACACCCACGACTAGGGACCTTGAAGGATGTACTTATGGACTACCATGTCCCCACTAGTATGATCTGCATCACAGTCCAGGTAGTCAAGTACATATCCTAAGGGCTTTACCAACATGTAACTATAAGACAGTTTAAAGAGACTAGTGTACATGTTAAGATAAAGAGTAACCAGATAGCATACTATCATATCGAGCAAGAAAGTCATCTCTATATATGTCCAAGCATCCAATATAATATACATCATCTATACAATACTGGCCTCTAGGGCATACATACAACTAACAATCTCCCACTTGCACTAGGGCCAGCTGCTGTAGTATCGCATACCGAGCATCCCGAAGAGTCTCTCAAACTGTATCTGGGGAATGGCCTTCGTGAGTGGATCCGCCGTGTTGTTCTTCGTGTCAACCCTCCTGACCTCGATCTCCCGGCGATCAACTATGTCCCGGATCAGGTGATACCGCCTCAGAATATGCCTGGATCGTTGATGGGACCTGGGTTCCTTGGCCAAAGCCACCGCTCCATTGTTATCACAATACAAAGGTATTGGATGCTCAATGGATGGAACCACTCCAAGTTCAGTAATGAACTTCTTGATCCAGACAGCCTCTTTGGCAGCATCGTTGGCAGCGATGTATTCAGCCTCCATCGTCGAGTCTGCCACGGTTTCCTACTTGGAACTCTTCCAGCTAACCGCCCCTCCGTAAAGGGTAAAGACAAAGCCCGACTACGACTTAGAGTCATCCTTATCACTCTGGAAGCTCGAATCGGTAAAGGACTCCACTTGGAGCTCTCCGTTACCATACACCAAGAACATATCTCTAGTCCTTCGCAAGTACTTGAGAATGCTCTTCACAGCTGTCCAGTGACTCTCTCCAGGATCAGCTTGATACCTACTCACTACACTTAGTGAGTATGCTACATCGGGTCTGGTACATAGCATCGCATACATGATAGAGCCTACTGCCGAAGCATAGGGTATCCCTTGCATGCGAGCTCTCTCCAAATCAGTCTTGGGAGACATCTCTTTGGAGAGAGTGACTCCAGAGATCGTAGGCAAGTTCCCACGCTTGGACTCTTCCATACTAAACCTCTTTAGTATGGTGTCAATGTACCTGGATTGGGACAATCCCAAAATCCGTTTGGATCTATCTCTATAGATCCTAATTCCCAATATGCAGGAGGCATCACCAAGATCTTTCATTGAGAATCTTTGTGATAAGAAGAGCTTGACCGATTGCAGCATAGGAATATCATTTCCTATCAAGAGTATGTCGTCCACGTACAATACGAGGAAGACAACCTTACTCTCTGCCACCTTCTTGTAGATACAAGGTTCATCTGGATTTTTGACAAAATCAAACTCTTTGATAACGACGTCAAAGCAGATGTTCCAACTCCGCGATGCTTGCTTTAATCCATAAATGGATTTAAGCAGCTTGCATACCTTTCCGCTGCTCCCACTGTCTACGAAGCCCTCCGGCTGAGTCATGTACACGCACTCTTCTAAATCACCATTTAGAAAGGCGGTCTTAACATCCATTTGCCAGATTTCGTAATCATGATAAGCAGCGATGGCAAGCATGATCCGGATGGATTTAAGCATAGCCACTGGAGAAAAGGTTTCGTCATAGTCCACACCTGGTCTTTGACGAAAACCCTTTGTTACAAGTCTAGCTTTGAAAGTCTCCACTTTCCCATCTACACCAAGTTTCTTCTTGAAGATCCACTTGCTCCCAATGGGTTTTACCCCTTCAGGAGCAACGTCCAAAGTCCATACTTTGTTGGTGTACATGGATTCCATCTCGGACCGCATAGCATCCAGCCATTTCACTGAGTCCCCACTCGTGATGGCCTGCTCGAAGCTAGTTGGGTCATCATCCTCCATGATGCAATCCTCGCTTCCACCATCCATGAGAAAACCGTAGTATCTCTCAGGTTGGCGAGGAACCCTACTAGATCGGCGGAGAGGCTGAGGTTCATTGGGAGCTACTGAATCCTCTGGTTCCACTAAATCTTCAGTTGTAGTTTGTGTTGCTGGAACCTCTTCCAGCTCTACCTCATCGCCACTAATTTCTTTTGTAAGAAATTCCTTTT
The DNA here is from genome assembly GCA_030015575.1 of Agapanthus africanus. Lineage (NCBI taxonomy): Eukaryota > Viridiplantae > Streptophyta > Magnoliopsida > Asparagales > Amaryllidaceae > Agapanthus > Agapanthus africanus. The sequence continues at coordinate 209,809,621 of CM057350.1, forward strand.
CTAAAAAGGTGGCATGTTGAGCAACAAACACCTTTTGTTGTTCACTGTGGTAGAATAGATATCCATACGAATTGCTTGGATATCCTACAAACTTACAAAAAACTGATCGTGCCTCGAGTTTGTCCGGGTTTTGCTTTTTAACATAAGCCGGACAACCCCATATCTTAACTCTTTTAAGAGATGGTCTCTTTCCATTCCATATCTCATATGGAGTGGTAGGCACAGATTTAGTTGGAACTCTATTCAATAGGTATATGGCTTTCTCCAGCGCATATCCCCAGAAGGAAATAGGTAACTCAGCTGTGCTCATCATAGAGCGCACCATATCTAATAGGGTGCGGTTCCTCCGTTCTGATACACCGTTGTGCTGTGGTGTATATGGAGGAGTCAGCTGAGAGAGAATCCCATTCTCTTTTAGGAAGTCCAGGAATTCATTGCTTAAGTATTCTCCTCCTCGATCAGATCGTAGGATTTTAATACTTTTTCCGGTTTGGTTCTCAACTTCTTGTTTATATTCCCTAAATTTCTCAAAAGCTTCTGATTTGTGTTTCATCAGGAACACATACCCGAACCTAGAGAGATCGTCAGTGAATGTAATGAAGTATGAAGAACCATCCCTGGCATGTGTAGACATGGGACCGCATACATCACTATGTATAAGTCCCAAGAGTTCGGTAACTCTTTCTCCGTGTCCCGTAAACGGAGTTTTGGTCATCTTGCCTTTGAGACATGACTGGCAAGTGTCATAAGATGAAAATTCAAACGGATTTAAATATCCATCTTTATGCAACTTAGCTAGTCGTGTCGCATTGATGTGGCCCAGTCTACAATGCCACAAGAAGGATTCGTTGAGTTCAGAACTCTTCCTCTTGTGTGTGTTTGTTATGCTCAGAACTGTTGATTGATTTAGAACATAAATGCCATTGCAAAACGTGCCTGATCCAACCAACTTTTGGTTACGGAAAATGTTCATAACATTGTCCTGTAATACAAAATTATATCCCTCTTTACTAAATAAAGAAACTGATATAATGTTGCATATCAGGTTCGGCATGTAATAGCATTCGTTCAGAACCAATGTATTACCAGTTGGTAATACAAGGTGATATTCCCCGACAGTCTTAGCTGCAACAATTGCACCATTTCCGACTCTTATGTCTTTATCACCTTCTCCAAGTTCTCTACCTTTCCTTAGCCCATTTGTCTGATTACATATATGGGATCCTGACCCGGTATCCAATACCCAGGACGTAGAGCAAATGGAGAAACAGTTCTCTGTAACGAACACACCCGAAGAAAATGCATCAACATGTACTTTCTTCATTCGGGTGGCATGGGAATCCTGGTATTCCCCTATATCCTGTTCATTCCTATAACTCTTATAAGAAAGAACGGAACCAACGTTCCCCAGCACAGTATAACATGTGGGTTCGGTCAATACATCCATATTATTATCTTCATTAGGGCATGAAATGGTCGCTACCTGGAGAGAGAGAGAAGAAAACACTTTAGCGTATGCTCGTGAAAGATCAGATTGGTTATTATCTTATCTAATCAGGATGGCTCCCACTGCTTTTTATCAAATCTTCCTTCAAACCCTAAAAGGAAAGACTAGCCGGGATTAATTACACACTACAAGTTCGCCAATCTTTCAGCCAGGCTAGTGTCGGTACTTTGAGGGAGGTCCCCCGTGCTTTCGCACGAACCTAATTAATGTAAACCTCGTTTTCCCAGAGACGTAACCCCGTTGACACCTTTCTAGACACCTACTTGATCAGCTAATTGCAATGTGTAAAACTCTCCCAGGAGTAACTCTTACTCGCAGTGGGTATCGGGATCCAACTATCATATAGAAGGTATGCAATCTCATTGCAAATTTCAACACTTGAAACTCCCGATAATGCTTTTGCCCCTAGCAACTTATGACCTTGGCTAAGGTCAACAAATCATAAGCGCTAGTCAAGTTCAACCCGTCATTTCCTGATTGAATCAAACCCACCCGTACGACCCTTGGCTAAGGTCAACAAAGTCGCACGACTACCCTAACTCAATCACATCTCATGTTTTAGCAGATAAATACTAATTAGCTACCGTACACCACGCCTTGGCTAAGGTCAACAAACGCAGCACGAATACTAACTAGTCTCTATCTGAAATGACGGAGGGCTACGCAGGTTTTTCTGAAAACCTATTGCTTAATGAACTTGATATCGTTGTAGAATCAAATGAAGTTTTTGAAATGGAGTGATTTTGAGGCTTTTCTAGTTTTGCTAAAGGAGTCACTCCCGGTGAAGGGATCTCGGTCCTTTCCTCGTCGAATGAGGTGCTGGATATATCATATATATCACTGTGCAAAGCAAAAACCCAAAAGCAGTCAAAAGCAAACCGAGTGTGTAGCATCTGCCAGTTATTGCTAAAGGAGTCACTCCCGGTGAAGGGATCTCGGTCCTTTCCTCATCGAATAAGGTGCAGGGTATATCATATATACCGCTATGCAAAGCAAGAACTGTAGCTACCTGTTTTGTTTTAAAATTTGATTCTACAATATCTTAGGTTTCTTTTCTTTCATTAATCACATTAATGAAGTCCCATCATTTAAATACCTAAACATCACAGATAGATATGACGTACACTTATGCCATCCGCATTCGCCTCGATGTCCCCTCGTGCACCGTTAGGTTAGGTAACTAACGACAGAGCAGGGCAGGGCTAGCGCGGGTGTAAAACATAAGTAACGTCTATATAATATATCATATATACTATATACTATATCCATCACAGAACATCACATGATCACATCACAAATATCGCAGCAGAAGAAACATATGAAATATTGGATATACTAGGACGTCCGTGTTTTCAATACGAGCCAGTATAAAACACGGATTCCACGGTCGTGATGAATAGCCAATCCCACACCCCTAGACCCCTACGAGAGCGGCAAGCAACCCTGCCAATTCTAGGGTTAGGAGACCCGGACTCGACTCCTCGAGTTGGTCTCCCACTGGACCCCAGAACCCGGTTACTTGTGCTCCCCTCTTTGGGTCTATTCTAATGCGGAAAAGTAAATAATATACAAAGGGTGACAACTTCCGTAACCTGGAAGTGCCCCAAATAAAAGAATATTACATACAAGTTTTTACATGAATGAAAAAGAAAAACACTCATCTCACATAAAAACCCCCGGCTATTCAAACACGACAATCCAATATAACATATCCAGCAGCACATAACATCACATGTCATCAACGTAAGTAAGTATGCATACCCCAATTGTCGTTGACGTATAGCAACGAAACCGGCGATATGTACATACTACACTTACGGTCACAGAAAAAAAAGTGTAAAACTACAACAATTGGAATCCGCAACCTCTTTAGACATCACATGCCTAATCAGATGAAATACTTAGACATCACATGCCTAACAGTTATAAACCCCGCATTTTAGTCTCATTATCGAAAACTCTTTTCAATATCAAGTGAAACTAAACCGCTAGATTTATAACATTCATTCAGTTATCTCATAACTTATTGTGAATTCCAATCATTGTATCCCATTCCGGATAAATAGAATATATTAAATTTTCCGATCGAACATTCGAACACCCAAGTTTTCCCGAAACCGTTCAACACATGAAATAGGTTCAAAGACATTCACTTCATGCCTCAGTACCAACGGTCCAGCCGTAGAAGGGTCAAGCCAACGCCTCACATGTGGCACGCCGTACTGCCCCAAACCCGAAGGTTCAAAGGGCAGTTCAAGACGGTCACATAATCGAGTTAAGGTTTGTTGTCTTCTAGAGGGACCATCGCGTTACTTGCACTACTCAGAACGCCTTTAAACCACACAAAAATCCAACACTTGGATATTTTCCGGCAGGGGAAAAGTTGGGTATTTATATCCGGTCGGACTTTTTAACATACTCTAAAATTATCCGGAAATACACAAAGACGAAATTTGATAATCCGATCGAATCTTTGATTCCCAATACACCCCCAGAATACTCTGCTGTAGAGTCACAATAAAAATATCCCAGAAAATATAGCATTAAATTATATGAGTTACTCTGCAGAAATCATCATATAAGGGAACGGTAAGGCCGCGGAACCGCCGCATCATGCATAGCACGTGCCGCGGTTCCGCGGTGGAAAAGTCGACTTAGGCCCTCGTATTTCACAGTAATTCAAATAACACCCTGCTTGATTTTCTATATATTTTTAATTGACAAAAATCTCATTTTTTAGAAAAAGTCCAGAGAGCTATTTTGGGGTTAGGTTTTCGGTTCGTCCGGCTTTCAAACTCCGTCTAGACTTCGCCTAAGGCTCTAGCTAGGCTCTGATACCACTGTAGGGTTCCTAGGCACACTATAGAGGTCTCACAAGGCATCAAACATGCCAATTTAAAATTTTATGGGTGCCGAGAAACCCTAATACGGATCGTCGGCTAGATTTCTAGGCGAAACTATAAACTAGTTAACACTTTAACTAAAAGTAAGATGCTACAACCTTTGTAGATCCGGTTCTCCACTTCCTTAGCTCCATGTGGGTGTCCTCTCACTGTCCATCATGAATCCCGAACTCATTCGTCGGCTTCATCGGAGAAACGAGCGAGCTTGGTCGTCGGCTTCGTGTCAAAGACGATCTACGTCGAGGCATCACAAGTTCAAGCTCCGACTTCACAAAGTTATGAAACTTGTGAAGAAAACACCCAAAACAACTTGGCAAGAGGTAGAGGGTGAAGAAATAGGAGGTGGGTTCACTTTAGAATTGGATTTCACTCACTTTTGCTCAAGTTGCCATTGATGGCATTTAGTTTTCTCTCTTGAAGAAGAAGGAGAAGATGAAGCTAGTTTATAATAAGTGTTATGATAAAATAAAAATAAATCAATACTTATCATAATCTAACCTTAGTTGAGTGTAGAGAATGGACCATGGTTACTTGGATGAGTTAGGGTTAAGCATGAAGATAAGAATGGTCACTAAGGTCAAAGCTTCATGAAGCTTCAACATAAAACAAATAAAGCCACCATTCTTATCTTAATCCATTTCAAATAAATAAATAAATAGATAAATGAATTTGCAAAACCCTAATCAACACTTAACCATGGTTTAATTCTTTACACTTAACCAAAAGAGCAAGTATCATCAAACATGATACAAACATGTGTACAAAAGTATATCACATATACAACTTGCACATCAAGTGAGAAAATCCGTATAAAGTGAACCAATACTAGTTAATGCAAAGTAATATATCAAATATATAATTATACATTAAATCATTAAATCAACACTTGATTTAACGATCCGGTCATATCGCATATAACCGACTAGTATCCAATGTATCGGCTTATCGAATCAATGATTCGATAACTAGGTCATATCGAATATAACCAATCGAAACATTTATCTTGAGAATGAAATGCGGTATCACATACACGCATTATTCTCGGTCCCGCACATATCTCATATGCGCTCCTATTTCGTTTCGCTTGAGCCAGGAAACCTCTGTGTAGGACTCTAAAGACTCGTCAATATGCCGGTAGCAGATGATGATCATATCAAGCACCCACAAGCCGCAAGCGGTCTGCTAAACATAACGGCCATCCGGGTATTGAGCGATCAGAAGATCGACGAGCTAGCCCGCTCATACTCCTGTGAATCCAACCAGTAACACTTACCGTACAGTCCGGTCTGTTCGTATGATACTTCGCATATCAAGTCCAGGGGTGGTATACGTCAGACCCCAATAACCGATAAGTCGTGCCGATGTGAGGCTCATAACGGGTCGAGAAACTACTGGTAACACTTACCAGCAAATCTCTGATCAGCCCTGGCCAGGGACTTCCCTGTTACGGCCAATCGAGCACAGCGCAACATCAACCCCCAATACCGGGAGAGACGAAACCCCTCCTATCGCTCATTGCCTCCATGTGACTCGGGACTGTACCCAAAGACCACCGTTTTGCACGCCCTCATGGATGTGGTAAGGTGGAGATCAAAGCACAGTGGGAATCACACAAGACTCTATGACGATCTCGGGTCTACAGACTAACCTGCACAAGTGTCACCTGAGAACTGCCATCTGACGTGAGGTATAATACCATCTGGGAGTTCTCGGCGAGTCCGTCCAGTGTACCCAGTCTCCACTGAGCACCCGTATACCATCTCTGATGTCAAACACCAATGGATGTGGGATCATCCATCGCCCATCTCATGGGTCGAGAAGCGTATACGCTAGTCTACTCTGGTATATCGATGCCCCATCTCGATACACCCACGACTAGGGACCTTGAAGGATGTACTTATGGACTACCATGTCCCCACTAGTATGATCTGCATAACAGTCCAGGTAGTCAAGTACATATCCTAAGGGCTTTACCAACATGTAACTATAAGACAGTTTAAAGAGACTAGTGTACATGTTAAGATAAAGAGTAACCAGATAGTATACTATCATATAGAGCAAGAAAGTCATCTCTATATATGTCCAAGCATCCAATATAATATACATCATCTGTACAATACTGGCCTCTAGGGCATACATACAACTAACAGTTTCCACCGGCGCTGAAAGAACTGGAAGATGGGATACATACTACTGCAGATAACCTCAAGAAAATTGATTTGGGGATGGCAAGTGACCCACGACCGACATTCGTCAGTGAGCTGTTGTCTGAAGAAAAGATGGCTACACTAAAAGACGTGCTTATGCAGCATAAAGACTGCTTCGCATGGAACTATTCCGGGATGCCAGGACTAGATCTGGAGATTGTTGTACATAAATTGGCAATATCTCCAGACGTCAAACCGGTCAAACAAGCACCAAGAAGAATGCGGCTCGAGCTTGAGATGAGCATCAATGCCGAGGTCAAGAAACTAATCGACTCCAGTTTTATCCAAAAGGTTCAATATCCTGATTGGATCGCCAACATTGTCCCGGTAATGAAGAAAAATGGGACGGTGCGCATATGTGTGGACTTTCAGGATCTCAACAAAGCTTGCCCAAAGGACGAATTCCCAGTACCAGTCACTGAGCTGATGATAGATAACACGTCCACTCACGAAGTCTTCTCCTTCATGGATGGATCGTCAGGATACAATTAGATAAAGATGCATCCCGAGGACCAGAAGCACACCGCTTTCCGGACCCCTTTGGGCATATTCTGCTATAAGGTGATGCCCTTCGGTCTAAAGAACACCGGTGCCACCTATCAGAGGGCCATGACGAAGATTTTCAATGACCTCATACATGAAATCGTCGAATGTTATATCGACGACCTCGTAATTAAAAGCAAATCATACGAGGAACATCTAGAGCATCTAAAGATCGTATTTCAATGCCTTCAGAAATACAACTTGAAGATGAACCCTCTCAAATGCGCGTTCGGAGTTTCCTCGGGCAAATTCCTAGGATTCATTGTCCGACACCGAGGCATCGAGATAGTTCCTTCAAAGATCAAGGCGATTATGGAAATGCCCCCGCCAAAGACTCTCAAGCAATTGCGGTCTCTCCAAGGGAAACTCGCGTATATCCGGCGATTTATAGCCAATCTCTCAGGAAAGTGCCGTCCTTACAGTCACCTGATGAAGAAGGGAACCCCTTTCGTTTGGGATCGCAAATGCCAAAATGCACTGGACGAAATCAAGCAATACCTGCAGAATCCGCCAGTACTGGCCGCTCCGGTCAAGGGAAAGCCTTTCATTCTTTATACAATAGCCCTCAAAGGTTCATTAGGCGCGCTATGGGCACAAGAGAACGGCCAAGGGAAGGAGAGAGCCCTCTACTATTTGAGTCGAGTTCTACTGGGGGCAGAAAGCAATTATTCTCCCATCGAAAAACACTGCTTGGCATTGATCTTCGCGATAATGAAGCTCAGGCACTATGCGTTGGCGCATGAAGTCCGCCTCATATCGAAGGTGGACCCTCTCAAGTATTTGATGTCAAAGGCCATATTAACAGGACGGCTTGCTATATGGGCCTTGCTCTTGATGGAGTTCTCGATAACTTATTGGCCTCTCAAGGCAGTGAAAGGCCAGGCCATCGCCGACTTTCTCGCTGAACATCCGATACCTGCCGATTCTCCTTTGAACTGCGAATTGCCTGACGAACATGCGTTTGACACGATTGACGGTAGTGATACCCGATGGGAACTTTATTTCGATGGAGCATCTTCCATGAAGAAGCGCAAACAAAGCACCCCCATAATCAAATCAGGGGTAGGCCTCATCTTCGTGACTCCACAAGGAGGGATAATGCGCTTTGCCTTCTCCTTAATAGAGCCAAGGACAAACAATGAAGCCGAATATGAAGCTTTGATAGCAGGTCTCGAGATCGCCATCGACATGGGGATTGAAAACCTCGTCATATACGGAGACTCCCAACTGGTCGTTAGTCAAGTAAACGGTGACTATCAAACGTGCAAACCAGAACTGGTGAAGTACGGCGAGAGAGTGCAGCAACTGCTGACCCAAATACCTTCCTACACATTGGAAAGCATACCGCGTGCGGAAAATAGCAAAGCGGATGCATTAGTCAAGCTCGCTAAAGAATTGGCCGACGAGAACCTCGATGACGTAAGAATCGTGGTACAAAGCCGTCAGGTTCTTGCACCGACAGAAATATCTCCGGAGTCATCCTAGGAAAAAGGGGCGACCGAGCAAATCGCTCTACATGTAAAAGACCAGGAAAAGGTTGAGGATTGGAGAGAAGTCTTTATAGACTACTTCAAATCCCGCCGAACACCCGAAGATGCGTCTTCAAAACATCAGCTCATGAAGCGAGCCCTATCTTTCGCCTTCGTCAATGATACTCTGTATAAGAGGTCATTTGATTTTCTGTGGTTAAGATGCCTGGGACCTGAAGAAGCAAAAAGAGTCGTCTAAGAAACTCACGACGGACTCTGCGGTTCTCACCAAGCCGGCCCGAAGATGAAGCTGAAAATCAAAAGGATGTGCTACTATTGGCCCAGTATGATCCAGGATTGCCTCGAATATGCGAAGCAATGCCACTCGTGCCAGATTCACGGGGAATTTATCCATCAACATCCAAATCCACTGCATCCAACAATGGCTAGCTGGCCGTTAGAAATGTGGGGGACTGACTGTTCATATCAGATTTTTGCATTTTCATACCGCCCAATTTTTATCACATTGCATGTCGGTAGATACTCTTGAGCCGTGTTTGCTAGTCAATTGCAGGATACAGGTTCCCGGTTCTCAAACGGAGAAATTCATGGAAAACACGACAAAAATCCGGTTCCTGCCAACCACAGATAAAACACGGTCTCCGCTCTTCATCCGTATGCTGCCAGATACCAGTTTAGGAAGACAAAATGTCAAATCAATGTCGTTTTCAGGCACAAGGCTCAATGGTAGCACAAGATCCAAGAGATCTACGCGGAGCTCGAGGCAAATCATGACAAAATCTTGACAAAAAGTCCACCTTTCCCTCAACAGAAATTCTGGAAAATTCGTGAAGCAATTATAGGAAAATACATATACCAGAAGGAAGATCACATCAAACCAGGGTCCCACCAAAAATACCCAAGCCTAAGTCATCTATACGGCCGCGGAAGCGCGGCCAAAGAGGGGTATTGGCCGCGCTTGCGCGGACAGGGCTTTTGGGGGTAGGTTGGTCTTTTCATCAGGGTTCTGGTGGTTGCCCTAGGGTTTCATGTTTTGGCCTATAAATAGCCCAGAAGTTTGTGAAAGAAGGGATCCATAATCTTGTATTTCTTTTGCTAGGTTTTAGTTACATGTTCTTCTTCCTCTTCTCACCTCTTCTCCATTAAACTTGTAAGTGAGCTTTTGAGTGAAGAGTGATGAATAAAGAAGACCATTTTATTATCATGCTTGTCTCCTTATATTTATGCTTGTTGTAATTTTAATTCGTTAAGTAGTTGTTGTTATTTCCTTGTTATTTCTTTCTTCTCTTTTTTCTTTATCCTTACATATGACAATGATACTTACGCTTGATCCTCGCCAAGGTGAGGTCGCAAATAGTTAGTCGTATTCTTCTAATCTCCTTCTTTCTATCTTCCTCTTTTGTGTTGTTTTATTTTTCCGTATTATGATGTGTGAGTAGTTCATTCTTGTTAGGGTAGGATAAGGGAAGTTTGAGAGAAGGAAATCTCTCTCACTCTTTCCTTTCCCAACATCTTAAATCGACTCCCGTTAACCCAACCACAATCCGCTCCTTACGGCACCCTATCCTACATGATAGCGGTGATTCCGTAGTGAGACCGGTTGTGGTTGGATTAACCGGAGGTTATGGCTAAGAGCCAAGAACGGACGGACAAGCACCAAAAGGAAGACTTATGCGTTGGAAAGCCTAGCTTATACTCGCAAAGTCCTTCCTAGTCGTGCTAATCCCCGTTGTTGCCGATTACCGTAACACGATATTAAGAAGGGAAACGAAAGATATGGAGACTCCTAACTCAAACTAACCTAATCCTAACCCTAACATGCTCTCTTTAAATATCAACTCAACACTTAGATAACTACAAACAAAATCTGAACAACCGGACTTAACTCGTCGAAAAACACATAGAAAAAGATTCCCATCTCCCTGCGGACGACCCATACTCAACCGGCTAGCTACGTGCGAAACCGTCTTGATTGCGGTATTTAAACTTAAACTTGAACACGCTCGTATCCTGTTAATCAAATGGCGCCGTTGCCGGGGATCGAACCCGGGTCACCCGCATGACAGGCGGGAATACTCACCACTATTTCCAAAAGAGAGGTTCATTGAACCATTGTGACAATTGAACTCAACATTTTTAGGTTGGGGAATCAGCCCGCCGAACCTAATGCTCATATACTGGATGTTTGCTCGATCCAGGAAATCACACCAGAAGAGTGTGAATTCGAGGAGTTTCTGTTTGAACACGACAATCTTGACGCCACTAGTGCGTTTCTCTTCGAACCTGCTGCTGCTTCTGCGCCCGATAACGACTACGGGTGTTTCACGTTCACGAACGATCTTAGCCGCGCACAACCCGAGTTTGAATCTTTCGACTTTTCGGATGAGTTACCTGAACCATCCGACTCGGTTGCCTACACTCGTTTTGAACCTTTGCTGGAGTCCTTTGAGTTCGAGACCTTTGCACCGGTCTTGCCTTCCATCATTTCACCTCCAACGCTCGAACTCAAGCCGTTGCCGCCTCACCTTAAGTATGCTTACTTAGGTGAGAACGAGACCCTCCCTGTCATCATCTCGGCTTCTCTAGCTCCCGAGCAAGAGAAAGCCCTTCTCGCGGTCTTGCACAGCAACAGGCAAGCTTTTGGCTGGTCCATGGCGGACATCAAGGGGATTAGTCCCCTCATCGTTGAGCATCACATTCATCTGATGGATGATGCCAAACCAGCCCGGGATCCACAAAGACGTCTTAATCCAGTCATGAAGGAGGCTGTGAAGAAGGAGATCGTCAAATGTCTAGATAGTGGTATCATTTACCCTATCTCTGATAGCCAGTGGGTTAGCCCCATTCACGTTGTCCCCAAGAAGTCGGGCATCACGGTCATAACCAACAAGGCGAATGAGTTAATCCCTACTCGCACCCAAACTGGGTGGCGAGTTTGCATTGATTACAGAAAACTCAACGCCGCAACGCGGAAAGACCACTTTCCGCTACCTTTCATTGACCAGATGCTGGAACGATTGGCCGGACATGAGTACTATTGTTTTCTTGATGGCTACTCTGGCTATAATCAAATTCCCATCGCCGAAAAAGACCAGGACAAGACCACTTTCACTTGTCCTTTCGGCACGTTTGCATATCGACGCATGCCCTTTGGGTTATGCAATGCGCCCGCTACCTTCCAGCGGTGTATGATGGGAATTTTCTCAGACATGGTGGAAAAATTTCTGGAAATTTTCATGGATGACTTCTCCATCTTCGGCGACTCCTTTGACGAGTGTTTGCTGCATCTTGACGCTGTCCTTACCCGATGTAAGGAAAAGAATCTCACTTTAAACTGGGAGAAATGCCACTTCATGGTGCGCGAAGGTATTGTCTTAGGACATATCATCTCGCAAAATGGCATAGAGGTCGACAAAGCAAAGATTGAGGTCATTTCCAATCTGCCTCCTCCCCGTTGCGTCAAAGATATCCGAGCCTTCCTTGGCCATGCCGGTTTCTATAGACGGTTTATCAAGGACTTTAGCAAGATTGCTAGGCCCTTGACGTTTTTGCTGGCCAAGGACACGCCTTTCGACTTCAACTCGAGCTGTGTGACTGCATTCGAGTCACTAAAACGCTCACTTACTTCTGCTCCCGTTCTTTCTTCTCCTGACTGGACGCACCCATTCGAGATTATGTGCGATGCATCCGACTTTGCCATCGGTGCTGTCCTTGGACAGCACATCAACAAGATGCCGCACGTAATCTATTACGCGAGCCGGACCCTGAACGACGCCCAACTTAACTATACAACAACTGAGAAGGAATTCTTAGCTGTTGTATTTGCTTTAGAAAAGTTCAGGCCCTACCTCATCGGCTCTCCAGTCATTGTCTACACGGACCATTCAGCTCTGCGCCATCTTTTTGCGAAGAAAGATGCCAAATCTCGGTTAATACGTTGGATCCTCTTGCTTCAAGAGTTTGACCTTGTCATTAAGGACAAAAGAGGATGTGAAAACGTAGTCGCCGACCATCTCTCACGACTTCCTTCTTCGCCCTCGCTTCCAATTCCGATTAACGACGTGTTTCCGGATGAACAACTCTTGACAGTATCATGCGAACCCTGGTTCGCAGATATTGTGAACTATTTGGCCACGGGATTACTACCGACCGAATGGTCACGTCAGGACAGACTTCGCTTCTTATCCCAAGTAAAACACTTTTACTGGGACGAACCCTACTTGTTCAAGTACTGTCCCGACCAGATTATTCATCGGTGTGTCCCAGATGAGGAATTCAAGAGTGTGCTGTCATTTTGCCACGACCAAGCATGTGGCGGGCATTTTGGGCCCAGAAAGACAGCTGAGAAGATCTTGCAATGTGGTTTCTACTGGCCATAACTTTTCAAAGACGCTCACGACTATTGCAAGACTTGCTCCCGGTGCCAACACATGGGCCGGATATCCCGGAGGAATGAGATGCCGCTCCAACCAATCTTGGTTGTGGAGATTTTCGATGTTTGGGGGATAGACTTCATGGGGCCGTTTCCCAGCTCTTTTGGGAACTTGTACATTCTTCTAGCTGTTGATTACATCTCTAAATGGGTCGAGGCTGTGCCCAGCCGGACTAACGACAACAAGGTTGTCGTTAGGTTCCTTAAAGAAAACATTTTCTCCCGGTTTGGGCACCCCCGAGCGATCATTAGCGACAATGGAAGTCATTTCTGCAATAGGACTTTCGAGGCCTTGATGCGGAAATACTCCATTAATCATAAGCTTTCTACGTCCTACCACCCCCAAACCTGCGGGCAGGCCGAAGTTTCAAATCGGCAAATCAAGCAGATACTGGAGAAGACGGTTTCCAAGAACCGTAAGGATTGGTCTCTGAAACTCACTGATGCCCTTTGGGCATTTAGAACCGCTTATAAGACCGACCTTGGCATGTCTCCCTATCGGCTTGTGTACGAAAAAGCCTGCCACCTTCCGATCGAAATCGAGCATCGCGCGTTTTGGGCGATAAAGGAGCTGAATCTGTCTCTGGAGGACGCGGGCAGCCATCGGAAGCTGCAGCTGAACGAACTGAGCGAGCTTAGGGATGAGGCTTACGACAACGCGGTTGTCGTTAAGAATCGAACGAAGGTGTTTCATGATAAACACCTTGTGCGCAAAACCTTCGTACCTGGTCAGCAGGTACTTCTTTACGACACCCGACTTCATTTCCATCCTGGAAAGCTCCGATCTCGCTGGAAAGGGCCGTATTTTGTGCGGAATGTGTATCCGCAGGGCGCTGTGGATTTGGAAAATCCAAAGGACGGTTCACTCTTCAAGGTAAATGGACACCGATGCAAACCGTACCTTAGCGCCGAACCAACAGAGGAGCTCCTGTTCTTACAGGAGCCGGTTTACCTTGCTTGATCTTCCTCTGCCTACCTCCAAACTTCGGTTATCCAGCCAAGAACAGTGGACACTGTTCCAAATAAGTTTGGGGGTATGTACAAACCATTTTGTTTATATTTGTGTATATTCTTTTTCTTTTCTTTAAAATCAAAAACAAATAAAAATTTGTGTATCACTAACCGACAATTTTGAACCTTCCAACTGCTCTCTTCATGCTATGACAGTGAGGACACTGTCCAGTTTAAGTTTGGGGGTACGCTCGGTACGCATTTCTTACCTTAGCATTCATATGTATATTTTGCATCTGCAAAAACCATAAAAATTTGAAAATTTTCCAAAAATATAAAAACTTTTTTGTCAAGTTAGCTTGTGGATGAACTCTGAATCAACATTCGACGGTTTTTGTTTGAAAAAATAGGAATAACTAGATCTTATGTTTGGATTTTGAAAACCTGAAAGATAACTCTCCTTTGAAGTTAACTATAGCTGATATACGTCTTTACATCACACTACACGTGTCGTGAGTTTTGGGAATTAGATGACAAGTCTTTCATGTTCAACTTTTAAACAGATAAATGATTTTCTGAGAATCAAATAGGTTTGTTCTGAAATAAGTAATGTCAAGAATAGTTTATGAAGTAAAGCGAATATGAAGGAATGTTATTGATGCCGTAATAGGAGCTAAGTCTGAAAAATAACCCATCTAAAACTTGATTGGAATGATTACACACCAAACCCACTAGACACGTCTTTTATCCAAAAAATATTTGAACTGCCGGTTATATCTCCGTTCGTATTAAATCATCTGATTTTCACGCCAAACTGTCTTTTGTTTTTGGACCTAGGTAACTTGAGTAATTAAGTCCGCTGGGGTGTTTCTACACCTAATGCCCTAAAACCAACTGGTTTGGGTGCATTGGCCCAAAGCTCGCTAAGAAACCTAGAAAGTCCAGTTTAAAACAAAGTCAAGCAAGTGTTCTCTCCGAGTTAAAATTCCTAACGGTTCTTTGTGTGAGAATAATCTTGATAAAAGACAGGCTTTTAAAAAAAAAATTTTAACGGAGATATGAAGGTTTTATTCTATGATAAAGACTATTGCACGTTCACAGAGGTGTGTATGAAATGAAAACAAGAAAAAGGTGGAGTGAAAAATACGACTTAGTTTCCTGTTAAGGAAGATAGAAATTCTGAAGTTGAAACCTTACTGGAAAACGAAACTTGAAAAATGCTTAACTCATTATAAAACTTATGTGATCCTTTTAAAATTGTTATCTGGGCTTTATTGTGCGACATGATGACTCTAATCGATCCTTCTGGAACTTTACGACACTATCCGCACTGCACGTAAAGACATATAAAATCTGTAGTTAAATAAGATGTGAGGTGTGAAAAATAAAGGTTCGATAATCTAGACTTAGGATTATAGAATTGTTATTTTCTAAAACAAAACTTTAGGGTTTGAAACTTAGTCATTTTTCACAAACCAACTTGACCGGATTTTGTGGGTAGTATCCGCTGAAAACCCTCAGGAGACAACACTCCTCCTACTAGGGACACCTAGAGGTTTAACGGCTTGTTGCACATGCTCAGTGCAATCGCGTTCCCTGCGAAAGTGAGGTTAGGAAATTTTTTATGAATAATTGGACTTTGCTCGGGACGAGCAAATGATAAGTTTGGGGGTATTTGTTCATATCAGATTTTTGCATTTTCATACCGCCCAATTTTTATCACATTGCATGTCGGTAGATACTCTTGAGCCGTGTTTGCTAGTCAATTGCAGGATACAGGTTCCCGGTTCTCAAACGGAGAAATTCATGGAAAACACGACAAAAATCCGGTTCCTGCCAACCACAGATAAAACACGGTCTCCGCTCTTCATCCGTATGCTGCCAGATACCAGTTTAGGAAGACAAAATGTCAAATCAATGTCGTTTTCAGGCACAAGGCTCAATGGTAGCACAAGATCCAAGAGATCTACGCGGAGCTCGAGGCAAATCATGACAAAATCTTGACAAAAAGTCCACCTTTCCCTCAACAGAAATTCTGGAAAATTCGTGAAGCAATTATAGGAAAATACATATACCAGAAGGAAGATCACATCAAACCAGGGTCCCACCAAAAATACCCAAGCCTAAGTCATCTATACGGCCGCGGAAGCGCGGCCAAAGAGGGGTATTGGCCGCGCTTGCGCGGACAGGGCTTTCGGGGGTAGGTTGGTCTTTTCATCAGGGTTCTGGTGGTTGCCCTAGGGTTTCATGTTTTGGCCTATAAATAGCCCAGAAGTTTGTGAAAGAAGGGATCCATAATCTTGTATTTCTTTTGCTAGGTTTTAGTTACATGTTCTTCTTCCTCTTCTCACCTCTTCTCCATTAAACTTGTAAGTGAGCTTTTGAGTGAAGAGTGATGAATAAAGAAGACCATTTTATTATCATGCTTGTCTCCTTATATTTATGCTTGTTGTAATTTTAATTCGTTAAGTAGTTGTTGTTATTTCCTTGTTATTTCTTTCTTCTCTTTTTTCTTTATCCTTACATATGACAATGATACTTACGCTTGATCCTCGCCAAGGTGAGGTCGCAAATAGTTAGTCGTATTCTTCTAATCTCCTTCTTTCTATCTTCCTCTTTTGTGTTGTTTTATTTTTCCGTATTATGATGTGTGAGTAGTTCATTCTTGTTAGGGTAGGATAAGGAAAGTTTGAGAGAAGGAAATCTCTCTCACTCTTTCCTTTCCCAACATCTTAAATCGACTCCCGTTAACCCAACCACAATCCGCTCCTTACGGTACCCTATCCTACATGATAGCGGTGATTCCGTAGTGAGACCGGTTGTGGTTGGATTAACCGGAGGTTATGGCTAAGAGCCAAGAACGGACGGACAAGCACCAAAAGGAAGACTTATGCGTTGGAAAGCCTAGCTTATACTCGCAAAGTCCTTCCTAGTCGTGCTAATCCCCGTTGTTGCCGATTACCGTAACACGATATTAAGAAGGGAAACGAAAGATGTGGAGACTCCTAACTCAAACTAACCTAATCCTAACCCTAACATGCTCTCTTTAAATATCAACTCAACACTTAGATAACTACAAACAAAATCTGAACAACCGGACTTAACTCGTCGAAAAACACATAGAAAAAGATTCCCATCTCCCTACGGACGACCCGTACTCAACCGGCTAGCTACGTGCGAAACCGTCTTGATTGCGGTATTTAAACTTAAACTTGAACACGCTCGTATCCTGTCAATCAAATGGCGCCGTTGCCGGGGAGACGGTAGTCTATTTCTAAGTGAAATTTCGGGTTAATTTGTGAATATAAAAACAACCAAAAAACCAAAAAAAAAATATACTTTGTAGAAACCATCTTGTTATTCTTGATTAGTTTTTGTGCAAGCGTGCAGGAAATACGAAGCTCAAGATCGACGCCAAAGACGTTGGAAATACGGAGTTCAAGTACAGTGCCAAAGACGTGGGAAGATAGACCCACATTTCGCGGCTACACCGCGACGGACAAAACGAAGCA
Organism: Agapanthus africanus; assembly: GCA_030015575.1. Classification (NCBI taxonomy): domain Eukaryota; kingdom Viridiplantae; phylum Streptophyta; class Magnoliopsida; order Asparagales; family Amaryllidaceae; genus Agapanthus; species Agapanthus africanus. The sequence continues at coordinate 209,827,166 of CM057350.1, forward strand.
TACGGTCTACTGTCAAAATCTGGAGCAGATACAGTGAGCAACTAAAAATTCCACACATCCATAAAGGCAGAGGACACCAAACAGAGACCACACCAGAAAAATGAACCACCAACACCTCATTTGCGCCGCGGAACCGCGGCATTAGGGCCTTTTTGCCGCCCTTCCGCGGCCACTTGGTGGGGTAAGGCTGCCATATTTTCTCTGTAAGTCCCTCTTTCTCTCTCCACTCCTCTGAGCTCCACTGAATTGTTTTTTTCTGCAGCCTTCTTTGCGCAAATTCTTCTCCCCCTTCCAATAAACTGTTCTTGTGCAGGATTCTTTGCGCCGCAAATAAAAATTGTTTGCTGTTGATATTGTTACTGTTTTGCATTCTTTAATACGGACTTAAGGGGCTTGAAACCAATCCAGATTGGGTGGGGATTTCATCACCCTTCCCAGGACCCCGGAAATCACTAAAGCATATGCATTGTCCATTGTAAATTTAAAAAATACTAGACTTCAGCCCTAAGGACTTCGCGCTCATTAGGAGAAGATAAACCTTGTTTAGAAGCTCGCTTAACCGTATATTGTTTACGGGGTGTCTAGGAAAGTGTTAAAGGCGCAACCGCCGAAAGAGAAAGGGTTATTTAATTAAGGAACTTCACGAAAGCGTTGGACAACCTCCCCTTATCTCTGCACTTACATGGCCTCGTGATCAGTGTATTTTTAAGCCCGTTTCTCGACATTGTTTAACTTCGACAATCAAGTTCAGGAGCAGGTCTAGTAGACCTAGGTTACCCTAGATCTAGGTGTGATTGTGCATATCTTGTTTGTGATTGCTTAAGCCGTATTCTCGTACATACTTCTGTAAATCTTTTTCTAAAAAAAAAAAAAAAAGAAAAAAAAAATCAAAAACTTTTATAAAAACTTGCCCTTTTTGTCGCCAAATCCATTTTCACCCAACACCCATCGCCTTTCTTCATTGACGTTTTCTTACCCTCACCTTCTTCGCTTTGACTATACTAAACTCGTTTAGTGTATGTCCGCTTGGACTCGGGACACTAGCGCCCGTCTAGTCCGCGTTACGTTAGTCGCGACCGACTACGCGATCGACTCCGAAGTCGATACTCCGCCCACTCCTCTGTCACCCCTTCCTTTGCCGGTCAACTCCGACGTTGACCGGAATTCTGTTCGTACATCTTCACCTTCACCTTCACCTTCACCAACCTCTTCTTCCGCGATGTCGGGATTTAATCCGAACATCTCGTTGACCACCCCGGGATTGGCTCCACCTCCTATGGAGACCAATCTCCCACCACCTCCGCCTGTTGTAGCGCCGCAGCGAATTGCGCTCCAGGATCGTTTCTACCCTACCCGTTCTGCACTTCCAACCTGCCTTTCTCTTCCTCCGGCCAATGGGGACAACTTTGAAATTAAGCCCCATTTCATCAACATGCTTCCACGTTTTCATGGGCTTGAATCTGAAGATGCCTATATCTTCATTAACAAATTTCAAAATGTCTGTGCCATGATGAAAACAACCCAGCTGTCGGACGATGCTATACGTCTACGGGTCATTCCGTTCACTTTATGCGATCTCGCAGAAAAATGGCTGTATAGCACCGCTTCCCACTCAATCACCAGCTGGGACGAGTTTGTTAAAGCGTTTCTGAAAAAATTCTACCCAAATCATAAGACCGCAAGAATTCGAAATGAGATCAACCAATTCTCCCAGCTTCCTTCTGAACCCTTCTGGAAGTGCTTTGACCGATACAAAGACCTTCTTGTTCAGTGTCCTCACCACGGTATAGAGAAATGGCAACTCTGCCAAACCTTATACGAGGGACTGAACCCAGCAACGAAGCAGTTGCTGGAAACCATCTGTCAGGGCCACTTCTTATCCAAATCTGACGAGGAAGCGTGGCAGTTCTTTGACGATCTTGCGGAGCAAACGCTACAGTGGGAGAGCACCAGACCGACTCCTTCTTCTTCTTCTACCTCCACTTCTACCGGTCAGTCTAGGGTAGGAATTCACCAGCTTGATGTCTCTATTGCGATGAGAGCTGAAATGGCTGCAATAACAAAAAAGCTTGAAGCAATAGAGAGCAAATTTTCTTCTCCTACTCCTGCCCCTGTTCTCCCCCTTCGTACCATCTGCGCTTGTTGTTCCGATCCTTCTCACTTGACCGAAGAGTGTCCTTACAATCCACCATCGCAAGGACAGGATCAGGTTAATGCATTCCAGCAAAGACCGAGGAATGATCCATACTCTTCCACCTTCAATCCCGGTTGGAGGAACCACCCCAATTTCGCCTGGAATCAGAATCAGAATCAATTCCAGGGCAACAATTTTCAAAGGGCCCCTCCACCGCAACAACAAGCGCAACAACAAACTCAGTATCAGCAGCCCTTCCAACCCCAACCTTACCAAAACCAGACGAACAACTTTGCACCGAACAATTCCTTTCCACCAAACAACTTTGTTCCGTCGAACAACGATAAGGTTTCCTCGCTCGAGCGAAGTCTGGATGCGTTTGTTAAACAATCGACTCAATCCAACGCCAACATCCACTCTTCGATCCAATCTTTAGTGCAACACACCGCCGCACACGGGCAGAGCATCAAGACCATCGAGGCCCAGATTGCACAGCTGAACGCGGCCTTGAGCGAGCGAGAGAAGGGGAAGCTCCCGTCCCAGCCACTCCCAAATCCCGGCCACCCACATAATGCACATGTTGCTCTTGAACAACAGAACCATAATGTGAGTGCCGTGACCACACTGAGATCGGGAAGGATGCTGCAAAACAACATTGGCAAGCGAAGCAACGATGACACCCCAGCCGCTTCTTCTTCTGCTTCTTCTCCTTCTTCTTCTTCGTCTTCCGAGCCTATTCTCCATTCTTCACAAGGCTCTCCCTCTTCTTCTTCTGCCCTGAACGGACCCGCTTCTCACTCCACGAAAACACCTATTCTGGGATCTGTTCCAACTCCAAAATCTCCTCCTCCAGCTTTAGACTCAAACAATTTTCAAAATGTTCCATTTCCAAACCGGTTGAGGTCTAACAAACAAAATCCACAAATGGAGAAGATTTTGGAGTTATTCAAGCAAGTTAACATTAACATTCCTCTTTTAGATGCTGTCCAACAAGTCCCTTCTTACGCGAAAATCTTAAAGGACTTGTGCACGAAAAAGAGGAAGTCTCAGGTACCCAAGAAAGTTTTCTTGGCTAGTGCTGTGAGTGATGCCCTTACCCAATCTTTACCACAAAAACGGAAGGACCCTGGCTGTCCTACGATTTCAATTACTATTGGGGATAAGAACATCAACCGCGCACTATTAGATCTTGGTGCCAGTGTTAACTTGCTTCCGTATTCAGTATACGAGCAATTAGGCGTCGGAGAGCTGAAACCCACACACTGCACTCTCCAGATGGCCGACCGATCGATCACCCATCCTAGGGGTGAGCTAGAGGATGTGTTAATAAAAATCGGGGACTTCATATTCCCCGTCGACTTCATTGTCTTAGATACACAGCCTGTAGCTAACCCCCGGAATCAAATTCCGGTGATACTCGGTCGCCCATTTCTCGCAACCTCAAATGCTGTGATCAATTGTCGCAATGGTTCAATGAACCTCTCTTTTGGAAACTGACATAATCGGCCCTATCGAACCAGCATCGTCCAGAGGACATCGATTCATTTTGGCGACAACTGATTACTTCTCCAAATGGGCGGAAGCAGTACCGCTGAGGGAAGTGAAGACGGAGAATATCCTCTATTTCTTCAAGACACACGTCATTTATCGGTTTGGAACTCCACGACGGATCATCTCCGATAACGGGCCAGCCTACAGAAGCCACAAGATCAGCAGTTTCGCACAACAGCATAACATAGACTGGAGATATTCCTCAGTCTATAATTCCCGAGCTAACGGTCTAGCTGAGGTTTTCAACATGACCTTGACAAAGATCGTGAAAAAGACGGTGTCCCGAAATAAGAAGGACTGGCACGAGAGACTCCATGAAGCTTTCTGGGCGTATCGAACTACGTTCAAAACGGCCACGAACACAACGCCGTACGCATTGGTATTCGGTACAGAGGCGGTGATCCCCCTCGAGGTAGAGCTACCCTCTCTACGAGTGGCAGTTCATTACGAGCTAACAGACGAAGAGAATGCTCACCTCCGGCTTGAGGAGCTCGACGCCTTTGATGAAACCCAGCTCATGGTGCAACAAAATCTAGAGGCTTACAAAGCGCTGATGACGCGTTCATATGAGAGATTGACTAGGTCGAGGACATTCCGCCAAGGCGAACTCGTGCTTGTGGTCAAAAGACCTATGATCCCCAATCGTGCCAAACGGGGGAAATTCGAGCCGAATTATGAAGGCCCGTATATCATAGACAAAGTCTACCAGGGTGGAGCCTATCTACTCATAGACATGCATGGTGAAAGACCTTTCGGGCTAATAAACGGCCGCTTCCTGAAGAAATACTACGCTTGACGAGTCATGGCCTACGTCAATGATAGATGACGACGCCTATGTCCGCTCGCTATCTTCCTAAGCCCAAACTCTATAAGTAGTAACCGGTTAATAGACTGAAACGTCCTTAAACTAACAACGGACCGAAACGTCCTTAAACTAACAACGGACCGAAACGTCCTTAAACTAACGATGGACCTCCATGTCCTAAAACTAGCTGTTGACCGAGATGTCGATAAACTACGGTGGATTGCAGCATCCCAAAGCTGATACCAAAAAAGAGAAAACTGTATGTCCATAAGCAAAATGGGCACGGATGAAAACCCGAAAGGGCTCCGTGAGTAAAAACAGCAGGGCTACCGGCGAGTTTTGTGAAAACCCGAAAGGACGCAACTTCGTTAGAATAAAAAAAAAGAGGAACGATATGTCCATAAGCAAAAAGGGCATGGATGAAAACCCGAAAGGGCTCCGTGAGTAAAAACAGCAGGGCTGCCGGTGAGTTTTGTGAAAACTCGAAAGGGCGCAATCTCGTTAAAAAGACACTTGCAAGGTCCTCTCGACTTTGTAAGGAGAAACCATCTGCGTGAGATCCTTACGACTCACAAGGGAGCAACACACTTAGAGATACCCACGATCCCTAAGGAGAAATTACACTTGCGAGATCCTCACGACTCGTAAGGAGAACCCTCTTATGAGACCCTCACGGCTCATAAGATTTGAAAGTCTTAAGCTACAGGGATCTGAACATGTTCTTAAGAAGCCCCCACAACCTCCCATACTGCCCTACAAGCGGCTCAATGCTGACCCTTGTATACAATCCACGGGCGCGAATAAACATTTCCCTAACTAAGTCCCATCCGTGACTAGGGATATGTCTATACGGTGAACGGCCCTTATAAGTCCTCTCGACTTATAACGAGAAAACACTCTTGTAAGATCCTTATGACTTATAAGGGAACATGCACTTAGGAATCCTCACGATTCTTAAGAAGAAAACGCACCCACGAGATCCTCATGACTCGTAGGGAGAAATACCTTTATGAGACCCTTACGGCTCATGAAGTCAAAAGCCTTAGTCAACAAGATCTTAACCCTGTCTACTAAGCCACCTTTGTTCGATATCGACAGAGGCAAATGATGATTTGCTCCTGGCAATTTCCCAGTTATAGCGATGCTGATGCCGAAATTGGTGTCTAATTCCAAGCTTGCAGCGAAAAGCCAACGAGCTACACATGCATACGAAATAGCCGAAATGATAGGGCAACTTGCAACAAAATCAGCAAGTAAAAATGTATGCATGCAAAATAGCCGAAATGATTGAGCAACTCGTAATAAAAAGCAGCGAGTAAAAAATAAAAAAATATAGCCGAAATGATTGGGCACCGCGAAAAATAGCCGAAATGATTGGGCAATCGCGACCTTCGCGATATAAAAGCTGAAATGATAGAGCATCGCGGAATAAAATAAAAAAAATAAAAATAAAAATATGATTGAAATTTTTGCCCTACAGGTGATATCACAGCAATCCCTGTATACGATCCAGGGGCGCAAACAAAGAGGGAATCACACCTTTTCTCCCTAGGTTTCATCAGAAGAAGAAGCCAAATCTGAACGGTTCACAGATAGCCTGGAGATCAACTCAACATTCGTCTCATTGCAACAGACACAACATCAAGCAAAGCGGAACAGCGGCAACTCCCAGTTCCATGACTCGGCGGTACACAGATGACCGAGAGTCAAACGCTGATTCCGTGAAATGTGGATAAAGTCAACCCTTCCTGGTTACGTGGAACGCGGCTTATGTCAGTCCTGACCCTGTGGGAAACGTCCAGAGCGGATCCTGGTCCTCGCAGAGCACGGCAATGAACCTGTGTGAATCATCCAGAGCAAAGCCTGGTCCTCGCCGTACACGGCAGTGAACCCGTGGGAAGCATCAAGAGCAAAATTCCTGGTTACGTAGAACACGGCTTATGTCAATCCTAACCCGGTGGGAAACGTCCAGAGCAGATCCTGGTCCTCGCAGAGCATGGCAATGACCCCATGTGAAGCATCCAGAGCGGAGCCTGGTCCTCACCGAACACGGCAGTGAACCTGTAAGAAGCATCCAGAGTAAAATTCCTGGTCACGTGTAACACGGCTTATGTCAATCTTGAGCCCGTGGGAAACGTCCAGAGCGGATCCTGGTCCTCGCCGAGCACGGCAGTGAACCCGTGTGAAGCATCCAGAGCAGAGCCTGGTCCTCGCCGAACACGGCAGTGAACCCGTGGGAAGCATCCAGAGTAAAATTCCTGGTCATGTGGAACGCGGCTTATGTCAATCCTGACCCCGTAGGAAAAGTCCAGAGCGGATCCTGGTCCTCGCCGAGCACGGCAGTGAACCTATGTGAAGCATACAGAGCGGAGCCTGTTCCTCGCCGAACACGGCAGTGAACCCGTGGGAAGCATCCCGAGAAAAATTCCTGGCTACGTGGAACGCAGCTCATGTCAGTCCTGACCCTGTGGGAAACGTCCAGAGCGGATCCTGTTCCTCGCAGAGCACGACAATGACCCCATGTGAAGCATCCAGAGCGGAGCCTGGTCCTCGCAGAACACGGCAGTGAACCCGTGGGAAGCATCCAGAGCAAAATTCCTGGTCACGTGGAACGCGGATAATGTCAACTCTGAATCCGTGGGAAACGTCCAGAGCGGAGCCTGGTCCTCGCAGAACACGGCGGTGAACTCGTGGGAAGCATCCAGAGCAAAATTCCTGGTCACGTGGAACGCGGATAATGTCAACTCTGACCCCGTGGGAAACGTCCAGAGCGGAGTCTGGTCCTCGCAGAATATGGCAGTGAACCCGTGGGAAGCATCTAGAGCAACTCCTGATTCCGTGAAATGCAGATAAGGGCAACCTCACCCATCTCTTGCGGGTCCTCACGACTCGTAAGGGAGAAAATTCTCTTGTGAGATCCTTACGACTTTCAAGAGAAAACACACTTAGGAATCCTCACGATTCTTAAGGAGAAATTACACCTACGGGATCCTCTCGACCGGTAGGGAGAAAATTCTTTATGAGACCCTCACGGCTCATAAAGTTGAAAAGTCTTAGGAGGCAGATCTTAACCCTGAATCCTAAGCCGTCGCTTTCCTGCAAAGAGATCGAGGTACACTATCCACAGAATATATTTAATAAAAAGAGGCACACCATCGTGAAGAAAAATACTTCTTTTATTGATGAATCAAAATGAATACAAAGTACAATTCGTGAAAGAACAAAAAAATATACTCTTATTCAGGAGTATGTACAAAGGAAGAGTAAATATATATATATATATACAAGTCTTCAAGTCGGCGGGCGATTTAGCAGATTGGTTAGCTCATTCCTCTTTCGCTGGGCCTCGCCTTCGTGATTCAGTATCGCCAAAAGACGAGCCTCCGCTTGAGTCTGCTGGGCCTGGTAGGAAGCAAGCCGGTCTTCAAGCTCCTTTTCAGTGACTTTATGGGCTTCGACCATTTCACGAGTGAACACGGCAGCTTTGTCGATGGCTACCACCTCCTTGATGGCCTCTTGAAGCACTCACCATGGTTCATACGCTTTATTGGCCTGGACCGTAAGGTTGGCTTGAAGCCCCCTCAGCGCTTTCGAAGCCAGCTCCCTCTCCGAAAACTTGCGGCCGAGCCTCTTCTTATAAGATATCATATTTGCCGCACACCGCTCAATTAGACCCCGCAAGCCCGCCTTCGCAGCCACAACCTCCGAAGAAAGGCGTGTACATTCAAGCACATGCAAGCAAGCCTCCACCTGCTAACAAAACTTAACCCAGACTTGCACCACTGTTTCATTATGATAGGTGGAAAGAAAGGGAAGAGAGCCTTTAGCTTCAGCAGCAAACGCTTCGGCCATGATTAGACTGCTAGCGCGAAGTTCCTCGATTAGGGATGACAGGGAGTCGAGGCTCAATTTGGCCATCCGTTCCGAGGCTCGTAGAGCATAGGGGCTGGGTGGCATGGCGATGCAAGACTCCAACGGGGTGAGAACTGGCAGATCTGTTCAGATTTATAAACAGTCAGCTAAACGTGTAAGCAAAAGAACAAATGGAACAACGTTAAGACTTTACTTACCCACAGTCATGAAAGAGGGATCTGAAGGCTCCCCAGGCCCTTCAAGAATCTCAACCTCGTCGTCGGCCTCCAGAACTGTAAAAGAAATCAATGTCATTCTATGAAATAGTAATAATGCTGTGACAAAAGGGTAGACAACACTGACCTTGCCCAGAAGAGAGGACGATGCGCTGATGAGATATTGCTTGCGGAGCAGCCATCTCCAACAGGCGCTGAAAAGACTGCCTGGGTGACAGATCAGCAATAGATGCTACCAATCCGCGCAATTCTGAAAAGACAGAAGGGTTCAGATAATGGAAAGGTTACTAATTTAGAATATAGAAGGCTACCTTCGACGCTCCTCCCATTCAGAGCTGGAGGGATAGCAGCTTCAGCGTCCTCCTCCGTAACCTCGGGCACATCATCGGGGACGTAGACTAGTGTAGCGTCTTCTGAACGAGGAGCAGCAGCTGCCACTGTAGGCTCCAACGAAAGGATGGTATCCTCGACTACCTGTGCCCTAGTCTCCGAGTCGCCCTTAGGAAGATCCATTGGAACAGCGATCGACGAAGATGCCTCCCCCGAGGGAGCGAGTGCTTTGGGAGTGGGAACCACCGAGGGAGACTTTATCACAAGAGAAATAATTGCATCGACCCCCTCCACACTGATTTGTGTTTCACTGGGGATATCAGCAGAATCCACGGTCAAAGCGCGACTCAGAGCCTCCGCCGCCGCCGAAGTCCCTGCAAAGTTTGTACAAGGATAAGGATACATATATATGTATGCAAGCAATATGAAATATTACAAAGAAATATAGAAACATACCGATGCGCAAGGGAGCTTCCAGTATGGCTTGTTCAATCCGACGCTCCTTCATAAGGAGATATGCTCGCCGAGGTCCGAGGGTGGACTCGTGTCCGCCGGTCCACAGGGAAAGCGCGTCCTCGGTGTCGGCCGAAACAACCTGTTTAAGGGCCCTTTCGCCCCATTCTTCCAAAGGGCCGATGAATCGTCACCGGATCCACGGAGGGTCCTCATAAAAGATGACGGCAGGGTAGGGCTTCTTCGGAATCCTTACGTTCTCCGATTCATCTTGCGAGTGTCTTATGACCTCAGCCAATTGTGCGGCTTCCTCGGCAGACGAGCTCGGGAAAAGTAGGCCAGCATCCGACTCTTGCAGAGCCAATGGTTTGTCCTGATGAATGGGCTCAGACTCTACTAAAGAATCGAGCAGATTGGTAGCCGTTTTCCTCCGCTGCTTGGATCCAGAACCGACCGCCGAGAATGACCGTTTCCTCCCTCGTGGAGCCTTGGCACGACGCTGACCTACTTCACCTTCAACGCCCTTGCTCCCAACGCCCTCGCTTGGCGCTGCGACCGAGGAAGACACGGCTATTATCGACGCCGCGGATGATGATACTGTTACCGGCACCCTCTTACCCTTCGATTGAGCCCGGGTACCCAGTGGCATACCAACTGTGGGAGTGAGGTCCACCTCCGCTGTCCCCGGAGTAAGCGCAACGCTGGTGTCCCTCATGGGAAAGCGAACCGGTGCATGCGGTCGCGGAGGAACTCCCGTGGCCTGAGCCAGAATAGGGGCGCTGTATCCAAGAAGCACCCTCTTCTCCTCAGCAATAATTAGACTAACCCGATGAAGGTACCAGCCCGTGAAGGATCCCACACATCGAGGAATATGGTCAGCTTCAGAGATCATGAAGTAAGAACCAGTGTTCAGCCGCATAAAGTGATGAGCAGCATCACGAACAGCTTCAGGCGATGGGCTAGGCGCCACTGTAAATGCCTCGAAAAGGATGCCCTGATCATATCCAAGCTGCCGGGCAAAGCGGTGTGGGTTTTACCGCATAAAGAGGGACGAACTGTTCTGACGAAATACCAGATAACCTGGTTGGATCGCATACAGGTGCATGACTTCCCTGGGCTTCAGAGAAGGTGCCCCCTCTTTCGACGAGTCGTGGAGTTGTTGAATTGGACCTGAAGGAGAGGATAGGGCCCTATCAACGAATACCAATCCACCCGCACTAGCATAAGGAGCGATCAACACGCGAATGGCCCCGGACTGAGTCGGGTCAGGAGCAGAAGCACCCACCAGCCGCATGAGTTGCGGAAAAGTGTAGGCGTCATAAAATGTAGGCCTCTGGTGCGCAGCAAAGGCCCTCAACACGTGCATCTCAATCCAAGATGTGAAGTAATGAAGAGAAAAGTTTACTACATCCACACCTGGAGTTGAAGTATTAGCCGCGGTGCCTAAACCATGATAAAGATGCGCTAGCGCTGGGATGCCTACGACCAGCCGTGTTCCCTCAGCAATGCGATGAGCAGGATAGATGACCGAGGCTCTCATAAAACGACGATGCATGGGAATATCAAACCAGCTAAGCCAAACACTGATAAAACCCACAAAGAAAGTCTCCTCATCCATGCCGGGAGCTGCAATCGATTCGAAAGATACCACCGACATGATAGGGATGTAATACTGCGACAGATCCTCTTCCTTAGTCGGCCGCCGGTTCAAACCAAACCCAAAGGGGTCATTAATGTTCGCAAACTTTGGAGCCGTCTTCGATAGGACACCCTCGCGAAGGAAGCAAGCGATAAAACTCTTAAAAGTGACGCCCTGCTCTTCTGATTCTGTGAACAGTTTGTCAAAGATGCCCAGGGCCTTGATCAAACTCGGACGCTTATGGCGGACGGTGTTCTCGGTAGATAGGCCGTTGAGCATTGCAGGCTCGGTTTCAAAGATGTACTCGTCGGGAGGCAGCAATTCCTTATAGAGCGTCCCCCTGATTGGCAGCCCCTAGATCTCGTAAAATTCTTCCAAGGAAATCGAAACTTCGCGGTCCCCTAGAAGGAAAGTGTTGGTGGGGAGATTCCACTGGTTCAAGAAAGCCTTAACCCACCAGACGTGAGGAGATTGGTAGTGGAAAAGGGACGCATAGATCGCCTGATAAAGCCCAACCCTCTGCAGTCGCGCGCGATGGGCGGACAAGATGTAGCGAGCCTAAAGAAGGTAGCCCGTGGGGTGTCGAGAGGTGAGCCCTATTTTGTAAATCTGCCCCCATGGTTAGGCCTCGCCTTGGCAAATTCGACGTCCAAGAATATCTATAGCCGGCATCGGATGGTTCGGAATACCGGTCGTTGAAGGTTCAAGCCACCCCATAGGGGTCGAATTCGGCATCTCCACGGCAAATACAGTCCTTGGAGGATCCATCGGCAGGAACGGATAGGTGGGCTCCGTCGGTATCTCGCAAAGGAAACTTTAGCGACCACGGATGATGTGACCATACCAGGTCCCCCACAAAAGCAAGTTGGTGCAGTTCGGATCATGAGCCCTGATCATCGCTATCACTTCCTCATCAGATGGCGACTGAGGAAAAGCGGCCTCCGAGCGAGTGAAAGGGAAATACGGAACAGAAGTCATTGTGCCTGAAATAAAATAAGGGGAAACGGTTAAAGCGAAGCCAACTGTGTGTATATATATATGATTATAAATATATATATATATATATAAAGACAGCGATAGAGGACTTATTTTATAGGACCATTGGTTACAAAAACACATGGGTCCCACGAAATCAAGATGGCGGCTTGCTAATGATGAGGCAAAACAATTACAATGAGACAAAAGAAGATTCTCAATAAATGAACAGTGGATTTCAAATGGCCCTACACATTCCCCAAAAAACAAATCCATCTTGGACTCTGCAAAAATCAAGGGAATTAAATTCCCAGAAAACACCACTGCAAACCTCTTCTTCTTGGTCGCAAAGAGACAACTCAGGACAAGAAAACCCCAAGAAGCTCTCTGGGAAGAACTATGTTCTTCGTAGGAATTAAATTCCTTTTGAAAAAGGGGAATTAAATTCCCAGAAACATTTTTGAGATGGAATTAAATTCCATGAAAAAGGCAAACATCACCATTGACCCCTGAAGACCAGAGAAACCTTAGCAAGGTCTGTTGTTTAAGGATTGAATGATTGTCTGTTTAAAGAACTAAAAAAGAAAATGTGTGTGTGTTCTTGTTAAAGGGAAAAACCCTTGTTATGGATTTAAAATCCAACAGAGATTTCTGCAAGAGTTCTTCATTCGTTCAAGATTATTACCTGAGGAAATGGAATCTTTCAACAGAGTTAAACTCTGGAAAATTTTCGAGACAGAGAACTAAGCTCTGAGAACGAGAATTAAATTCTCAAAAAGAAAAGTTAACAAGGAGGAAGATGAGCAAAGAGTGGAGGCGCTTCTGAAGAGACCCCTGCATTTATAGGATGTGATGGAAACGTTTCATCTCCCCTATTCCCTAGACAGATCCAACGGTCACAAAAGTGACAGCGCTGCACTCATGTGCAGACACGTGAGAGCAACGTTGTGGGGGCATTTGTTCCCTGATTAAAAATCAGGAATTACCTCAATGGGGTATCACGTGCTCACACGTTACCAAGGCTCACGTGTTGATACGTGCTGAAAAGGAAGAAATAAAAATAAACGGCTGAAAGAGGACATAATTGGGGGTCACGTGCTCACACGTGACCAATGGTCACGTGCCAGCACGTGACAGGCTTTGAAAGCCTTATAACTTACTAGAATTAAATTCTAATTTCTTTAAATCTTTCCAAACAAAAAAATGATTATGAGGAACCATTGGATTAAAAATCCAAGGGTGATTAAAAATCACCAATTTATAGAAAGATTTTAGACAAGGAAAGATTTCCCTAAATCTCACCAAAAATAATAAAAAGAATATCTTTTGGATTGAAAATCCAAAAGTGAATAAAATTCATTGTGTGATCTAAAGGATCATATTAGTTATGAAAACAAACAAAATCTTTCAAGGAGAAATTTACTAAACAAATTGATTCTTTTCCTTCTCCTATAAATAAGAGCCAAAAAAGAGAGCTTGGGAGATAGAATTTTAAGATCTTTGAAATTTCTGAAGGCAAATAGCAGAGAGAAAAAAAGGAGAATTTAATTCTCAAGAAAGAAAACCCTAGGTGAGAAAAGGAAAGGGATCAAAACTTCAAAAAGAGAATTTAATTCTCAATCTAAGAGTTTAACTCTTCTGAAAAAAAACTTAGTTCTTCCTTTGGTTGAAGATCTACAGAAGCAAATCTCCCCATAGGTTGAGAATTTAATTTTCATCGGGTTGAGATTTTGCCATGCAGATCCAAGACTTAGAGGGAGAATTGAGTTTAGAGAATTTAATTCTCCCAAATCCATAGGAATTTAATTCCTCCAAGATGAAATTAGGGTTTAACCCTATATGAGAATTTAATTCTCTAAAATTCACAGGAATTCAATTCTTTCAAGATAAAAGTAGGGTTTAACCCTATATGAGAATTTAATTCTCCTAAAATTATAGGAATTTAATTCCTTCAAGATGGATAAAACTAGGGTTTAACCCTAATTGAGAATTTAATTTTCTCAAATTTACAGGAACTTGATTCCTCCTAAAATGAAATTAGGGTTTCACCCTATACAGAGAATTTAATTCTTTCACAATAGGAATTTAATTCCTCCAAAATCATAATTAGGGTTTAACCATACAGAGAATTTAATTCGTAAAATAAAGAGACTTAAAAGATCTCCATGCATGCAAGGAACTAAGGTCACATGACCCCACGTGACCCCTGAAAAGATCCCCAAAAATGAGAAGGAAAAAGCTTTGAGGCATTGCCTAACGTGCTCCCACGTGACCTCTAAAACAAAGAGAATAAAAGCAAAGGAAATGTTGGCTCTGGGCGCTCTCACGTGTTACCACGTGACCCCTAATAAAAGGCCTTACCAAATCAGTGCATGAGTGCTTATCACGTGCCCACACGTGATGGCCAAAAGTCAAAAAGTGTTTAACACTTATTTGTAGAACAAAGTAAAGGAGATCTGTCCCCACTTTTGGGCGCCCTTACGTGTCCCCACGTGACCCCTTCTTCTCTAGTGTTTAACACTAATTCGAGAGCTTTATTTCCGGTGTTTAACACTGATTTGTCTTCTAGTGTTTAACACTAATTTGAGAATTTTATTTTTAGTGTTTAACACTAATTTGAGAATCTTATTTCCAGTGTTTAAAACTGTTGCCTTCTAGTGTTTAACACTATTGTTAGCCAAATTGGTTAATTTTCCAGAGGCAAAAGTCTCTCCTTCAAATGAATTTCAAAATTGAGTAAAATTTGGAGCTACAATGTTTAATGCTCAGTCAAAGACAAAAATGTTATCAGAGCCCTCAAACTCTTGTTTAGCATTGCTAAATGATGAGGGGCTGAACCCAGATAAATGTCTAATGGTCCAATAAAGAGCCAACACTTCAAATCTAATTGCACTTAGCCCAAGTTGGCCATAAGTCCTCAATTCAGATTTAAATGAGCCAATGTTCTCATAATCTAATTAATTGATCTTAGTTCCAAATTGGACTACAGATCCCCAATCAACTTTGGTTCAAGGGTACATCTCTTCACTCCTTTGATATTTGTCGTTGTAATCCCTCAACGTCTTCAGAGAGGTGACGGGTCCCGACAACCACACACTTCACAGACTATAACGTCTTTAAACTGGACTGTGGGGTCCTTAAACTCATGGACTATGATGTCCTTAACCTTGACTGTGAGGTCTTTAAACTCATGGACTATGATGTCCTTAACCTTGACTGTGAGGTCTTTAAACTCACGGACTATGATGTCCTTAACCTCGACCGTGATGTATTTAAACTAACAATCGACCGTGATGTCTTTAAACTAACACTGGACTGTGGGGTCCTTAAACTCATGGACTATGATGTCCTTAACCTCGACCGTGATGTCTTTAAACTAACAATGGACTGTGGGGTCCTTAAACTCATGGACTATGATGTCCTTAACCTCGACCGTGATGTCTTTAAACTAACATTGGACCGAGGGGTCCTTAAACTAACATTGGACCGTAATGTCCTTAAACTAATCGACCGCAATGTCCCTAAACTAAACAATAGAGCCCAATTGCTCTCTTGTTGGATCTAAACGATCCCGTTAAGTTGATCTTAGTCTAAAATGAGACTAATGTATCCTTAACAAATGTTTAAGTTGATCTTAGTCCCAAATGAGGCTAACGTATCCTTAAACCCAACCCCCCAAACCCAAATCTAAGATGATATGGATTTGGACTAGTCCACGCCCTACGGGCGACAACATACATTAGTCTCCGTATACAATCCACGGGCAACCGAAAACAAAACAAACACCCACGACACGAAGTGACCATATGGAGAAGGAGAAAGTGGTTACCGCGATGTGGTAGCGTAATTAACTGTAGGGGCTTGCGCCTGCAGGGAAGAGAGTCCCCACAATCAAAAACCCCTCAAACAAGGGGGAATCTGACTAAGTCTGCTACATCGGCCGCATCCGTTTAAACCTTCGATACATGGTGCCATAAATCAACTTGGCATCTGCGGAGAGGTGGATGGATAGCACCAAATAGCATCTGCCCCCAGATTCAGGAAAGACGTTTGTCTTCCCGGTTTCCGGCGGTAAACAACTGCCATCACAACGCTGGTAGTCAAGCAAAGATCCTAAGGCTCCATCAATATGTATTAGCAATATGTTAAAAGAAACATATACACATATTAGGATAGATACAAACCAAGTAGCATACTACTATATCGAGCAAGACTGTCATAAATCCGTGTATATATCCCAAGCTTCCAAAATGTAATATACAAACTAGTACTATACAATAATGGCCTCTAGGGTATATTACACTAACAATCTCCCACTTGCACTAAGGCCGTGTGCTAGTATATCGCAGGGCTATCATCTTGAATAGCCTCTGGAACTGCGTATGAGGGATGTCCTTTGTGAATGGATCTGCAGTGTTGTCCTCCGTAGCAACTCTACGAATCTCGATCTCCTGGCGATCCACGATCTCCCTGATCAGGTGATACCGCCTCAAGATGTGTCTGGACTTCTGATGGGACCTTGGTTCCTTTGCTAAAGCTATATCCCCGTTGTTGTCACAATACAGAGGTATTGGATCAACAATGGACAGACCCACCAGAAGTTCTGTTAAGAACTTCCTCATCCAGACTGCTTCTTTTGCGGCATCAGAAGCTGCGATATACTCTGCTTCCATTGTCGAGTCAGCAACGGTGTCCTGCTTGGAACTCTTCCAACAGACCGCTCCATTGAGGGTAAAGACATAACCTGACATGGACTTGGAGTCATCCTTGTCACTCTGGAAGCCAGAGTCAGGAAAGGCCTCGATCTGGAGGTCTTTTCCGCCGTAAACCAAGAACATATCATTAGTCCTTCTCAGGTACTTGAGAATGTTCTTGTTAGTCGATGTTGCACACCTCACAACACTTGTGAGGAGGCGGAAGTGGAAAACAATAATTTTTTCTTGCATGCAACACCCACATAACCCAAGATTAGTGCTTAAACCCTAACTTGCAAAAACTATCAAGAGATCTAATCTACTATGATAGTATTTATACCTAATGGAACCGGTCTTTCGGGTCTTCACTTGAATGTGACTTCTAGGCTCCTTATGGTTGCAATGAGCTCGATCTCCGGCTACTTCAAGATCCAAGACGATCCACCCGAGAGCTATCGAACAAGCTACAAACTCTTCACAAGAGTTCAATGTCACGACCCGAAATATTAGCTCATGACCAGCACTTGAATCACACAACGTCTAAAAGCGTAACGGAATTCAAGTAAACTGAAAACCCAGAAATCTAAATCTTTTTAAGAAAATAAAGGAGGTGAAGTTTTGAAATAAAGGTATAATGAAATCAAGTTTTCTTAATGCATAGAAAAGGAACATGAAAATGCAAGTGGATTATGCAAGTTTAAAAACATGTTTCGTCTTTTTGAAAATTTGGGCAGCACCTCCTTTGTATATTTTGATCAAAAACCACATAAACAAGATAAAGATAAAGGCATCTCCAAGCGGGAGCTAGCACTTCGCCAAACGGAGGATCACAACCACGCAAGACAATATATATAAGTATACGATGCCCAACGACGAAGATCACCACAAAGATAAAGAAAAACAAGACATAAAAACCACAAGTAGCGGAAAACCCCTCGTTCTAAGTCTCGCAACCACAATCCCACTAAGTCTCATTACTTATACAATTTACTAATTTTGATTGATGGAGTTAACTAAATACAATATGAAATATAGATACAAGAGTGGGTACGATACAAATGTCCCACCTACCAATGCAAAACACCCGAATGCAACTATGTGCCAGCGAAGCCGCTACTGATCCAAGCGGTCAACCTGCAAGAACTGTGGCACAACGGGGGTGAGTTGCCAACTCGTGAGTAGAAAAATATCAACAGATAGAAATAGAATAAATAATGACTCCTAGGTCAACTATATCATAAAGATAATACTATGATATCTAGGGTGACCGGGTCTGTATATGTGCCAACAAGGTAGTCAATGCCTATAAGCATGTGAATAACATCTAACGGTATAATCAATGCATGTATGCATGTGGATCTCGTCCACCCATATGATCAATGTCTGTATGCACGTAAATATCATAAAGGGGTGTGCATGAAAGTATGAGGATATAAATCAATGGTGTCCCTCGCGACACATCAAAATCATGGAACCTGGGTGTCCAACATCGACACCCGAAAACATCATGAAACTCGTGTCCAGCATCGACACGCAAATCCTCATATCTCTCGGGCTCCGTCAGTCCGGATCGGCCCACGGGCTCCGTCAGTCCGGATCAGCCCATATCATCTTTCGACTCCGGTCGGTATCCTCCGGATATCCGTCAAGCCCAAATACTATCACCGATGGGTAGTGCTCCCCTGCCAGGCACACCGTCTAACAATACGAGTCTTCTTGCCCCGGGGTACCTCACTGGGTCCACCATGTACCCGCAGACGGTGCCTACCGCTCCTCGAATCGGGTTTCACATGCTACTCTCAGAACCGAGAAAACACATGGTGGACGCACTGAAATATCATATCAAGAGAAACCGGGTTTTTAAAACAGTACATGCTTTCTTTTGAAATAGCCACGGTTCTCAAATCCAGAAATCTCATGAAAACAGTATATCTCAATGCGTAAAATCATAAAGCATGATGTATGCGTCATATGATAGAAATGTAAGCATATCCATATATAATGCAACATGGAACAGTGATGCGACAATATCAGGGAAAACCGCTCTTTTAAAATGAATCACGTTTTTAATTTCCATTTATTTCATAATTATTGGTATATATTTATACCCTTTTTCGAAAACCCTAATTCCGCAAATCGGGCAGTTTTTGGGAAATATATTATTTTAATATTAAATTCCAAAAATAATATTTTATATTTTCTGAAATTTTACAATGTAACGTCCCTCAAGGTATCTGTTTAAAAGATACATACGACTCTTCAGTTTAGAAATATGTATGGTTTGGATGACACATCTACGTCGACTATCTAGTCCTATAGTATCCTAAACGGCAATATCGTCAAACATCATCCTCAAATCCCGTCATCACATATTAGCCGTATTATATCATTTCTAACTATCCTTAGTTTCTAATATGGTTTCACTAACTATCATTTAACTCTAACCCTAGTTTCCAAATCTAGGTTTCCTTAATCATATTCTATAAATCAGTTTCCATCAAAACCTTGCGGGGGTGCTATACGCCATCCACCTGACTTCCCCCATGGATATAGATCCACTCACCTTGGTCTTCGCTTGCCGAAGTCGATGACGCCACGCTCCATCGCCTCGGAATCCATGCGAAGGTACCTACAATAATAAACAATCGCAATGCGTATTAAAATCAAGTCGGAAACCAAAACGGCACAAGTTCCACTCATAGGTTAAAACATATAGCTTCGCGTGCAAAACACAACTAAAATCCTAGTCGTTGATGTTCAAACGCCACACGACGGCAACACAATACCAAATACCAAATTCAAATTCATTAAAAGCCGCAAAACAATTTCAGAAATTAAGTAAAACACTCCCAGATTTTCCCCGGGTGACAATCAGCCGATTTTACATACAAGAGGGGTCTAATTTATTGAAAAAGGAGCTATGGACCAAACCGGGGACCCTAATTCCCTGCTCCAGCCGCAAATTGCGGCCAGAATGGATATAACTGCGGCTTTGGGTTGGGGTATGGGTCTAGGGTTTCAGTGGTAGCTTCCTAGGTGCCTGCACGACTCCCAGTATTCGCTAAATAATTTTTTGTGCCCCCGGGTTACTCCAGATTTCCATATACCCTCACAAATCAACATAAAACCGACATAATCAATTCCTAAATCCATATTTTGGTTTCTAGGCTATGGTCCAGGTCAAGAATCACCTCAAAAGTCTCATTGACAGCCATAAAACATCATAAATCCACAATTTCACTCAAACCCTCACTAGCATTTTCCAAGTTCACAAATCCACATCTTAAACCCATTTCTAACTAAATAGAATATAAAGAAACTTAAAATTATCTAAATGGTAGAAATTATACCTCATGGATGCAACCAAGAAAAACCCTAGCTCCTCAAGGTTGTCAAAATCTAACTTTTCTTGGTCCAATGTGCAGAGGAGAAGGAGGTGATCAATTTTAATGAAAGGGGTTTAGGGCTTTGATGGATATTTTGAGATGATATCATGGGGTGAAGGTGGAGGGAAGTGAGGAAGAAGAAGGAGAAGAAAATGATGGGGGAGGTGAAAATGAGGCAGCCCCTCTCTCTCTCTCCTCTCTTATTCTCACCCACTCTTTCATCTATTTACCCTTTTACCATTTTTCTCTTTTCTTTTCTCATTTCTTTTAAAACCAAACCCTAAAATACCCAAAACAACACAAGAAAACAACATGTAACCAAAATGCAACATGACATGGTGCACTACCCATGAAAAACTGTAGAAACACGGATTTGGCTTAATCGCGATTAGCAGTGCACTAATCGGGTTTTTATCGAAACTGCATATAAAATTTTTAAAAATGCCAAATCCTTTAAATATACTATTAAATGAATAAATCATTTTAATTTTCATTTATTTTACAATTATTGGTATATATTTATACCCTTTTTCGAAAACCCCAATTCCGCAAATCGGGCAGTTTTCGGGAAATATATTATTTTAATAATTCCAAAAATAATATTTTATATTTTCTGAAATGTTACATTCAACTTAGAGATCAAGTTTGCTAGAAGTGATCACTAAGATGATGTAGAGATTAAGTATTGGATTATGATTTTTGCTCTAAGCTTTTGATTTACAGCTCATGTGAGGTTAAAGCAAAGAGGAGAAAGAAGGAGAGAATGAAGAGAGAGAGTGTCAAAGTGATAATGAAAATTTCAAGAATGGAAAAATATCATATGGCTCAAAATGAAATAATTGAAGCATGTAATAAAAAATTGCACCATGCTTCAATAGTAACTCAAAATGAATAAAATATGAAAGAAGCCATTCCTTCATCCATGCTTAGACTTTCCTAAATTCCACCTCATTTATTTATTTTCACAAAATAAATATCTAATAGTGAGGTGTCTCCTTCTAGAAGCTATTCATGTAACAATTACAAGAATACCCCTCCACCGTATACCGTATAAGTATACCCGTATTCGAATTCCGAAAAATACGAATACAATCAATCCAATAATATAATACCGGTATCCGGTTTAAACCAAATCCTACCAGTATTATCCTTCCGATCATTATTCCTGTAAGAATTACACGAACATGATCGAAATCCTTCCATAACAACTTACGGCCTCTACAACTTTCGCCTGAACCAGGGAACTCTTTGTATGGGACTCTAAAGACTCGACAGTACGCTGGCTGTAGGTTTAACCACAAGCACGTCAGCGGCACTAGCTGTGCATAACGGCTACCCACGTACATGACGAAAAAGAGGTGGCCAACGAGCGAACTCATCCCAACCCTAACGAGCCTGTAAGCAACACTTACCATACAGTCCGGTCTCTTCGTCTGATACGTCGCATATGAAGTCTATGGGTGGTAAATGTCAGACCCTAGTAACTTTATAAGTCATGCTGATTTACGGCCCGTAACGGTTCGAGAAACTACTGATAACTCTTATCAGTAAATCTCGAGAACCCTGGCCAGGGATTTGCTGTTATGGCGGATCAAGCATAGCGCGACATCAACTCCCTATGCCGGGAGAGACGAAACCCTTCCTATCGCTCACTGCCTCCATGCGATTCGGGACTGTACCCAAAATCCACCTGTTTGCATGACTCAGCAGAGCCGTGGTAGGGAGGAAATCAAAGCACAGTGGGAATCATACAAGACACTATGACGATCTCGGGTCTACGGACTAACCTGTATAAGTGTCACCAGAGAACTGCTATCTGACAATAGGTATATATACCATCTAGGAATTCTCAGCGAGTCCTGTTCGGTGTACCCATTCTCCAATGAGCACATGTGTACAATCTTTGATGTCAAACACCAATGGTTGTGGGATCAACCATCGCCCTCAGGGTCAAGAAACATACACACTAGTCTACTCTGGTAATATCGATGCCCTGTCTCGATATACTCTCGACTATGAACTATTAAAGGATATGCTTATAGACTGCCCAGGCCCCACTAGAATGATCTCCATCATAATCCCGGTAGTCAAGCATAATCCTAAGGGCTTCATCAACATGTATATAAAGATATGAAATACAACACATCACACGTCAAGATGAAAATAAACCAGATAGCATACTATCATTTCAAGCAAAGATTGTTTCTGTACATATACATGCCTAGCATCCTATACAATACAGGCCTCTAGGGCATACATATCTAACAATCTTCCACTTGTACTAAGGCCTATAGTTAGTGCAATAAGTACCCACTTTCTACACTAGAACCAGTTGCCGGCGTACCGCATGCCCAACATCTCAAACAGTTTCTTAAACTTGACTTGAGGGATAGCCTTGGTGAATGGATCTTCTTTGTTGTCTTTCGTGTCTGCTCTCCGTAACTCGATTTCCTGGCGATCCACTATCTCCAGGAAGAGGTAATACCGCCTCAAGATATGTCTGGATTTCTGACGGGACTACGGTTCCTTTGCCAAAGCCATGGCTCCATTGTTATCACAATACAGAGGTATTGGATTAGCAATGGATGGAACCACCTGAAGTTCAGAAATGAACTTCCTCATCCAGACTGCCTCTTTTGCGGCATCATTAGCAGCAATATACTCAGCTTCCATCATGGAGTCTGTGACGGTATCTTGCTTGGAACTCTTTCAACATACCGTCCCTCCATTTAGGGTAAATACAAACCCTGCGATAAGAATAATTTGACCGATTGTAGCATAGGAACATCATTTCCTATCAAGAGAATGTCGTCGACGTACATTATGAGGAATGTAACAGTACTCTCTACATGGTTCATCTACATTTTTGATAAAACCAAACTCTTTGATTGTATCATCAAAGCAGATGTTCCAACTCCGTGATGCCTGCTTTAATCCATAGATGGATTTAAGCAACCTGCATGCTTTTCCGCTGCTCCCACTATCAATGAAGCCTTCTGGCTGATCCATAAAAACACATTCTTCTAAATCACGATTTAGAAATGTCCTTTTAACATTCATCTGCCAGATCTCATAATCATAGTGAGCAGCTATAGCAAGCAAGATTCGAATGGATTTGAGCATTGCGACTGGTGAAAAGGTTTCATCATAGTCCAGGCCTGGTCTTTGACGAAATCCTTTTGCTACCAGTCTAGCTTTATATGTCTTGTCACGCCCCGTATCCCAAAATACGGAATACGATAGGTGACAAGGCCAGCCATGCTCCCACGGTCGAGGAAATATCATACCGTAGTCACTCTTCGGCTTCTAGCATAACGTGGTAATCAGTAATCAATGCACAGGTAATGAGAAATGCAGTCACTAAATCTATCAAAATAGATATAAAACTAACCAGATAGAGTCAAAGGAAAGATAGTGCTGACGTCGCTGATCTAGATGTGCGCAATATCCTCGAGATACGACAGGTGCTGATCCGAGCTAAGTCCACTTCTCACTCTGACTATGCATACTCAGGTCGTCAGAACGACACAATAACAATAAATAGAAATACATATGTAAACACGTGCAATAATGATGAATATGAAACAGTAAGCATGGAGTGACGACATGAGCATGAAGTAACTGGTACAGGTAAACAGTAAGACATGTATATCGAATCAGTAATCAATGCATGTCCATGTCACTAAACCTATCAGTCTCTAAGTCTCACTGTCCAGGTCGCTAAACCTATCGTCAGTCCATGTGTGAGCGTCAACCACGCAGGAGTATCCCCAACCCAAGGGTAGGGCCCCGGGACAAGGGAACACGGGCCCGAATCATGCACGATAATAATCAGTAACACCATCCATACAACCCCCAAAATCACGGTATATGCCGGCAATGGGACTCCCGAGATTCCGTTGAACTCACACTCAAACTACCCCATACCCCGTGGTCTACATCAAACACCAACCATAACCCCAAATACTAGTTGGTCCATGACAAGTCTACGCGAGAACTGGAGACAGGATCTCCATCAAGCATGTCCCGACTGGTACCCAAGATAAATGGACTGTGTTTGACGCCTTACCTATGACACTAATATAAGTGCTTCCATAACCGTCTCATACCAGTTATAGTTACACTTACATATTCCCCATAGGCGTCGACAATGCAATAATTTAACTGGTTCCGCTGATTGTGTACAAGTACGTGTCACTTCACTTATTCATTCACGCTTTAACACTAACGTACTTGCCACAATCTAAATCACTAATATCTATCACTAGGTAATGTACACGACCACTAGGTTATCAATGTTTCATGACCACTATTCAATGAGGATATAACCTCTACATGATATGATGAGAATGCAATTAATTATAATGCGAATATAACATAGCAGCCAGTATCATACCATTTGCAAAATTTACTATAAATCACACGTGCAGAATTAAGCAAAACAATATATAAGGGGTAAGCAATATGTTTAATTATATGTCTATCAAAATTGGCTTTGCGTCAAACGGGTTTCAGGTTTGCTGGTTATGGTCATTTCATTTTAAGTGTTCACTGCGGGAAATCCAGTTTCTGAACTGGAAGTCCGTTTCGTAACATGTTTTAGTCCAGTTGGGATCATAATTAGGTGATTCTACAGTTGGATAATATTTAGGTTTAACAGTTAGGTTTCCAACGCATCAGACGGATTGATAACAACAGCTGTGTGCTGGGAGATATGTTCAGTTTAATATCAATGTGTACAATTGTCACCGCAGAAAACTGCAGGATACCTAGGTACGTTAAAATGCAAATTAAATATCAATTGATAATGAAACCACACGGGATCAGATTCAGGTGTTAACTAACTAAATTATCTACACGACCATATGGGGATCCATGCATTTTCAGTCTAAAGAAAGGGTATACAGGTGTTCCAAAGCCAGGTATCCAAAATGAAACGCTGCCCCAGACTGCAGTTCAGGGCCGCGAATCGCCTCAATATTCATTGTTATAACTTATCAAAATGCAAAGATGAACTATGGAGTACTATAGGATTATTTTTTGGATTCGATACGAGCCCTAGCACTCTGAGATCCTCTATATAGATAATTTATTATGATTTTAACCATTCAGCTTGTCCGAGAAAATCAGCTTTCACAAGGGTTATTGGGTTACCGTTTTCGGGAGGTAACCAACTTTATTTTACAGCCAAATTTATATAGGATGTTCGCTAACCACGCAGGGTTTCATTGATCATGAGTTCCTCCATTCTAAAGTAGAGTTTCGCTTAGGGTCTAGCGTCAAACACTTGATTAATTAGAGCAATGTAAATTTACATATAGATGGGTATCAATATATAGCATATTATAATGTAAAGCAAGTGAGGGGTTCACTTTCCTTCAGTCACTTGATATAGAAGCGATGCCGCTGCAGAGTTTGTCTCGACACACGAGACGGCATGATGCTGGACACGAGCGCGTGGCGCGAGCACGATGCGCGGTGATCCGGTACTGGACGCGGTGGCGATGCGGGAGTGATACGGTAGTGGATGTGGCGATAACATGGGCACGACATGGTACTGGGCATGGTCTTTACTTGGTGCGTGGTACGGGAGCAGCACGGCTCGCGCACTGGATCGGGTATGATGTGGTACGGGGGCTGGCACTATATGGCACGAGGACTGGGTACGATGTGGCATGGGGACTGGGCACGGGGCACGACACGTCTGGAAACGTGGTGGCACGGGGCTGGCACGACGTGATGCTAGAGCGTGACACACAGCAATGGACCTGTGCGGTGTTGTGACGGCGACTACATCGATGACCATGATGGTCACAGGGACCGAGGCCACAGCTTGGACGGCGACAGAGGTGACGGGAACAGTGGCTATGGCGACTGCAATCAGGTGTTCGACAGAATGCCTATAGGGATTCGGCTTGGGATCGAGCTCGGATGGGTACGAAGCGGAGAGCTCGGGGTCCAGCGGCGGTCGGGGGAGTTCCGGTGATGAGGGGCTCAGTTGGAGGGAGCGCAGCGGAGGCTTGGTTAGTGGGCTGGAGCTCGGGTCGTGGAGGCCAGGTCGTAGAGGCAAGGTCGACGTTGCTGGCGATGGAGGTGATGACGTCGGGGTGATAGGAATGCAGGAAAGGGTGGAGGCGGAGTCGACGATGGCGAGGTGGCGACGACGAAGTTCCGGCAAGGTGGTCGATGGTGAAGGAAGAGGTCATAGGGGTGCTGATGATTGTCTCGTCGGGGCTTGGTGGTGCTTCGTCGAGGTGGTTGGAGGGTGCAGGTAAGGAGATGGGCTCGATGGTTGGAGGAAACTGTGGCGGTGTGTGGTCGTCGGCCTGGAGGAGGTGAAGGCGCTCGTGGTGTAGGCGTCGAAGGAAGTGGAGCCGCGGGCGAAGGCAGTGGATGGTCGTGGTGTTAAGTGGGAGCTTGGTATGGGGGAGGCTGGAGGCCGGCGGGGGTATGAGGGCGGCGACGGGGTCGGAGTTCCCGTGGCGTAGTTGTAGGGGCTCGGGTGTTGGAAGGAAGGAGGGTGGTGTCGTCGTGGGTTCTCGAGGGGTGGTGGTGAGGTGAGGAAGTCGGCGAGATGGGGATGCCGATGAGGGTGGAGGCGGCGATGGCGAGGCAAGGGCGTGGGTTAAGGTCTCGCGAGCGAAGGCGGGAAAAATGGAGAAGATAAGGACATCGACGGTGCGATGCAGGAGGCAGTGGGGTCGAGGAGCAAAGAGGAGGTGCTCGGGTTCTTTTTTTTTGAGAAGAAGAGAGGAGAGAGGAGAGTGAGAGGGAGAGAAAAGAGAGGGAGGGAGGCGAGGCAGTGCAGGGCACGTGGAGTCGAGAACGAAGTCACGGGGAAGAGCGGGTCATGGAGAGAAGTTGCGAGAAGGGGGGAGGCGTTGGCGAGAGAGGGGAGGGTCATGGTTGAGCGGGTCGTGGGGGCTCGTTGAGGCGAAGATGATGGGTGAGGAGGCGGGAAAAGAGGCGGGAAGAAAGGGAATGAGAAGAAGAAGAGGGGGATGCGTTCGAGTCGGGTCGGGCAGGGAATGGGTAGTGGGCTGGGCTTGGGCTTGGGCTGGGGTTAAGTAAAATTTTAGAAAATAATAAAAGGTTAGGGTTTTAAGATTTAGGTTAGGAAATTAAAATTTGATGTTAAACTTAGGAAATTTAGGAAAAATAATAATTGTAAAAGTTTTAAATAGAAATTTTGGGGAAAATATTTATTCAAAAAGATATTCATAATGGAACTGGGTATTACAGGTTTCCACCTGACCATCCACACCGATCTTTCTCTTAAAGATCCATTTGCACCCTATGGGTTTTACTCCAGAAGGTGCAACCTACAATGTCCATACTTTGTTGGAGTGCATGGATTCCATTTCGGATCTCATGGCATCCAGCCACTTTACTTAGTCACCACTCGTGATAGCTTGCTGAAAACTAGTTGGATCATCATCATCCATGATGCAATCTTCTCTATCACCGTCAATTAGAAAACCGTAGTATCTATCAGGTGGGCGAGAAGTCCTACTAGATCTACGGAGTGGCTGAGGTTCGTTAGGTTCTACTGAAACCTCAGTTTCAACCAAATCATCGGTAATTATTTGTGTATCTGGAATTTCTTCCAGTTCTACCGCATTGCCAATAGTATCATTTGTAAAAAATTCATTTTCTAAAAAATATGGCATATTGAGAAACAAACACCCTTTGATCCTCCTTGTGGTAGAAAAGATATCCATACAAGTGTTTTGGATATCCCACAAATTTACATAAAACCGATCGTGTCTCGAGTTTGTCCGGATTCTGCTTTTTCACAAAAACCGGACAACCCCATATCCTAACTCTTTTAAGAGATGGCCTCTTCCCATACCATATCTCATATGGAGTGGTAGACACGGTTTTGGTCGGAACCCTATTCAGTAGATAAATCGCAGTCTCCAATGCGTGCCCCCAGAATGATATTAGTAACTTAGCATCACTCATCATAGATCGTACCATATCTAATAGGGTACGATTTCTGTGTTCCGACACACCGTTGTGCTGTAGTGTGTATGGAGGAGTGAGCTAAGAGAGAATCCCATTCTTTTTTAGGAAATCTAGAAACTCTGAGCTCAGATACTCACCTCCTCGATCCGATCGAAGTTTCTTGATACTCATGCCTGTTAGTTTTTCTACTTCAGATTTATACTCCTTGAATTTTTCGAAGGATTCAGACATATGTTTCAACAAGAACACGTGCCCGAATCTCGAGAAATCATCAGTAAAAGTTATGAAGTAGGAAAAAACACCTCTCGCATATGTAGACATTGGTCCTCATACATCACTATGTATGAGGCCTAAGAGTTCAGTAGCTCTCTCTGTGTGTCAACTAAACGGAGTTTTGGTCATTTTACCTTTGATACAAGACTGGAAAGTCGCATAAGATTTATATTTAAATATCCATCTTTATGTAGCTTGGTTAGTCTTGTTTCATTAATATGACTAAGTCTACAATGCCAAATGAAAGCTTCATTTATGTCTGAAACCTTTCTTTTGTTTGTGTGTTGTATATTGAAAACTGTGTGCTGGTTTAGGACGTATATCCCGTTATTTAATGTACCAGACCCAATCAACTCTTGATTAAGATTAATGTTCATAACATTAGATTGTAATACAAAATTATATCCAGCATTGTCCAACAACGATACAGATATAATATTACATAACATCGAAGGTACAAAATAACATAGGTTCAAAACCAATATACAACTCGACGGCAAACCAAGGTGATACTCTCCCACTGCTGTAGCATGTACTGAGGAACCATTCCCAACCCGGAGAGTGTGATCACCTTTCTTCAAAAACCTGCTATTTCTCAGCCCCTGCATACAATTGCAGATGTGAGATCCTGACCCAGTATCCAATACCCAGGAAGCAGAGTTAATTGAAAAACAGTTTTCTGTTACAAACACACATGAAGTGGAAACATCACCATGCTTCTTCTTCTTAAGGCCGGCCAGGTATCCAACGCAGTTTCTCTTCCAGTGCCCAGTCTGGTGGCAGTGGAAGCATTCCCCTCGTCCTGTCGCAGCAGCCCCTTTCTTGTCCTTTCCCGGTGCCTTTTTCACTCCGCCTCTCGGCTTGATAGGATTCTTCTTCTTCATTCCCTTGGTCTTGGCTTTCGGGACGGAAGAGGAAGATGGCCCAGCAATTAGAGCGGGAGTTTTCGCTACCTTTAGCGTGCTCTCTGCACTCCTCAACATATTGAGGAGTTCAGGTAAGGACTTCTCCATATTGTGCATGTTGAAGTTTACAATGAACTGAGCAAAGGCAGGGGGAAGGGACTGTAGAACAATATCAACATACTATTCGTTCTCCATGGTCCAACCCAGTTACTCAATTTCTTCTATAAGTCCAATCATCTTCAATACATGGTCACCTACAGACGTGCCAGCAGCCATCCGCATCTGAAACAACTTTCGAGATGTCTTGTATCGGAGAGTACGAGATTGCTCTCCATACAACTCCTTTGTATAGAGAAAGATGGATTGTACATCCATCTTCTCGTGCTGCTTCTGATGTTCATTGTTCATAGAAGTTAGCGCGAGGCACTTGACTGTTGCACAGTCTATATTCCATGTCTTGCGGATTTCTTTATCCGCAACTGAAGAATCAGGGCCTGGGCTAGGAGGGGCTGGAGTAGTTAGGACATATCCGACCTTATCATAGGTCAGGGAAATATTTACGTTCCTTGGCCAATCTTTATAATTCGGTCCCGTGAGTTTATTCTTGTTTAATAAAAGCTTAAGTCCCGTCATATGTATCTGCCATTAGGAAAGAGAAAAGAAGACACTTAGAGATTGCTCTTACATAATTAGATTGGTTATTAATCTTATCTAATCGATATTTCCCACTGCTTTTTATCAAATTATCCTTCAAACCTTTAAAAAGAAAATTAGCCAGGATTAATTGCAATCTACAAGTTCGCTAACCGGTCAGCCAGGCCAGTGTCAGTACTCTGAAGGAGGTTCCCCGTGCTTTCGTACGGACCTAATTAAAATAAACCTCGTTTTCTTAGAGGCGTAACCCCGTTGACACCTTTCTAGGCACCTACTGGATTAGTTAATTGTAAAGTGCAAAAATTTCCCGGGGGTAACTTTCACTCACAGTGGGATCGTGATCCAACTGTCATATAGAAGGTATGCAATCTCATTGCAAATTTCAACTCTTGAAATTCCCGATATGATTTTTATCCCTAGTGTCTTATGACCTTAACTATGGTCAACAAATTATAAGCACTAGTCAAGTTCTACCCGCCATTTCGGGATTGATATAGACCCACCCGCATGACCCTTAACTATGGTCAACAAAGTCATATGAATGTCCTAATCTATTGCATCGAATGGTTTGTAGGAAGACATCACTTAGCTACCATACACCACACCTTAACTATAGTCAACAAACGTGGCACAAATACTAAGTACTATTCATCCTAA
Organism: Agapanthus africanus; assembly: GCA_030015575.1. Lineage (NCBI taxonomy): Eukaryota > Viridiplantae > Streptophyta > Magnoliopsida > Asparagales > Amaryllidaceae > Agapanthus > Agapanthus africanus. The sequence continues at coordinate 209,857,678 of CM057350.1, forward strand.
AATGGCGGAGGGCTACGAATGGTTTTTATGAAAACCTTTAACATTTTGAACTTGATATCATTGTAGAATCGAGTGAGAAGGAGTGGTTTAAGCTCCAGTTTTAAAAGTCGAATGGTTTTATAGCATCTTTCTAATCTTGCTAAAGAGGTCACTCCCGGTGAAGGGATCTCGGCTCTTTCCTTATTGAATAAGGTGCTGGATATATAAATACCACGATGCAAAGAAAAAATTAGATCAACTATAAAATCAAATCGAGTGCTTTGTAATATTTGCTAGTTTCGCTAAAGGGGTCACTCCCGGTGAAGGGATCTCGGCCCTTTCCTCATCGAATGAGGTGCAGGATATTCAAGAATACTACGATGCAAAGCAAAAGCTAGAGTTACCCATTTAAAAAAGTTTGATTCTACAACATCTTTAGGTTTCTTTTTCTTAACATTAATCACATTAATGTTGTCCCATCATTTATGTTTCCTAAACATCACAGAAAAGAAACGAAAATAGAACGTACGCTTATTCCATCCGCATTCGCCACTGGGCCCCGTCATGCACCGTTAGGTTACTTAACTAACGGCAGAGCGGGTGCAAAACATAAGCAACATTTATTATATATCTCATATATGAATATAGCCATTTCAGATCACAGATGAATACATTGGATATACTAGGAATTCCGTACTTCATTCAAGCCCTTATTGAAAGACGGGTTCTACAGTCGTGATGAATATCCAAAACCCCACCCTAGACCCCTACGGGTGCGGAAAACTACCCGCCAAATTCCCGAAGTGAAGCAACCTCCCTCAAAAAAGTGAGTAGGCCACTCGGCACTCCGAAAACCCGGTAGTTTGTGCACCCCACCTTGGGTCTATCCTAGGAGCAAAAACAGTAAAACAAAATTATACAATGGTGGTTACAACCTCAACCCGGATGTGCCCCGCAAAATAATATTAAATTGCTTTTTACAAATTACATTGAATGAAAGAAAATAAAAACGCTCTTCTCACATCCCCCGGCCATTCATCACGACGATCCAACATATTCATATACACATACCATCTCAGTGATATCAAAAACCGATGTGTGCAACCCCGACTAATCATCGTATAGCAATTAGTCGACGTTTCCAAACACACATCCACATCACAAAGCATGTAAAGAAGTCACAACATTAGAATTCCGCACAAGAATTTGCAAACTAAAACATTTTCCAACACTTGAAAAAATCTAGTGAGCAAGTTTTCAAAAACCGATCTTTTGAGCCAATCCGGGAGTCGAAACGAACTCGAAACCCGCCCGAACTTCGCGGAAGAGAAGAACAACATATTAATGGTCGAATTGGGGGCCTAGAGGGGGTACCCCACCCCCGAGGCCACCACGAGGTGGCCAGGAGGTGAGGCAGACCCGAAACTGCCTATGTGTAAGTCCACGTTACCTGTCCCGGTTCTTACGGGGTTGCGGAAACGGTGAAAAACGATTTTTTTTGGGCTAGGGTAACATGGACTAGAAACCGGATCTTTGCTAAACAACACACTAACAACTAACTACAAGCTTTACCTACTCGGTTAGAGGGTTATACCTAGTCTTGAACTGCTTCTCTTCTTCACCTTGGAGTGGGTTGAATGGTTCTCCTCGTCGCCTTCTCTTGCCGAAGAAAGATCCACCCGAGGGCCTCTACCTTGAGCTTCTTCCTCGAACTTGAGGTAACTAAAGTGTTAGGTTTGCTAAACCTTCAACCCTAGAGAGTAGTTTTAGTGTTTTATCTCAATGGCAAATGGTTCTCAACTCATGAGAGATTTTTGCCTTGAGCTAGAGGAAAAGGGAGAGCTATGGATGAGAGAGAAGATGCAAGTGAGAATGAGAGAATTTTGCAACCATATCACATATATGTGAATTATTAATTAACAATATTAATTAAAAAGGAAAAAGGTGATGCTTGATTTGATGAGACCATTATCATTTCACATTTAATGAATTTTGCAAAGATCAAAGAGCAACTTTTATGTGAAATGATTATGGTCAACATTTCAACTTTGGTCAACAAGTCAACCTTGGTCAAAAGGTCAACAACCCTAACCATAACTCAATTTTCCTTTTAATTAACATTATTAGGGTTTGGAAAAAGACAACCGTCATCAACCCTAATGAGAATCCTCTGCCTCTGCCTCAGTCAACTGTGCATACACACCCGCATTCACGTACTGAGGAACACGAATACAATGAGATAAAACCAATCCCAAAACATATACTAGGATCTGGCTTAAACCAAAGCCCGCTAGTAATAACTATTCGGACACCAAACGTGTACAAGTGCGCGGATGTGAACGAACCCCGTCGCAAAACCATGCGACCTCTACTCTGTTTTGCCCAAAGGCGAATAACCCTCTGTGTGGGACTCTAAAGACTCGACACTACGTTGGCAGTGGGTTTAACCACAGACCGCAAGCGGCAGTAGCTGTACGTAACGGTCCCCAGGTAGATACCGATAAGAAGACTGATGAGGTGAACCCATCCGAACTCCAATTGAGCCTGTATGTGACAATCTCCGTACAGTCCGGTCTGTTCGTCTGAGAATAACGCATGGCGGGCCTAGGGGGGTGGTAAACGTCAGTTCCCTAATAGAGGTACAAGTCGTGTCAGAGTGTAGCCCAGAACACCCTGAGATAACACTGGAAACCTACCAGTATATCTCGCTAGCCCTGGCCAGGGACTTTGTGTAATGGCTCTCCTAGACAGGGCGCGATATCAACTCCCAATATCGGGAGAGACGAATCCTATCTAACCATCACTGCCTCTAAGTGCTTCGGGACTGCACCCAACTACTACCTTTTTGCACGACTCCTTTGAGCCGTAGTAGGGTAGTAATCAAAGTACAGTGGGAACACACTCGAGGCGAAGTGACAGTGTCAAGTCAGCGGACTAAGCTGTACTCATGTCACCTGGGAACTGATAACTGACGATAGGTATAATACCAACCAACAGTTCCTGACGAGTCCTGTCCAGTGTACTCGTAACTTAACGAGCACCCGCATACTATCTCAAGTACGACGTACTGACGGCTGTGGGACAGACCATCTCCCCTGCTGGGATGAGAAGCATATACGCTAGTCTACTCCGGAGTATCGATGCCCTGTCTCGATAGTCCTACGACTAGGGACCTGTATAAGGATGTGCTTGTAGATTACCCACCCCCCACTAGTGTGACTGCCATCACAACGCTGGTAATCAAGCAAAGATCCTAAGGGCTCTAGGGCATATACACTAACAATCTCCCACTTGCACTAAGGCCATGTACTGGCATATCGAAGACCTATCATCTCGATCAGCCGCTCGAACTGTGTCTAGGGTAAGGCCTTCGTGAATGGATCTGCAGTATTATCTTCCGTAGCAACCCTCTGAACCTCGATCTCCTGGCGATCCACGATCTCCCTGATCAGGTGATACCGCCTCAAGATGTGTCTGGACTTCTGATGGGACCTGGGTTCCTTCGCTAAAGCTATGGCCCCGTTGTTGTCGCAATACAGAGGTATTGGATCAACAATGGACGGAACCACCTGAAGTTCTGTCAAGAACTTCCTCATCCAGACGGCTTCTTTTGCTGCATCAGATGCAGCGATATATTCCGCTTCCATCGTCGAGTCAGCAACGGTTTCCTGTTTGGAACTCTTCCAACACACCGTCCCTCCATTGAGGGTAAAGACATAACCCGACATGGACTTGGAGTCATCCTTGTCACTCTGGAAGCTGGAGTCAGCAAAGGCCTCGATCTGGAGGTCTTTTACACCATACACCAAGAACATCTTCTTAGTCCTTCTCAGGTACTTGAGAATGTTCTTTACCGCTATCCAGTGCTTCTCCCTAGGGTTTTACTGATACCGGCTTACCACACTCAGTGCATAAGCAACATCTGGTCTGGTACACAACATCGCATACATTATAGAGCCTACCGCAGAAGTGTAGGGTATAATAGACATGCGATCCCTTTCCAAATCAGTCTTGGGAGACTATCTTTGGAGAGGGTGATCCCGTGACAAGCCGGTAGATTACCGCGCTTGGAATCTTCCATACTGAATCTTTTCAGTATGGTGTCGATGTACCTGGACTGTGAAAGTCCTAATATCCTCTTGGATCTATCACGATGGATCCGGATCCCCAGAATGTAAGAGGCATCACCCAGGTCTTTCATGGAGAACCTGTGTGACAAGAACCCTTTGACAGATTGTAGCATAGGAATGTCATTTCCTATCAAGAGAATGTCATCCACGTATAAAATGTGGAATACGACAGTTCGTGCTACAATTTTACTATAGATGCATGGTTAATCTGGATTTTTGATAAATCCAAATTCTTTGACCGTCTCATCAAACAGATGTTCCAACTCCGCGATGCCTGCTTTAGTCCATAAATGAACTTAAGCAACTTGCACATTTTCCCACTGCTCCCACTCTGAATGAAACCCTCTGGCTGGTCCATATAGACACACTCCTCTAAATTTCCATTTAGAAAAGCGGTCTTTACGTCCATCTGAAAAATCTCATAATCGTGGAAGGCAGCAATGGCATGAAGGATCCGAATGGATTTGAACATAGCCACTGGAGAAAAGGTTTAGTCATAGTCCAAACCAGGTCTTTGACGAAAACCCTTTGCAACAAGTCTAGCCTTATAGGTCTCAACCTGCCCATCTACACTAATCTTCCTCTTGAAGATCCATTTGCATTCTACGGGTTTTACCCCTTCTGGAACAACATCCAAAGTCCATACTTTGTTGGTGTACATGGCTCCATTTCGGTCCGCATTGCATCCAGCTATTTTACTGAGTCAACGCTCTGAATGGCCTGCTGGAAGCTAGTCGGCTCATCATTATCAATGATGCAATCCTCTCTATCCCCGTCTATGAGAAAACCGTAGTATCTCTCGGGCGGATGAAACTGCCTACTACTCCTGCGGAGCGGCGTAGGAATGTCCTGTTCTTTCGAACCCTCTGGTTCTACTAAGCTTTCAGTAATAGCTCGTGGTTCTGGAATTTCTTCCAGTTCTATTGCGTTCCCGCTTATCTGATTTTCCAAAAATTCAGTTTCCAAGAAGTAGGCATGACGAGAAACAAAAACCTTTTGTTCCTCTTCGCAATAGAAGAAATATCCCTTGGAATCCTTTGGATATCCCACAAACTTGCACTGTACTGAGCGTGCCTCGAGTTTGTCCGCATGTTGCTTTTTGATAAAAGCTGGACATCCCCATGTCTTAATGTGCTTAAGATAGGGTTTCTTCTCACTCCACATCTGATATGGTGTGGTAGGAACTGTCTTAGTTGGAACTCGGTTCAAAAGGTATGCAACTGATTCTAGTGCATATCCCCAGAATGATCGCAGCAACTCAGCGTTACTCATCATGGAACGTACCATATCCAATAGGGTTCGGTTCTGTCTCTCCAATATACTGTTATGTTGCGGAGTGTATGGAGGAGTAAGCTGAGAGAGAATTCCATTCTCTTTTAGGTAATCCAGGAACTCGGCACTCAAGTATTCACCACCTCGATCAGATCTTAGTGTCTTGATACTTTTGCCTGTTTGTTTTTCTACTTCATTCTTGTATTCCTGGAATTTTCCAAAGGCTTCAGATTATGTTTCATTAAGAAGACATATCCATACCTTGAAAAGTCATCCGTAAAAGTAATGAAGTAAGAATAACCGCTTCGCGCATGTGTAGATATTGGACCGCACACATCGCTGTGTACGAGCCCCAAGAGCTTGCTCGCTCTTACTCCGTGTCCAGTGAACGGAGTCTTTGTCATCTTTCCTTTGAGACAGGATTGACAAGTTGCATATGATTGATATTCGAACGGATCCAAATATCCTTGTGTATGCAACTTCGTCAACCTTCTCTCATTGATGTGACCCAGTCTACAATGCCATAAAAAAGCATGATTTATTTCTGGAGACTTTCTTTTGTGTGTATTTTGGACATTGAAAATCTGTGGTTGGTTTAATACGTATATACCATTTCTTAATCTACCCGACCCAATCAGAACTTGATTAAGGTGAATGTTTACAACATTGCTTACAAATGCAAATTCATAACCTTCTTTAGACATTAAAGATACAGATATGATATTACAAGTTGCATTGGGTACAAAATAGCAATCCCGTAAAACCAAAACATGTCCATCTGACAATCCCAAGTGATAGTCCCCTACGGACTCAGCATCCATGCCAGCTCCGTTTGCAACTCTGAGGGTCATATCACCTGCCTTCAAAACCCTACGCTTTCTCAGTGCCTGCAAAGAATTACAGATATGAGATCCTGATCCGGTATCCAATACCCAGGAAGTAGAGTTTATTGATAGACAGTTTTCAATAACATACACACCTGAAGCCGAAGCCACAACTTACTTTGGGTCCTGGTTTCTGGCCTTCCAAGCCCTGCAATATTTCTTCCAGTGTCCACTCTTGTGACAGTGAAAGCACTCTTCCTTTCCCACAAGCTTTCCCGCTACCTTTGTTGCTTTTGCCTTTCCCTTAGCTTCCACTTTACTAACACCGCCCCTTGATTTGGTGGGGGGCCTTCTTTTTCTTTCCTTTGGCTCTTGCCTTGGACCTGGAAGAGGAAGCTCCTCCAACAAACAAAGTGGATGTTTCCCTTACTTTCTGTAAGGTGCCTTCTGCACTCCTCAATATGTTGAGGAGTTCTGAAAGTTTAACTTCTTTTCCTTGCATGTTGAAGTTCAGGATAAACTGAGCGTAAGTGGAAGGAAGGGACTGGAGAATCAAGTCGTATAGAGCTCATTCTCTAACGTGGTCCCAAGGTCCGCGAGCTCTTCAATGAAGCCAATCATCTTAAGCACGTGTTCCGCTACCGATGATCCGACGACCAATCTCGCCGAAAATAACTTTTTCGAGACTTTGTATCTGGCGATACGGGATTGCTCCGCATACAGATCCTTAGAATGGAGAAATATGGATTCGAGGTCCATATTCTCGTGCCTCCTCCGATGTTCAATGTCCATAGAGGCAAGCACGAGGCACTTGGCCTTCGTGCAGTCAATCTCCCAGGTCTTATGGATTTCCTTATCCGCGATGCTGGAGGTGGGACCTGGGACAGGGAGAGCTTTGATGGTAAGGAGATACCCCAACTTGTCATAAGTGATTGCCATTTTGACATTCCTGAGCCAATCTTTGTAGTTTGGCCCTGTCAGTATATTTTTATCTAGTAGTAACTTAAGTCCGGTCATGATGTTTGGTCGCTGCAATTAGGAGAGAGAGAAGAAACACTTTAGCATGATGCTCTTGCAAGTTTAGAGTGGTTTTTAGTTTGTCTAAACAGGATGGCTTCCACTGTTTTTCGAATCCTTCCTCAAACCAAAAAGGAAGAATTAGTTGGGGTCAATCTCACCGTACAATACTTGCTTAACCGTTCAGCCAGGCCAGTGTTGGTACTTCGAGGGAGGTTTTACGACGCTTTCGCGAAATTCCTTAATTAAATAACCTCTTTTCCCTGTGGGCGTAGCCCCGCTAACACCTTTCTAGACACATACTTGGTTTATTGCATTGATCGTTAAGTGAGAAATTTCCCGAGGAGTAGCATATACTCACAGTAGGATCGGGATCCAAATATCATTGTGTGATAAAACTGAAGGAATCCTACCAGAATCATCACACTCAAAATGGTATGCAGCACTAGCAAGTTTCAGTTTCTTTAGAAACTCCCGATGTGGATTTTTGCCCCATGCTCTTATTACCTTGACTTTGGCCAAAAAATCATAAGTCACATGTCAAGTTCTACCCGTCATTTTCCAGGTTAATTTGAACCCACCCGCACCTACCCTTGACTTTGGCCAACAAGGCAGTACGACTGTCCCAAACCAACGCATCTATCTATACTACATATGAATATCCAATAGCTACCAATCACTGTGCCTTGACTTTGGCCAACAAACACAGCTTGAATACTATTGACTATCCATATGAAATGTCGGAGGGCTACGAATGGTTTTGGCGAAACCGTGAACGTAGTGAACTTGATATAATCGATGGAACGAGATAGCTTTTAAAAGGAGTGGTTTAAGCTCCGCGTTTAAAAGTTGTTTTAAAAAGAATCCGAGTGGTTTTGAAATTGTTCCAACGACTTTACTTTGGTTTATTTTCTTGCATTAATTTAATATGTCCCATCATTTAATCCTACCATTGCAGAAAACAATAAAAATATGACGTACGCTTATGCCATCCGCATTCGCCACGGGGCCCCGTCATTACCCGTTAGGTTACTTAACTAACGATAGAGCGGGGGCTGGACTAGCGCGGATGCAAAACATAAGCAACGCCTAAATAGATATCATATATAGATATATATACATTCGTCAAATGCAATGATAGCCATTCCAGATCACAGATGAACACATTGGATATACTAGGAATCCGCGTTTCGTTCGAGCCTGCAACGAAAAGCGGATTACACGGTCACGATGAATAGCCAAAACCCCACCCTAGACCCCTACGGATGCGGCAAACTACCCGCCAAGTACCTGAAGCGAAGCAACCTCCCTCAACAACGTGAGTAGGCCACTCGGCACTTCGAGGTACCCGGTAGTTTGTGCACCCCACCTTGGGTCTATCCTAGGAGCAAAAACAGTAAAATGAAATTATACAATGGCGGCTACAACCTCATCCCGGATGTGCGGCCATACAAATAATATTACATCAAATTACATATTACATGAATTGAAAAATAAAGAAAACTCACATCTTACAACCCCCGGCTATTCATCCGCGACAATCCAACGAATTCATATACACAAACCATCAACATTACAGATCACAGATATGTATAACCCCCACTAATCGACGTATAGTGATTAGCAGACGTTCAATACATATATCACATCACAGATATAACCCATTAGCTAAAGTATACAGAAGTTCGATCAAAATACGGATTTATAACCACCCCAAACACAAATTTGTTCTCTGGAAATTCTGGGCAGAAACAAACCATCCTAAAAATCCCAAAACACCATTCTAAGAACACTGTAGGAAAAATGAGCCACGGCCGTGTTAACTCGGCCGCGGATCCGCGGCAAGAAGCATGTTCTTGCCGTGGTTCCGCGGCGAGTTGGTCGACTCATTGACTCGTTTTTCTTGTGTGTTCTTTAAAAACCCTGAGCCGATTTTTAGTGTATGATTAATTATTTTTTGAACAGAAATAAAAATCGGCAGAAAGTTCACATTTTGTGTGTATTTTGCGGGTTTTTTTCTCCGATCGAAATTCTAGATACTTTGCTAACAAGCTAGTGTGTGTTTAGCTAGGCTCTGATACCACTGTAAGTCCACGTTACCTGTCCCGGTTCTTACGGGGTTGCAGAAACGGTGAAAAATGATTTTTTTGGGCTAGGGTAACATGGACTAGAAACCGGATCTTTGCTAAACAACACACTAACAACTAACTACAAGCTTTACCTACTCGGTTAGAGGGTTATACCTAGTCTTGAATTCCTTCTCTTCTTCTCCTTGGAGTGGGTTGAATGGTTCTCCTCGTCGCCTTCTCTTACCGTAGAAAGATCCACCCGAGGGCCTCTACCTTGAGCTCCTTCCTCGAACTTGAGGTAACTAAAGTGTTAGGTTTGCTAAACCTTCAACCTTAGGATGAGTAGAGAGTAGTTTTATTGTTTTATCTCAATGGCAAATTGTTCTCAACTCATGAGAGATTTTTGCTTTGAGCTAGAGGAAGAGGGAGAGCTATGGATGAGAGAGTAGATACAAGTGAGAGTGAGAGAATTTTGCAACCATATCACATATATGTGAATTATTAATTAACAATATTAATTAAAAAGGAAAAGTTGATGGTTGATTTGATGAGACCATTATCATTTCACATTTAATGATTTTTGCAAAGATCAAAGAGCATCTTTTGTGTGAAATGATTATGGTTAACATTTCAACTTTGGTCAACAAGTCAACCTTGGTCAAAAGGTCAACAACCCTAACCATAACTTAATTTTCCTTTTAATTAACATTATTAGGGTTTGGAAAAAGACAACCGTCATCAACCCTAATGAGAATCCTCTGCCTCTGCCTCAGTCAACTGTGCATACACACCCGCATTCACGTTCTGAAGAACACGAATACAATGAGATAAAACCAATCCCAAAACATATACTAGGATCTGGCTTAAACCAAAGCCCGCTAGCAATAACTGTTCGGACACCAAACGTGTACAAGTGTGCGGATGTGAACGAACCCCGTCGCAAAACCATACGACCTCTACTCTGTTTTGCCCAAAGGCGAATAACCCTCTGTGTGGGACTCTAAAGACTCAACACTACGCTGGCAGTGGGTTTAACCACAGACCACAAGCGGCACTAGCTATACGTAACGGTCCCCAGGTAGATGCCGATAAGAAGACTGATGAGGTGAACCCATCCGAACTCCTACTGAGCCTGTATGTGACAATCTCCGTACAGTCTGGTCTGTTCATCTAAGAATATCGTATGGTGGGCCTAGGGGAGTGGTAAACGTCAGTCCCCTAACAGCGGTACAAGTCGTGTCGGAGTGTAGCCCAGAACACCTTGAGATAACACTGGAAACCTACCAATATATCTCGCTAGCCCTGGCCAGAGACTTTGTGTAATGGATCTCCTAGACACAGCGCGATATCAACCCCCAATACCGGGAGAGACGAATCCTGTCTAACGGTCACTGCCTCCAAGTGCTTCGAGACTGCACCTAACTACTACATGTTTGCATGGCTCCTTTGAGCTGTGGTAGGGTAGTAATCAAAGTACAGTGGGAACACACTCGAGGCGAAGTGACAGTGTCAAGTCAGCGGACTAAGCTGTACTCATGTCACCTGGGAACTGATAACTGACGATAGGTATAATACCAACCAACAGTTCCCGACGAGTCCTTTCCAGTGTACTTGTAACCTAACGAGCACTCACATATTATCTCAAGTACGACGTACTGACGGCTGTGGGACAGACCATCTCCCCTGCTGGGATGAGAAGCGTATACGCTAGTCTACTCCAGAGTATCGATGCCCTGTCTCGATAGTCCTATGACTAGGGACCTGTATAAGGATGTGCTTGTAGATTACCCAGCCCCCACTAGTGTTACTGCCATCACAACGCTGGTAATCAAGCAAAGATCCTAAGGGCTCCACTAATGTGTATAGGCGATATGCTAAAAGAAACACATGTACACATTAAAGTAGAAACAAACCAAGTAGCATACTACCATTTCGAGCAAGATTGTCTATACAACTGTGAATATCTCAAGCTTCCATCAAGTAATATACAAACTAGTATGATACAGTAATGGCCTCTAAGGCATATACACTAACACTATGGTGGGGCAGTTTCGGGTCCCCATCGCCAAGACCACCTTGTGGTGGTCTTGGGGAGTAGGCCCAGCTGTTCGGCCCCCCAGGGTGTCCCCGGGGTGTGTGCGTTCCACCCCGCGGCTTCTCGGTTCAAACAGTGAGCCCGCGGGGTGTGCAAACATCTCAAAACTTCGATTTTCAAAACTGTTTTCTCGGCAGTTTTTGCACGACGAATAACGGAGGAATTCTAACGTTACTATAAGCTATTTAAGGTTTAAGATAGGCTCTGATACCATGTTAGTCGATGTTGCACACCTCACAACACTTGTGAGGAGGCGGAAGTGGAAAACAATAATTTTTTTGCATGCAACACCCACATAACCCAAGATTAGTGCTTAAACCCTAACTAGCAAAAACCATCAAGAGATCTAATCTACTATGATATTATTTATACCTAATGGAACCGGTCTTTCGGGTCTTCACTTGAATGTGACTCCTAGACTCCTTGTGGTTGCAATGAGCTCGATCTCCGGCCACCTCAAGATCCAAGACGATCCACCCAAGAGCTATCGAACAAGCTACAAACTCTTCACAAGAGTTCAACTTAGAGATCAAGTTTGCTAGAAGTGATCACTAAGATGATGTAGAGATTAAGTATTGGATTATGATTTTTGCTCTAAGCTTTTGATTCACAACTCATGGAGGTTAAAGCAAAGAGGAGGAAGAAGGAGAGAATGAAGAGAGAGAATGTCAAAGTGAAAATGAAAAGTTCAAGCATGGAAAAATATCATATGGCTCAAAATAAAATAATTTAAGCATGTAATAAAAAATTGAACCATGCTTCAATAGTAACTCCAAATGAATAAAATATGAAAGAACTCATTCCTTCATCCATGCTTAGACTTTCCTAAATTCCACCTCATTTATTTATTTTCATGAAATAAATATCTAATAATGAGGTGTCTCCTTCTAGAAGGTATTCATGTAACAATTACAAGAATACCCCTCCACTGTATACCGTATAAGTATATCTGTATTCGAATTCCGAAAAATACGAATACAATCAATCCAATAATATAATACCGGTATCCGGCTTAAACCAAAGCCTACCAGTATTATCCTTCCGATCATTATTCCTGTAACAATTACACGAACAAGATCGAAACCCTGCTGTAATAACTTACGGCCTCTACATCTTTATCCTGAACCAGGGAACTCTCTGTGTAGGACCTTAAAGACTCGACAGTACGCTGGCAGTGGGTTTAACCACAAGCACGTCAGCGACACTAGCTATGCGTAACGGCTACCCATGTACATGACGAAAAAGTGGTGGCCGACGAGCGAACTCATCCTAACACTAACGAGCCTGTAAGCAACACTTACCGTACAGTCCGGTCTCTTCATCTGATACGTCGCATATGAAGTCTAAGGGTGGTAAATGTCAGACCCCAGTAACTTTATAAGTCATGCTGATTTGCGGCCCATAACGGTTCGAGAAACTACTGATAACTCTTATCAGTAAATCTCGAGAACCCTGGCCAGGGATTTGTTATTATGGCCGATCAAGCATATCGCGACATCAACTCCCTATACCGGGAGAGACGAAACCCCTCCTATCGCTCATTTCCTCCATGCGATTCGGGACTGTACCTAAAATCCACCTGTTTGCACGACTCAGCAGAGCCGTGGTAGGGAGGAAATCAAAGCATAGTGGAAATCACACCAGACACTATGACGATCTCGGGTCTACAGACTAACCTGTACAAGTGTCACCAGAGAACTGCTATCTGACAATAGGTATATATACTATCTAGGTGTTCTCGACGAGTCCTGTTCGGTGTACCTATTCTCCAATGAGCACCTGTGTACAATCTTTGATGTCAAACACCAATGGTTGTGGGATCAACCGTCGCCCCCAGGGTCAAGAAACATACACACTAGTCTACTCTGGTAATATCAATGCCCTGTCTCGATATACCCTCGACTATGAACTATTAAAGGATATGCTTATAGACTGCCCAGGCCCCACTAGTATGATCTCCATCATAATCCCAGTAGTCAAGCATAATCCTAAGGGCTTCATCAACATGTATATAAAATATGAAATACAACACATCACACGTCAAGATGAAGATAAACCAGATAGCATACTATCATTTCGAGCAAAAATTGTTTCTGTACATATACATGCCTAGCATCCTATATAATGCAGGCCTTTAGGGCATACATATCTAACAGTTCTTTACTGCTATCCAGTGCTTCTCCCCAGGATATGACTGATACCGGCTTACCACGCTCAGTGCATAAGCTATATCTGGTCTGGTACACAGCATCACATATATTATAGAGTCTACCGCAGAAGCGTAGGGTATAATAGACATGCGATCCCTTTCCAAATCAGTCTTGGGAGACATCTCTTTGGAGAGGGTGATTCCGTGACAAGCCGGTAAATTACCGCGCTTAGAATCTTCCATACTGAATCTTTTCAGTAAGGTGTTGATGTACCTGGACTGCGAAAGTCCCAACATCCTCATAGATCTATCACGATAGATCCGGATCCCCAGAATGTAAGGGGCATCACCCAGGTTTTTCGTGGAGAACCTGTGTGACAAGAATCCTTTGACAGATTGTAGCATAGGAATGTCATTTCCAATCAAGAGAATGTCATCCACGTACAAGACGAGGAATACAATAGTCCGTGCTACAATCTTACTATAAACGCATGACTCATCTGGATTTTTGATAAAGTCAAATTCTTTGACCGTTTCATCAAAACAGATGTTCCAACTCCGCGATGCCTGCTTTAGTCCATAGATGGACTTAAGCAGCTTGCATACTTTTCCGCTGCTCCCACTCTGAATGAAACCCTCTGGCTGGTCCATATAGACACACTCTTCCAAATGTCCATTTAGAAAAGCGGTTTTTACGTCTATCTGCCAAATTTCATAATCATGGAAGGCAGCAATGGCAGGAAGGATCCGAATGGATTTGAGCATAGCCACTGGAGAAAAGGTTTCGTCATAGTCCAAACCAGGTCTTTGACGAAATACTTTCGCAACAAGTCTAGCCTTATAGGTTTCAACCTGTCCATCTACACCAATCTTCTTTCTGAAGATCCATTTGCAGCCTACGGGTTTTACCCCTTCTGGAGAAATGTCCAAATTCCATACTTTGTTGGTGTACATGGACTCCATCTCGGTCCGCTTTGCATCCAGCCATTTTACCGAGTCAGTGCTCTGAATGGCTTGCTGGAAGTTAGTCGGCTCATCATTATCAATGATGCAATCCTCTCTATCCCCGTCTACGAGAAAACCGTAGTATCTCTCAGGCGGATGAGACATCCTACTACTCCTGCGGAGTGGTGCAGGAATGTCCTGTTCTTTTGGAACTTCTGGTTCCACCAAGCTTTCAGTAATAGCTTGTGGTTCTGGAATTTCTTCCAGTTCTATTGCGCTCTCACTTGTTTCTTTTTCTAAAAACTGATGTTCCAGAAAGTGGGCATGACGAGAAACAAAAACCTTTTGTTCCTCTGCATAATAGAAAAGATACCCCCTGGAGTTCTTTATGTATCCCACAAACATACATAGTACAGAGCGTGCCTCGAGTTTGTCCGCACGCTGCTTTTTAACAAAAGTTGGACATCCCCATATCTTCAGATACTGAAGATAGGGTTTCTTCCCATTCCACATCTGATATGGAGTGGTAGGCACAGTCTTGGTAGGAACCTTGTTCAAAAGATATGCAGCTGATTCTAGTGCATAGCCCCAGAAAGATCGCGGAAACTCAGCGTTACTCATCATGGAACGTACCATATCCAATAGGGTTCGGTTCCGTCTCTCCGATACATCATTGTGCTGTGGTGTGTTTGGAGGAGTAAGTTGAGAGAAAATTCCATTCTCTTTTAGGTAATCCAGGAACTCGGCACTCAAGTAATCACCACCTCGATCAGATCTCCGTGTCTTGATACTTTTGCCGGTTTGTTTTTCCACTTCATTATTATATTCTCGGAATTTCTCAAAGGTCTCGGATTTATGTTTCATTAAGAAAATATGTCCATACCTAGAGAAATCATCCGTAAAAGTAATGAAATAGGAATAACCACTTCTTGCATGTGTAGACATTGGACAACACACGTCGCTGTGTATGAGTCCCAAGAACTCACTCGCTCTTACTCCATGTCCAGTGAACAGAGTCTTTGTCATCTTTCCTTTGAAACATGATTGACAAGTTGCATAAGATTGATATTCGAACGGATTCAAATATCCTTCTTTATGTAACTTGGTCAACCTTGTCTCATTGATGTGACTTAGTCTACAATGCCATAAGAAAGATTGATTTAATTCTGGAGTCTTTCTTTTATGTGTGTTCTGGACATTGAAAACTTGTAGTTGGTTTAATACGTATATACCGTTGTTTAGAGTACCTGACCCAATCAGACCATGATTAAGGTGGATGTTTACGACATCGCTTACAAATGTAAAATCATAAGCTTCTTTTGATAACAAAGATACAGAAATGATATTAAAAGTCAAACTAGGTACATATAAACAGTTGCGCAAAACAAAAATATGTCCACTCGTCAATCCAAGGTGATATTCCCCTATGGACACAGCATCCACGCTTGCTCCGTTAGCAACCCTGAGGGTCATATCACCGGTCTTCAGAACCCGACGGCTTCTCAGTGCCTGCAAAGAATTGCAGATGTGATATCCTGATCCGGTATCCAATACCCAGGAAGTAGAGTTGATTGACAGACAGTTTTCAATTACGAACACACCTGAAGCCGAAGACACAACTTGCTTCGGGTCCTGGTTTTTGGCCATCCAAGCCCTGCAATCTTTCTTCCAATGGGCCCTTTTATGATAGTAGAAGCATTCTTCCTTTCCTAATGTCGGCCCCGCTACTTTTTCTTTTCCCTTAGCTTCCTCCTTACTAACACCGCCTCTCGGCTTGGTGGGGGCCTTCTTCTTCTTTCCTTTGGCTTTCGCCTTGGACCTAGAAGAGGAAGCTCCACCAATAAGCAGAGCGGGTATTTCCCTGGATTTCTTCAGGGTGCCCTCAGCACTCCTCAACATGTTGAGGAGTTCCGGAAGTTCAACTTCTTTACCTTGAATATTAAAATTCAATATAAACTGGGCGTAGGTGGAAGGAAGGGACTAGAGAATCAAGTATGTATACAGCTCGTTCTCTAATGTAGTCCCGAGGTCTGTGAGCTCGTCAATGTAGCCAATCATCTTAAGGACGTGTTCCCCTCAGATGATCCGACGGCCAACCTCGCCTGAAATAGCATCTTCGAGGTCTCGTATCTTGCGATACAAGATTGCTCTCCATATAATTCCTTGGTATGGAGGAATATGGATTCAAGATCCATATTCTCGTGCTACCTCTGGTGTTCATTATCCATAGAGGCTAGCACGAGGCACTTGGCCTTAGCGCAGTAATATCCCAGGTTTTCCGGATTTCCTTATCCGCAACACTGGATTCTGGACCTGGGACGGGGGAGGGGCTTTAGTAGTAAGGACATACCCCAATTTGTCATAAGTGATTGCCATCTTGACATTCATCAACCAATCTTTATAGTTTGGCCATGTCAATATATTTTTATCTAATACTAACTTAAGGCCCGTCATGTTTTGGTCGCTGCAATTAGGAGAGAGAGAAGAAACACATTAGCATGATACTCTTGCAAGTTTAGAATGGTTTTTAGTTTATCTAAACAGGATGGCTCCCACTGTTTCTCGAATCATTCCTCAAACCATAAAAGAAGAATTAGTCAGGATTAATCTCACCGTACAATTCTTGCTTAACCGTTCATCCAGGCCAGTGTCGGTACTTCGAGGGAGGTTTTAACGACGCTTTCGTTAAGTTCCTTAATTAAATAACCTCTTTTCCCTGAGAGTGTACCCCGCCAACACCTTTCTTGACACCTACTTGGTTTATAGCATTGATCGTTAAGTGAAAATATCTCTCGAGGAGTAGCATATACTCACAGTAGGATCGGGATCCAAATATCATCGTGTGATAAAGTCGAAGGAATCCTACCAAAATTATCACACTCCAAATGGTATGCAACACTAGCAAGTTTCAGTTTCTTTAGAAACTCCCGATGTGGATTTTTGCCCCATGCTCTTATGACCTTGACGAAGGCTAACATATCATAAGTCACATGTCAAGTTCTACCCGTCATTATCCAGGTTAATTTGAACCCACCCGTACATACCCTTGATGAAGGCCAAAATAGCAGTACGACTGTCCAAACCAACGCATCTATCTATGCTACAGATAAATATTCAGCAGCTACCAATCACTATGCAATGGCAAAGGTTAAAATACATAGCTTGAATACTGCTGAATAACTAACTGAAATGACGGAGGGCTATGAATGGTTTTGGCGAAACCGTGAACGTAGTGAACATGATATATTCGAAGGAACCTGATAGCTTTTAAAAGGAGTGGTTTAAGCTCCACATTTTAAAAGTTTTCTGTTTTGAAAAAACCGAGTGGTTTTGAAATTGTTCCAACGATTCAACTTTGGTTTGTTTGCTTAGCATTAATTTAGTGCAGTCCCATCAATTAATCCTACTATTGCAGAAAACAACGAAAATACAACGTACGCTTATGCCATCAGCATTCGCCACAGGGGTTACTTAACTAACGACAGAGCGGGGGCTGGACTAGCGCGGATGTAAAACATAAGCAACGTCTACTAGATATCATATATAGATATATACATTCGTCAGATGCAATGATAGGCATTCTAGATCACAGATGAACACATTGGATATACTAGGAATCCGCGTTTCGTTTGAGCCTGTAATGAAAGACGGATTACACGGTCGTGATGAATAACTAAACCCCACCCTAGACCCCTATGGGTGCGGCAAACTACCCTCCAAATACCCGAAGTGAAGCAACCTCCCTCAACAAAGTGAGTAGGCCACGCGGCGCTTCAGAGTACCCGGTAGTTTGTGCACCCTACCTTGGGTCTATCCTAGAAGCAAAAACAGTAAAAGAAATAATACAACGGTGGCTACAAGCTCAACCCAGATGTGCCCCGCAAAAATAATATTACATCACTTTACTAATTTTACATCGAATGAAAGAATGAAAACCCTCATCTCACATCCCCGGCTATTCATCATGACGATGCAACAAGTTCATATACACAAACCAATATAATCATCACAGAAATGTGTAACTCCGAACTAACCGACATATAGCAATTAGCGGAAGTTTACAAACACATTTAACAGAACTTGAAAAATTAAACGACATTAAACTACGACTTCGAAACACCCGGTATTTGCCACAGTAAAGAATTTACAACAAAATCAAAATTGGTAAAAACAAACAACTCCTGAAGCCCTAGATCCAAGTCACAAAGCCACACACCAAAATACGAAGCATTTCCCTCAAATTGGACCGAGCTCGCCGCATTTTTGGGCATTGTGGCCGGCCACTTTCGGGTGGAAATGTCTTATTTTTTGTGAGTGGTCTTTTTACAGTTCAAAGAGTACTCTGCAGTTGCTAAAATAATTTTTAGAGTCTCGTGAAAAATCGACAGAAACTTGAATCTACGCTTCGATGTTTTCGGGTTATTTCGGTTTCATAGTTTAACTTGTCGTTCAAACTGTTAGCTATGGTTTAGTCAGCTCTGATACCACTGTAAGTCAACGTTATACACCCCACGGGTTTGCGGGGAGGCGGAACGGGTAAAAAATGATTTTTTCAAGCAAGGTAACATTGACTTTAACACCAAGATCTTTGCTAAACCATAACTAACAAACTAACTAGAGGTATTTCTACTCGGTAAGAAGATTATACCTAAAGTTCCAAGTCCTTCTCTTCTTTCTACTGTCCTCCTTCTCCTTGCAAACTCCTTGGAGTGGAAATGGAAAGCACCTCCTCGTTGGCTTCTCGAAGTAGTAGAAGATCCACCCGAGAGTTCCAACCTTGAACTAAACCTCCAAGATGAGGCAACTAGATCACTTGGTGTGCTAAACAAAGTAACCTAAAGTGTGTAGAGTGTGATTTTGAGTAGCTTAGCCTCACTAATCCTTTGATTCTCAACTCATGAGATACTAGGGTTTTGAGAGGAAGAAGGAGAGAGCAAGCTTGAGGAATGAGAAATGTTTGGATAATGATAATTGATAAATGGCATGGCTCCTTGATATGACAATAAGCATGGCATGAAAATAATATTTTAACAAAAATATCTAGGTCTCAAAATATCTCACCAAAAATATCTAGAGTCAACAAGTCAAGCTAAGTCAAAAGGTCAACCCAAGTAGCCACGCCATACAATAATCATTTACCAAAAAATAACAAATTCTTTTCTTGACCTCATTTTTGTTTTGACCAAGTCAATGGTCAAAACCCTAATGAGGTGTCTCCTTCTTTACCTCCTTTCATCCGTATATATATACCCGCATTCGTGTTCCGAAAAAACACGAATACAATAAGACGAAGCTAATCCAATAATCAAATACTAGGATCCGGTTTAAACCAAAGCCCACAAGTATTGTCCACTCGAACACCACACGCGTACAAGTACACGTATGTGATCGAACCCTATCGTAAAACCATACGACCTCTACATCGTTTCGCCCGAAGTTGGGAAACCCTCTGTGTGTGTCACGCCCCGCTTCCCAGTGTACGGCGAAGGGGACGCGACGAGGCCCGCTACGTATATACTCAGAAGTACATACGCTAAGCGTATCTAAGCAATATAAAAGTAAATCACAAGAGACAAGAGATATA
Organism: Agapanthus africanus; assembly: GCA_030015575.1. NCBI lineage: Eukaryota > Viridiplantae > Streptophyta > Magnoliopsida > Asparagales > Amaryllidaceae > Agapanthus > Agapanthus africanus. The sequence continues at coordinate 209,877,742 of CM057350.1, forward strand.
GAAATAACAGCAACTTTATTAATAACATTCTTTTGTACAATGCATGAAAAGTAAATACAACTGAAATGGAAAGCGATGCCTAAACAGTGGCATAACAGGAAATGAAAATACTGAAAAGAACAAGGTACAATATCTAAAGCTTGGGATCTTCGTGAAACTACTCCAAGTCTTCACCGGTGGGCTCGATCTCTGCTGGGTCCAAAGCACCTGACGACATTCAAAGAAGAAAGAAATAGAATGTCGTCAGCGAACAGGTCGCTCGGTAAGTCCCAAAGATAAGGGAGAAATAGACAGAAAGTAAGAAAGAGAGAGAGAGAGAGAGAGAGCTTTTAATGTTGTATTATAATATTATAATATTGTATTAACGTTGTTGTTTGTAGCCTGGTACAGAAACCAGTGTATACGAGGGGAGTCCCACTTACACCGGAGACCTTGGTAACCTGTAGTACAAGGCTCCATCGATAATACCACGGAACAACGGCATGGATGTAATTACGTCTTAAGTGGCCACCTCGTGCCACCTTTAACACATTCCGTACCAGTCTACCCCTTAAACCCCGTAGTGTTTTGGTTGTATTGCAGTATTGTATTGTATAAGTTGGATGACTGATCAGGACCATGATATCAGTAAACATGTTGTAACTGCATAATCAGGTAAATGGAATAACGGAATAATGGATGTATATCCATGGTTTGATTCAGTCAAGTTGTAATGATTGTTAACAGGATTCTGGGATTCATGTATTCATATTGAGTTGGAATATTAAAGAATATAGAATGACTTAAATCATATTCAAGTCAGAAATAGTCAGACTCAAACCCGAGTCAGACTAAAAGAAATGCAAGTCGATGTTCTATATTTATTTGGGTCCTTATTGTAAATTATAAAACTTGAGGGGTTTTTATGTAAAAAGTACTTTTGCATAGTTTTCAAGATACACCTCAAGTATTTATTATTCGTCTTTATTGTTATAATGAGCGTGATTTTATTTTGTGGTAATTCTAGTGAATATATCCTAATAAAGGTATTAATTTATAATATTGATTTATTTGAAATTCATGGTATTTTAATGTAACTTTTATTCTTGTAATTTTTAGGAAAATGTGGAAACTTTATCTTATAACAAAATAGGCGTTTAAATGATAATTATATATATGTTAATACAAGAATAATTTTAAATAAATATTTTATTTCCAAAATCTCATTTTTCTTAAATGTCGTATTTTAAACCTTTCGAGACCGAATGCTCCTTGCGGAGGTCTGAATCTCGCACTACTAAGCTCGAGGGTGCACGATAAACCATACTATCCCTAACAAGTTCCCCAAAGGTGGGTTGTAGTGGCGCTTTGCAAAGATTTAATAAATACTATTCATTTAGAAAATGGTTTTATAAGGTAAAAGGTATTTATTTGAAAAAAGGTGTAGATTTCCGTATTTTAGCTTCTAGGGTTTCCTAAGCCAACTAGCCTATTTCTAAATGGTCTAAACGATATATCATAGAAGCCTCAAATCGCCTCTTCACCGCCAATTGTGGCCAGGTAAGTACAAGTGAGGAGGGAGGGATCCGCTCACGAATCGTGAGGCGGGCCTTTTAAAGTTACCCAAGCTCACTTGCCTAGCCTAGACACCACAAAGTCTGTTTAGATAAACGATCGATGTCCATGACATATAGTATTTTCCTATTAAAAGGTTTTGTTTTAAAATTGTGTATAACTTAGAACTTTCAGAAAAAGGTTTATAAAGAAAAGGGCATTTTAATGTAAAGTCTTGTATTTTCGTATTCTAAGTTTTGATGATATCAATTAGGATTGTATTTGCGTGTGTGTGGAGGTAGGTCATTACCTCGTGATCTTCGTTAAGGTATAGCAATTGTTAAGGGTTAAATGTGATAACTAAACATTGTGGTATTTAAGTGAAAGAAATATGATAAATGGAAACGTTATCATTTCATGTGAAAAACTTTATCCAAATTGATTTTTAAGTGATTAATAGTCAACATGAATATGTTTAAGCATTATGTAATTTGTGACAAGTGAGTTTTGATAGAAAACCGAATCGGAAATCGGTTTGTTCCGATTTCCGTCGGGTTTTAAAAGTCGTATTTTTCTTAAAAGAAAAGGAAGATAGAAAGAGGGGGACTTACGGGTTTTGGACACGTTAGAGAGTGAGAGGGAGGTAGAGGGTTTGCCGGGAGTCGAATCGTCGTGAATAGGTCCTAGTACGATCGCCGGGATTCGCCGTCGATTTTGGCAGCGCTTCGCCTTTCGCTCTTTTTCTAACGTACCGAGTTCTCCTGAATTTTTTTTTAGAGAGTGGACTTAGGAATGTAAGGTGAGAGGGTAGAGGGTAGGGGTGTTTATATAGGGCTAGGCTAGGGTTAGGGTTTTAATTAAAAAAATATAAAAACTATATAAAAACATTAAAAAATCATTAAATTTCGAAATAAAAGTGATTTATTGAGAATCTGGTAACCGATCTCGGAAATTAGTGTGTGCATGGGGGTTGACTACATCAAGAGGGGAAATTTTCATTCAGGTGACTCGGCGGTCCGGCCGAGTCCGGCCGGCGGCGCCGGCCCGAGTCGGCCGGTCCGCCGGCCGAGTCAGGGCGTCGAAAGATGGGGTTTTCCTGGGGGGATTTATGGCATATCTAACTTTTTATGTGCAATATAAATTTTGAGAGTTATGATGGTTTGACTGTTGACTTTCCAAAAATTTAAAACAAAATAATTATAAAAATAATGTGGGGCATGGGATTCGAACTCTGGTGGCTTGGTTCAGCAGTGCAAGGTATTACCAATGAGCTACAAGCTCTTTCTTGTAATTATTGTGGTATTTAATTACTTAAACTGATAGCAGCAAGAATAAATACTCCTAGTATACATTAAATTTAAAGTAATTTCTTGTATACTAAAAATGGAGTTATTACATTCTTGTACCTTGTAATTAAAAACAAAATAATTACCTATATCTTGTGCTCATGCTAAAATACCCCTTTATGGATTTTTGAAAAAAAATATTTGAAAATTTTGGTGTAGGAAAATTAGGGTTGTTACAGTGTGGGGCTCTAAAGACTCGATAGTACTCTGGCAGTGGGTTTTACCATAAGTACGTCAGCGGCACTAGCTGTACGTAACAGCTACCCAGGTATCTGTCGATAAGTAGGTCGACGAGCAAGCTCATCCAAACTCCTACTGAGCCTGTCTGTGGCAATCTCCGTACAGTCCGGTCTGTTCTTCTAAGAGTATCGCATATCGGGCCTAGGGGGCAGTAAACGTCAGACCCCTAATAGCGGTATAAGTCGTGTCGGAGTACAGTCCAAAACACCCTGAGAAACTACTGGAGTACCTACCAGTAAATCTCGCTTGCCCTGGCCAGGGACTTTGTGTAATGTCGTTCCGAACACAGCGTGATATCAACCCCCAATACCAGGAGAGACAAATCCTATCAAACCGCCACTGCCTCCAAGTGCTTTGGGACTGCACCCAACTACTACCTGTTTGCATGACTCAATAGAGCTGTGGTAGGGTAACAGTCTAAGAACAGTGGGAACACACTTGAGGCGAAGTAGCAGTGTCAAGTCAACAGACTAAGTTGTACTCATGTCACCTGGGAACTACTAACTGACGATAGGTATAATACCAACCAACAGTTCCCGACAAGTCCTGTCCAGTGTACTCGTAACCTAACAAGCACCTGTATACTATCTCCAGTACGACGTACTAATGGTTGTGGGACAGACCATTTCCCCTGCTGGGATGAGAAGCGTATACACTAGTCTACTCCGGAGTATCGATGCCCCGTCTCGATAATCCTACGACTAGGGACCTATATAAGGATGTGCTTGTAGACTACCCAGCCCCCACTAGTTTGACTGCCATCACAACGCTGGTAGTGAAGCAAAGATCCTAAGGGCTCCATCAATATGTATTAGCGATATGTTAAAAGAAACATATACACATATTAAAATAGATACAAACCAAGTAGCATACTACTATATCGAGCAAGACTGTCATAAATCCGTGTATATATCCCAAGCTTCCAAAATGTAATATACAAACTAGTACTATACAATAATGGTCTCTAGGGCATATTACACTAACAGCTTCCTGGCGGCCTCTAGATGAGGGCTTCGGATCCTTAGCGTCGTGGGGTAAGACATTACCCGCAATGGATGGACTGAGCAGGGTAGCTGCTCGGTGGCCTCTTGGCGAGGGCTTTGATCCCTGGAGTCGTTGGGTAGGGAACTACCAGCCAGGGATAACCGAGCAGGGTTACTGCCTGGTTGCCTCTTGATGAGGGCTTTGATCCTTAGCATGGGAGGGCGTAGAGAGGCCTGCTAAGGATGGACCGAGCAGGGTTGCTTCCCGGTTGCCTCTTGGCGAGGGCTTTGATCCTTAGTGCGGGAGGGCATAGGGAGGCCTGCTAAGGATGGACCGAGCAGGGTTGCTGCCCGGTTGCCTCTTGGAGAGGGCTTTGATCCTTAGCGCGGGAGGGCATAGGGAGGCCTGCTAAGGATGGACCGAGCAGGGTTGCTGCTCGGTTGCCTCTTGGCGAGGGCTTTGATCCTTAGCGCGGGAGGGCATAGAGAGGCCTGCTAAGGATGGATCGGATAGGGTTGCTGCCTGGTTGCCTCTTGGCGAGGGCTTTGATCCTTAGCACGGGAGGAAATAGGGAGGCCTGCTAAGGATGGACCGAGCAGGGTTGCTGCCCGGTTACCTATTGGCGAGGGCTTTGATCCTTAGCACGGGAGGGCTTAGGGAGGCCTGCTAAGGATGGACCGAGCAGGCTTGCTGCCCGGTTGCCTCTTGGTGAGGGCTTAGATCCCTGGCGTCGTGGGGTAAGAAACTACCAGCCAGGGATAACCGAGCAGGGTAGCTACTCGGTTGCCTCTCGGTGAGGGCTTAGAAGAAATTACATTGCTTTGCCAAAGAACCCATGTAGTGGCCTGCTAAGGATGGACCGAGCAGGGTAGCTTCTCGGTGTATCCGCGAGGTTCAGTCTAACCTCCGTTGGTCCGTGAGCATTGGGAGGAGTGACTGTCGCAGGATGCACGCGTCAGGAAACCTTGGGGAAGGCGTAACGTTTCGGGAAGTCGCGTCAGTTCTGCCACGTGGGGGTGCGACATTGGACTAACCTTGTTGGATCCCGGGACTCGCGCCCATGCGCGCGCAAATCTGGGTCCTCAAGGATTTTTTTTGAGGTTATAAATAGAGAAGGAGAAGGAAACTTCTTCGGCATCGTTTTGTAAGATGACTGGGTGCATGTATTCGATCGAAGAGATCATTACCTTTGACGACGTCTCCGTGTATGACCCATCCCTGGTCGAGGATGGGTACCGAAGAGTGGTTCAGCGTCTCGAGGGTCACTTTGGTCGGCTTCTCCCTCGGAGGTCGTCCCTCCTACAGTTGCTGATGTACGCGATTTGGAGGAGTTCCCTGGGGTTGGATAACCCTTTTTAAAAGGAGCTGCTGGACGAGGTGCTCAACAAGGTGCATTCGATCTTCCTGCTCGGCCTCATCTCGAAGGCCAGGCATGACCGGTCCATGGCCCTCATTCTGGAGTGCTTCAAAGTGAGATACATCGTGAGCCAAGGCGCAGAGGGCGGGGCGTCGAGTGTTTCCGTGGTGTCCCGAGATCGCGTGCAGCATCAGTAGGAGCGGGCAGCAGAGGCTAGGGCCTGGCTAGCGAAAATCCACTCTGAGTAACATCAGGAGTACTTCTTCGATCCTGTTCCTCCTCTGCTGTAAATGTTTCTTCTTTATTTTTCTGTAAGGCTGAGGAGCCCGTAGTACCCTTTGGAATAAATAAAACTCTTCTTTTTGCATTGTCTTATTGTTCCTTTCTTATCATATAAACATAAAGAACTTTAGAAAAGTTTCATTGCCTTAGTGAAAGAAGAAATACACGCTCGTAGATATTCTTTTTATTGGTACAGTTTGAGCTTCTCGGCGTTATAAGGCCGTGGAAATTTGCGCCCATCCGCGTCTTGCAAGCGGTAGGCTCCGCCGGGTAGGACCTCGAAGACGAGGAAAGGACCGTTTCACTTTGGAGAAAATTTATGCAGCTTGCCTTGATCGACGAACTCGTTCTGCCTCAAGACTAAATCTCCGGTCTTGAAGAAGCAACACTTGACTCGCGCGTTGTAGTAGCGGGCGGTTTGCTGTTGATAGGCGGCAGCTCTGATCTGAGCCCGGTCTCGTTTCTCTAACAAGATGTCCAGGTTAGTTCGTAAGGCTGAGGTGTTCGCTTCGTCGTCGAAATGCTTGACCCGGTGACTGGGGAGCCCGATCTCCGCTGGAACCATTGCCTCGGTACCGTAGCAGAGGCTGAAAGGGGTCTCCCTGGTGGGGGTTTTCTTCGACGTGCGCAGGGCCTATAGGACCCGGGGTAATTCCTCAACCCAACTTCCTTAGCTTCCTTCTAGGCACGTCCGGAGACCTCGAAGGACGTCCCGATTGGCGACCTCGGCTTGCCCGTTGCATTGGGGATGTGCGATCGCGGCAAAATTTATAAGGATATGGTACCCGCTACATAATTCCTTAACTCTTTCGTTTTCGAAATTTGTTCTGTGGTCAGTGATGATGCACCTAGGGATGCCGAACCAGAGTATCATGTTGTTTTGCAGGAACTTAATAGTCGCGGTGGCGTCCGGTTTCCTGATAGGAATGGCCTCGATCCACTTCGTGAAGTAGTCCACTGCGACAAGGATGTACTTGTGCCCGCCCGTACGGGTAGGGAACTGGCCTATCATGTCCATTCCTCACTGGGCAAACAACCACAGGGAGGTTAGGGCGGTTAGCTCGGTAGCTGGAAGGCGAGGTATGCTTCCATGGAGTTGGCAACTCTTGCATCTCCTGACCAGCTTCTGGGCGTCCTGATAAATGGTCGGTCAGTAGTACCCTGGAGCAACGCCTTCTGGATTAAGGCGCGGGCCCCTTGGTGTGCGCCGCCGACCCCTTCGTGGATCTCACGGAGGACATAGTCGGCTTCGTGGGAGTTGACGCACCGGAGCAGGGGCTAAGTGAAGGACTTCTTATACAGGCTCCCATTGCTCCAGACGAAGTGGCGAGGCTTGGCTCGGAGACGGCGAGCTTCTCCCCGATCTTCTAGGAGCGTACCTTCCCTCAGGAACTGCGCGAGGGGCTTTCTCCAGTCCCGGTCTTCTTCCCGGGTTACATATACTTGAAGTATTGTTGCCTCGTCTTCCACGCTGGGCCGTGGAAAGACCTCGAAGAGGATGCTCCTCTTGTTGTTTGCTGAGTAGGATGAAGCCAGCTTACTCAAGGCGTCGGCTTGGGCGTTGAGCTGTCTGGGGATCTACTTTACCTGGATCTCTTCGAAGTCCTTTCGCGGTCTTCTTACCTCGGCTAGATACTTCACCATCAGAGGCTCCCGCGCCTCGAATCGGCCGGTCACTTGGCGAACGACTAGGGCGAAGTCACTACGGATCCGATGCGTTTTCAGCCCCAGTCCGGAAGCTATGCGAAAGCCAGCCATCAAGGCCTCTTATTCTGCCGCGTTATTTGAGGCCTTAAACCCGAGCTTTAGAGAATACTCCATTTCAGCCGCGTTCGGTCCCCGAGTGATGAGGCCGTCACCACAACCTTCCTCAGTCGAGGACCCGTCAACGTAGAGGATCCAATCAGGGATGGAGTTGGGCTTCTCATCAACTGAGGGTTGAGCTGAGGGGGCTGGCATGGACTCCTGCCCTTTGCTGGGGATGGTGCACCCGACGATAAAATCGACCAGGGCTTGTTCTTAGATGGCCTGCCTCGGACGGTATTTTATGTCAAACTGGGAAAACTCCCACCTCCACTTCTCCAAGCGGCCAGAGGATTCGGGTGAGGAGAGGATAGCCCCCAGAGGGCGCTCGGTAAGAACGAGGATGGTGTGCACCTGGAAATAGTGTCGTAGCTTCCTTGAGGCTATGATGAGTGCCAAGACGATCTTCTCTATGGCTGGGTACCTCGTCTCTACGTCTTTGAAGACGTGGCTCATATAGTATACCGGCTTCTGGACTTCGTCGACCTCTTGGATGAGCACTGAGCCCGCTGCTTGGTCGGATACCGCCAGATATAGTGATAGCTCATCTCCTTCAACTGGTCGGGTGAGCAGCGGTGGAGTCGTGAGGTACCTCTTCAATTGGTCAAAGGCGGTCTGGCACTCCTCCGACCACTCGAACCTTGGAATTTTCCTTAGAGCCTTGAAGAACGGGAGGCACTTCTCCCCTGACCTCGACATGAAACGTGACAGAGCGGCTACCCGCCCTGTCAGCCGTATGATCTCGACATTAGTCTTGGGTGCGACCATGTTGAGGACGGCGTTGATTTTCTCCGGGTTAGCTTCGATTCCATGGTGGGTGACCATGAAACCGAGGAACTTTCCTTCGGTGACCCCAAATGCGCACTTGGCGGGGTTCAGTTTCATCTTGAACTCACGGAGGACGTCGAAGGCCTCGCCCAGATCCCTGGCGTAGTCGACCGATGAGACCGACTTGACGAGCATGTTTTTGACGTAAACTTTCATGTTCCTGTCGATCTGCGGTTTGAACATGCGATTGACCAAGCGTTGGTATGTAGCTCCGGCATTTTTAAGCCAAAAGGCATTACCTTGTAGCAGTATACCCCCCGGTCCGTTGTGAATGCGGTGAGATCTTCGTCCGCCGGATTCATACGGATCTGATTGTAGCCAGAAAAAGCGTCCATGAAGCTATGTAGCTCGTGGCCTGCCGAGCTGTCGACGAGCTGATCTATCCGAGGGAGGGGATAGTTGTCTTTCGAGCAGGCCTTGTTGAGGTCGGTGAAGTCGACGCACATGCGCCACTTCCCGCTTGACTTTTTGACCAGGACCACGTTTGCCAACCATTTGGAGTATGGCACATTCCGAATGAAGTGGGCGGCAAGGAGCCTGTCTACCTCGTCCTCGATCGCCTTTTGCTTGATCGAGGCGAAGCTTCGCTTCTTCTGCCTGACGGGTCGGGCCGCAGGATCTACCCTGAGCTTGTGAGATATGATTTTATGGTTGATCCCAGGCATGTCAGCAGGTGCCCAAGAGAACACGTCAGAGTTGTTTCTGAGGAAATGAACGAGGTTGTCTCTCTGAGTACCTGCCAGAAGCGACCTGATCTGAACGGTTCGTTCGTCGTCCCCTTCTACGAGGGGGACCTCTGTCAGCGGGTCTACCGGGGTCCCTCGGACCACTTTTTGCTCGTCCCGAGTGTTGGATATATGTATGCCCTAGAGGCCATTATATGTATAGTGGATGATTGGACATATATATATATATATATATATTGTGGATGATTGGACACACACACACACACACACACACACACACACATATATATGCAGGGTTCCGAGGCACTCTTACAAGGGTTAATAAGGCATCAAACATGCCCGAATAAAATTTTAGACGTGCCGAACAACCCAAAGCCGGGATCTTTGCTAGATTATTAGGGTTTCACATGTAAGTAAACATCTTTACTACTAAAAGTGAGGGATTACAACCTTTGTAGTCCGCTCCTTCACTTCATAAGCTCCGAGTAGAAGTCCCTTTGCCGCGATCCATGATCTCCCGGACTCAAGAGAGGCTCCACAACTCGAACGATCCATGCTAGCTTGTAGTCTTCCTTTTCTCCGATGATCTACCTTGAAGTTTCTATAATTCAAGCTCTTTCTCTAATGAGGTGAACACCATAATCTAATTGGCTAGATTAGATGAGGATGATGCAGTAGGAATATTGCTCTCTTTTGTTTTCAAATTCTCACTTTTATTCACCACAAAATGAAAACCTAGCAAGCTTTCTCAAAGCTCAAGGGAGAAGAAGAAGAAGAATGAATGGATAATTCCTTTTGTGATGAACAATGAATTATTGTAGTGGTTACAAATCTAACCATGAGTTAAGCATGATAGGGTTAACTCTTATAGAGAATTAACTAGAGTTAATGGTTTGGATTGGGTTAACATAATATCTTTACAAAATATCAAGCCAAAGACAAAGTCAAAGCTTCATGAAGCTTCATGGAAGCTTCATGCAAAAGCTAACCCTAATCCAAACCCTAACCAAGTTTAAACCCTAAACCATTGTTAAATTTCTAACCCTAACATGTTACAATATTATATATCACATATACAATATATTTTGTAACAATAGAAAATAATACAATTAACATATATCGCATATATATCAATGTATTATGCCGTGAGAAATTGAATCAATAAAGCGAGCTTATATTAGTTAACGTAACGCAATATATCACATATATAATTATATATTAAATTATCGCATCAACACTTGATCCGATAACCCGGCTATATTATATATAACCGACTAATATAACATGTACCATTCCATCGAATCAACACTTGATCCGATGACCCGGTTATATCACATATACCCGGCCGATATCTTATATTGCGAGAATAGAATACGGTATCTCATATCATATTATTCTCTGTCCCGTACATATCACATATGTGCTCCTATTCCGTTTTGCCTGAGCCAGGAAACTTCTGTGTAGGACTCTAAAGAATCGTCAATACGCCGGCAGTAGGTGATGATCATATCAAACACCCACAAGCAGCAAGCGGTCAGCTAAACGTAACAGCCACCCAGGTATTGAGCGATCAGAAGATCAATAAGCAAGCCTGTACATTCTCCTGTGAATCCAATCAGTAACACTCCCGTACAGTTCGGTCTCTTCGTCTGATATGTTGCATATCTAGTCTAGGGGTGGTATACGTCAGACCCCAGTAACCGATAAGTCGTGTCGATGTAAGGCTCATAACGGGTCGAGAAACTACTGATAACTCTTCAGCATTCCATATCAGCCCTGGCCAGGGACTTCCAGTTATAGCCAATCGAACACAGCACAATATCAACTCCCTATACCGGGAGAGACGAAACCCCTCCTATCGCTCATTGCCTCCATGTCATTCGGGACTGTACCCAAAAGCCACCATTTTGCATGCCCTCTTGGACGTGGTAAGATGGAAATCAAAGCACGGTGGGAATGACACAATATGACGATCTCGGGTCTACAGACTAACCTGTACCAGTGTCACCGGAGAACTGCTATCTGACGATAGGTATAATACCATCTAGGAGTTCTCGACGAGTCCGTTCAGTGTACCCAGTCTCCACTGAGCACCCGTACACCATCTTTGATGTCAAACACCAATGGATATGGGATCATCCATCACCCATCATATGGGTCAAGATGCGTATACGCTAGTCTACTCTGGTGTATCGATTCCCTGTCTCGACACACCATCGACTAGGAACAATTATAGGATGTACTCTTTGACTACCCTGGCCTCACTAGTGTGATCTCATCACAGTCCAAGTAGTCGAGTACATATCCTAAGGGCTTTATCAACATGTGAGAGCAAGACAGTAAACTAATACAAGTCAACATGTTAAGACAAAGTGAAACCAAATAGCATACTATCATGACGAGCAAGAGAGTCCTCTCTATATATATCCAAGCATCCATTATAATATACATCATATGTACAACAATGGCCTCTAGGGCATATATATAACTAACAATCTCCCACTTGCACTAGGTCCAGGTGTTGTAGTGTCTCATACCCAACATCCCGAATAATCTCTCAAACTGTATCTGGGGAATGGCCTTCGTGAGTGGATTCGCAATGTTGTCCTTCGTGTCAACTCTCCTGACCCCGATCTCACGGCGATCAACTATCTCCCGAATCAGGTGATACCGCCTCAGAATATGTATGGATTTCTGATGGGACCTGGGTTCCTTGGCTAAAGCCACAGCTCCATTGTTATCACAATACAAAGGTATTGGATGCTCAATGGAAGGAACCACAGAAAGTTCAGAGATGAACTTCTTCATCCAGACAGCCTCTTTGGCAGCATCGTTGGCAGCGATGTATTCAGCCTCCATCGTCGAGTCTACCACGGTTTCTTGCTTGGAACTCTTCCAACAAACTGCCCCTCCATTTAGGGTAAAGACAAATCCCGATTGCGACTTAGAGTCGTCCTTATCACTTTGGAAGCTTGAATCGGTAAAGGACTCCACCTGGAGTTCTCCGTTACCATACACCAAGAACATCTCTTTAGTTCTTCTCAAGTACTCGAGAATGTTCTTCACAGCTGTCCAGTGATTCTCTCCTGGATCTTCTTGATACCTACTCATTACACTTAGTGAGTATGCCACATCGGGTCTGGTACATAGCGTCGCGTATATGATAGAGCCTACTGCCAAAGCATAGGGTATCCCTTGCATGAGAGCTCTCTCCAAATCAGTCTTGGGAGATATCTCTTTGGAGAGAGTGAGTCCAGAGATCGTGGGTTGGTTCCCATGCTTGGATTCTTTCATACTAAACCTCTTTAGTATGGTGTCAATGTACCTGGATTGGGACAATCCCAGTAACCTCTTGGATCTATCTCTATAGATCCTTATCCCCAATATGCAGGAGGCATCACCTAGATCTTTCATTGAGAATCTATGTGATAAGAAGAGCTTGACTGAGTGCAGCATAGGAACATCATTTCCTATCAAGAGTATGGCATCGACGTACAATACGAGGAAGACAACCTTACTCTCTGCAACCTTCTTGTAAATACAAGGTTCATCTATGTTCTTGAAGAAGACAAACTCTTTGACTACCACATCAAAACAGCTATTACAACTCTGTGATGTCTGCTTTAACCCATAGATGGATTTAAGCAGCTTGCATACCTTTCCGTTGCTCTCACTATTTACGAAGCCCTCTGGCTGAGTCATGTGCACACACTCCTTTAAATCACCATTTAGAAAGGAGGCCATCCATTTGCCAGATTTCGTAGTCATGGTATGCAGCAATGGCAAGTAAGATCCGAATGGACTTAAGCATAGCTACTGGAGAAAAGGTTTCGTCATAATCCACACCTGGTCGTTGACAAAAACCCTTTGCAACAAGTCTAGCTTTGAAAGTCTCAACTTTTCCATCTACACCAAGTTTCTTCTTAAAGATCCACTTGCTCCCAATAGGTTTACCCCTTCAGGAGCAACTTCCAAAGTCCATACTTTGTTGGTGTACATAGATTCCATCTCATATCGCATTGCATCCAGCCATTTCACAGAGTCACCACTCGTGATGGCCTGCTCGAAACTAGTCGGGTCATCATCTTCCATGATGCAATCCTCGCTCCCACCATCAATGAGAAAACCGTAGTATCTCTCAGGTGGATGAGAAACCCTACTAGATCGGCGGAGAGGCTGGGGTTCGTCGGGTACTACTGAATCCTCTGGTTCCAATAAATCATCAGTTATAGTTTGCGGTGCTGGAACCTCTTCCAGCTCTACCTCTTTGCCACTAATTTCTTTTGCAAGAAATTCCTTTTCCAAAAAGGTGGAATGTTGAGCAACAAACACTTTTTGTTCCTCAGCGTGGTAGAAAAAATATCCTTGAGAATTCTTTGGATATCCCACAAACTTGCAAAGAACTGATCGTGCCTCGAGTTCGTCCGGATTTTGCCTTTTGACATAGGCCGAACAACCCCATATCTTAACTCGTTTAAAATATGGTCTCTTCCCACTCCATATCTCATATGGTGTGGTCGGTACAGATTTAGATGGAACTAGATTCAATAGATATATGGCTGTCTCAAGCGCATACCCCCAGAAGGAAATAGGCAACTCAGCATCGCTCATCATAGAGCGCACCATATCTAATAGGGTGCGATTCCTCTGTTCCGATACACCGTTGTGCTGTGGTGTATAAGGAGGAGTAAGCTGAGAGAGAATCCCATTATCTTTTAGATAATCTAGGAATTCATTGCTCAAGTATTCTCCTTCTCGATCAGATCGAAAAATCTTAATACTTTTGCCCGTTTGGTTCTCTACTTCGTGCTTATATTCTCTGAATTTCTCAAAACCTTCAGACTTGTGTTTCATCAGGAACACATGTCCGTATCTAGAGAGATCGTCAGTGAATGTAATGAAGTAGGAAGAACCGTTCCTGGTGTGTGTAGACATGGTACCGCATACATCACTATGTACCAGTCCTAAGAGTTCCGTAACTCTTTTTCCGTGTCCACTAAACGGAGTCTTGGTCATTTTTCCTTTGAGACATGAATGGCAAGTATCATAAGATGATAATTCAAACAAATTCAAATATCCATCCTTATGTAACTTAGCTAGCCGTATCGCATTGATATGACCAAGTCTACAATACCACAAGAAGGATTCGTTCATTTCTGAACTCTTCCTCTTATGTGTGTTTTGTACATTAAGGACTGTATTTTGATTGAGAATGAATATGCCATTATGTAACGAGCCTGATCCAATCAACTTTTGATCTAGGAAGATGTTCATAACATTATCCTTTACTACAAAATTATATCCTTCTTTACTTAATAAAGAAACTGATATAATGTTGCACATCATGTTCGGTATATAATAGCACTTATTCAGAATCAGTGTATTACTACTTGGTAATACAAGGTGATATTCGCCAACTGCTTTGGCTGCAACACTTGCACCATTCCCTACTTGTACGGAATGATCACCCTTTCCCAGTTCTCTACCTTTACGTAACCCATGTAAAAATTTACATATGTGGGATTCCGATCCGGTATCTAATATCCAGGACGTAAGGTGAACTGAGAAATAGTTCTCAATAACTAACACACCCGAAGAAGATGCATCAACATGCTTATTCTTCATCTGGGCAGCGTGAGAATCCAGATATTCTTCTATTCCCTGTTCGATCTTATAACTCTTATAAGAAAGAACGGGACCAACGTTCCCCTGCTCAGTATAATAAGCAGGTTCAGTCAATATATCCATATTATTATCTTGATTAAGGCTTGACATGATCGCTACCTGGAGAGAGAGAGAAGAAAACACTTTAGCGTATGCTCTTGCAAGATTAGATTGGTTATTATCTTATCTAATCAGGATGTCTCCCACTGTTTTTATCAAATCTTCCTTCAAACCCTAAAAGGTAAGATTAGCCGGGATTAATTACACTTTACAAGTTCGCCAATCTTTCAGCCAGGCTAGTGTCGGTACTTGAGGGAGGTTCCCTGTGCTTTCGCACGGACCTAATTAAAGTAAACCTTATTTTCCCAGAGGCATAACCCCGTTAACACCTTTCTAGACACCTACTTGATCGGCTAATTGTCCTGTGTAAAACTCTCCCAGGAGTAACTCTTACTCGCAGTAGGTATCGGGATCCAACTATCTCATAGGAGGTATGCAATCTCATTGCAAATTTCAACACTTGAAATTCCCGATAATATTTTGCCCCTAGCGATCTATGACCTTGACTAAGTCAACAAACCATAAATCGCAAGTCAAGTTCAACCCGTACATTTCCCGATTGAATTAAACCCACCCGTACGACCCTTGACTAAGTCAACAAGGCCGTACGACTACCCTAATCCATCACATCTCATGCTTTAGCAGATAAACACTATTTATCTACCGTTCACTACGCCTTGACTAAGTCAACAAACATAGCACGAATACTAAATAATATCTATCTGAAATGACGGAGGGCTACGCAGGTTTTTCAGAAAACCATGAACGTAATGAACTTGATATGGTTGTAGAAACAAGTGATTTTGAAAAGGAGTGTTTTTTAGGCTTTTCTAGTTTCGCTAAAGAGGTCACTCCCGGTGAAGGGATCTCGGCTCTTTCCCCATCGAATAAGGTGCAGGGTATATTATATATACCGCTATGCAAAGCAAGAACTATATAAGCTGTCAAAAACAAAACCGCGAGTTTGTAGCATCTGCCAGTTTCGCTAAAGAGGTCACTCCCGGTGAAGGGATCTCAACTCTTTCCTCATCGAATAAGGTGCAGGGTATATCACATATACCGCTATGCAAAGCAAAACTGTAGCTACCCCTTTTATAAAGTTTTGATTCTACAACATCTTTTAGGATTCTTTTCTTTTATTAATCTCATTAATAAATCCTATCAGCTTATGCTTCCTAACCATCACAGAAGAAACGAAAGCATTAATATTTATATATCAGCATATATATATATATAGTATAAGCATTCGTCTCAGGCAGTAATATGATCTCATCACAGAACATTGCAGCAGAAGAACATATATGAAATATTGAATATACTAAGATGTCCGTGTTTTTAATACGAACCGGTATAAAACACGGATTCCACGGTCGCGATGAATAGCCAAACCCACATCCCTAGACCCCTACGAGAGTGGCAAATAACACTGCCAATTCTAGGGTTAGGAGACCCGGTCTCGACTCCTCGAGATGGCCTCCCACTGGACCCTAGAACCTGGTTACTTGTGCTCCCCTCCTTGGGTCTACCTAATGAGGAAAAGTAAATAATATACACTGGTGACATCAACCTCATCCCGGAAGTGCCTCAATAAAAGAATATTACATACAAATGAATTTTACATGAATGAAAATAAAAACCTTCATCTCACATAAAACCCCGGGCTATTCAGAACAGGACGATTCAATATAACATATCTCAGCAACACATAATATCTCATATCATCAACGTAAGCAAGTATGTGTATCTCGATTGTCGTTAATGTATAGCAACGAAGCCGGCGATACCCCACATTCTACGTTTACGGTTACAGAAAAGAAAGTGTAAAACTACAACATTTGGAATCCACAATCTCTTTAGACATCGTAAATCCGAAATATCACATACTTCGCATTTCATGCCTAACTATATGAATTCCACATACTGTATCACATTCCAGATAAATAGATAATATTAAACTTTCCGATCGAATAATCAAATACCCAAGATTTCCTAAATATCTCAACACTTGAGCGGAGTTCAAATAATCCCAGAATATGTCACAGTAGCAATGGTCCAGCCGTAGAAGGGTCAAGCCAACGCTTCACATGTGGCACGCCGTACTGCCCCAAACCCTAAGGTTTAGAGGCAGTTTAGATGGTCACATAATCGAGTTAAGGTTTGTATTCTTCTAGAGGGTCCACCGCATTACTTGCACATTTTTCCGAAAGATTTAAACTCAAGAAAAATTCAGCACTTGAATGTTTTTCTTGCCGGGAAAAAATGAGTTAATGATATCCGTTCGAACATTTTAACAGTTTCTAAATATCCGGAAAACAGAACGAAATTAAATTTTCCGATCGAATCAACGAATTCAAAATAATCCCCAGAACACTCAACACTTGAGTCAGATTAAAAATACCCAGAAATATGTACTAACAGGTATAGATATTACTGTGCAAAAACAAAACATAAATACAACTGTATGGCCGCGGATCCGCGGCCCAAGCAAGGTATGGCCGCGGTTCCGCGGCGGTCCGTACGATTTAGCATCTCGTTTTCCACAGTATTACTTATAATTCCCTGCTGATTTTTTTAGGTATTTTTAATACAGAAAAAAGCACATTTTTAGAAAAAGTCCAGAGAGGGGTTCAAATCGTCGTTTCGGGGTTCGATCAGAGTTTTAACTTCGTATACACGTCGCCTAATGCTCTAGCTAGGCTCTGATACCACTGTAGGGTTCCTAGGCACTCTTACAAGGGTTAATAAGGCATCAAACATGACCGAATAAAATTTTAGACGTGCCGAACAACCCAAAGCCGGGATCTTTGCTAGATTATTAGGGTTTCACATGTAAGTAAACATCTTTACTACTAAAAGTGAGGGATTACAACCTTTGTAGTCCGCTCCTTCGCTTCATAAGCTCCGAGTAGAAGTCCCTTTGCCGCGATCCATGATCTCCCGGACTCAAGAGAGGCTCCACAACTCGAACGATCCATGCTAGCTTGTAGTCTTCCTTTTCTCCGATGATCTACCTTGATGTTTATATAACTCAAGCTCTCTCTAATGAGGTGAACACCATAATCTAATGTTAGATATAGTTCCCTCAAAGTCAATTATTGGATCGCAGGTACGTGATTGCAATGATTGAGGCAAGACCTATTCCGATATGACAGTCTTGCTCGAGATGATAGTATGTTATCTGGTTTGTCTTTATCATCGTATACATGCTTTAGTTCACTATTACATGATGATAGAGCCCATAGGATTCTTGCTTGACTACCAGCAGTATGATGGCGATCATATACGTGGAAGCTGGGTCTATAAGCACATCCTTAAAGTGTCCCTAGCCGAGGGAGTTTCGAGACAGGGCATCGATACTCCAGAGTAGACTAGTGTATACAGTCGAGACCCCGACGAGGGGCGGTGGCCGATCTCACAAGCCATTGGTGTCAGTTGGTTCACCTAAGATGTATACAGGTGCTCATTGGGTTATGAGTATACCGGACAAGACTCGCCGAAAACATGCTGGTTGGTATTATACATATCGTCAGATAGCAGTTCCCAGGTGACATGTGTACAGGTTAGTTTGTCGACCTGAGATCATCATTTGTCTCGTGTGAGTTCCCACTGTGCTTTGATTTATACCCTACCACGCTCAAAGGAGACATGCAAACAGGTATTTTTTGGGTACAGTCCCGAGCCACATGGAGGCAGTAAGCGGATCGTCGGGGATTCGTCTCTCCCGGTATTGGGGGTTGATGTCGCACAGTGCACGGGTGGCCATTACTAGAAATTCTCGGCCGAGGTAGTGGAGAATTACTGATTTGGATCGGTAGTTTCTCAGGTGGTGATGGGCTTCATACCGACACAAATTATCGCGTTATTAGGGGTCTAACTTTATCCACCCCCTAGACTCGATATGCGATACTCTTTAGACGAACGGACGGGACTGTACGGATATTATCACTGTCAGGCTCAGTAGGGTTTATGGATGAGTTCGCTCGTCAGCTTCCCTTCCAATCAATACATAGGCAACCGTTACGTACAGCTTGTACCTCTGACGTGCTAGAGCTTATACCCAGTGCCAGTGTATTGATGAGTCATTAGAGTCCCCACAGACAGTTTCCCAAGTTCGGGCGAAACGTTGTAAAGGCCGTATGGTTTTATGGCAGGGTTCGGAAAATGCACGTGCGTTTTCGCACGTGTCATATTACGGGCAGATAATACTGGTAGGCTTTGGTTTAAGCCAGATCCGAGTATTATACTGTGTAGATATAATATCTTTGTCTCAGTTGAATTTGTATTATGTCGTAATACAAATGCGGGTATGTTTATACTGTTACGGGGTTATCCTGAAATTCATTTCGGGATCGCTTTTGGAAGTTGCCAGTTTCCAGTTTTCTATCACCCGTATTTAACATTCGGTTAAATGCGGATTTATCTTTTCTTGATGAGTGTGGAGGCTTCTAGATGATGACTAGGATGATGAGGTGGCTAGTGAGTCATTAGTTCATTAATGGTTGCATTTAATGAGAGGATGACTAGGTTAATGCATCTTCTTTTGCATTAATTGTTTGCATTAAGTTTGTGCAAGGTGTTATGATGAATCATTCTCTTCATTAAAGGTTGTGGTCACCCTCCTCTCCTACACTCACCTCCCCCTTCTATTTAAGTGGCCGGCCCTCTCATTTGAGGAAAGAAGAAGGAATTGCAAAAGGAAAAAGACTATGGTTCTGGCTTCATGGAAATTTCATATATTCATTTCCTATTTCATTTGAATCCAAAAGGCAACTTCATTAACCGTTCGTCCATGGCTTTGGATGAAGTGAGAAAAAGTGTTCTACTCATTCTCTACATCAATCTTGGTCATCTCTTTTAGCAAACTTGATGATTGAATTGCCTCGGTTCAGAGGCGGGAGCCCGTTTAAAGATCCGTCGACGTGGTGCCACCTGGACGAGAAGACTGGAGATTCAGGAGATCGGAGCAGCCGCAACAAAGCGTGGGATGATGGTTGAAGACCGAAGGACTCGGATCATTCGGTATAACATTTCTACCCACTTTGTAGTTTGTTAGTTTAGCTTTAATGGTAGATCCGGGTTATAGGACACAATAGCACCAGTTGTAAAAAGTTTTTGTTCCGCATTTGGCGTCTGTTAGACGGCCGGGGCGCTACCGTGGACTTACATCTAATTGGCTAGATTAGATGAGGATGATGGAGTAGGAATATTGCTCTCTTTTGTTTTCAAATTCTCACTTTTATTCACCACAAAATGAAAACCTAGCAAGCTTTCTCAAAGCTCAAGGGAGAAGAAGAAGAAGAATGAATGGATAATTCCTTTTGTGATGAACAATGAATTATTGTAGTGGTTACAAATCTAACCATGAGTTAAGCATGATAGAGTTAACTCTTGTAGAGAATTAACTAGAGTTAATGGTTTGGATTGGGTTAACATAATATCTTCACAAAATATCAAGCCAAAGACAAAGTCAAAGCTTCATGAAGCTTCATGGAAACTTCATGCAAAAGCTAACCCTAATCCAAACCCTAACCAAGTTTAAACCCTAAACCATTGTTAAATTTGTAACCCTAACATGTTACAATATTATATATCACATATACAATATATTTTAATTCCTTTTGTGATGAACAATGAATTATTGTAGTGGTTACAAATCTAACCATGAGTTAAGCATGATAGAGTTAACTCTTGTAGAGAATTAACTAAAGTTAATGGTTTGGATTGGGTTAACATAATATCTTCAAAAAATATCAAGCCAAAGACAAAGTCAAAGCTTCATGAAGCTTCATAGAAGCTTCATGCAAAAGCTAACCCTAATCCAAACCCTAACCAAGTTTAAACCCTAAACCATTGTTAAATTTGTAACCCTAACATGTTACAATATTATATATCACATATACAATATATTTTGTAACAATAGAAAATAATACAATTAACATATATCGCATATATATCAATGTATTATCCTGTGAGAAAATGAATCAATAAAGCGAGCTTATATTTGTTAACGTAATGCAATATATCACATATATAATTATACATTAAATTATCGAATCAACACTTGATCCGATAACCCGGCTATATTATATATAACCGACTAATATAAAATGTACCATTTCATCGAATCAACACTTGATCCGATGACCCGGTTATATCACATATACCCGGCCGATATCTCATATCGCGAGAATAGAATACGGTATCTCATATCGTATTATTCTCGGTCCCGTACATATCACATATGTGTTGCTATTCCGTTTTGCCTGAGCCAGGAAACCTCTGTGTAGGACTCTAAAGAATCGTCAATACGCCGGCAGTAGGTGATGATCATACCAAACAGCTACAAGCTGCAAGCGGTCAGCTAAACGTAACAGCCACCCAGGTATTGAGCGATCAGAAGATCAACAAGCAAGCCTGTACATTCTCCTGTGAATCCAATCAGTAACACTCCCGTACAGTTCGGTCTCTTCATCTGATATGTTGCATATCTAGTCTAGGGGTGGTATATGTCAGACCCCAGTAACCGATAAGTCGTGTCGATGTAAGGCTCATAACGGGTCGAGAAACTACTGATAACTCTTACCAGCAGCACTCCATATCAGCCTTGGCCAGGGACTTCCAGTTATAGCCAATCGAACACAGCACAACATCAACTCCCTATACCGGGAGAGACGAAACCCTTCCTATCGCTCATTGCCTCCATGTCATTCGGGACTATACCCAAAAGCCACCGTTTTGCAAGCCCTCTTGGACGTGGTAAGGTGGAAATCAAAGCACAGTGGGAATGACACAAGACTCTATGACGATCTCGGGTCTACAGACTAACCTGTACCAGTGTCACCGGAGAATTGCTATCTGACGATAGGCATAATACCATCTAGGAGTTCTCGGTGAGTCCGTTCAGTGTACCCAGTCTCCACTGAGCACCCGTACACTATCTTTGATGTCAAACACCAATGGATATGGGATCATCCATCGCCTATCATATGGGTCAAGATGCGTATATGCTAGTCTACTTTGGTGTATCGATGCCCTGTCTCGACACACCCTCGACTAGGAATTATAAGATGTACTCTTTAACTACCCTGGCCCCACTAGTGTGATCTCATCACAGTCCCAGTAGTCGAGTACATATCCTAAGGGCTTTATCGACATGTGAGAGCAAGACAGTAAACTAATACAAGTCAACATGTTAAGACAAAGTGAAACCAAATAGCATACAATCATGACGAGCAAGAAAGTCCTCTCTATATATATCCAAGCATCCATTATAATATACATCATATGTACAACAATGGCCTCTAGGGCATATATATAACTAACAATCCCCCACTTGCACTAGGGCCAGGTGTTGTAGTATCTCATACCCAACATCCCGAATAATCTCTCAAACTGTATCTGGGGAATGGCCTTCGTGAGTGGATCCGCAGTGTTGTCCTTCATGTCAACTCTCCTGACCTCGATCTCGCGGCGATCAACTATCTTCCGGATCAGGTGATACCGCCTCAGAATATGTCTAGATTTCTGATGGGACCTGGGTTCCTTGGCTAAAGCCATAGCTCCATTGTTATCACAATACAAAGGTATTGGATGCTCAATGGAAGGAACCACAGAAAGTTCAGAGATGAACTTCTTCATCCAGACAGCCTATTTGGCAGCATCGTTGGCAGCGATGTATTCAGCCTCCATCGTCGTGTCTGCCACGGTTTCTTGCTTGGAACTCTTTCAACAAACCGCCCCTCCATTTAGGCTAAAAACAAATCCCGATTGCGACTTAGAGTCGTCTTTATCACTTTGGAAGCTTGAATCGGTAAAGGGCTCCACTTGGAGTTCTCCGTTACCATACACCAAGAACATCTCTTTAGTTCTTCTCAGGTACTTGAGAATGTTCTTCACAGCTGTCCAGTGATTCTCTCCTGGATCTGCTTGATACATACTCACTACACTTAGTGAGTATGCCACATCGGGTCTGGTACATAGCGTCGCGTACATGATAGCGCCTACTGCCGAAGCATAGGGTATCCCTTGCATGCGAGCTCTCTCCAAATCAGTCTTGGGAGACATCTCTTTGGAGAGAGTGAGTCCAGAGATCGTAGGTTGGTTCCTACGCTTGGATTCTTCCATACTAAATCTCTTTAGTATGGTGTCAATGTACCTGGATTGGGACAATCCCAGTATCCTCTTGGATCTATCTCTGTAGATCCTTATCCCCAATATGAAGGAGGCATTACCTAGATCTTTCATTGAGAATCTATGTGATAAGAAGAGCTTGACTGAGTGCAGCATAGGAACATCATTTCCTATCAAGTGTATGTCATCGACGTACAATACGAAGAAGACAACCTTACTCTCTGCAACCTTCTTATAAATACAAGGTTCATCTATGTTCTTGATGAAGTCAAACTCTTTGACTACCACATCAAAACAGATGTTCCAACTCCGCGATGCCTGCTTTAACCCGTAGATGGATTTAAGCAGCTTGCACACCTTTCCGCTGCTCCCACTATCTACAACGCCCTCTGGCTGAGTCATGTACACACGCTCCTCTAAATCACCATTTAGAAAGGCGTTCTTAACATCCATTTGCCAGATTTCATAGTCATGGTATGCAGCAATGGGAAGTAAGATCCGGATGGACTTAAGCATAGTTATTGTTGGCTAAATACAAAATACGGACCTCCTAGATATCCTATATTTTCATGTATATATTTCTGCTGCTAATTATTTTGTGATGTGAATATTTAATATCTAAGACAAATGGATTATTATTATTATATATGATATATAATAAACGTTGCTTATGTTTTACACCCGCGCTAGTCCCGCCCCGCTATGCCGTTAGTTAAGTAACCTAACGGTACATAACGGGACACCGTGGCGAATGCGGATGGTATAGGTGTACGTTCTATTTTCGTTTCTTTTTTGTGATGGCTTAGGAACTTAAATGATGGGACTACATTAATAAGATTAATGTAAAGAAAAAGAAACCTAAAGATATTGTAGAATCAGATTTGAAACCCACTCGGCCTTTTTATGAAAAAGTAAGTTTCAAAAGATGCGGAGCTTAAGCCACTCCTTTTCTAAACTATTTTGATTCAACAACGAGATCAAGTTCAAAGCGTTAAAGGTTTTCATAAAATCCATCCGCAACCCTCCGTCATTTTAGGAAGCAGAGTACTTAGTATTCGTGCTACGTATGTTGATTATAGTCAAGGCATAGTGTACGGTAGCTGAGTGATGTCTTCCTATAAAGCATATGATGTGATCAGTTAGAACGTTCATATGCTTATGTTGATCATAGTCAAGGATCATATGGGTGGGTCTAGTTAATCACGAAATGATGGGTAGAACTTGACTAGTGCTTATGATATGTTGACCATAGCCAAGGTCATAAGCAGCTAGGGGTAAAAACCATATCGAGAGTTTCAAGAGTTGAAATTTGCAATGAGATTGCATACCTTCTATATGATAGTTGGATCCCGATCCCATTGTGAGTAAGAGTTACTCCCTGGAGAATTTTGCACTTTACAATTAGCTAATCCGGTAGGTGTCTAGAAAGGTGTCAATGGGGTTAGACCTCTGGGAAAACGAAGTTTATTTTAATTAGGTCCATGCGAAAGCACGGGGAACCTCCCTCAAAGTACCGACACTGGCCTGGCTGACCGGTTAGCGAAACTGTAGAATGTAAATAATCCTAGCTAGTTTTCTTTTTGAGGTTCTGAAAGAAAATTTGATAAAAGCAGTGGGAGACAACGATTAGATAAGATAATAACCAATCTAAATCTTTGCAAGAGATTTCGCTGAGTGTATTCTTTTCTCTCTCCTAATGGCAGATACCTGATGATGGGACTTAAGCTTCTTTTAGTGAAAAACAAACTGACAGGACCGAATTATAAAGAATGGCTGAGGAACCTGAACATTGCACTCACATATGATAAAGTATCATATGTCCTCACTGCCAAAGCCCCACCCGTCCCAGGTCCTGAATCATCTATTTCAGATAAAGAGATTCGAAAAACATGGGATATTGATTGTAACACGGCCAAGTGCCTCGCGCTCGCTTCTATAGACAGTATACATCAGAAGCAGCATGAGAAGATAGATGTACAATCCATTTTTCTTCATACAAAGGAGTTGTATGCAGAGCAATCTCGGACTTTACGATATGAAGTATCTCGAAAGTTGTTTCAGATACGGATGGTTCCTGGCACATCAGTAGGTGAACATGTCTTGAAGATGATTAGTTTTATAGAAGAAATTGAGGACCTAGGATGGACCATGGATAACAAGCTATATGCTGATATTGTTTTACAGTCTCCCCCCACTGCCTTTACTCCATTCATAGTAAACTTTAAAATGAATGATTTGGAGAAATCACTGCCTGAACTTCACAATATGTTGAGAAGTGCAAAGAGCACGTTTAAGACAGCGAAAACTCCCGCTCTGCTTGCTAGGCCATCTTCATCTTCTGTCCCAAAAGCCAAGGCCAAGGGAAAGAAGAAGAAGAAACCCACCAAACCGAGAGATGGAGTTGAAAAAGCAAAGGGGAAAGACAAATCCGGGGCCGCGGGAAGTGGAAAAGGAGAATGTTTTTACTGCCACAAGTCGGGACACTGGAAACGCAATTGTGCTCTGTATCTTACTGATCTCAAGAAGAAGAAGTATAATGATGCTTCCGCTTCAGGTGTGTGTGTAAATGAAAACTGTTTTCTATAAACTCTGCATCTTGGGTATTAGATACCGGTTCTGGTTCTCACATCTACAATTGTATGCAGGGATTAAGAAACAGTAGAGTTTTGAATACAGGTGACCATACTCTTCGGGTTGGAAATGGTTCCAATGTACATGCTGTATCTGTAGGAGAGTATCATCTGGGGTTGCCTTCGGGATGTATCTTGGTTTTGAACCCTTGTTATTATGTACCTAGTATGCTATGTAATATAATATCCATTTCTTTGTTAGACAATGAAGGATATCATTTTGTGTTGCAAAATAATATTATGAACATTAACTTGAATCAACAGTCGATTGGGTATGGTACACTAAATAACGGTATTTACGTCCTAAACCAAAAAACGGTTTTCAATATACAACATACAAATAAAAGAAAATTTTCAGATATAAATGAAGATTTTCTTTGGCATTGTAGACTTGGTCATATTATTGAAATAAGACTAAACAAGCTACATAAAGATGGATATTTAAATCCTTTTGAATATAAATCTTATGCGACTTGTCAGTCCTGTATCAAAGGTAAAATGACCAAAACTCTGTTTACTGGACACGGAGAAAGAGCTGTAGAACTCTTAGGCCTCATACATAGTGATGTATGCGAACCAATGTCTATACATGCAAGAGGCAGTTTTTCATACTTCATTACTTTTACTGATGATTTCTCAAGATTCAAACACGTGTTTTTATTAAAGTATAAATCCAAAACTTTCGAGAAATTCAAGGAGTATAGACTTGAAGTAGAAAAACAAACATGCTTGAGCATCAAGAAACTTCAATCGGATCGAGGTGGAGAGTATTTGAGTACAGAGTTTTCAGACTTCTTAAAAGAGAATGAGATTCTCTCTCAA
This sequence comes from Agapanthus africanus, assembly GCA_030015575.1. Lineage (NCBI taxonomy): Eukaryota > Viridiplantae > Streptophyta > Magnoliopsida > Asparagales > Amaryllidaceae > Agapanthus > Agapanthus africanus. The sequence continues at coordinate 209,904,107 of CM057350.1, forward strand.
CTCACTCCCCCTTACACACCACAGCACAACGGTGTGTCAGAACGGAGGAATCATACCCTATTAGATATGGTACGGTCCATGATGAGTGTTCATATCAGATTTTTGCATTTTTATACCGCCCAATTTTTATCACATTGCTTATCGGTAGGTACTCTTGAGCCGTGTTTGCTAGTCAATTGCAGGATACAGGTTCTCGACTCTAAACGGTGAAATTCATGGAAAAACACGACAAAATCCGAGTTCCTGCCAACCACAGATAAAACACGGGTCTCCGCTCTTTATCTGTCTGTTGCCACACACCAGTTAAGAGACAAAATGGCAAATCAATGTCATTTTCATGCACAAGGCTCCATGACAACACAAGATCCAAGAAATCTACGCGGAGCTCAAGAAAATCATGGCAAAAAGATCCACATCCAATCACCTTTTGGTCTACTAAAATTCTGGAAGAACTGTGGAAGGATTATCAGAAAAAACATATGTCAAACTACAGACAACATCAGACCAGGGGGCCCTACTAAATACGAGGAGCCAAATCCTCTATTAGGCCGCGGAACCGCGGCCTAAGCATGCTTAGGCCGCGGAACCGCGGCCGTACGGCCTTGTCGGCTGAAGACATTTCAGGGGCAGTTTGGTATTTTTATGAAGGCTCAGAATTTTGCCCTAGGATTTCAGTTGCCTGCCTATAAATAGTCCAGAACTTGCCAAAGCCAAGGGTGCTTAATCTTGTATTTTTTTTCTAGGTTTTAGAATACTTGATCTTCTTCCTCTTCTCATCTCTTCTCCATTGAAAAACTTGTAGTGAGCTTTTGTGAGTGAAGAATGATGAATAAAGAAGTTCATTTTATTATCATACTTGTCTTGCTCTTATGTTGAATGCTTGTAATTTTTATTTGTTAACTTAGTTGTTGTTATTTCTTGTTGTTTCTTTCTTTCTCTTTTTCTTTATCCTTAAAACAACCATGATGCTTACGCTTGATCCTTGCCGAGGTGAGGTCGCAAATAGCTAGTTGTTATCTTCTAATCTCTTTCTTTCTATCTTCCTCTTTGTTTTGTTTTCTTTTCATTATGATGTGTGAGTAGTTTCCATACTTGTTAGGGTAGGATAAGGGAAGTTTGAGAGAAGGAAATCTCTCTCACTCTTTCCTTGCCCAACATCTTAAATCGACTCCCGTTAATTGAACCACAATCCGCTCCCTACGGCACCCTATCCCACATGATAGCGGTGATTCCGTAGTGAGACCGGTTGTGGTTGAATTAACCGGAGGTTATGGCTAAGAGCCAAGAACGGACGGACAAACACCAAAAGGAAGAACTTAAGCGTTGGAAAGCCTAGCTTATACTCGCAAGTTCCTTCCTAGTCGTGCTAATCCCCGTTGTTACCGATTACCGTAACACCGATATTAAGAGTGGCAACAAAAGAAGTGAGCGACTCCTAACTCAAACTAACCTAATCCTAACCCTAACAAGCTCTCTTTACATATCATTTTAACACTTAGATAATCACAAAAAAATCTGGACTTACGGACTTAACTCGTTAAAGCACATAGAAAAAGATTCCCATCTCCCTACGGACGACCCGTACTCAACCGGCTAGCTACAACCGAAACCGTTTTGATTGCGGTAATTAACTAAACTTAAACACGCAGAATCTCTACCAATCAAATGGCGCCGTTGCCGGGGAAACGGTAGTTTATTTCTTTGTGTAATTTCGGGTTAATTTGTGAATATAAATCTAACCGAAAAAAAAAAAATATACATTGTAAAAAAAATTCATCTTGTTATTTTTGATTAGTTTTTGTGCAAATGTGCAGGATAATACGGAGTTCGAGTTCAGTGCCAAAGACGTGGGAAGATAGACCCACATTTCGCGGCTACACCGCGACGGATCAAAACGAAGCAAACGGTCTACTGTAAAAATCTGGAGCAGATACAGTAAGCAAGTCAAAATTCAGCACATCCAGACAAGCAGAGGACACCCAACAGAGCACAGCCAAAAAATTTCAGAAGCCCAAACCCATCATACCGCCGCGGAACCGCGGCATTAGGAGGCTTAGGCCGCGGAACCGCGGCCGTTTGGTGTCTTCGGGCTGCCAAAATTTCTGTAAGTTCTCCTTTTCTTCCCCCCACTCCTCTGGACTCCAATAAACTGTGTTTTCTGCAGCATTCTTTGCGCAAATTCTCTTCCCCCTTCCAATAAACTGTTTTGTGCAGGATTCTTTGCACCGCGCTAAAAATAAAAATTGTTTGCAGTTGATTTGTTACCGCTTTGCATTCATTAATACGGACTTAAGGGGCTTGAAACCAATTCAGATTGGGTGGGGATTTCATCACCCTTCCCAGGACCCCAAAAATCACAAAAAGCATATGCATTGACCATTGTTAATTAAAAATACTAGACTCAGCCCTAAGGACTTCGCGCTCAATAGGACAGAGGACTAGTTGCAGGCTTCGGCCGTTTATCCTATCTGACTTTTGCGGTGTCTAGGCAAGTGTGTCGAAGGCAAGTGGTTATTTAATTAAGGAACTTCGCGAAAGCGTTGGACAACCTCCCACTTACCTGGCACTTACCTGGTCGCAATTGACGGAGAAGAGGCGGTTTGAGGTCCTATTTCTAGCCCTCTAGAACAGTTAGGAGCTGTCTAGCAGACCTAGGTGACCCTAGATCTAGGTGTGATTGTGCATATCTTGTTTGTGATTGCTTAAAGCCGTAAGTCCGTACATATTTCTGTAAAGCTCTTTCTAAAAATAAAATTAAAAAAAAGGAAAAAATCAAAAACTTTTATAAAAACTTGCCCTTTGTCGCCAAAATCCATTTTTCACCCACCACCCATTGCCTTTCTCCATTGACGTTTTCTTACCCTCACCTTCTCCGCTTTGACTAGACTAAACCCGTTTAGTGTATGTCCGCTTGGACTCGGGACACTAGCGCCTGCCTAGTCCGCGTTACGTTAGTCGCTACCGACTACGCGATCGACTCAGACGTCGAAACTCCGTCCACTCCTCTTTCACCTTTACCTTTGCCGACCAACTCCGACGTTGACCGGAATTCTGTTCATACATCTTCACCTTCACCATCACCAACCTCTTCTTCCTTGATGTCAGGATTTAATCCGAACATCTCTTTGACTACCCCTGGATTGGCTCCACCTCCTACGGAGACCAATAACCCACCACCACCGCCTGTTGTAGCGCCGCAGCGAATCGCGCTCCAGGATCGTTTCTATCCCACCCGTTCTGCACTTCCCACCTTCCTTTCTCTTCCACCGGCCAATGGGGATAATTTTGAAATTAAGCCCCACTTCATCAACATGCTTCCACGATTTCATGGGCTTGAATCTGAAGATGCCTATATCTTCATCAATAAATTTCAAAACGTTTGTGCCATGATGAAAACTACCCAACTGTCGGACGATGCTATACGTCTACGGGTCATTCCGTTCACTCTATGCGATCTTGCTGAAAAATGGCTGTATAGCACCGCTTCCCACTCCATAACCAGTTGGGACGAGTTTGTTAAAGCGTTTCTCAAAAAGTTCTATCCGAATCATAAAACTTCAAGGATTCGCAATGAAATCAACCAATTCTCTCAGCTTCCTTCTGAACCCTTCTGGAAGTGCTTTGACCGGTACAAAGACCTTCTTGTTCAGTGTCCTCACCACGGTATAGAGAAATGGCAACTTTGCCAAACCTTATACGAGGGCCTGAACCCAGCAACCAAGCAGTTGTTGGAAACCATCTGTCAGGGCCACTTCCTATCGAAATCTGACGAGGAAGCGTGGCAATTCTTTGACGACCTTGTGGAGCAAACGCTACAATGGGAGAGCACCAGACCGACTTCTTCTTCTTCTACCTCCACTTCTACCGGTCAGTCTAGGGTAGGAATTCACCAACTTGATGTCTCTATTGCGATGAAAGCTGAAATGGTTGCAATAACGAGAAAGCTTGAAGCGATAGAGAGCAAATTTTCTTCTCCTGCTCCTGCCCCTGTTCTTCCCCTTCGTACCATCTGCGCTTGTTGTTCCGATCCTTCTCACTTAACCGAAGAGTGTCCTTACAATCCACCATCGCAAGGACAGGATCAGGTTAATGCTGCATTTCAGCAAAGACCGAGGAATGATCCATACTCTTCCACCTACAATCCCGGTTGGAGGAACCACCCCAATTTCGCCTGGAATCAGAATCAGAATCAATTCCAAGGCAACAATTTCCAAAGGCCCCCTCCGCCGCAACAACAAGCGCAACAACAAACTCAACATCAATTGCAGCAGCCCTTCCAACCCCAACCTTTTCAAAATCAGACGAACAACTTTGCACCCAACAATTCTTTTCCACCAAACAACTTTGTTCCGTCAAACAACGATAAGGTTTCCTCGCTCGAACGAAGTCTGGAGGCGTTCGTTAAATAATCGACACAATCCACTGCCAACATCCAGTCGTCCATTCAGTCCTTAGTGCAACACACTGCCGCTCACGGGCAAAGCATCAAGACCATCGAGGCCCAGATTGCACAGCTGAATGCGGCCTTAAGCGAGCGAGAGAAGGGGAAGCTCCCGTCCCAGCCACTCCCAAATCCCGGTCACCCACAAAATGTACATGTTGCTCTTGAACAACAGAACCATAATGTGAGTGCCGTGACCACATTGAGATCGGGAAGGATGCTGCAAAACAACATTGGCACACGAATCAACGATGACACCCCGGCCGCTGCTTCTTCTTCTTCTTCTTCTCCTGCTTCTTCGTCTTCTGAGCCTATTCTCCATTCTTCAAAAGGCTCTCCTTCTTCTTCTTCTTCTTCTGCTCTGAACGGACCCGCTTCTCACTCCACGAAAACGCCTGTTCTGGGATCCGTTCCGACTCCACAATCTCCTCCACTAGTATTAGACTCAACCAATTTTAAAAATGTCCCATTTCCAAACCGGTTGAGGTCTAATAAACAAAATCCTCAAATGGAGAAGATTCTGGAGTTATTTAAGCAGGTTAACATTAACATTCCTCTTTTAGATGCCGTCCAACAAATCCCATCCTACGCAAAAATCTTAAAGGACTTGTGCACGAAAAAGAGGAAGTCTCAGGCACCAAAGAAAGTTTTCTTGGCTAGTGCTGTGAGTGATGCTCTTACCCAATCTTTACCACAAAAACGGAAGGACCCTGGCTGTCCTACGATTTCTATTACCATTGGGGATAAGAACATCAACCGTGCACTATTAGATCTTGGTGCCAGTGTTAACCTGCTTCCGTACTCAGTATATGAGCAATTAGGCGTAGGAGAGCTGAAACCCACATACTGTACTCTCCAAATGGCCGACCGATCGATCACCCATCCTAGGGGTGAGCTAGAGGATGTGTTAATCAAAGTCGGGGACTTCATATTCCCCGTTGACTTCATTGTATTAGACACACAGCCTGTAGCTAACCCCCGGAATCAAATTCCGGTGATACTCGGTCGCCCATTCCTTGCAACCTCAAATGCTGTGATCAATTGTCGCAATGGTTCGATGAACCTCTCTTTTGGAAACATGACAATTGAACTCAACATTTTTAGGTTGGGGAATCAGCCCTCCGAACCTAATGCTCATATACTGGACGTCTGCTCGATCCAAGAGATCACCCCTGAAGAGTGTGAATTCGAGGAGTTTCTGTTCGATCATGCTAACCTTAACGCCACTAGTGCGTTCCTCCTCGAACCTGCTGTTGTTTCTGCGCCCGATAACGACTACGAGTGTTTCACGTTCTTGAACGATCTTAGCCGCTCGCAACCCGAGTTTGAATCCTTTGAATTTCCGGATGAATTACCTGAACCATCCGACTCGGTCGCTTACACTCGTTTTGAACCTTTGCGGGAGTCCTTTGAGTTCGAGACCTCTGCACCAATCTTGCCTTCAATCGTTTCACCTCCGACGCTCGAACTCAAGCCTTTGCCATCTCACCTTAAGTACGCTTACTTAGGTGAGAACGAGACCCTCCCTGTCATCATCTCGGCTTCTCTAGCTCCAGAGCAAGAGAAAGCCCTTCTCGCGGTCTTGCACAGCAACAGGCAAGCTTTTGGCTGGTCCATGGCGGACATCAAGGGGATTAGTCCCCTGATCGTTGAACATCACATTCATCTGATGGATGAAGCCAAACCAGCCCGGGATCCACAAAGACGTCTCAATCCAGTCATGAAAGAGGTTGTGAAGAAGGAGATCGTAAAATGTCTGGATAGTGGTATCATTTATCCTATCTCTGATAGCCAGTGGGTTAGCCCCATTCACGTTGTCCCCAAGAAATCAGGTATAACGGTCATCACTAACGAGGCGAACAAGTTAATCCCTACTCGCACCCAAACTGGGTGGCGAGTATGCATCGATTACAGAAAACTCAACGCCGCCACGCGGAAGGACCACTTTCCGCTACCTTTCATTGACCAAATGCTTGAACGATTGGCCGGACACGAATACTACTGCTTTCTTGATGGCTACTCCGGCTATAATCAGATTCCCATCGCCGAAAAAGACCAGGACAAGACCACATTCACTTGTCCTTTCGGCACGTTTGCATATCGTCGCATGCCCTTTGGGTTATGCAATGCACCCGCTACCTTCCAGCGGTGTATGATGGGAATCTTATCAGACATGGTGGAAAAATTTCTGGAGATCTTCATGGACGATTTCTCCATCTTCGGCGATTCCTTCAACGAGTGTTTGCTGCATCTGTTCATAACAGAATACTGCATTTTATACCGCCTATTCTTATGCTCGTGTGTTTATAGGTAGGTGCTTTTAATCCGTGTTTGTTGCATATTTACAGAGTACAGGTTTCCAGTCCAAATATTGCAAATCAAGGCAAAATATCCACAGTTACGCCAAAAGCAGAACATCTGTTGACAGCAGATAAAAGCCGGGTTCCGGTCATCCATATCCGTCCAGTGCCGAGTACCAGTTCCTGAGACAAGACATATGACAGTGGTCATTCGTGTCTGGGACAAGCACAGAGCACGAGGGGGGCAGCACAAGAATCAATGGGTGCGCGGAGCTCGAGAGAGATAGAAGTCAAAAGTGAAGAAAAGATAGCAATTTTGGACTAAGAATTCTGAAGATATTCTGGAAAGATTATCAGAAAATATATGTACCAGACAACAGGGGACAGCAGACCAGGGCCGTACAGAAAAGCCCATGCCCTGAACCCACTATAGTGCGGCGGATCCGCGGCCAATAGCGGGTATTGGCGGCGGATCCGCGGCAGTACTGGGCCTTCAGTGTGTCATTTTTCATGGGTAGTTGGGTCTTTTCACATGGGTTCAGAATGTTGCCCTAGATTTCCAGCTCCCTGCCTATAAATACTCCAGAATTGAGCTAAGCCAAGGGTCATTCTTTGTTCTCCATTCTTTTGTAGTTTTAGTTCTTTTTCTTCTTCTTCTTCTTCTTCTTCTTCTTCATTCTTTTTCCATGAAAATTGTAGTGAGAGCTTTTTGAGTGGGAGATTAATGAAGATGAGGTTTTTGTATCATTCTCTTGTGTTTCTTCTTCCCCTTGAGATTCTTGCTTTCTCTTGATCATTCAACCTCTTCATTAAGCTTGAATGGTTAAGGGTTAGTTATTGATCTCAAGGGTCGTATTCTTTCATGGAATTAGCACTTCCTTTCACATGCGTTCTCTACCCTTCCCTTGATCTTGCAACCTCTTGATTGAGCTTGCAAGTTTAAGGGTTGGCTATTGATCACATGCTTGTCTTGAGTCCTAGTTTCTTGTTCTATTTATCGCTTTTTATTACTTGCTTATTATTATCTTGCTTTTCTTTCTTGCAATTTATTTCATGCACTTAAATTCATGCACTTAATACTTGTAATCTTTTCTTTTCTTTGTTCTTTTCTTTTGCTCTCTTTTTTCATTTTGTGAATGTTGTAATTATTATTGTTAAGAAGAAATACGAGATTATAAGTTAAAGATTTTCTTTTCTCTTTTCCTTTTCCCGTTATTTTCCATTGAACTCCGCCCAAACCATACGCAAGCGCTCCGTTAGGCACCCTACCCTGACAAGGTAACGGTGATTCCTAACCGCGACCGGTTGCGTTCGGTTTGGCCGGAGGCGAAAGAAAGAGACAAGAACGGAAGGACAAGGGTAAATAAGCCGGATTCCACGAATACCGCGCTTAAATCCCCTAATCCACGTTGTTGCCGATTGCTCTAGCTTCAATTGGTCAAGAATCGGCTCAAAGGTTTTGAGTACGGATTTCCTTAGCTTACAATCTCGTATCTTTTCTTAACAACTTTATACTTGCAAATAAATACACATAGGTTAGTCTTGAACAAACACATACAGATTCTTTATTGACTCGTCTAAGACAAGAAGGTAAAATACCACCATCTCCCTGTGGACCGACCCGTGCTCAACCGGCTAGCTGCATAGCGACACCGTCCTGATCGCGGTTATACTTTAATTCTTTGAACATCCGACACGCCAAAAGCGTGCGATCAGCATCTTGACGCTGTCCTTACCCGATGTAAGGACAAGAATCTCACTTTGAATTGGGAGAAGTGCCACTTCATGGTGCGTGAAGGTATTGTCTTAGGACATATCATCTCGCAAAATGGCATAGAGGTTGACAAAGCGAAGATTGAGGTCATTTCCAATCTCCCTCCTCCCCGATGCGTCAGAGATATCCGAGCCTTCCTTGGCCATGCCGGTTTCTATAGACGGTTCATCAAGGACTTTAGCAAGATTGCTAGGCCCTTGACTCTTTTGCTGGCCAAGGACACGCCATTCGACTTCAACTCGAGCTGTGTGACTGCATTCGAGTCATTGAAAAGATCACTCACTTCTGCTCCCGTTCTTTCTTCACCTGACTGGACGCACCCATTTGAGATTATGTGCGATGCATCCGACTTTGCCATTGGTGCTGTCCTTGGACAACACATAAACAAGATGCCGCACGTAATCTATTATGCGAGCCGAACCCTGAACGACGCCCAAATCAATTATACAACAACTGAGAAGGAATTCTTGGCTGTTGTATTTGCTTTAGAAAAGTTCAGGCCCTACCTCATCGGCTCTCCAGTCATTGTCTACACAGACCATTCTGCTCTGCGCCATCTTTTTGCGAAGAAAGATGCAAAATCTCGGCTAATACGTTGGATCCTCTTGCTTCAAGAGTTTGACCTTGTCATTAAGGATAAACGAGGATGTGAAAACGTAGTTGCCGACCATCTCTCACGACTTCCTTCTTCGCCTTCGCTTCCAATTCCGATCAACGACGTTTTCCCGGATGAACAGCTCTTGACAGTATCTTGCGAACCCTGGTTCGCAGATATTGTGAACTATTTGGCCACATGATTACTACCGACTGAATGGTCAAGTCAGGACAGACTTCGCTTCTTATCCCAAGTAAAACACTTTTACTGGGACGAACCCTATTTGTTCAAGTACTGTCCCGACCAGATTATTCGTCGGTGTGTCCCTGACGAGGAATTCAAGAGTGTGCTGTCATTTTGCCACGATCAAGCATGTGGCGGCCATTTTGGCCCCAGAAAGACAGCTGAGAAGATCTTGCAATGTGGTTTCTACTGGCCACAACTCTTCAAAGACGCTCATGACTATTGCAAGACTTGCTCCCGGTGCCAACACTTGGGCCGGATATCCCGGAGGAACGAGATGCCGCTCCAACCGATCATGGTTGTGGAGATTTTCGATGTTTGGGGGATAGATTTCATGGGGCCGTTTCCCAGCTCTTTCGGGAACTTGTACATCCTTCTCGCTGTTGATTACGTCTCTAAATAGGTCGAGGCTGTGCCCAGCCGGACTAACGACAACAAGGTTGTCGTTAGGTTTCTTAAAGAAAACATTTTCTCCCGTTTTGGGCACCCCCGAGCGATCATTAGCGACAATGGAACTCATTTCTGCAATAAGACTTTCGAGGCCTTGATGCGGAAATATTCCATTAATCATAAGCTCTCTACGCCCTACCACCCCCAAACCTGCGGGCAGGCCGAAGTTTCAAATCGGCAAATCAAGCAAATACTGGAGAAGACGGTTTCCAAGAACCGTAAGGATTGGTCGCTGAAACTCACTGATGCCCTTTAGGCATTTCGAACCGCTTATAAGACCGATCTTGGCATGTCTCCCTATCGGCTTGTGTACGGAAAAGCTTGCCACCTACCTGTCGAAATAGAGCATCGCGCATTTTGGGCGATAAAGGAGCTGAATCTGTCTCTCGAAGATGCGGGCAGCCATCGGAAGCTGCAGTTGAACGAATTGAGCGAGCTTAGGGATGAAGCTTACGATAGCGCGGTTGTCGTTAAGAACCGAACGAAGGTATTTCACGATAAACACCTTTTGCGCAAAACCTTCGTACCTGGTCAGCAGGTACTGCTTTACGACACCCGACTACACTTCCATCCAGGAAAGCTCAGATCTCGCTGGAAAGGGCCGTATTTTGTGCGGAATGTGTATCCGCATGGCGCTGTGGATTTGGAGAATCCAAAGGACGGTTCATTTTTTAAAGTGAACGGACACCGACTAAAACCGTACCTTAGCGCCGAACCAACAGAGGAGCTCCTGGTCTTACAGGAGCCGGTTTACCCAGCATAATCTTCCTCTGCCTACCACCAAACTTCGGTTATCCAGCCAAGAACAAGAGGACACTGTTCCAAATAAGTTTGGGGGTATGTATATACCATTTTGTACATTTTTGTGGATATTCTTTTTCTTTTTCTTTTTCTTAAAACAAAAAAAAAATGTGTGTATAGCTAACCGACAATTTTGACCCTTCAAATGATCTCTTCATGCAATGACAGTGAGGACACTGTCCAGTTTAAGTTTAGGGGTACGCTCGTTACACATTTCTTACCTTCGCATTCATATGTATATTTTGCATCCGCATACTAAAATCCATAAAATCCATAAAAATCTGAAAATTTTCTAAAAATATAAAAACTTTTCTGTCAAGTTAGCTAGTGGGAAAACTCTGATTCAACATTTCGACGGTTTTGTTTGATAAAATAAAAATAACTAAATCTTATTTTTAGATTTTGAAAACCTGAAAGATAACTCTCCTTTGAAGTTAACTATAGCTGATATACGTCTTTACATCACACTACACGTGTCGTGAGTTTTAGAAATTAGATGAAAAGTCTTTTATGTCTAAAAACTTTTAAATGGATAAATGATTTTCTAAGGATCAAATAGGTTTGTTCTGAAATAAGTAATATCAAGAATAGTTTATGAAGTGAGTGAATATGAAGGAATGTTATTGATGCCTTAATTGGAACTAAGTCTGAAAAATAACCCATCTGGAACTTGATTGGAATGATTACACACCGAACCAACTAAACACGTCTTTTATCTAAAAAAATAATTGAACTGCCGGTTATGTCTCCGTTCGTATTGAATCATCATGATTTTCACGCCAAACTGTCTTTTGTTTTTGGACCTAGGTAACTTGAGTAATTAAGTCCGCTGGGGTGTTTCTACACCTAATGCCCTAAAGCCAACTGGTTTGGGTGCATTGGCCCAAAGCTCGCTAAGAAGCCTAGAAAGTCCAGATTAAAACAAAGTCAAGCAAGTGTTCTCTCCGAGTTAAAATTCCTAATGGTTCTTTGTGTGAGAATAATCTTGATAAAAGACAGGCTTTTATAAAAAAAATTAGCGGAGATATGAAGGTTTTATTCTATGATAAAGACTATTGCACGTTCACAGAGGTGTGTATGAAATGAAAACAAGAAAAAGGTGGAGTGAAAAATAAGACCTAGTTTCCTGTTAAAGAAGATAGAAATTCTGAAGTTGAAACTGTACTGGAAAACGAAACTTGAAAAATGCTTAACTCTTTATAAAACTTATGTGATCCTTTTAAAATTTTTATCTGGGCTTTATTGTGTGACATAATGACTTTAATCGATCCTTCTGGAAACTTAACGACACTATTTACACTGCACGTAAAGACATATAAAATCTGTAGTTAAATAAGAAGTGAGGTGTGAAAAATAAGGGTTTGATAATCTAGACTTGGGATCATAGAATTGTTATTTTCTAAAACAAAACTTTAGGGTTTGAATCATAGTTATTTTGCAAAACTAGCTTGACCGGATTTTGTGGGTAGTATCCGCTGAAAACCCTCAGGAGACAACACTCCTCCTACTAGGGACACCTAGAGGTTTAACGGCTTGTTGCACATGCTCAGTGCAATCGCGTTCCCTGCGAAAGTGAGGTTAGGAAATTTTTTGTGAATAAATTGGCTTTGCTCGGGACGAGCAAATGATAAGTTTGGGGGTATTTGTTCATATCAGATTTTTGCATTTTTATACCGCCCAATTTTTATCACATTGCTTATCGGTAGGTACTCTTGAGCCGTGTTTGCTAGTCAATTGCAGGATACAGGTTCTCGACTCTAAATGGTGAAATTCATGGAAAAACACGACAAAATCCGAGTTCCTGCCAACCACAGATAAAACACGGGTCTCCGCTCTTTATCCGTCTGTTTCCACACACCAGTTAAGAGACAAAATGGCAAATCAATGTCATTTTCATGCACAAGGCTCCATGACAACACAAGATCCAAGAAATCTATGCGGAGCTCAAGAAAATCATGGCGAAAAGATCCACATCCAATCACCTTTTGGTCTACTAAAATTCTGGAAGAAATGTGGAAGGATTATCAGAAAGAACATATGTCAAACTACAGACAACATCAGACCAGGGGGCCCCACAAAATACGAGGAGCCAAATCCTCTATTAGGCCGCGGAACCACGGCCGTACGGCCTTGTCGGCTGAAGACATTTCAGGGGCAGTTTGGTATTTTTATGAAGGCTCAGAATTTTGCCCTAGGATTTCAGTTGCCTGCCTATAAATAGTCCAGAACTTGCCAAAGCCAAGGGTGCTTAATCTTGTATTTTTTTCTAGGTTTTAGAATACTTGATCTTCTTCCTCTTCTCATCTCTTCTCCATTGAAAAACTTGTAGTGAGCTTTTGTGAGTGAAGAATGATGAATAAATAAGTTCATTTTATTATCATACTTGTCTTGCTCTTATGTTGAATGCTTGTAATTTTCATTTGTTAACTTAGTTGTTGTTATTTCTTGTTGTTTCTTTCTTTCTCTTTTTCTTTATCCTTAAAACAACCATGATGCTTACGCTTGATCCTTGCCGAGGTGAGGTCGCAAATAGCTAGTTGTTATCTTCTAATCTCTTTCTTTCTATCTTCCTCTTTGTTTTGTTTTCTTTTCATTATGATGTGTGAGTAGTTTCCATACTTGTTAGGGTAGGATAAGGGAAGTTTGAGAGAAGGAAATCTCTCTCACTCTTTCCTTGCCCAACATCTTAAATCGACTCCCGTTAATTGAACCACAATCCGCTCCCTACGGCACCCTATCCCACATGATAGCGGTGATTCCATAGTGAGACCGGTTGTGGTTGAATTAACCGGAGGTTATGGCTAAGAGCCAAGAACGGACGGACAAGCGCCAAGAACGGACGGACAATCACCAAAAGGAAGAACTTAAGCGTTGGAAAGCCTACCTTATACTCGCAAGTTCCTTCCTAGTCGTGCTAATCCCCGTTATTGCCGATTACCGTAACACCGATATTAAGAGTGGCAACGAAAGAAGTGAGCGACTCCTAACTCAAACTAACCTAATCCTAACCCTAACAAGCTCTCTTTACATATCATTTTAACACTTAGATAATCACAAACAAATCTGAACTTACGGACTTAACTCGTTAAAGCACATAGAAAAAGATTCCCATCTCCCTGCGGACGACCCGTACTCAACCGGCTAGCTACAAGCGAAACCGTTTTGATTGCGGTAATTAACTAAACTTAAACACGCAGAATCTCTACCAATCAATGAGTGATACCGAGTTACCGCTTTCCTTTTGGGAACATGCATTGAAGACAGCAATGTATCTGTTAAACAGGGTTCCAACCAAGACCGTGTCTACCACTCCATATGAGATATGGTGTAGAAATAGACCATCTCTTAAAAGAGTTAGGATATGAGGTTGTCCGTCTTTTGTCAAAAAGCAAAATCCAAATAAACTCGAGACACGTGTTGGGACGCGGCAGTGCCCCGGCCGTCTTTCAGAGGCCGAATGCGGAACAAAAACTTTTTACGAACTGGCGCTAACCGCATCCCGATCCCAGATCGAACCATTAACCTTTAAACTAGAAAACTGTAAACGGGGTTTCGAGATTATACCGATCGATCCGAGTCCTTCGAAGCTTGCTCCCCGATCTCGCTCGATCTACGATCTCCTCCTCGCCGAAAATCGCGCCACATTAATGAATCTTTATACGGGCTCCCGCCTCTGAACCGAGGCAACTCGTACACGAAGTTTGCTAGCCGACGTGTCTAAGATTGCTGTAGAATAAGTGTAGAACACTTTGTCTCGAGGGTTAATCGAAGTTGCCATTTGGAGTGGAGATGGAGAAATGAGCTTTTGGAATGAACAAAGGAATTTTGTGCATAATCAAATGAATCAAATTCCTCCCTCACAAAAAAAATAGGGCTGTCTCATATTGCTCTCGGCCATGGCAGTAAAGAGGAGGAAGGGGGTGAGCACAAGCCAAAGAGAAGGGTGATCCTAAGGAAAAATGTCACACCCATGTCTTTCTCAAATCTAATCACATAAATGCAAGCAATGATGCATGCAAGCAATGATGCACAAAAGAATCAATCCAGAATTCTGCTGGAGCCCCGGTGGCCACAAAAAAGCCCTCCATTTACAAAATGCAACTTTGCAAAAGAACCCCCTCACATCAATTTCAGCCATGGAAGAAAAGACAGAAGGCATGGCTAAAAAGGAATGCAAACAGGCAACTTCAAAAAGCGATCCGGTAACAAAATTACAGGATAACTCCGCAACTGTATATACATACCCTCATTTGTATTCCAACTGAATACAAATGCAATGAGACAAAATCTACACAGTATAATACTAGGATCCGGCTTAAACCAAAGCCCGCTAGTAAATCCGTCCGAACCATGACACGTGCACAAGTGCACGCGTATGTTCAAACCCTGCCATAAAACCATACGGCCTCTACTACGTTTTGCCCGAACTGGGAAACTTTCTGTGGGGAACTCTAAAGACCCGTCAAAACTCTGGCAGTAGATTTAACCACAAGCCGTCAGTGGTACTAGCAGTACGTAACAGATGCCCATGTACTGAGTGAAAGGGAGTCCGATGAGCACAGTCATCCTGGAACCCTACTGAGCCTATGTATGACAATATCCGTACGACCATTCGTCTATGAGTATCGCATATCGGGCCTAGGGAGCTGGTAAACGTCGGACCCCCAAAAGCGGTATAAGTCGTGTCGGAGTGTAGCCCAAAACACCTGAGATACTATTGGAATACCTACCAGTAAATATCGCTTACCATGGCCATGGATTTTGTGTAATGGCTCTCCTAGACACAGCACGATCTCACTCCCAACGCTGGGAGAGACGAATCCCCTGCCAATCCGCTCACTGCCTCCATGTGGCTCGGGACTGCACCCAACTAAAACCTGTTTGCACGACTCCTTTGAACCGTGGTAGGGTAATAATCAAAACACAGTGGGAACTCACACGAGACAAATGACGATCTCAGGTCAATAGACTAACCTGTACACATATCACCTGGGAATTGCTATCTGACGACGGTTTTAATAACCAGCTAGCATTTCCCGACAAGTCCTGTCCGGTGTACTCATAACCCAATGAGCACCTGTATACATCTTAGGTGAACCAACTGACACCAATGTCTTGTGAGACCGGCCATCGCCCCTCGTCGGGGTCTCGACTTTATACACTAGTCTACTCCGGAGTATCAATGCCCTATCTCGAAACTCCCGCGACTAGGGACCACATTTAAGGATATGCTTATAGACTACCCAACTCTCACGTATATGATCGCCATCATACTGTTGGTAGTCAAGCAAGAATCATATGGGCTCTATCAACGTGTAATAGTGATATATATCATGTCACCTAAATCAGTACACGATGATAAAGATAAACCAGATAGCATACTATCATCTCGAGTAAGACTGTCCTACCGGTATAGGTCCTCCCTAAATCATTGCAATTACGTACCTGCGATCCAATAATTGACTTTGAGGGCACTATATCCAACAATCTCCCACTTGCACTTAAGGCTAATTATTGCGATGTTCCATACTCACAACCCGTGTGATACCGAACACCCAACTCCTCTACTGATCAGTCTTACAAAGCTTGTTTGTGAAACCCTTGTGTGCGAGAAATAGCCTCAGTGAGTGGATCCGCTCTGATGTTTCTTTCTATGTCTCTCTATATCTCAAATTCGCGGAGAAACCCATCTCCTGAAATGAGCAATAGCTGTCTTAGAATATGTCTGGATATCTGATGGGACCTAGTTCACGAATGAACTCCAAATCCAAACTTCTTAGACCGTTTCGTCAACTGAACTTAATCAGTATCTTGCGCCATGCCTCCCTCAGTCTCCGCTTGGACCATCTGTCCAAACTACTGCCCCTCATCGGAGGGAAAACTATAACTCTGACGGTCACTCTGTCATCTAGGTCACCTTGGAAGCCTGGAATGATAACTGTCTCCCGAAGGAGGCTACCGTTATCAATTCCCTAGAACATCCACTTATGTTCTAAAACTGCTTCCGAACGTTTTTCCAGGATTGAATCAATATCAACTTATTGCATCTAGAGCAAAAACAACATCTGGTGTGGTACTTGACATCTCATGATCAACTCAATTGCCTAAGCAAGTGATCTTCCAATCATGCACATCCTTCTCCCCTTTAGTCTGTAAGACACCTTTAGAGAGGGTGACTCCATCACCTGCTGGTACACCACCATGCCAGGAGTCGTCCATTCTAAATACCTTTAGAATGCTGTCTAAGTACCCAGATTAGGAAGCTACCCAAATCTAGATCTAAAACCATAGATCTAGTAACCAGAATGTCTGATATAATATCCATATCCTATGTGGAGAAACTACTGTGTGACAACCACAGTATAACCGATCGTAGTATAGGAATTTTACTTCCTACTCTATGTATGTCATCCAAATACCAGGACATCACACTCTACTACTTTCTTAACAGATCCGTCCCCTACTCTGATGAAGTCAAAGCCCATGACTGTCACATCAAAAATAGATGATCTATCTCCGCTATATCTGCTTTAGTCTATAAATAGACATAAGCTACTTGTCCACTATGCTTCCGCTGCTCCCACTGACTACGACAACCCTCTGGCAGAATAATATACACGTGCACTTCTAAAACTAGTTTTAGAACGATGCTATACTTATCCTCCTGCCGGGTCTTATAGTCTGGAACAACAGTAATGGCAAGTCTGGGTAAACAAGAACCTCCCTGTCACCGTCTTTGAGGATACCGGAGTACCTCTCGGGTGTCTAAGGTTACCCACCATATCTGCAGAGTGGCTAATAGAATGTCAAACCTGATTGAATCTTTAGGTCCTATTAAATTTTCCGTAATCGTTTGCAGTTCTGGAATCTCTTCCAGTTCTACCATACTCCCACTACTGTTTTCTGAAAAAATCCATTTTACTAAAACTGTGGCGAGTCAAGAACAATATCACTATTGATCTTCCAGATGGTAGAAAGTCAACCCTCGTCAAAGCTAGGGTCAATCCACAAACTGCCATTACAGAAACGTGCCTTGAGTTATCCAGAGTCTGGTTTCAAGCATAAGCCGGACAACTCCATATACCTTAACATCGTTAAGATATGATCCATTCTATATACAATATAGAAACAGAGGCACTGATTTAATTGGAACCAGATTCAAATCATGCAGCTGTCTCCAGTGCATGTCAACTGAATGGAGAGAGGCAGATCAGCATTACTCAACTTAGGAGTGCATCCAATTATGAGTAACCTGAAAGAGAAGCAAGTTCTCTAAACCATTACTATCAACTGAATACCAACCACAAGTATCTAAATCTTCGATCACCTTGAAGAATCCTGATACTTGCTACACCTGGTTCTCTACTTTATTCTTTTACCTATAACTTCTCAAAACTTAGACCTTGTATTTCTACGAAACACATGTCTAAAAATAGAGAAATCACAAGTAAACAGAATATAGTACGAGGACTAACCCCTTTGTCCTAATGGACACTGGACAACATACAATGCTTTGTATAAGTCCCTTGAGTTGAATAACTCATACCCTGCGCGTCGTAGGTTGAAAACTGTACCCAGGCGATTTCTTCAAATATCACCAATTACAACGAATTCCGATATAATGAGGATGATCACATAATTCCCAATAACTTACTCCCACTCATCATCTGTAAAACCATACAGATCTGAGAATCACACCTGGTAAATATATACCCGGGAGCAAGAACCAATTGGGAAATCAGTTTTCTATTTAACAATACACAGTGAAACTGAAACATGAATATGTTTTGAAGGGGTATCTGGGTATTCATAGTAATGCCTCTTCCATTATCGAGATTCATGACTATAACCGTATATTTCTTTTGCCATCTCTCCAAATCCCTTCATTTGTCTTTAGTCATTACCTTCTGTACACCATCGTTAGGCTTAATGGTTTTCTTCCGTCCCTACCGTTTGGCACCAGCCTATGGTTTGGAAGAAAACTATCCAATAAGCATAATAGGTGTACTCTCCTAATCCTAGGAGTACTCGCAACCTGAGAGAAGGTGATGATAAAAGACAACTGAATAAACCTTTATTCTATTTCTCCTGAACTAGAATCCATCCCCGAACTGGAACAAGTTCCATCGAGTTCGTATATAACCATACGATGGATTATCCAAATAACTGTAGATCTTCGTAGTGATACGGGGTGTTCTAGAGAAATACAAAGGTGAAATAGGAGTGGCGATGAAATACTTGGTATGGTCGTGAATAGCAGTCGCAATTTATTTTGCCCTTTTTCTAATCTCTTTATTTGTCTTTACTTATTACCTTCTGTCAACCACCGTTAGGCTAATTGGTTTTCTTCATTCCATACCTTTCGGCACCTGCCTTTGGTTTGGAAGAAGACTATCCAATAAGCGTAACAGGTGTACCTTTTCCTAATCCTAGGAGGCCTCACAACCTGAGAGAAGGTAAAAAGAAAAGACAACTGAATAGTCCTATTCAATTTCTCCAGAACCAGAATCCATCCTCGAATCTGGAACAAGTTCTTTCGAGTTCGTATATAACCATACGATGGATTTATCCAATGGAAGTGGATATCCGTAGTAGTACGGGGTGTTCTGGAGAAATGCAAAGGGTAAAAGAAGGAGTGGCAATGATGTATGAAGCTGAGACAATCCAAAGCCAGTGTGTTAAGAAAGTTCGGTTAACTTGGTTAATGAGTCATAGTCTAAGGTCGGGTCATTGTCGCAGCCAAAGAGAGAGAGAAAAGAAACACTCTGCGTGCACGCTAACCTAGATCAGAATGGTTATCACTTTATCTAATCAGGAAACCTCCCACTGTCACCTCAAATTCTCCTCCAAACTTGAAAGAAGAATTAGTCGGGATCACCCGAGGAGTAAACCAACTCATCAGTGGGAATCGGGATCCAACTATCATCGCATGATAACGTGACGGAATCCACTCACGTTATCACACTCCAGATGGTATGCGCATGCCTGGCAAGTTTCAGTTTCTTTAGAAACTCCCGATATTATTTTTACCCCTAGGACCCAAGTGATCTTGACACAGTCAACAAATCAAAGAGTCCTAGTCAAGTTCAACCCGTCATTATCCTGGATTGCATTAAACCCACCCGTACGAGCCTTTGACACAGTCAACAATGCCGCACGACTGTCCTAACCAATCGCATTAATATGTTACAAACAAACACTACTTAGCTACCGCACACTACGCCTTGACACAGTCAACAAATGCAGCACGAATACTAAATAATACTTGTAAGAAATGACGGAGGGATACGGCTGGTTTTTGGCGAAAAACCTTTAGCGTAATGAACTTGATATCGTTGAAGGAACCGCATAACCTTTTATAAAAATATAGTGACGAAAACCTTTGCTAAAGAGGTCACTCCCGGTGAAGGGATCTCGGCTCTTTCCCCGTAGAATGAGGTGCAGGATATTCCAACTGAATACCACGATGCAAAGCAATAGTAATCGGCTATAGTGAAGTTATTGCCCTGACGCAAACCTCTGTCCAAGTGGTCACTCCCGATGAAGGGATTCCGGCCCTTGCCTCGTCGAATGAGGTGCTGGATATTCTAAACTGAACACCACTGTGCAAAACAAAAGAGAACGTCCTTGCAATAACAGCTTTTTGAAAAATGTTCCAACAACATCTGTATAGGTCTGTTTTCTTTTGCATTGATCCGAATCAACGCAGTCCCATCAATCAATCACACCAATAAAGAACAAAAAGAAAATGTACGTAAATGCCATCCGCATTCGCCACTGGGTCCCGTCATCACCCGTTAGGTTACTTAACTAACGACAGAGCGGGGACTGGACTAGCGCGGGTGTAAAATATATACATCTACTAGTGTATATATCAATATATAATAATCGCTCCAGGAGTGATAAAAGAAACATTACAGAAAAGTAATAAGCATCACAGAACAATACAGATATACTGGGAGCCCCGGGTTTCATAGAGCCACAAATGAAACCCAACGTTCCCCTGGTCGTGTGGATAACCTGTGCAATGAAAACCTAGACCCCTACGAGTGCGGCAAGTTACCCGTCAAAACAAAAAGTGAGGCAGCCCACTTCAACATCGTGAATGGACCACCCAGCACTTCACGGAATCCGGTAACTTGAGCACCCCTCCTTGGGTCAACCTATACCCCCTACGAGTGCGGCGAATAGCCCGCCAATCCTAGAGTGAAGTCCCCCCCATCTCAAGTCCATGAGATGCGGACCCGTTGCCCTCCAGAACCCGGCTATCCGTGCACTCCACCGCGGGATAATTCTAGTATAGAAAAGAAAATATATACAACGGGTACATCGACCACAGCCCGGTCGTGCCCCAAAAGAATAATACAAACAGGCAGTGACGGCAGTCCACATGTCGGACGCTCGCCCCGCAATATCAAATGTACAAATATATCCAAACTGCACTACCATTGCATAGGAGCAATCCACCACGACAAATCCGCAATATCACAGCACAACATAGAACATCACGTTCGCAAAACCCGTCTAAAAGAGCTATAGCAATTAGATAAGATTTACCGATCTAATGACATTCACGGTCGCAGATATAAAGTAAAGACTGTGAACTAACATATTTAAAATCTCGATCGACAAAATTTCCCGAAGCGGGCCTCAAGTACAAATCCAGTACTCAAAATAATCTGGGCCAAAACTAAAAATTCCAGAAACCCCAATTCCATGTTAAAGACCCAAAGAAAAAATTTAGTGCACTGAATCACCAAGACTGTGGCGGAACCGCGGCCGAAACGTGGGTACGGCCGCGATTCCGCGGCGCTACAGAGAGATCATGCTACTAAATTTTAACAGTGGTCTTAGAAATGCCAACCAGATTTTCTGAAATAGTCAAAATAATTTTTCGACGACAAAATATTTCGACAGAAACTTTGAACTTGGAATTGCAGTTTTGGAAATTTCGTCCGATCGATATTTCAAACAAGTTAGAACAAACTAGTAAAGGTTAATGACGTGGCCTTGATACCATTGTTGGGACGTGGCAGCGCCCCGGCCGTCTTTCCGAGGCCGAATGCGGAACAAAAACTTTTTACGAACTGGCGCTAACCGCATCCCGATCCCGGATCGAACCATTAACCTTTAAACTAGAAAACAGTAAACGGGGTTTCGAGATTATACCGATCGATCCGAGTCCTTCGGTCTTTAACCTCAGCCCCTAGCATGTTGCGGATGCACTGATGAAGCTTGCTCCCCGATCTCGCTCGATCTACGATCTCCTCCTCGCCGAAAACCGCGCCACATTAACGAATCTTTTTATGGGCTCCCGCCTCTGAACCGAGGCAACTCGGACACGAAGTTTGCTAGCCGACGTGTCCATGATTGCTGTAAAATAAGTGTAGAACGCTTTGTCTCGAGAGTTAATCGAAGTTGCCATTTGGAGTGGAGATGGAGAAATGAGCTTTTGGAATGAACAAAAGAATTTTGTGCATAATCAAATGAATCAAATTCCTCTCTCACAAAAAAATGGGCCTGTCCCATATGGCTCTCGGCCATGGCAGTTAATAGGAGGAGGGGGGTGAGCACAAGCTAAAGAGAAGGGTGATCCTAAGGAAAAATGTCACACCCATGTCTTTCTCAAATCCAATCACATAAATGCAAGCAATGATGCACAAAAGAATCAATCCAGAATTCTGCTGGAGCCCCTGTGACCACAAAAAAGCCCCCCATTTACAAAATGCAGCTTTGCAAAGGGACCCCCTCACATCAATTTCAGCCAAGGAAGAAAAGACAGAAGGCATTGCTAAAAAGGAATGCAAACTGGCAACTTCAAAAAGCGATCCGGTAAAAAAATTACAGGATAACTCCGCAACTGTATATACATACCCGCATTTGTATTCCGACCGAATACAAATGCAATGAGACAAAATCTACACAGTATAATACTAGGATCCGGCTTAAACCAAAGCCCGCTAGTAAATCCGTCCGAACCATGACACGTGCATAAGTGCACGCGTATGTTCGAACCCTGCCATAAAACCATACGGCCTCTACAACGTTTTGCCCGAACTGGGAAACTTTCTGTAGGGAACTCTAAAGTCTCGTCTATACTCTGGCATTGGGTTTAACCACAAGCCGTCAGTGGTACTAGCTGTACGTAACGGCCGCCTATGTACTGAGTGAAAGGGAGTCCGATGAGCGAACTCATCCTGGAACCCTACTGAGCCTATGTGTGACAATATCCGTACAGTCCGGTCCGTTCGTCTATGAGTATCGCATATCGGGCCTAGGGAGCTGGTAAACGTCAGACCCCCAAAAGCGGTATAAGTCGTGTCGGAGTGTAGCCCAAAACACCTGAGATACTACTGGAATACCTACCAGTAAATCTCGCTTACCGTGGCCATGGATTTTGTGTAATGGCTTTCCTAGACACAGCACGATCTCACTACCAACGCTGGGAGAGACGAATCCCCTGCCGATCCGCTCACTGCCTCCATGTGGCTCAGGACTGCACCCAACTAAAACTTGTTTGCACGACTCCTTTGAGCCGTGCTAGGGTAATAATCAAAACACAGTGGGAACTCACACGAGACAAATGACGATCTCAGGTCGATAGACTAACCTGTACACATATCACCTGGGAATTGCTATCTGACGACGGTTTTAATAACCAGCTAGCATGTTCCCGGCGAGTCCTGTCAGGTGTACTCATAACCCAATGAGCACCTGTATACATCTTAGGTGAACCAACTGTCACCAATGGCTTGTGAGACCGACCATCGCCCCTCGTCGGGGTCTCGACTTTATACACTAGTCTACTCCGGAGTATCGATGCCCTATCTCGAAACTCCCGCGACTAGGGACCATATTTAAGGATATGCTTATAGACTACCCAACTCTCACATATATGATCGCCATCATACTGTTGGTAGTCAAGCAAGAATCCTATGGGCTCTATCAACGTGTAATAGTGATATATATCATGTCACCTAAATCAGTACACGATGATACAGATAAACCAGATAGCATACTATCATCTCGAGTAAGACTGTCCTACCGGTATAGGTCCTCCCTCAATCATTGCAATCACGTACCTGCGATCCAATAATTAACTTTGAGGGCACTATATCCAACAACACGATCGATCATGTGTAAATTTGTAGGATATCCAAAACATTCATATGGATATCTATTCTACCACAAGGAGGAACAAAAGGTGTTTGTTTCTCAACATGCCACATTTTTAGAAAATGAAATTTTGACAAATAGTACTGATGGCAATACAATAGAACTTGAAGAGGTTCTAGAGACACAAATTACTCATGATGAATTGGTTGAAACTGATGTTGCAGTAGAACTTCAAGAACTTCAGCCGCTCCGGAGATCTAGTAGAACTTCTCGTCCACCGGAGTGATACTATGGGTTTCTCATTGATGGTGATAGAGAAGATTGCATCATAGATGATGATGACCCTACTAGTTTTCAGCAAGCTATTATGAGTGGTGACTCAGTGAAGTGGCTGGATGCCATGAGATCCGAAATGGAGTCTATGCACACCAACAAAGTATGGACTTTGGACGTTGCACCTCCTGGGATAAAACCCGTAGGGTGCAAATGGATCTTTAAAAGAAAGACTGGTGTAGATGGACAGGTAGAGATCTTTAAAGTAAGGCTTGTAGCAAAAGGTTTTCGTCAAAGACCAGGATTGGACTATGATGAAACTTTCTCTCCAGTAGCAATGCTTAAATCCATTCGGATCCTACTTTCTATTTCTGCTCACTATGACTATGAAATCTGGCAGATGGACGTAAAGACTGCATTTCTAAATAGTTATTTAGAAGAATGCGTTTTTATGGATCAGCCGGAGGGCTTCATTGACAGTGGGAGCAGCGAAAAGGCATGTAGGTTGCTTAAATCCATTTATGGATTAAAGCAGGCATCACGGAGCTGGAACATCTGCTTTGATGATACAATCAAAGAGTTTGATTTTGTCAAAAATATAGATGAACCATGCATTTATAAGAAGATTGTAGGGAGTACTGTCACATTCCCCGTATTGTACATGGATGACATTCTCTTGATAGGAAATGATATTCCTATGCTACAATCGGTCGAAGTATTCTTATCACAAAGGTTCTCCATGAAGGACCTGGATGATGCCTCGTGCATTTTAGGCATAAGGATCTATAGAGATGGATCTAAGAGGTTATTAGGATTGTCCCAATCAAAATACATTGACACCATCCTAAAAAGGTTTAGTATGGAAGATTCGAAGTGTGGTTCCTTGCCCGCTTGCCATGGAATCACTCTCTCCAAGGACTTCTATCCGAAGACTGATGAAGAGAGAGCTCGCATGAGCATTATACCCTATGCTTCAGCCGTAGGATCTATAATGTATGCGATGTTATGTACTCGACCTGATGTAGCTTATGCACTAGCTGTACTAAGCAGGTATCAATCCAACCAAGGGAAACATTGGATAGCAGTGAAGAACATTCTTAAGTACTTGCGAAGGACTAAAGAATTGTTCTTGGTTTATGGTAATGGGGATCTCTAAATGGAGGCCTTTACCGATTCCAGCTTCCAAAGTGATAAGGATGACAGCAAATATATCTCAGGGTTTGTATTTACCCTCAATAGAAGGACGGTAAGTTGGAAAAGTTCCAAAAAGGATACCGTTGCAGACTCCACTATGGAAGCTGAGTATATTGCTGCAAATGATGCTGCCAAGGAAGCCGTCTGGATGAGGAAGTTCGTCGTGGAACTAGGAGTAGTTCCAAACATTGTTGATCCAATACCATTGTATTGTGATAATAATGGGGCTATGGCGTTGGCCAAAGAACCCAGGTCCCATCAAAAGTCCAGACATATCCTGAGGCGATATCATTTGATCCGGGAGATAGTAGATCGCCACGAGATCGAGATTTGGAGAGTAGATACAAAGAATAACACCGTGGATCCACTCACCAAGGCCCTTCCACAGCCGCAATATGAGCGTCTTTTTGAGATGTTGGGTATGAGATACGCCAATAATTGGCCTTAGTGCAAGTGGGAGATTGTTAGATATATGTATGCCCTAGAGGCCATTATATGTATAGTGGATGCTTGGACATACACACACACACACATGTCTTTCTTGCTCGACATGATAGTATGGTATTTGGTTTACTTTATCTTGACATATTCATTTGATTATGCATTTTACTCATTTGGTACATGTTGATAAAGCCTTTAGGATATTTGCTTGACTACTGGGACTGTGATGCGGATCATACTAGTGGGACACGTGTAGTTTATGAGCATATCCTTGAACTGTTCCTAGTCATGGGTGTATCGAGACGGGGCATCGATATTCCAGAGTAGACTAGCGTATACCATTCTTGTCCCATATGATGGGCGATGGATGATCCCATATCCATCTGGTGTGATGACACCAAAGATTGTATACGGGTGCTCAGTGGAGACTGGGTACACTGAACGGACTCGCCGAGAACTCCTATGTGGTATTATATCTATCGTCGGATAGCAGTTCTCAGGTGACACCGGTACAAGCTAGTCTGTAGACCCGAGATCGTCATAGAGTCTTGTGTGTCCTCCCACTGTACTTTGATCTCCACCCTACCATAGCTCTACTGAGTCGTGCAAACAGGTGGATTTTGGGTACAGTCCCAAGGCACATGGAGGCAATGAGCGATAGGAGGGGTTTCGTCTCTCCCAGTATTGGGGGTTGATGTTGCGCTATGCTCGATTGGCTATAACAGGAAGTCCCTGGCCAGGGCTGCTGAGATTTACTGATAAGTGTTATCAGTAGTTTCTCGATCTGTTATGAGCCATACACCGGCATGACTTATTGAGTTATTAGGGTCGACGATACCATCCCTAGACTCGATATACAGCATATCTGATGAAGAGACCAGACTGTACGGTAAGTGTTGCCAGTTGGCTCGACGGGAGTTTCTGACAGCTTTGCTTGTTTTTCTTCTGATCGCTCAATACCCGGGTGGCCGTTACGTTTAGCTGACCGCTTGTAGCTTGCGAGTGTTTGATATGATCATCATCTACTGCCGGCGTATTGACGAGTCTTAGAGTCCCATACAGGAGTTTCCTAACTCAGGCGAAACGATGTGGCGTGTATATGAGATATGCGCGGGGACCCGATTAAATGCGTGTATGTGATACCGTATATTATTCGGGCGTTTTTCTATTGGTCGGGTCGTATATGATATGACCGGTCTGTTAAATCAAGAGTTGATTTAACATTGACTTTATAGCTCACTTTTATTAAACCCTTTTCTACTTTGATGTATGCATGCATGTATGCATAGATTTTTGTTCATGCACATGATGATGTGAATGCACACATACATACATACATGGTGTCATGGTTGATGATACATATAAGATGGCAATGCAAGACTCACAAGGGAATAAATTATGTATATATTTATTTTAGAATTAAAGAAAAAGAAAATTCACTCATGGTTGATAATTCTACACACTTCCTTCACTTAACCATTGCTTTGACCTTGAGTTTATTTTCCTTAGTTACTTTGACTCAAAAATAAATATCTAGATATTTATTAACCTATGATTAATTGTGAGAGTGACTTTTATTTATTTTATTCATTCTCATTTTTATTTTGGTCATAATCACAACTTTGAGCTCAAGCTTTCCATCTTCTTCTTCCTCCTCTCTTTTGCTCTCTTGAGATTTCTAGTGAGCGAGTTAGTTAAAAAGAAAGGGTTTTGAAGTGAGAAAACAAACCACATCACCATTCTACACTACTCTAGCCCATTAGTGTAAAGTGTTTGCTTCATCTTCATTCTTGATCAAGTGAAGTAAGGAGCTTTGAGCAAAGGGACTTCGGATGGATCATCGTGGACTTGGGAGGTCTCTAGCTAGCCGGTTCAAACATTCAAGGATCCAAGGAGTCAAGAGAAGAGGTCTACAAAGGCTGTATTATCTTCACTTAGTGATAGATTCTTTATAGTATGTGATACTATTAGTTGTTACCCTAAATATCTAGTTCGATTCCTAGGTTAGTTTGCTTAGCACCTCATTAAAATTTTATTGTAGCATGTGTGATGCTTCCAAACCCTAGATAAGGTGCTGAGGAAACCCAACACCGAGTGTCCAGAGAACCCCTGATGTCACCCTCGCCCTCAAAATCATTGTTTGGCCGCTCAGACGTAGAAGTTGCAGTGAAACAAACCTTCACAGTCCTTTGGTCTCCATAGGCCCGACCTATCCCACCTTGGTCGAGCGGGAATTTCATCGCCAGGTGGTAGGTTGATATCTGGGCCCTGAGGGAGTTCAGTGTAAGGCGGCCGAGGAGGATGTTGTAGGCCGACGAGATTCTCGCTATGATGAATTCCACAAGCACGGTGCGTGTAAGGCCGGCCTCTCCAATGTTGAATTGGAGAGTAATTACCCCTTCTGCCGGGATGGAGTGGCTGGTGAACCCTGACAGGACGTGGGTGGTCGGCCTTAGATCCGACGGGGTGAGTCCCATACGCAGGAAGCAGTCGTAAAATAGGATGTCTGCCGAGCTTCCAGAGTCCACCAGTATCCTCTGCACCTCGTAGCGGTGGGCCTGAGCAGTGATCACCAGCGGGTCGTTGTGGGGCAGGGATAAACCATAGAGGTCCTCGTCGTTAAAAACGATCGGCTCGGCTGCCATGTCCTTCTTCCACGGGTGGCCATCAGTCTCCTCGATCGGTGAGGGGTGCTGAGCCTCATAGGTATTCGACGCACCCCCCGCTGATATGACCATGATTTGGCCGATTGTTAATTCACCAGGAGGAGGACGTTGCTCTTGCTTACGGTCAGCTTGCCGCTTGTCCCGCAAGTACGCTGCCAGGTGTCCCGAGCGGATTAGCTCCTCGATGTAGTCTCTGAGCTGCTTGCAGTTCTCCGTGGAGTGGCCCTGCGACCTGTGGAAGTCGCAGTAGGGGCCTCGGGTGCGCTTTGCAGCCATTGCGCGTGACTGGGGGGAGTTTGAAGAACCTCTCGCACTTAGCCTCCTCCAGCAGTACCGTCTGGGAGACGTTGAATGTGGAGTACTCCTGAAACTTCAGGGAGTAGGACTTTGGCCTCTCAATCCTTTTTTTCCTCTTCCCGGCCCCTTTTCTTGTGATCAGCTTGCTCTATCCGGGGTAGGTTGGAATTCACCTTGGATTCAAGATGGATCTCTCGCTCGGTCCAGGCCTTTACCTCGGCCATAGTTTTAGGTTGCGCTAATGCAAAGGAGCGTAACTACTCCTTGTGCCTAAGACCCGACCGAAGCGCCGTGATGACCGTCTCGTCCCGGTGTTCTGGGACCTCGAGGAGGGCGTTGTAGAAGCGGGTGACGTACCCTTAGAAGGTTTCTTTGTCCCTGCTCTTTATTGTGAAGAGATGGTCGACGGTCCGCTTTTGCCGTCTGTTCCCGACGAAGTGGCCGAGGAATTAGGTGGCCAGCTCATCGAAGGTTGAGATTGAGCATGGCGCAAGTCCTCGAAACCAATCTCATCCTGAGTGGATGATGGTGGCTGGGAAAGCGCGGCATTGGGCGGCATCGGAACAGTCCTGGAAACTTATCCCGGCCGTGAAAGTATCCAAATGGTCCTTCGGGTCGGACTTCCCTTCGAAGGGTGAGACCTTCGGGGGCTTGTTCCTGGAGGAGACATGGACGGTGAGTAGCTCTTCGGTGAAGGGCTTCGTGAGCGAGTCGGCGGCGTATTTGGCCCCGTCGCTCGAATGACGACCTTCCCGATGCATACCCTCGATCTTTTTTTCGAGGGCGTCGAGTTGGCCATGGTATCCCGATGAGTCGGCATACTCTGATCTTTGGCCTCTGCTTCTGCTGGCCTCTGCCTGACCATGGCCCCGATTCCGTTCGATGACGTTCCTCAGGTCTCCTGGCTAGGTCGTTTTCGAGCTGCCGGGGCGAGTCCCGTGCGTACGACCTTGTCGAGGGAGGGGGCGTTGTTAGTTGTATGTATGCCCTAGAGGCCATTACTGTACATATGATGTATATTGTAGTGGATGCTAGGACGTATATAGGGAGGACTTTCTTGCTCGACATGATAGTATGCTATCTGGTTGCCCTTTACCTTAACGTGCATACTGATTGTCTCTCTGTTACATGTTGGTAAAGCCCTTAGGATGTGTACTTGACTACCTAGACTATGATGCAGATCATACTAGTGGGGACATGGTAGTCCATAAGTACATCCTTCAAAGTCCCTAGTCGTGGGTGTATCGAGACGGGGCATCGATATACCAGAGTAGACTAGCGTATACCTTCTCGACCCATACAGATGGGCGATGGATGATCCCATATCCATTGGTGTTTGACATCAGAGATGATATATGGGTGCTCAGTAGAGACTGGGTACACTGGACGGACTCGCCGAGAACTCCCAGATGGTATTATACCTTACGTCAGATGGCAGTTCTCTGGTGATACTGGTACAGAGTAGTCTGTTGACCCGAGATCGTCATAGAGTCTTGTGTGGTTCCCACTGTGTTTTGATTTCCATCTTACCACGTCCAAGAGGGCGTGCAAAACGGTGGTTTTTGGGTACAGTCCCGAGTCACATGGAGGCAATGAGCGATAGGAGGGGATTCGTCTCTCCCGGTATAGGGGGTTGATGTTGCGCTGTGTTCGATTGGCTATAACAGGAAATCCCTGGCCAGGGTTGCTGAGATATACTGGTAAGTGTTATCAGTAGTTTCTCGAAATGTTATAGACCTCATATCGACACGACTTATCGAGCTATTGGGGTCTGACGTTTACCACCCCTAGGCGAGATATGCGACATATCAGACGATCAGACCGGACTGTACGGTAGTGTTACTGGTTGGATTCACTGGAGTGTGAGCGGGCTTGCTCGTCGATCTTCATATCGCTCAATACCCGGGTGGCCGTTACGTTTAGCAGACCGCTTGCGGCTTGTGGGTGTTTGATATGATCATCATCTGCTGCCGGAGTATTGACGAGTCTTTAGAGTCCTACACAGAGGTTTCCTGGCTCAAGCGAAATGAAATAGGAGCGCATATGAGATATGTGCGGGACCGAAAGTAATGTGTGTATGTGATACCGTATTACATTCTCGCGATAAATGTATCGATTAGGTTATATGCGATATACCCTAATTATCGAATCAAGGATTGATTCAATAAACCGGTACATAGGATACTAGTCGGTTATATACGATATGACCGGATCGTTAAATCAAGTGTTGATTTAATGATTTAATGCATAATTATATATTTGATATATTACTTTGCATTAACTAGTATCGGTTCACTTTAAATGGATTTTCTCGCTCGGATGTGCGCATTGCATATGCGATATGATTTTGTGCACTTGATTGTATCATGTTTGATGATATATGATAGCTAGGGTTTGTGTAAAGAGTTAAACCTTAGTTAAGTAAATGGTTAGGGTTTTGATATATTTATTAATTCTTTTATCTTTTAATTTGTATTAAAAAGATAAGAGATAAAGAAAACAAAAGGTTGCTTTTCTTCATGAAGCTTGTTGAAGCTTCATGAAGCTTTGACCAAAGAAACCTTTTGTCCTCATCTCATTAACCCTAACCATTCATTGAACTATAGTTAGCTCTCTACACTTTACCATGGTTACTATTATGATAAGAATTCATTTTCTTTTCTAATATTATTCTTATCATAAGACTTATCATATATTCTTCTTCTTCTTAATCTTCTTCTTCCATGAAGAAGCTTACTTCATCAATGGTGATTGATGAAAACAAGTGAGAAATCCAATTCTAAAGTCTACCCACTTCCTATTTCTTCATCCTCTACCTCTTGCCAAGTAGTAGAGTGTGTTTTCTTCACAAGTTTCTTGACTTGGTGAAGTGAGAGTTTGATCTAGTGATGCCTCGACGTAGATCATCTTCGGCACGTCGTCGATGACCTAGCCCGCTATATCTCCGATGAAGCCAACGCTAGAGCCCGGGATTGCATTTGGACAGCGGAGAGGACTTCATCACGGAGCCGTGGAGGTGGTGGACCGGATCTACAAAGGTTGTATATCCGTTCCCTTAGTTAAAATGTTAACTAGTTTCCTTTGTCGCCTAAACTTCTAGCCAACGGTCCTTGTTAGGGTTTCTCGGCACCGAAAAAATTGTAAATTGGCATGGTTGATTCCTTGTAAGACCTCCTTAGGATGTCTAGGAACCCTACAGTGGTATCAGAGCCTAGCTAGAGCCTTAGGCGAAGTCTAGACGATGTTTGAAACCCGATCGAACCGAAAACCCAACCCGGAAAATGCTCTCTGTCCTTTTTCTAAAATCTGGGATTTTTCTATATTAAAAATGCTTAAAAAATTCAGCAGAGAATTCTAAGAATTACGGTGCAATTTTTTTTCTATTAACAGTAAAATACGCGGCGGAACCGCGGCCTAAGACAGCTTAGGCGGCGGTTCCGCGGCTGATGTATGACGTCAGGCATTACAATTTGCACAGTAATTCATTTTTTCAGATGCTGAGGTTTCTGGGAATTTTTAATATTTATTCAAGAGTTGAATTTTCTGGGATTGTTTTGGGGATTCGGTGTTTCGATCGGAGTATCAGATTTTGTCTATGTGGCTTTCCGGATAAATTTTAGAATATGTTAAAAAGTTCGACCGGATATAAATACCTAATTTTTCCCCTGTCGGGAAATTTCCAAGTGTTGGATTTTCCGTAGTTTAACGACGTTCTAAGTAGTGCAAGTAACGCGATGGACCCTCTAGAAGACAACAAACCTTAACTCGATTATGTGACCGTCTTGAACTGCCCTTTGAACCTTCGGGTTTGGGGCAGTACGGCGTGCCACATGTGAGGCGTTGGCTTGACCCTTCTACGGCTGGACCGTTGGTACTGAGGCACGAACTGAATGTTGTTAGACTTGTTTCATGTGTTGACCTGTATCGGGAAAACTTGGGTGTTCGATCGTTCGATCGGAAAGTTTAACATTTTCTATTTATCCGGAATGTGATACAATAATTGGAATTCACAAGTAGTTATGAGATAACTAAATGAATATTATAAACATAGCACTTTAGTCTCAATTGATCGGTTGCCACGGAATTTTGATGTGATCAAAAGTCCGTCGCAATCACGTAGCGTACGCGGATACTCGTCGGGTAAACTTAATAAACAGCCTCACTCCATAGCCCCGACCAAGTGACTGTAGGAGAACCCCGTCTCCGAAAGCGTCCGTTCGGGTGCTTGCGGCTGCGGTGTTCCGCCTTGGTGCACTTCGTCGACGGTATCGGGGGTGCGGCCGCCTACTGAAGTTTACGACAAGCATTCGATCAGGATGTCGGGAATCTTGTTGAATTGCCCGACTTAATATTGAAAAGAGTTTTCGATAATGAGACTAAAATGCAGGGTTTATAATTGTTAGGCATGCGATGTCTAAGTAATTCATTTGGTCAGGCATGCGATGTCTGAGGAGGTTGCGGATTCCAACTGTTGTAGTTTTACACTTTCTTTTCTGTGACCGTAAGTGTAATATGTGATATCGCCGGTTTCGTTGCTATATGTCAACGACAATTGGGATGGACATATTTACTTACGTTGATGACATGTGATGTTATGTGTTGCTGGATATGTTATATTGGATCGTCGTGTTTGAATAGCCGGGGGTTTTTATGTGAGATGAGAGTTTTTCATTTTCATTCATGTAAAAACTTGTATGTAATATTCTTTTATTTGGGGCACTTCCAGGTTGCGGAAGATGTCACCCTTTGTATATTATTTACTTTTCCGCACTAGGATAGACCCAAGGAGGGGAGCACAAGTAACCGGGTTCTAGGGTCCAGTGGGAGACCATCTCGAGGAGTCGAGTCCGGGTCTCCTAACCCAAGAATTGGTAGGGTTGCTTGCCGCTCTCGTAGGGGTCTAGGGGTGTGGGTTTGGCTATTCATCACGACCGTGGAATCCGTGTTTTATACTGGCTCGTATTGAAAACACGGACGTCCTAGTATATCCAATATTTCATATGTTTCTTCTGCTGCGATATCTGTGATGTGATCATGTGATGTTCTGTGATAGATACAGTATATAGTATATATGATATATTATATAGACGTTACTTATGTTTTACACCCGTGCTAGCCCTGCCCCGCTCTGTCGTTAGTTACCTAACCTAACGGTGCACGAAGGGACATCGAGGTGAATGCGGATGGCATAAGTGTACGTCGTATTTATCTGTGATGTTTAGGTGATTTAAATGATGGACTTCATTAATGTGATTAATGAAATAAAAGAAACCTAAGATGTTGTAGAATTGAATTTCAAAAATAAAACAGGTAGCTACAGTTCTTGCTTTGCACAGCGGTATATACGATATATCCTGCACCTTATTCGATGAGGAAAGGACCGAGATCCCTTCACCGGGAGTGACTCCTTTAGCAATAACTGGCAGATGCTACACACTCGGTTTGTCTTTTGATAGCTTTTAAGTGTTTTTGCTTTGCACGGCGATATATATGATATATCCCGCACCTCATTCGACGAGGAAAGGACCGACGATCCCTTCACCGGGAGTGACTCCTTTAGCAAAACTAGAAAAGCCTCAAAAGCACTCCATTTTAAAAATTCATTCGATCCTACAACGATATCAAGTTCATTACGCAATAGGTTTTCAGAAAAACCTGTCGTAGCCCTCCGTCATTTCAGATAAGTAGTAGTTAGTATTCGTGCTGCGTTTGTTGGCCTTTGTCAAGGCGCAGTGTGCGGTAGCTAACTGGTGCTTATCTGCTTATGCATATGATGCAGATTGGGTTAGGGTAGTCGTGCGACCTTGTTGGCCTTTGTCAAGGGCCGTGCGGGTGGGTTTAATTCAATCAGGAAATGACGGGTTGAACTTGACTAGCATCCTATGGTTTATTGGCCTTTGTCAAGGTCATAGGAGGTTAGGGGCAAAATATTATCGGGAATTTCAAGTGTTGAAATTTGCAATGAGATTGCATACCTTCTATAAGATAGTTGGATCCCGATACCCGCTGCGAGTAAGAGTTACTCCTGGGAGAGTTTTATACATTACAATTAGCCGATCAAGTAGGTGTCTAGAAAGGTGTCAACGGGGTTACGCCTCTGGGAAAACGAGGTTTACATTAATTAGGTTCGTGCGAAAGCACGGGGGACCTCCCTCAAAGTACCGACACTGGCCTGGCTGAAAGATTGGCGAACTTGTAGTGTGTAATTAATCCCGGCTAGTCTTTCCTTTTAGGGTTTGAAGGAAGATTTGATAAAAAGCAGTGGGAGCCATCCTGATTAGATAAAATAATAACCAATCTATTCTTGACAGAGCGCATGCTGAGTGTTTTCTTCTCTCTCTCTCCTGGTAGCGACCATATCACGCCTTAATCAAGATAATAATACGGAATATTGACCGAACTCGCTTGTTATACTGAGCTGGGGAACGTTGGTCCCGCTCCAACTTATAATTGTTATAAGACAGAGCAGGAAATTGGGGATTACCAGAATTCCCATGCCGCCCAAACGAAGAGAGTGCATGCTGATGCATCATCGTCGGGTGTGTTCATTACAAAGAACTGTTTCTCAGTATCCTCTACGTCCTGGGTATTTGATGCCGGATCAGGATCCCAAATATGTAATCTGTTACATAGGGCTACAGATAGGTAGAGAACTGAGAACGGGTGATAAGTTTCATGAGGCAGAAAACGGGGCAAGTATTGCAGCCAAGTCTGTCGGTCACTGTCACCCTGTATTACCAATACATTGATTCTGAACGAATGTTATTAGATACCGAACCTGATATACAAAATCATATCAGTCTCTTTACTAGTAAAGAAAGGATATAATTTTGTATTGATGGATAATGTTTTTGAACATTTCCTATATCAAAAGTTGATCGGTTCAGGCACGTTATCTAAAAGCATTGATGTTCTAAATCAAACTACAGTTCTTTAGTATACGGAACACACACAAGAGGAAGAGTTCAGAAATGAACGAATCCTTCTTGAGGTATTGTAGACTAGGTCATATCAATGCGACCCGACTAGCTTAAGTTACATATAGATGCATATTTAAATCAGTTTGAATTTACATCTTGTGAAACTTGCCAGTCATTTCACAGAGATAAGATGACCATAGCTCCGTTTACTGGAAACAGAGAAAGAGTTAGTGAACTCTTGGGATGATACATGTTGATGTATGAAGGTCCCATGTCTACACATGCCAAGACCAGTTCTTTGTACTTCATTACATTCTCTGATGATCTCTCAAGATTCAGACATATGTTCCTGTTGAAACACAAGTCCGAACCTTTTGAGATATTCACGGAATATAAGTTAGAAGTAGAGAACCAATATACGGGTATAAGTATTATGTCCTATGATGAGATCAAGGAGGAGAATACTTGAGCATGGAATTCCTGGACTATTCTAAAGGAGAATGAGATTCTCTCTCAGCATTACTCCTCTGTATACACCATAGCACGATGGTATATCGGGGCGGAGCAGATACACCCTATTTGATATGGTGTGCTCTATGATGAGTACTACTGAGTTACCTGTTTCCTTTTGGGAGTTATGCACTTGAGAAGCTGCATACCTATTGAATAGGGTTCAAATTAAGTCAGTTGCCTACCATTTCATATGAGATATGATAAGGGAAGAGCCCATATCTTAAGTTAGTTAAGATTTGGGGTTGTCCGGGCTATGTCTAAAAGCAAAATCGGGACAAGCTCGAGGCAAGGTCAGTTATGTAGAACTGGAAAGGTTCCAGCTATACAAACTGCAGCTGATGATTTGATTGAACCAAAGGTTTCAGTAAATTCCAACGAACCTCAGCCTCTCCGCCGATCTAGTAGGGTTCCTCACCCACCTGAGAGATACTTCGGTTTCTCTATGACAGTGGGAGCGAGGATTGCATCATGAGATGATGACCAAACTAGTTTCGAGCTGGCCATCAGGAGTGGGACTCTGTAAGAATGGCTGGATGCTTAGCGATCTGAGATGGAATCCTTATACACCAACAAAGTATGGACTTAAGTTGCTATATCTGAAGGGTTAAATCCCCATCAGGAGCAAGTATATCTTGAGAAGATTACTTGGTGTACTTGGAAAAGTTGTGTAACTTTCCAGAAAATAAAATATTATCTTGAGAATTTAAAATAATAAAATAATGAGTTTGTGTAAAACAATAAATACACACACACACACACACACACACACACACACATATATATATATATCTTCAGTGATTGGCCTAAAAATATTTGTGCTTGAGGAGTTTGTCAAAAATGGTATTGTTGTAGAATGTGTATATATATATATATATAAATATATATATATATATATATATATATATATATATATATTCCTTAAACCATTGTGTGCATATAATTATATGGTATGGTGGTAGTTAATCACCCTTTTTTTTCCTGTTTCCCTTGTTCCCATATATATTCCTTAGTTGCCCTTTTCTTTTCCCCTTCCACTCTGGAAAAAAAAAATTCCTTCACAAAATAAAAGAAAAGAAAAGAAAAGGGTTTCCCCATCTCATCTTCGAGAGCGACCTGGGATCGGCGATCTCGACTCGCGCAACCTCGCCACCGCCGCCGAATTCTCCTTCATCTCCGATTTCATTGCTTGCTCGTAATCATCGCAGCTCACGGCTTCTCCTTCTCCTCAACTTGCTCCCAATCGTCATCGGCGCCGCCAACGGCGACATCTCGAACCCTCACAGCGTTCCTCACGGCCGTGTTCCAGTGGGTCGCAGCCTACGTCGCGCCCTTCGTCCCAGCGTCGAGGATCTTGGTCGTCGCCGTCGGGAACGAGGTGCTCGAGCCGAACGATGCGGGGCCGGCATCTCAGCTGCTGCCGGCGATGCAGAACCTCCAGAATGCCCCCGCGGCGGCGGGGCTGAATTTCGGTGAAGGTATCGACGATGAACACCATGGCTGTCCTGGCAGCGTCCGATCCGTCGTCGTCAGGGGTGTTTCACGCTGAGCTGCTCCCTGCGCTTCAGGTTTGTTAGATATTGAGGAAGCAGCTGGATGGGGTTCTTGGTTGGGTTTGAATCGTGGAGTTTGCTGCTGTTGATGCTGCCTGCTTTCAGGGATTTCTTGCCGAAGGGTTGCAGAGGACATCGACTAGATTGGGCAATGTTATCATTGACTCGCAGCCTTTGATAGTTGCGATACTTGCAGCATTGTTCTCTGGAGAATCAATTTGTACAATTGGAGCTACTGGACTTGTGGTTGGTGTTGTCGGGCTTCTTCTTCTTGAGGTTCCAGCAGTTTCATTCGAAGGAAGCAATTCAACGATATGGGGAAGTGGAGAATGGTGGATGCTTCTGGCTGCGCAAAGCATGGCTGTAGGGACTGTCATGGTTCATTGGGTTTTCAAGTATTCTGATCCTGTCATCTCCATTGGATGGCATATGGTTATGGGTGGGCTACCTTTGATGGCAATATCATTTCTCAACAATGATCCTGCAACAAATGGGAGTCTTAAGGTCCTCACATCCAGTAACCTTTTAGCACTTCTATACATCAGCTATGGGGTATACTTCTACAATGCAACTGCAGGTAGCTTAACAAAGCTTAGCTCCCTCACATTCTTAACTCCAATGTTTGCTTCCATTTTTGGGTACTTGTACCTTGGTGAGACTTTCTCCCTGTTGCAATTGGTTGGCACATTTGTGACAGTAATAGCTATCTACTTGGTGAATTACCGTGATATTGTCAATGAAGAATAAGGATTTCAGCTTGTTGCTGTTGTATGATTCGAGATAGTTCATGCTACCTGCATACTGACATCAAGCGCATACAGAGTTTATTGCTGAATAGGAGGATTGCAGAATACTTTGTCCAAACAAAGCAGTTCGATCTCACCCCAGAGAGTAGACAGATCATCAGTCCTAGACCATGTCATCACAGCGAGGACTGGGACATCATTTCTGGTATTGGATTGGGGCATGGTAGAGATCATTTGGAACTTTGAAACAAAACAATGCAAGATTATTGAAAGTTTTATCAAATGTTGAAGATTATAAACAGCTGAGTTCATGAGGTACAAGTGCATGGATTTTCGGGACGACGAAGAAGGGCAAGGCATCCGTCGGGATCGACTAGAGCGAGGATTGAAGGTGAGTAGATGCATATCTAGGGGGGGAAGTCGGGTGGATGGCGTTTAGCATCCCCGCAACGTAGAATAGGAATAGTACTTATTGTCATTAGGAAACTAGATGTGACCCTAGATTCTTAATGAGTAGGACCCTAGTAATGACCCTAGGCTGGACTAGACTGATTTAGGAAAAGCATACCAGAGAATGAATACCTTGGAAGAGGTTCATAGGATTCAGATAGATACACACACACGCACACACTGAAACTCGACGTGGTGTATACGTGTATGTGTGTGTGTATATATATATATATATATAGGACTAGGTATATATATATATATGCAAAACGTATATGGGATACAATGATGTGGTATGATACACGGGAATGAAACCGTATAACTGGGCTTGATGCCGTGATTCTTGGCTATACAGTTGTATTAAAGTGTTAGCGGATCATTAGAGAATGAGATAATGAACAGGTATACATAAATTATAATGGGTGGTGATGATATTGAGGTACATGGGACTCTAAAATAGCACCCGGACTGTAACTTGTGACTGATCACGGTATGATATATGTATGACTTGATTACGACATCATATAGGTGTGACTTGATGATGACATGATATTTCTGAGGATAAACTAATGATGCATATTATGATGGCAATGATATATGATTGATATATGCGATTACAGTTTAGCACCTTGATCATGAGATGTGTTGATGATGACATTATACGAATGATGAGACACCTAGGAGATACTTGACCTTTACCCCGATATTGGGATGCCGTACGATGGATTTTACCGTACGAGGCATGGATATGATGATTGATCCGCACTCTTGGTTCGAGGAAGCCGTACTACGTACGTGACGCTTTTGAGGCTGGATCGCCGACTATTAGAGATATTGATTCAGACCTTAGGTAGACTCTTGTTTCTTATTGACTAGTTTCTTAGGTTTAATTTCTTAGGATGTTAGATGGACACTAGTTTAGGTTCGACTCACATAGTGGTAGTTGTACTTGTATATCGCAGAGGAGTGGATAATGCACATCTGTCTTTACATTCATACTGTAATCATCATGGTGCATGTTCTTACATATGTTGCTATAATCAGTATAAACCTTACCTGTTAGGACACCAGCACCATTACCGATGATGCGCATATTCCACGCACACTTATTTGCCGGCTCATATACATCATCATCGGTAATTGCTATGCCACGCACACTTTAGATTATTTTATCTTTTATTGATAGAATCAGTTAACAACTAGACCGATATAATATTGTGATTACTCTCTGATGTTAGTACAGACATGATATTTATTACTTGATATTCATGCATTCATATTTTCATGTTATCATGCAGTATCATGGGCATATGCCGACACTTATCATATACTTACTCATGATTTTAAGATTTGGATTTCTATGAGATTTCTGGATTTTTGGGGAAAACCGCAAGAATATATAAAAACTTTTCTCTCTCCTCTTCTCTTTTTAAAATAAGATGCGGTTTTTCTCGTGATGTATGTGTCGTCCACCATGAGATTTCATGTTTTCTGATGGATTTCGAGACCCGATTCGAGGAGTGGATGAACCGTCTCGGGTACATGGTGGGCCCGGTATGGTACCCCGGGGCAAGAAGATCGAGTTGTAGACGATGAGCCTGGCAGGGGAAGGCTACCTACCGGTGATGTCTGGCGCGGCGGATATCCGGAGGATACCGACCGTTGTCGTGAGATTTGATGATATGGGCCGATCCGGACTGACGGAGCCCGAGATATTGAGACTATGAGACTTGAGATTTACATGTTTGTGTCGATACTTAACACGGATTTCCCCGGATTTCATTGTTGATATTTCAGGTTTCTATACACGTTTTACTATGATAACAGCTAAAGATTTCTTATACAGATATACCTGGATTTCGGGATTTGTTATTTTACATTCATGGTGCAGGCATATCCATTCATATGACATAGTACTATATGAGGCACTGACATGAGCACGGAGTATTTGCACTTACACGTAGTATTACCCTGCTATTACTAGATGATTGGAACTTAGTAGTGTATTATTATGACCTAGGATAGCGTCGTGCATTTCGATTTCTTTCGCAGATATCCTCTACTCACGAGTTGGCAACTCACCCCCATTGTGCCAAATTTTATTACAGGTTTGATGTACAGGGTTCCTTGGCAGTTTGCTGGCACATCATTTCATTCCAGGTGTTACCACGAGCGCACGGGCAGAGGGAGCTGCGGCTCGAATGCGATAACCATTAGAGTATTGGTTATTCTTGAGGATTGAAGCGTTGCTTAGCGTGCGGACGAAGGGTATTCACATGCCGTCCGGATGAAGTTAAAGGGTTCGAATGATTATCAGAAAACCATTTTCCCAAGTTTAAGGTATTCGGAAGAACATGCAGGTATTTCGATGGACCCTCTAGAAGAATGAAACCCTAACTCGACATAATGACCACGAGAACGCCCTTGAACCTTAGGGTTTACGGCAGTTCCGCGGTGCCATTAGTGAGGCTTGGGTTTGCCCTTCTACGGCTGGATCATCGATGCTGGGGTATGTACCGGGTATTTTTAAACTGTACTTGAGTGTTGAGCTCTCGGGGAATTATGGGATTTTGATGGATCGATCGAAAAGTTTAATGTAGTCCGGATATCAAGTGAAGGGATCGACTACGTGGGAGACTCTAGATATGAGTATTGCCGTTGGTAGCGCAGTCAGCACACTTATGAAGAGACAAGTTTGGGGCAGCCGACATCAGAGGAAAGAGGCGCACATTGACGATAGTATTTACGATTGTGATTTAGTGATTTGAATCTCATATTTCTGTTATTGGATTTTGGTATTTTGAGGATTTTGTTCTACGATTGGTATTTCTTATGTGTACCTTCATTACATTCCATCTGTGTTTCATATATCAGTTGTATTGATGTTGTTTAGTACACACCCATTACACTTGATTTGGTTTTATATATTTTGAGATTTTTGATTCGATTTTTTGCATATGGGTTACACATGATTTTGATATATGCTTCGACCTAGTTTTTATACATTTTCATACTGTGATTTCGATTCTGATATTCGGCGTATGTTTTCGTGCACCATGTGCACCTGATTGAGATTCTTGCGCACACTTGGCGCACTTAATACGATTTTGTGCACACCAGATGCACTAAATCGGGGTTTTGTGCATATTAGATGCACTTGATATTGAGTCGTGCACGCCCGTTGCACTTGACAGATATTTTTGGTGCACACCTGTTGCACTAAATTTTGTTTTTGGGTGTAGTCGTGATATCTGTATTTGGTTTCGATTTCAGTGCGCACCGGACGCACATGATATCTTATTGATGTGATTGGGATTGATTTCAGTTTGAGCAGTGTGTTTTTATAATCATTACTATTTGATTTAGTAACCGGGCGGGACGTGTATGTTAAATAAAAGATATATATATATATATATATATATATAGCTTTTTTTTTTTAAATAAACGTCCGCTACTTATGCCGTGACACGTGCATCACACGGCGATTTTCAAAAGGGGTTCTTGCATGCTTCTTTATCCAGATGTTTGGACGATTTTACTATGATGCGCACTATATATAAGCTATAGTTTTGATATATATTATGTTGGTTTTCGTATTGGGTTGTGATATTTTATCTTCACCATAACTCCGATGATTGCGTTATGCTTGACGGAGTTGATTTTTGTTATGTATTGATGATTTCGGAGTCCCGACGATTTGAGGGTTTGCTAAATGTTTTAGTATTTGGAGGGGGAGTTTAAAATTAAATTCTGGGACCGAATTTCTTTAAAGGGGGAAGATTGTAACTTTCCAGAAAATAAAATATTATTTTTGAGAATTTAAAATAATAAAATAATGAGTTTGTGTAAAACAAT
This sequence comes from Agapanthus africanus, assembly GCA_030015575.1. NCBI lineage: Eukaryota > Viridiplantae > Streptophyta > Magnoliopsida > Asparagales > Amaryllidaceae > Agapanthus > Agapanthus africanus. The sequence continues at coordinate 209,946,729 of CM057350.1, forward strand.
AAATACATACATATACACACACACACACACACACACACACACACATATATATATATATCTTCAGTGATTGGCCTAAAAATATTTGTGCTTGAGAAGTTTGTCAAAAATGGTATTGTTGTAGAATGTGTGTATATATATATATATATATATTCCTTAAACCATTGTGTGCATATAATTATATGGTATGGTGGTAGTTAATCATCCTTTTTTTCCTGTTTCCCTTGTTCCCATATATATTCCTTAGTTGCCCTTTTCTTTTCCCCTTCCACTCTGGAAAAAAAAATTCCTTCACAAAATAAAAAAAAAGAAAAGAAAAGGGTTTCCCCATCTCATCTTCGAGAGCGACCTGGGATCGGCGATCTCGACTCGCGCAACCTCGCCGCCGCCGCTGAATTCTCCTTCATCTCCGATTTCATTGCTTGCTCGTAATCATCGCAGCTCACGGCTTCTCCTTCTCCTCAACTTGCTCCCAATCGTCATCGGCGCCGCCAACGGCGACATCTCGAACCCTCACAGCGTTCCTCGCGGCCGTGTTCCAGTGGGTCGCAGCCTACGTCGCGCCCTTCGTCCCAGCGTCGAGGATCTTGGTCGTCGCCGTCGGGAACGAGGTGCTCGAGCCGAACGATGCGGGGCCGGCGTCTCAGCTGCTGCCGGCGATGCAGAACCTCCAGAATGCCCCCGCGGCGGCGGGGCTGAATTTCGGTGAAGGTATCGACGATGAACACCATGGCTGTCCTGGCAGCGTCCGATCCGTCGTCGTCAGGGGTGTTTCACGCTGAGCTGCTCCCTGCGCTTCAGGTTTGTTAGATATTGAGGAAGCAGCTGGATGGGGTTCTTGGTTGGGTTTGAATCGTGGAGTTTGCTGCTGTTGATGCTGCCTGCTTTCAGGGATTTCTTGCCGAAGGGTTGCAGAGGACATCGACTAGATTGGGCAATGTTATCATTGACTCGCAGCCTTTGATAGTTGCGATACTTGCAGCATTGTTCTCTGGAGAATCAATTTGTACAATTGGAGCTACTGGACTTGTGGTTGGTGTTGTCGGGCTTCTTCTTCTTGAGGTTCCAGCAGTTTCATTCGAAGGAAGCAATTCAACGATATGGGGAAGTGGAGAATGGTGGATGCTTCTGGCTGCGCAAAGCATGGCTGTAGGGACTGTCATGGTTCATTGGGTTTTCAAGTATTCTGATCCTGTCATCTCCATTGGATGGCATATGGTTATGGGTGGGCTACCTTTGATGGCAATATCATTTCTCAACAATGATCCTGCAACAAATGGGAGTCTTAAGGTCCTCACATCCAGTAACCTTTTAGCACTTCTATACATCAGCTATGGGGTATACTTCTACAATGCAACTGCAGGTTGCTTAACAAAGCTTAGCTCCCTCACATTCTTAACTCCAATGTTTGCGTCCATTTTTGGGTACTTGTACCTTGGTGAGACTTTCTCCCTGTTGCAATTGGTTGGCACATTTGTGACAGTAATAGCTATCTACTTGGTGAATTACCGTGATATTGTCAATGAAGAATAAGGATTTCAGCTTGTTGCTGTTGTATGATTCGAGATAGTTCATGCTACCTGCATACTGACATCAAGCGCATACAGAGTTTATTGCTGAATAGGAGGATTGTAGAATACTTTGTCCAAACAAAGCAGTTCGATCTCACCCCAGAGAGTAGACAGATCATCAGTCCTAGACCATGTCATCACAGCGAGGACTGGGACATCATTTCTGGTATTGGATTGGGGCATGGTAGAGATTATTTGGAACTTTGAAACAAAACAATGCAAGATTATTGAAAGTTTTATCAAATGTTGAAGATTATAAACAGCTGAGTTCATGAGGTACAAGTGCATGGATTTTCGGGACGACGAAGAAGGGCAAGGCATCCGTCAAGATCGACTAGAGCGAGGATTGAAGGTGAGTAGATGCATATCTACGGGGGAAAGTCGGGTGGATGGCGTTTAGCATCCCCGCAACGTAGAATAGGAATAGTACTTATTGTCATTAGGAAACTAGATGTGACCCTAGATTCTTAATGAGTAGGACCCTAGTAATGACCCTAGGCTGGACTAGACTGATTTAGGAAAAGCATACCAGAGAATGAATACCTTGGAAGAGGTTCATAGGATTCAGATAGATACACACACACGCACACACTGAAACTCGACGTGGTGTATACGTGTATGTGTGTGTGTGTGTGTGTGTGTGTGTGTGTGTGTGTATATATATATAGGACTAGGTATATATATATATATATATATATATATATGCAAAACGTATATGGGATACAATGATGTGGTATGATACACGGGAATGAAACCGTATAACTGGGCTTGATGCCGTGATTCTTGGCTATACAGTCGTATTAAAGTGTTAGCGGATCATTAGAGAATGAGATAATGAACAGGTATACATAAATTATAATGGGTGGTGATGATATTGAGGTACATGGGACTCTAAAATAGCACCCGGACTGTAACTTGTGACTGATCACGGTATGATATATGTATGACTTGATTACGACATCATATAGGTGTGACTTGATGATGACATGATATTTCTGAGGATAAACTAATGATGCATATTATGATGGCAATGATATATGATTGATATATGCGATTACAGTTTAGCACCTTGATCATGAGATGTGTTGATGATGACATTATACGAATGATGAGACACCTAGGAGATATTTGACCCGTACCCCGATATTAGGATGCCGTACGATGGATTTTACCGTACGAGGCATGGATATGATGATTGATCCGCACTCTTGGTTCGAGGAAGCCGTACTACGTACGTGACGCTTTTGAGGCTGGATCGCCGACTATTAGAGATATTGATTCAGACCTTAGGTAGACTCTTGTTTCTTATTGACTAGTTTCTTAGGTTTAGTTCCTTAGGATGTTAGATGGACACTAGTTTAGGTTCGACTCACATAGTGATAGTTGTACTTGTATATCGCAGAGGAGTGGATAATGCACATCTGTCTTTACATTCATACTGTAATCATCATGGTGCATGTTCTTACATATGTTGCTATAATCAGTATAAACCTTACCTGTTAGGACACCAGCACCATTACCGATGATGCGCATATTCCACGCACACTTATTTGCCGGCTCATATACATCATCATCGGTAATTGCTATGCCACGCACACTTTAGATTATTTTATCTTTTATTGATAGAATCAGTTAACAACTAGACCGATATAATATTGTGATTACTCTCTGATGTTAGTATAGACATGATATTTATTACTTGATATTCATGCATTCATATTTTCATGTTATCATGCAGTATCATGGGCATATGCCGACACTTATCATATACTTACTCATGATTTTAAGATTTGGATTTCTATGAGATTTCTGGATTTTTGGGGAAAACCGCAAGAATATATAAAAACTTTTCTCTCTCCTCTTCTCTTTTTAAAATAAGATGCGGTTTTTCTCGTGATGTATGTGTCGTCCACCATGAGATTTCATGTTTTCTGATGAATTTCGAGACCCGATTCGAGGAGTGGATGAACCGTCTCGGGTACATGGTGGGCCCGGTATGGTACCCCGGGGCAAGAAGATCGAGTTGTAGACGATGAGCCTGGCAGGGGAAGGCTACCTACCGGTGATGTCTGGCGCGGCGGATATCCGGAGGATACCGACCGTTGTCGTGAGATTTGATGATATGGGCCGATCCGAACTGACGGAGCCCGAGATATTGAGACTATGAGACTTGAGATTTACATGTTTGTGTCGATACTTAACACGGATTTCCCTGGATTTCATTGTTGATATTTCAGGTTTCTATACACGTTTTACTATGATAACAGCTAAAGATTTCTTATACAGATATACCTGGATTTCGGGATTTGTTATTTTACATTCATGGTGCAGGCATATCCATTCATATGACATAGTACTATATGAAGCACTGACACGAGCACGGAGTATTTGCACTTACACGTAGTATTACCCTGCTATTACTAGATGATTGGAACTTAGTAGTGTATTATTATGACCTAGGATAGCGTCGTGCATTTCGATTTCTTTCGCAGATATCCTCTACTCACGAGTTGGCAACTCACCCCCGTTGTGCCAAATTTTATTACAGGTTTGATGTACAGGGTTCCTTGGCAGTTTGCTGGCACATCATTTCATTCCAGGTGATTTGCACGGTAGGTTGGTTCACTTGTATCTGGACCGCCATTGTACTTTTATTATTTCATTTGTATCTAGAAAGCTCCATCAACTAAACTTGTATTACTTGTTAGTTTTCTGGATCAGTTGTTTATTTCGACCTTAGAGTCGCGCTTGTATTATTATGATATATGGTGGTTTTGTTTTCCTTTAAGTTTTGAGCCTCTTCCTTTGGCGTTGTATTTTATTGTGCTTGTTGTGGTAGTTTCCGCCTGTAGGCGTTGAGCTAGCTCCCGTTTGGGGATGTTTTTTTATTGTTTGTGTATTATACTTGTTGTACCCGTTTGGGGCCAGTTTTTACAGAGGAGACTCTGCCGAAATTTTTGGGAAAAATTTGCTGATGCTTTTAAACTTGTTTCTTCATGTTTCTTTTACTTCTTCTTCTTTTATGGTTTAGATTTCTGGGCTTCGGTTTACTTAGGTTACGTTGCGCCTCTAGACATCTCGTAATCTAAGTGCCGGTCACGTTCCGTACTTTCGGGTCGTGACAAGTTGAGACTTTCAAAGCTAGACATGTTAAAGGTTTTCATCATCGACCTGGCGTGGATAATGATGAATCCTTTTTCAGTGGATATGCTTAAGTCCATCCAGATCCTACTTGCCACGGCTACATACCATGACTACGATATCTGGCAGTTGGGTGTCATGACTGCTTTTCTAAATGATGTTTTAGAAGAGAACGTCTATAAGTACACAGCCAGAGGGCTTCGTAGACAGTGGGAGCAGCGGAAACGTGTACAAGATGCTTTATGTGATAAAGCAGGTATCGCGGAGTTGGAACATCTGTTTTGATGTAGTAGTCAAAGAGTTTGACATCATCAAAATGGTAGATGAACCTTGTATATACAAAAAGGTAGTAGGGAGTATGGTGGCGATCCTCGTAGAGAACGTGGATGACATACTCTTGATAGGGAAGGAGTTTCCTATGCTACGCTCGGTCAATCTCCGCTTATCACAATGATTCTCCATATAAGATCAAAGTGATACCTCCTAAATCCTGGGTTTTGGATCTATGAGATAGATCTAATTGGATATTAGGATTCTCACTAGTTGTAGTGAGATGGTATCAACCGATCCTGGGGAGAATTACTGGAAGGGTTCCAGGGTGATAAAGACAACTGAATGTCAGTCGCAGGCATTGTCTTTACCCTTGGTAAAGGGACGGTATGTTGGAAGAGTTCCAAGCTAGATACCGTGGCATACTAGACGATTAAGGCTAGATACATCGCTACTTAAGATGCTACCAAAGAGGCAGTCTGGATATATTTTTGTTCATGAGATGAACTTAGTTCCTACCATTGTGAGACAATGGTGTTGTGGCTTATGCCAAGGAACGACGGTCCCATCAGTGATCCAGACATATTCTAAGGCAGTACCACCTGATCATGGAGATGGTTGATCTCCAGGGGATCGAGGTCAGGAGAGTAGACTCAGAGGACAACACGGCGGATCCACTCACAAAGGCCTTTTCCCAGAGAGAGACTTTTATGGGATGGTTGAGTATGAGATACTACAACCACTGCTACAGATGGCCCTAGTGCAAGTGGGAGATTGTTAGTTGTATGTATGCCCTAGAGGCCATTACTGTACATATGATGTATATTGTAGTGGATGCTAGGACGTATATAGGGAGGACTTTCTTGCTCGACATGATAGTATGCTATCTGGTTGCCCTTTACCTTAACGTGTATACTGATTGTCTCTCTGTTATATGTTGGTAAAGCCCTTAGGATGTGTACTTGACTACCTGGACTATGATGCGGATCATACTAGTGGGGACATGGTAGTCCATAAGTACATCCTTCAAAGTCCCTAGTCGTGGGTGTATCGAGACGGGGCATCGATATACCAGAGTAGACTAGCGTATACCTTCTCGACCCATACAGATGGGCGATGGATGATCCCATATCCATTGGTGTTTGACATCAGAGATGATATATGGGTGCTCAGTAGAGACTGGGTACACTGGACGGACTCGCCGAGAACTTCCAGATGGTATTATACCTTACGTCAGATGGCAGTTCTCTGGTGACACTGGTACAGAGTAGTCTGTTGACCCGAGATCGTCATAGAGTCTTGTGTGGTTCCCACTGTGCTTTGATTTCCATCTTACCACGTCCAAGAGGGCGTGCAAAACGGTGGTTTTTGGGTACAGTCCCGAGTCACATGGAGGCAATGAGCGATAGGAGGGGATTCGTCTCTCCCGGTATAGGGGGTTGATGTTGCGCTGTGTTCGATTGGCTATAACAGGAAATCCCTGGCCAGGGTTGCTGAGATATACTGGTAAGTGTTACCAGTAGTTTCTCGAAATGTTATAGACCTCATATCGACACGACTAATCGAGCTATTGGGGTCTGACGTTTACCACCCCTAGACGAGATATGCGACATATCAGACGATCAGACCGGACTGTACGGTATTGTTACTGGTTGGATTCACTGGAGTGTGAGCGGGCTTGCTCGTCGATCTTCAGATCGCTCAATACCCGGGTAGCCTTTACGTTTAGCAGACCGCTTGCGGCTTGTGGGTGTTTGATATGATCATCATCTGCTGCCGGAGTATTGACGAGTCTTTAGAATCCTACACAGAGGTTTCCTGGCTCAAGCGAAACGAAATAGGAGCGCATATGAGATATGTGCGGGACCGAGAGTAATGCGTGTATGTGATACCGTATTACATTCTCGCGATAAATGTATCGATTAGGTTATATGCGATATACCCTAATTATCGAATCAAGGATTGATTCAATAAACCGGTACATAGGATACTAGTCGGTTATATACGATATGACCGGATCGTTAAATCAAGTGTTGATTTAATGATTTAATGCATAATTATATATTTGATATATTACTTTGCATTAACTAGTATCGGTTCACTTTAAATGGATTTTCTCGCTCGGATGTGCGCATTGCATATGCAATATGATTTTGTGCACTTGATTGTATCATGTTTGATGATATATGATAGCTAGGGTTTGTGTAAAGAGTTAAACCTTAGTTAAGTAAATGGTTAGGGTTTTGATATATTTATTAATTCTTTTATCTTTTAATTTGTATTAAAAAGATAAGAGATAAAGAAAACAAAAGGTTGCTTTTCTTCATGAAGCTTGTTGAAGCTTCATGAAGCTTTGACCAAAGAAACCTTTTGTCCTCATCTCATTAACCCTAACCATTCATTGAACTATAGTTAGCTCTCTACACTTTACCATGATTACTATTATGATAAGAATTCATTTTCTTTTCTAATATTATTCTTATCATAAGACTTATCATATATTCTTCTTCTTCTTAATCTTCTTCTTCCATGAAGAAGCTTACTTCATCAATGGTGATTGATGAAAACAAGTGAGAAATCCAATTCTAAAGTCTACCCACTTCCTATTTCTTCATCCTCTACCTCTTGCCAAGTAGTAGAGTGTGTTTTCTTCACAAGTTTCTTGACTTGGTGAAGTGAGAGTTTGATCTAGTGATGCCTCGACGTAGATCATCTTCGGCACGTCGTCGATGACCTAGCCCGCTATATCTCCGATGAAGCCAACGCTAGAGCCCGGGATTGCATTTGGACAGCGGAGAGGACTTCATCACGGAGCCGTGGAGGTGGTGGACCGGATCTACAAAGGTTGTATATCCGTTCCCTTAGTTAAAATGTTAACTAGTTTCCTTTGTCGCCTAAACTTCTAGCCAACGGTTCTTGTTAGGGTTTCTCGGCACCGAAAAAATTGTAAATTGGCATGGTTGATGCCTTGTGAGACCTCCTTAGGGTGCCTAGGAACCCTACAGGCGTCGGTCATGCATGGGTGCAGGCGAGCTGACAGACACCTCCTCGGGAGGGACAGAGGCGCGACGGAGCTCGAGACGGGGCGCTCTGGCGTAAGACCTCGGAGTTAAGCTATGCGGCACCCACCGGGTCATTGAATATGTCGGCCCGGGGGGACTGTAGCTGTTGGAGACAGCGAGACGGTGATCGGTCGCGCCAACGTGGGCAGAGTCTTCTCTCCCTCTGTAGGAGTCCCGGTCCCGCCGAGGAGGAGCGGTGACCTGGGGAGTTTTCCCGGCCGTTTGGACATGGACCAGTGCATCCACGACAGACGCAAGGCGATCTATCCGCACGGATAGGGCGTGAATGGCATTCGGTGGAGGGGGGATTCACCTTCGTCTCCACTGTTGGGAGGCCGACGGCTGGTGCTTGGATCGTTGCGGTGACCGCTTACCATATAGTCGAGATCGGAAGATGAACTTTTGGTTCAGTGGAATTAGAGTTCCCACAGACGGCGCCAACTGATGGATCTTGTAACATTTCAAAAAAATAAAATATTATTTTTGGGAATTTTTATAATTTAGTAATAAAATATTGAATATTTTAATAAGGCGGTATAATTAAATACCGATAAAATTGGGAAAATTTTTGAAAATTATAGAAATTACTAAAAGAGGGTGTTTTATGTGAATTATGCAAATTTTAAGTTGTTATGATTAATTATATGCTAATTTAGTGCTAATCGCGATTAAAAAACGCTAATCGCGCTTTAAGCGTATTTTGTGCAAAACATGCACCATGTTTTTTTTTTTTGCACTTGTTACATTTTCCTATATGATTTTCGGTGAAGGGTTAATTGTTTTGGGTTTACTATTGAGGAGAGAAGAAAAGAAAATAGAAAAGGAAAAGGGAATAAAATAAAGAAGTATGGGCAAGTGAGAGAAAGTGAGGGGTCAAAGGAGAGCCATAACCATTTGTTTACTTCTCTTCATCCATCATTTCTCCCCCCATTTCCCTCATAGTTGCTGCCTCATCTGCCCCCCCTTCATATCATCACAAACACATCCAAAAACAACCCAAAACCCAAACCCCATTTCACAAAAAAGATGCACAAGCTCACTAGTTACCCCATAGACCAAGAAAGAGAAGATTTTGAGGACTTTGAGCAACTCAAGAAAATTCTTGAGTTGCCAAATGAGGTATTTTCTGAACCTTTAGCTTAGAATTTCTATTACTTTTGCCCCCATTTTAGTTTAGAACCGATATTGTGTGGTTTTGGGAACTTTGGAAACTTTAAGATAAGGATTAGGGTTTGAGCTGAACTAATGGTGAAATTAAGGTTGTTAATGGCTATTCCACCTCTGTGGTGATTTATTTGAGACCTAAACCAGAGACTAGAACCCCGGAATACGGATTTAGAAAAGCCGATATCGGAAAATTGTGAATTCTGTGGATGTAAAATGGAATCTTCTATTACCCCGAGACTCTGAAAATTTTATTGCATACACAGAGATACATGCAGGCACCTAGGAAGCTACCACAAAAACCACAGCGCCTATCTCCCAATTACGGCCGCAAATTTAATCCTTATGGCTGCAATTTGCGGCCAGACCAGGGACAATCTGCCTCGTATTGTTTCTATGGTCCCCTCATCAGTAAAATGGACCCTTGGTATATTCAAAATTGTCTGATTTGACCTAGGGTAGAATCTGGGGCCTTTTTCCTGAGTTGCTGTTTTGATTCGTGTTTCCGTTTTGCGTATTTTAAATTATGGATTCTCGTATTTGTGTTTTACCTCGATCACTTGACGTTTGTACGACGATATCGAGGATTGTTTGATGGTTTTGAAAGCGTAGTCCATAAGTTCTAACCTATAGGCCTTAGCGTGTCGTTTTGGTATTCCCGATGTGATTTTAATGTGAAATTTCGATTGTGTTATCTTGTAGGTACCTTCAAGAGGGCTTCATATGATGAAGAAGATGGAAGCGACTGTTGGAGATAGTGCCCTCAAAGTCAATTATTGGACCCAGGTACGTGATTACAATGATTAAGGCAGGACCTATACCGATATGACAGTCTTGCTCGAGATGATAGTATACTATCTGGTTTGTCTTTATCATAGTTTACATGCTTTAGTTCGCTATTGCATGTTGATAGAGCCCATAGGATTCATGCTTGACTGCCAGCAGTATGATGGCGATCATATACGTGGAGCTGGAGTCTATAAGCACATCCTTAAAGTGTCTCTAGTCGTGGGAGTTTCGAGACAGGGCATCGATACTCTAGAGTAGACTAGTGTATACAGTCAAGACCCCGACGAGGGGCGGTGGCCGGTCTCACAAGCCACTGGTGTCAGTTGGATCACCTAAGATGTATACAGGTGCTCATTGGGTTATGAGTACACCGGACAAGACTCGCCGGGAACATGCTAGTTGGTAATTTACATATCGTCAGATAGCAGTTCCCTGGTGACATGTGTACAGGTTAGTTTGTCGACCTGAGATCGTCATTTTTCTCGTGTGAGTTCCCACTGTGCTTTGATTTCTGCCCTACCACGGCTCAAAGAAGTCGTGCAAACAGGTATTTTTTGGGTACAGTCCCGAGCCACATGGAGGCAGTGAGCGGATCGTCGGGGATTCGTCTCTCCCGGTATTGGGGGTTGATGTCGCACAGTGCACGGGTGGCCATCACTAGAAATCCTCGGCCGAGGTAGTGAAGAATTACTGATTTGGATCAGTAGTTTCTCAGGTGGTGATGGGCTTCATGCCGACACGATTTGTCGCGTTATTAGGGGTTTGATTTTATCCACCCCCCTAGACTCGATATGCGATACTCTTTAGACGAACAGACCGGACTGTACGGATATTGTCACTGTCAGGCTCAGTAGGGTTTATGGATGAGTTCGCTCGTCAGCTTCCCTTCCAATCAATACATAGGCAACTGTTACGTACAGCTTGTACCTCTGACGTGCTAGTGGTTATACCTAGTGCCAGTGTGTTGATGAGTCATTAGAGTCCCCCACAGACACTTTTCCAAATTCGGGCGAAATATTGTAGAGGCCGTATGGTTTTATGGTAGGGTTCGGAAAATGCACGTGCGTTTTCGCACGTGTCATTTTTCGGGCAGATAATACTGGTCGGCTTTGGTTTAAGCCGGATTCAAGTATTATACTGTGTAGATATAATATTTTTGTCTCAGATGCATTTGTATTCAGTCGTAATACAAATGCGGGTGTGTTTATACTGATACGGGGTTATTCTGAAATTCGTTTTAGGATTACTTTTGGAAGTTGGCAGTTTCCTGTTTTCTATCACCCGCCTTTAATATTCGGTTAAATGCGGATTTATCTTTTCTCCTTGAGGGTGAGTCATGAGGTGAGTCATGAGTGTGGAATGTTCTAGAATGGTGACTAGGTTAGTGACTCATTAGGTTGCATTAATGGTTTTATGCAAGGTGGATTTTGCATTAATGGGGTTTTGTTTGCATTAAGGATATTTTGTTATGATCTTTATCCTTGTGGTCACCACTCCCTCCTCCTACACTCACCCCCCTCTCCTATATATGGTCGACCCTTGAGTGAGAGAGAGAAAAGAGTTGTTGGAAAAAAAGATATAGTTTTGGTTCATGATAATTTGTATACTCATTTTCTCATTTACCCGATCCAAAAGGCAACTCCATTAATCGTTCGTCCATAGCTTTGGACGTAACGAGACAAAGTGTTCTACTCATTCTCTACATCAATCTTGGTCATCTCTTTTAGCAAACTTGATGATCGAGTTGCCTCGGTTCAGAGGCGGGAGCCCGTTTAAAAATCCGTCGACGTGGTGCCACCTGGACGAGAAGACTGGAGATCGAGAAGATCGGACCAGCCACAACAAAGCGTGGGATGATGGTTGAAGACCGAAAGACTCGGATCGTTCGGTATAACATTTCTACCCACTTTGTAGTTTGTTAGTTTAGCTTTAATGGCAGATCCGGGTTATAGTATGCGATAGCGCCAGTTGTAAAAAGTTTTTGTTCCGTATTTGGCGTCTGTTAGACGGCCAGGGCGCTACCGTGGACTTACAGCGACACCGACACCGACACGCAAGATGCAATGTGAGTAGATTATATCTACGGAGGAAGTCGGGTGGATGGTGTATAGCACCCCTGCAGTTCGATGTTTAGTATAGTATAGATATACTATATATGATAGCTTATTGTGTGTCGTGGATATTGAGATGAGACTAGGTATACTATGGTTAGATTAGGGCATAGAAGTAAACTAGTATAGTTCCGAGTTGCGAACCCTAGAATAGGTTTACACCCACACGCACACACATGCTTACTTGTTATAGTTATACCTGGATAATGAGGATAGTGGATGATATTTGCAGATGAGTCGATGATATTGGGCAGAGTGCCATAAGAGCGGTGATATGATGTGCTTCGTATTGGGATACGACATGTGATTTTAGCGGGCCTTTGGACGTGTGTTTACACACGCATTTATATAGATGGTATCGATTAGTACTAGACTAGATCAGTACCCCAGATCATGAGATATGATGGTGAGGATACCAGATAATTGATGAGATGAATGTGATATTGACCCGTACCCAGCTTTTGGGATGCCGTACGATGATTTACCGTACGAGATTTATATTGATGATAGATTCGCACTCATGACTCGAGGATGTCATATGATATTTTATCGTAGGCGGTACTTTTAAGGCGGGATCACCGACTATTATATATATATATATATATATATATATATATATATATATATATATATATATATATCGATTCAGATTTAGGTGGTTTCCATACTCCTCCAGATTGACTTGTTAGTTAGAGCTATAGTTTTGCTAGTAGATGTAGGCTAGGCCGATGTCATACCTATTTCAAAAACTAGCGAATCAGGAGTATTTTAAAGACAGGCCAAGAGATTCTACGGATATTTTCAAAAGACGCATCCTTTCTTAAAAACACCGTAGCCCTTAATTTCCTAAAAAACCCCGATTCATCTTCTTTCAAATGGCAAAACATTATGACATAGGTACATTGAGGTAGATACTGCACTGTTGTGTTATTATTCATTTGCCGCATATTCTTTCTTTTCGCATCGCATTGCATGTTTAAATATGTTATTGTTATATCAAAACCATGCTGTTAGGACACCATTACCATTATCGATGATGCATATGTTCCACGTACATTGCTTGCCGGCTCACACACTTCGTTATCGATAATTGCCATGTCACTACACTGTAGGACTGTTGCATTTAGGATATGACCCCTTGCATGACATACTCGCGTACATACATATTGTACATACATATTTGCATATACATAGATGACTCTGGCTTGATTTCGGAGATTTGGGAACCGCAAGATGTATTTTAAAACTGTATTCATTTTAAAAGAACGGTTTCTCTCAATATGTGTATATTACTATTCCATGTTGCATGATACCCTGATATGGTTACATTTCTTTTACAAGTCGCATACATCATGCTTTATGATTATACGCATTGAGATATGTTGTTTCCATGATATTTCTGGATTTGGGAACCGTGGGTATTTTAAAAGAGAGTATGTATTGTTTTAAAAACCCGGTTACCCTTGATATGATATTTCAGTGCGTCCACCATGCGTTTTCTCGGTTCTGAGACGTGTGACCTGTGAAACCCGATTCGAGGAGCTGGATGAGGCCGATTGCGGGTACATGGTGGACCCGGTATGGTACCCCGGGACGAGAACGGATCTGCTGTGTAGCTAGACGGTGAGCCTGGCAGAGGGACCACTACCTACCGGTGATTGTATTTGAGCTCGGCGGATATCCGGAGGATACCGACCGGAGTTGAGAGATGATATGTGCCGATCCGGACTGGCAGAGCCCTATATATATATATATATATATATATATATATATATGAGGATTTACGTGCCGATGCTAGGCACAGGTTTCATGATGTTTTCGAGTGTCGATGCTAGACACTCAGGTTCCATGATTTTGATATGTCCCGAGGGACACATGTTAATTTACATCCTCATACTTCCATGCATATGCTTTATGATATTTATATGCATGATACTTATTGTCATTGGGTGACACGTGGACGATTTCCACATACATATAGTTGACATTGATGATATTGATCACATAGTTGGATGATATCCATATATTCATAGACTTCATGATATAGTCGACATTGATCATACCTCCTATTTATTATATGTTATTACCTGAGGCACTGGCACGAGCACTTGGCACTACACTCATGTATAGATGTTATATTGCCACCTTATCATTCTTCAGACTTATTCAGTTGAGATTTATATTTATATTTGATCGTATTGACCTAGGATGAGTCATACATACGATTTCTACTCTGCGATATTTTCTATTCACGAGTTGGCAACTCACTCCCGTTGTGCCACAGTTCTTGCAGGTTTTGCCGTACAGATTTCATTGCAGATTTTCTGGCACACTGCTTCATTTCTGGGGGATTGCTTTGGTAGGTGGGTTCACTCGCATCGTGACCACCCTTGTATTTATTTTGATCAGTTGTATCTAATAATTCCATCAACCGAACTTGTATATTGTTTCAGACTTAGAAAACCAGTTATGTATTATTTCGAACTTAGAGTCGCGCATTGTAGTATTACGGTTTTCATGCTGATTTTGAGTTTCCTTTTGAGTTTTGATCCTCGCCCTTCGGCGTTGTATATTATACTGCTTGCGTGGTTGTGACCGTCGATTAACGAAGAGCTAGCTCCCGCTTGGGGATGTTTTTTATCATTGCATATATATTATTCTTGTTGTACCCCGTTCGGGACCAGTATTTACAAAGAAAACTCTGCCGAAATTTTCAGAAAAGACTATAGATTTTAAAAATGTATATTCGGCTTACTTATTTTAAAAACCTCGTTTTTAAAACATGTTTTCTTCACTTCTTAATTCTAGTTCCTTCATTTATTATTTAAAATGGTTTTAGATTTCTGGGCTTTTGGCTTACTTGAATTAGATGGGGTTCTATAGACTTCATATGATTCAAGGGCCAGTCACGGGCTATTTCGGGTCGTGACAGATCTCTGGATCTCCTTCAGATCTTAACTTCCGTTGATCTGCCGCGAGCGCTGATGGACGGCTAAGATTGAGCTGGAGGGTTGACCCCTGGAGCGTGTGGATCTCAATGGGTTTTGAGTGGTTGTGGACGAGCTACCTGCAAAGAAGTCCCGGGGTGGTTGTGCCACCGAGGACCCTCCGACGATCAAGTCAGACGGGATATTTTGGCCGAGTAACGGCCTAGTGGAGTAAAAAATGGCTTACCTCGATCGTCTGAGATAGGAGTTTATATAGCGGCAGCAATGTGCAGGCGGGCGCGAGAATCACGTCGGCCGTTACGCCCCTGGCGTTACACCCGCGTGAAAGACGGGATCCCACATTGATGACGAGACATGCTCGTTAATGGAGGATCGTGATGGCATGGAATGCGGGATCGTGGGCGACGAATATCTCGCGCGTGGCGAGATTCGCGGAGCCGTGGCGAAGGCGCCTGTGATCGGTGCTGCGGGTCATTCAGGACGGGACCGACTAAGATGAGCTCGGTGGGAGGCTCGGGAACGAGCGAGAGGCCGAGACATCTTGGTTCCGTGATAGCTCGGAAGCGAGCCGAGAGTGGTCTGGAAAGCCACCGTAGGTCGGGCGACTCCTCGGGCCGGATCCCCGAGGTGACTCCTCGGGCCGGATGCCCGAGGTGTGATCCCGACTGAAGTTCTTGATCTTTTCTTGTAGGTTCTGGGACACGTCATCTGCAACGTGTCATCATCTGGAGAGTCACCGATATCGAGCCTCATCACTCATCACTACACATCAATTAAATTATATTAAAAACATCTTTGATATTTTATTTCCAATTTCTAAGACATACTATAGGCTATGCCTAATTTGAATTATATATACCATAAAAATGTAGCTTAACATATTTAATTTCATACTAATTCAAATCGATAGATTGATTTTCATATATCCAAATTGGTTTGATTTTATAGATCTTTTCTTTAAAATCCATCGTTATAAACAAATTATGTAGAAACTCCACAAGCAGTTTATTATGTTGGTTATCTTCAAAAACTCTTATTGGTGATATGGGATCAACTTTTGTATTATGAGAGAATAATGGTTTATTTGAAGTTCAATTTAATACGTGCAGCTAATAAAGTTCAGCTTAATGTTTTATACGCTTGCGGATCATGTTCTTTTACAGTTAATCATAACTTAATCATAAATCCATCGTTAAAATTATATATTCTGATACTAATTATAGGAAAGAAATTGGGCCTATTGAACTTAATTGAAAATTTAGCATGTAATTTATGCAAATACAGAAGAAGAAAAAAAGTTTAAAGAAATTTAAAAAACAATGCTTGTTGAGTTATTTTTTGTGCCGAATATTCAAGGAATCGAACCACCATTAAGCTTCTTAAATTTTCGAGAGAAAAAATCAATAA
Source organism: Agapanthus africanus (assembly GCA_030015575.1). Taxonomy (NCBI): domain Eukaryota; kingdom Viridiplantae; phylum Streptophyta; class Magnoliopsida; order Asparagales; family Amaryllidaceae; genus Agapanthus; species Agapanthus africanus. The sequence continues at coordinate 209,963,189 of CM057350.1, forward strand.
AAAGTTGTCTGTCAAAACAATATTCAAGATTTCAGAAAAACACATGTAAATATAAAATAAAAAAACAACATAGAACAATATTAAACTTTTTTATTTTGCATGCAAAACTATAATAACTTATACCTGAACAATCGATCTCTTCAAAACTATTCTATAACCTTCTATTGCTTTCCTCTCTTCTCTTTTCTTCTTTTCTTTTATTTCATTTTATATTATTCCTTTTAAATTTTTATTATGCATGCTTTTTATAGTATGAGATCCAAGTCAGATCCTACCCGGTAATGGATTGGAATTTTAGAAGGCTATATCTATAAAAGGTGTAAATGTTTGGGTTTATCTTAGAACTTCCCAAGCAAATGGACGTTTTCGGCACATCTAGGCCCATTGGCGGATGAAATGGGTTGGATCTGAGCGTAATTCTTACAAATTTACAAATTCTTACAAATGTCAACAATATCTAATTTTAACAGTTGATTTTATCAAAGGGCAGCTTGTCAAAAAAACTCGCCCCTCTTCAAACTTGGGTAAAAATCCCCGGGCTTTTTTCTTTTGTTAAAAAAATCGGGCCCGCTCAAAGCCCCATCTATACCAGTTTTGCATGTAATATCTAAGCGGTTGTATTTGCATGTAATATCGAAGCAATTGTCTGTAATATCCAAGCAGTTGAGGGATGTTGACCTAAATAAAATACAACCTAAGCGTTTTTCACAAAGAGCTTGGACAATAGGCCATTGGTGGATGAAATGGGTTGAATCTAAGCGTAATACTTACAAATTTACAAAATCATACAAATATGAACAATATCTAATTTTAACAGCCGGTTTTAGGGTAAATTGTCAAAAAAAAACCTCCTGCATTAAGCTTGTGTACTGGGCTTTTTGCTCTTGTTAAAAGAAACCCTGGGCCCAATCAAAAACCCATTATACCAGTTGCCTGGAATATCTAAGCAGTTGCTGCTGCTTGTAATATGGAAGCAGTTGCCTGTAACATCCAAGCGGTTGAGAGAATGCAAGATCTAAATGAAATACAGCCCAGGATTTTTCCATAAAGAGTTGGGACAGTAGGCCCTTTCCAACAATTTCGAAAATTACAGGGGTTTTTAGACAACTCCTGCCCAGGGTGAGGGCTTTTTGACAATTTACCCTTTTATTAAAACCAAAAATCAAAAACTTTTCTAAGTTTGTGACTAGCACACCTAAAATCTCTGGAGAAGAGTGGCTGCTATGTGCCAAATAATGGCATGGATGCTCTGGAGCAATCTCAGCCATACATTCTACGCGCAAAGCTAGTAGGATAAACCAATACCAAAGACCGTCTGTTTCACACAGATCTCGACCATTCATTTTGTTGGATATGTATGCCCTTGAGGCCTTTATTGTATACGATGCTAGGGATATGTATGCCCTTGAGCCCTTTATTGTATAGGATGTTAGGGATATGTATGTACATGACAATCTTGCTCGATATGATAGTATGCTATTTGGTTTGACTTTATCTTAACATTTGTATAAGTTTTATTTGTCATTTCATATTGCTAATACATGTTGATAAAGCCCGTAAGATCCTTCCTTGACTACCAGCGTTGTGATGGCAATCATTCTTATGGGAACTGGGTAGTTGATAAGTACATCCTTAAATGTTCCTATTCATGGGAGTATCGAGACTGGACATCAATATTCCAGAGTATACTAGTACATACGTTTCTAGACCCTGACCAGGGGCGGTGGTTGGTCCCACAGCCATTGATGTGTTTCACCTAAGATTGTATACAGATGCTCACTAGGGGTGAGTACACTGGACGGACTTGCCGAGAACTGGTGAGATGGTACTATACCTATCTTCAGATAGCAGTTCTTTGGTGACATGAGTACAGATAGTCTGTCGACCTGAGATCGTCATATGTCTCGTGTGAGTTCCCACTGTACTTTGATTACTACCCTACCACGGCTTTACTGAGTCGTGCAAACAGGTTTTGGTTGGGTATAGTCCCGAGCCATATGGAGGCAGCGAGCGATTGTTGAGGATTCGCCTCTCCCGGTATAGGGAGTCGATGTCGTGCTGTGTTCGATTGGCCAACACCATATGTCCCTAGCCAGGACGGATAAGAACTACTGATAGTTAGATCATTAGATTCTCGGATAGTCTTGAGCCACATTGGCACGACTTGTCAGATTATTAGGGGTTTGACGTTTTTTACCCCTAGACCCGGCATGCGATACTCTTAGACGAACAGACTAGACTGTACGGAGATTGTTACAGATAAGCTCGGTAGGGGTTCGGATGAGTTTGCTCGTCGGTCTTCTTTTCGACAGGTACCTGAGTAGCTGTTACGTACAGCTAGTACCACCGACGTGTTTATGGTAAAACCCACTGCTAGTATACTGTCGAGTTTTTAGAGTCCTGCATAAAGCATTTCCCTGGTTTAGGCGAAATGATATAGAGGCCGTATGGTTATACGTGTAGGGTTCCGATCAAATACGTATACTAGCTACACGGATTTATGTTCGGACGGTTAATACTAGCGGGCTTACGCATTATTGAATCAAGTATTGATTTAGTATTATATTACTGGATTATTCTATCTCTTTGAATTCGTATTTTTTATTGTACGAATACGGGTATGTATATACGGTTTATGTATTCTTGTATTTATACAAGAATGCTTCTAGAAGAGGACACCTCATTATGTGTTTTTCTATTTATTAGAAATAGAAAATAAGGTGGAAATGTGAGGTGGCTTTGAGTATGGTGAGAGGTATGGCTATTATCTTTGTTTATTTATTTATGAAAACTATTCAAGTATGGCATGATTTTTTATTTGCAAAATTATTATGATATATGTTGTTTCCAAGCCATTCTTCATTCATTCTCACCTTAGCCTTCTCTCTCCTCTCTTGAGCTCCATCTTCTTCCTTAAATCCTAACCCTTCTCATGAGTTGAGAATCATAGGATTTTTGAGATAAACAAATCCAATCAACACTCTCTACATTATCTAAGCACTCTAGATTAGCATACTAGAGTCTTTAGTTACTTCTTTTAGAAGTTAAAGCTTGAACCACAAACATTCGGGTGGACCGCCTTTGATGAAAGGAGACCGGCCTCAAGCTCGATCTAGGACCGTGACGAGCTTACGAAGAGGATTAAGAATACCCGAAGGAAACGATCTCGTAGGTATAATCTCTATCATAGTAGAATATAACCTATGATGTTTTTGCTAGTTAAGGTTTATGGTAGTTCTTGGGTTTAGTATCGATGTTGCATGCCTAAAACACATTTTTTGAAAATTCCGGCTCTCTACAAACCCCGTAGAGTGTGCGATATCGACTTACATGATATCAGAGTCACTCCATAAGCCTTAGATAGCTCATAACAATGTTCGAATTCCGCCGTTTTTGTTGCGCGAAAACTGCCGACAAAACAGTCCCAAAATTTGATGTTTTAACTTGTTTGCACTCCCCGCGCGCTCACGGTTTGAACCGAGAATCCATGGGATGATGTTTGGGAACCCCAGGGAAACCCTGGGGGGACCAAAGGTTGGGTCTACCCCTCAAGACGACCATAAGGTGGCCTTGGGGGGTGGGGACCCGAGGCCACCCTAATGGGGTGCTCTCATGGTGGCCCCCGGAGGTGGGTACCCCGTCTAGGCCCCCTAGACATACATTAATTTTGTACTCTTTTCCCCTGCGAAGATTCGGGCGGATTTTGAGTTCATTTCGACTCCCGGATTGGCTTATAACAAATTTTTTTGGGACTTTAGTAAACTAAATTTTCAGTTGTGAGAAAATGGTTGTGTTTGCTAATTGTGTGCGGAATTCTAATGTCGTAGTTTTCGTTACTTACTTTTGTGATGCGTATATGTGTTGTTAAACATTTTCTAATCGCTATACGTCGATTATCAGGGGTTGCACATATCTTATGATGTTCTGTTGGTAATGGTATGATGGATCGTTGTGTGAATAGCCCCGTGTGAATTTAGATGTGAGATGTGAATGGATGATATAATTCTTATAATAATTGATGTATATTTTTGTATTGGGGCACATCCGGGTTGAAGATGATGTCACCGGCTGTATATTATATTTTCCACTTCTGCATATAGGATGACCCACAGAGGGGTGCACAAGCAACCGGGTACTAGAATTCAGTGGGGGGTCATCTCGAGGAGTAGAGATCCGGGTCACCCAATTCTATGATTGGCGGGTAGCTTGCCGCACTTGTAAGGTCTAGGATAATTCACACTCGGCTATTCACACGACCGTGGAGGATTGCGTTTCATAGGTGGCTCGATGAAATGCAAAAGTTCCTAGTTGATTTATTTTTCCATTTTCTGTGATGTTGATATCTGTTTGTGATGCTTATCATGCTTGTGACGAATGGTTATATATATATCTATATATTAATAAATGTTGTATATGTTTTACATCCGCGCTAGCCCTGTCCCCGCTCTGCCGTTAGTTAAGTAACCTAACGGTCCATGACGGGGCCTCGTGGCGAATGCGGGTAACATATACGTGTTGGATATAGTGCCCTCAAGGCAATTATTGTAATTGCAGACATGCGATTATGATAATTGAGTGAGGACCTATACAGGTAGAACAATCTTACTCAAGATGATAGTATGCTATCTGGTTTGTCTTTATCATTGATGTGTACACGTCTTACTTGTTATTACGTATCGCTAATACATAATGATGAAGCCCGTAAGATTCTTTCTTGACTACCGACATTATGATGGCAATCATATACGTGAGAGCTGGGTGGTCCTTAAGCACATCCTTAAATGTCTCTAGTCGTGAGAGTATCGAGACTGGGCATCGATATTCCGGAGTAGACTCGTGTATACGTTTTGATACCTCGATGAGGGGCGGAGGCCGGTCTCACAAGCTATTGGTGTTATGTCACCTAAGATAGTATACAGGTGCTCACTGAAGGTGAATACACTGGACGGACTCGTCGAGAACTTCTAGATGGTATTATATCTATCGTTAGATGGAAGTTCTCGAGTGGTATTAGTATAGGTTAGTCTTTTGACATGAGATCGTCATTTGTATCGTGTGAGTTTCAATTGTACTTTGATTACTACCCTACCATGGCTCAAAGGAGTCGTGCAAACATGTTTTAGTTGGATACAGTCCCGAGCCACATGAAGGCAGTAAGTGATTGTCGAGGATTCGTCTCTCCTGATATTAGGAGTTGATGTCATGATGGGTTCGGTAGGCTGTCACCTTAAATCCGTGGCCACGGTAGATGAGATTTACTGATATGAGTTCAGTAGTTTCTCGGGTGGTGATGAGCTTGACTCCGACATGACTGATTGATGTGAAAAACTAAGTCTTTGTGTGTTCTAATTACCACAATCAATAACCGTGTCGCAATATCTAGCCGCTAGTGAGTACAGGTAGTCCACAGGGAAATGGTGAACTGCTTTTCTTGCTTTGGACGAGTTGACAGAAAAAAGGTGGGATTGTTATTGTTATATACTAGAAAGTTTTGAAAAGTTTATAAGAGAAGGGCTTGTAGGATTTATAGGATTTAGTAGTTAATGGATGGAGTTAAAATAATTCTTTTTATATTTTAATTATTTAATACTAGAAAAATAGCAATGAATGCGGATTAGGGTTCTTGGAGGGAATTAGGGTTTCCCTCTACTGACCCTTATCTTTCCATTGATCTCTATTTGTCTCAAGCCCTTAACAAAACAATTATTAACGAAACTCAAATCATGGTCATGACTATCATGAATTGATAGCACGCCCGATAAGAGAGTTTATATTCATTTTGCTAAAGTTTATAAAAATTAAAATTTTAAAAAAATTGAAGAGATATTGTTCATTAATTATTTTACTCTATCCTACAAACCCTAACAAGCGATAATTTGCTCGCTCATGGAGATCAACGAAGTAAGAGAATGGTGGAAGAATACGGAACCCATAATTAAAATTAAAAATGCAGAATGTAATTGCGGAAAGTTTCTCAAACTGTTATGAGCCAAACATCGGCATGACTTATCACGTTACGGGGGTCTGACGTTTACCACCCCTAGACATAATATGCGACATATCAGACGAAAAGACCGGACTGTACGGTAGTGTTACTGATAGGCTTCATGGAAAGTATGGACGAGCTTGCTTGTTGATCTTCATATCGCTCAATACTCGGGTAGCCGTTACGTCCAGCTAGTACCGCCGATGGCTTGTAGGTGACTGATGTGATCATCACATACTGCTGGCGTATTGACGAGTCTTTAGAGTCCCACACAGAAGTTTCCTGGTTCAAGCGAAACAAAGTAGGACACATATGTGATATGTGTGTGGGCCTGATTAAATACAAGTATGTGATACCGTATTGCAATCTGGCAGTTATCAGCTATCGGTTAGGTTATATGTGATATAACCAGATTATCGAATTAAGTGTTGATTTGATAATGTGATAAACTAATAAATGATATTATTCTGTCATATGTAATATAACCGGATTATTAGATCAAGTGTTGATTTAATAATTTGATATAAATTATATTTGATATAATTATATATTAACCAATATCATTAACTCACTAATTGCTTTATATATATATATTAATGTATATTTGATATATATATATACACACACACACACACACATACATATATTATTATATTAAGCATGGCATGTTTTTCTATTCATATATTATTATATTAAGCATGGCATGTTTTTCTATTTTGAGAAAATAGAAAAATGAGGTGTGAATTGTGGAGATATTTGTGGAATGGGCAAGTCATAGGTTTTATTATTTGTATATTACTCTTGACTCACTATTCAAGCATGGTTGCAATTTATTATTGCATTTTATTCCATGCTTGGATAAATGAGGAAAAAGATATCATTTTCTCATTCTATGCTTGCATACACTCTTGAGTTCATGCCTTGGCCATTTCTTAAGCTCTTGATTCCTCTTGCTCTCTACAATTTTCTTCACCTCACCTTCAAGTTCAAACCCTCACATGTGATGTGAATCATTGAACTTGAGAGAACCCTAGCGAGAAAATTAAACCCCTACTTCACCATCTCACATTAGATTAGTAATTTGAAGTGGGGTGTTGCCTTCACTAATGAGATTAGTGAAGGGTTAGCTTGAGCTAGTGGACTTCGGGTGGATCGTCTTTGGCGCGAAAATCACGAAGGAGGTTCTTTCATCTTGAAGAGGAGCCTAGTGGAGTGGTGTGGACCATAACCCGGAGCTAGAGAAGAGAAGGACTCGATCTACAATGGTATAACCTTCTTTCCTTCTCTACTAGTTTTGTGATGATACCAATCTAAACCCTTATATTCTAGCGAAGATGTTGGTTTGTCTAGCTTAGCACCAATAAAATTTTGAATTTGGCATGCTTGATGCCACTTGAAACCCATGGTGGTGCTAGGGTAGACTTTCAGTTGTGGAATCAAATTTACAAAATTGGTAGCTCTAGTTCTTGCTTTGTATAACGGTATTCCTTATAGAATATCCAGCACCTCATTCAATGAGGAAAGAGCCGAGATCCCTTCACCGGGAGTGACCGCTTTAGCAAAATCTAGCAGATGCTACACCCACTCGGTTTATTTTGAAAAACTCGATTTTAAAAGCGGAGCTTAAACCACTCCTTTTCAAATTACTTGATTCTACAACGATATCAAGTTCATTACACAAAAGGTTTTCTTAAAAACCTGTCGTAGCCCTCCGTCATTTCAGATAAATACTATTTAGTATTCGTGCTACGTTTATTGGCCTTCGTCAAGGCGTAGTGTGCGGTAGCTGATTAGTGCTTATCTGTTGCATATGATGCGATTGGATTAGGGTAGTCGTACGACTTTGTTGGCCTTCGTCAAAGGTCGTGCGGGTGGGTTTAATTCAATCATGAAATGTATGGGTGACTTGACTAGCGGCCTATGGTTTGTTGGCCTTCGTCAAGGTCATAGGACGTTAGGGGAGAAACATTATCGGGAATTTCAACTGTTAAAATTTGCAATGAGATTGCATACTTTCTATGAGATAGTTGGATCCCGATACCCACTGCGAGTAAGAGTTGCTCCTGGGAGAGTTTTACACATCACAATTAGCCGATCAAATAGGTGTCTAGAAAGGTGTTAACGGGGTTACGCCCCTAGGAAAACGGGGTTTATTTTAATTTGGTCCATGCGAAAGCACGTGGAACCTCCCTCAAAGTACCGACACTGGCTTGGCTGAAAGATTGACGAACTTGTAGGATGTAATTAATCCCGGCTAGTTTACCTTTTAGGGTTTGAAGGAAGATTTGATAAAAATAGCGGGAGCCATCCTGATTAGATAAGATAATAACCAATCTAATCTTGCAAGAGCATACGCTAAGTGTTTTCTTTTCTCTGTCTCCAGGTAGCGACCATGTCACGTCTTAATCAAGATAATAATATGGATGTATTGACCGAACCTTCTTGTTATACTGAACTGGGGAACGTTGGTTCCGCTCCATCTTATAATTGTTATATGTCTGAGCAGGAAATAGGGGAATATCCGGATTCCCACGCTACCCAAACGAGGAATAAGTATGCTAATGCATCTTCTTCGGGTGTGTTAGTTACCGAGAACCGTTTCTCAGTACACTCTACATCCTGGGTATTAGATACCGGATCGGGATCCCATATATGTAATATGTTACTTGAGCTAAAGAAAGGTAGAGAACCGGGAATAGGCGATCATTCTGTAAGAGTAGGGAATGGTGCAAATATTGCAGCCAAAGCAGTTGGCGAATATCACCTTATATTACCAAATGGTAATACAATGATTTTGAACGAATGTTATTACATACCGAACCTGATATGCAATATTATATCGGTTTCTTTATTAAGCAAACAAAGATATAATTTTTTATTGCAGGATAGTGTTATGAACATTTTTCTGAATCAAAAGTTGATTGGATCAGGCTCGTTAAGTAATGGCATATAATTCTTAATCAAACCACGGTTCTTAACGTACAGAACACACATAAGTGGAAGAGTTCAGAAATAAATGAATCCTTCTTGTGGCATTGCAGACTAGGTCATATCAATGCGACATGACTAGCTAAGTTACATAAGGACGGATAATTGAATCTGTTCGAATTTTCATCTTATGAAATTTGCCAGTCATGTCTCAAAGGAAAGATGACCAAAACTCCGTTTACTGGACACGGAGAAAGAGCTACAGAACTCTTGGGACTGATACATAGTGATGTATGCGGTCCCACGTCTATACATGCAAGGAATGGTTCCTCGTACTTCATTACATTCACTGACGATTTCTCAAGATACGGACATGTGTTCCTGTTGAAACACAAGTCTGAAACTTTTGAGAAATTCAAAGAATATAAGTGCGAAGTCGAGAACCAAACGAGTAAAAATATTAAAATCCTACGATCCGATCGGGGAGGAGAATACTTGAGCACAGAATTCCATGACTATTTAAAAGAGAATGAGATTCTCTCTCAGCTTACTCCTCCGTATACACCACAGCACAACGTTTTGTCGGAGCGGAAAAATCGCACCCTATTAGATATGGTGCGCTCTATGATGAGTACTGCTGAGTTGCCTATTTCCTTTTAGGGTTATGCGTTTGAAACAGCCATACACCTATTGAATATGGTCCCTACCAAACCTGTGCCTACCACTCCATATGAGATATGGAAGGGGAAGAAACCATAGCTTAATTATATTAAGATATGGGGTTGTTCGGCTTATGTTAAAACGCAAAATCTGGACAAGCTCGAAGCAAGGTCAGTTCTGTGTAAGTTTGTAAGATATCCCAAAAACTCACATGGGTATATCTTCTACCATTCCGAGGAACAAAAGGTGTTTGTTTCTCGCAATGCCACCTTTTTAGAGAAGGAATTTCTTGAAAAGGAAATTAGTGGCAAAGAGGTAGAACTGGAATAAGTTCCATCTACACAGACTACAATTGAAGATTTAGTGGAACCAGAGGATTCAATAGTTCCCAACGAACCTCAGCCTCTCCGCCAATCTAGTAGGGTTCCTCATCCACCTGAGAGATACTGCAGTTTTCTTATTGATGGTGGGAGCGAGGATTGCATCAAGAAAGATGATGACCCAACTAGCTTCGAGTAGGCCATCACGAGTGGGGACTCTGTGAAATGGATGGATGCAATGCGATCTGAGATGGAATCCATGTATACCAATAAAGTATGGACTTTGGAAGATACTCCTGAAGGGGTAAAACCCATCGGGAGCAAGTGGATTTTCAAGAAAAAACTTGGTGTAGATGGAAAAGTTGAGACTTTCAAAACTAGATTTGTAGCAAAAGGTTTTTGTCAACGACCAGGTGTGGATTATGATGAAACCTTTTCTCCAGTGGTTATATTTAAGTCCATCCGGATTCTACTTGTCATCGCTGCATACCATGACTACGAAATCTGGTAGATGGATGTTAAGACCGCCTTTCTAAATGGTGATTTAGAAGAGAGTGTGTACACGACTCAGCCAGAGGGCTTCGTGGACAGTGGGAGCAGCGGAAAGGTGTGAAAGCCACTTAAATCAATCTATGGGTTAAAGTGTAACATTTCAAAAAAAAAAATTATTTTTAGGAATTTTTGTAATTAAATAATAAAATATTGAATATTTTAATAAGGCGGTATAATTAAATACCGATAAATCGAGAAAAATTTGGAAAATTATGGAAATTACTAAAAAGAGGATACTTTATGTGTTTCATGCAAATTATGAAAGTTTATGATTTATTTGACACTATTTTTGTGCTAATCGCGATTAAAAATCGCTAATCGGACTTTAAGCGTGTTTTGTGCACTTGTCATTTTTTTAGCACTTGTTACATTTTCTTCATGGTCTTCTCTTCATTTTTATGGCATGGTTGTTGTTTTATTTGAGAAGAAAAGAAAAGAAAAGGAAAAAGAAAAGAATAGAAAATGTTGCATAGTGAAGGGTATGGGAAAGAGAGAGAAGGAGAGGGTGAAGGGGGTCAACCTTCGTCTTGGTCTTTGTTTCATTCACCATCTTCATCATTATTCTTTCCCTCTTCAGCTCATGGCAGCACCCCATCTCCACCTCCTCTCATCCTCCCAAAACATCATCAAAACAACACCAAAACCCCATTCCCACTTCACAAAAATTGTGCACAAGCTCTCAAGCTCCACTTTGGACCAAGAAAAATCACATTTTGGTGCTGTAGGGGATTCTTAGGTCCCAAATGAGGTAATCCTTTCACAATTAGTGTAGTGTTTCGTATGCTTAAGCCTCTTTTCAAGTTTAAAATCGATTTGGCGATGTTTAGTGAACTTTGGACATTACTAGAAAGGGTTAGAGTTTAAGTTGAGTTTGTGTAGTGAACTTGAGTGTATTGAGTGACCTTAAACCCCCCATGGTGTTCCAAACCCAGAACTTACACTAGATAAAACCTGAAACCCAATTTTCTGAAAAACAGTAACTTGTTATGTCGGTTTGTGAAGTATTAGAGGGTGCAGAGAAATCTGGGATGACCTGGGGTATCTTCAAGACTAGCAAACAACTTTAGGAGCTTAGATTGACTACCAGGAGACCACCCTACGAACACGACACCCCAACTCCCCTCAAGAACCGAGGTAGCCGGATTCGGCAAGGGAGTGGCCGGCCACTTGGTGATGGGATGTGTCCAGGTTGTTCCAGTAGCTCATATGTACCCTATACATCACCCCAGAGTTGTTTGTGCACCTTGGTTTCACCTTAAACAAAATCTGGAGCATGTTTTCAATGTTGCTGCCTTATATTTTGCGTTGTTTTCGAATTTAAGTTTTGATATTTGTGTTTGTGCTCGGTCACTTGACTTTTGTACGTCTATCCCGAGTGTTATTGGGTTGAGTTGCGAGATGCAAACCATAGGTTCTAACCTATAGGCTTTTAAGCGTATCGTTTTGGTTTTCATGTGTCGTTTCGTCTTCGAATTTGATTTTAACGTGATACGATACGTTATGATGTGTAGGTACCCCAAGAAGACTTTGAGATGACAAGCAAGCGCGTGGCGACGTCGGCATCGGCAAACGAAGATCAGGTGAGTAGATATATATCTACGGAGGAAGTCGGGTGGATGGCGTATAGCACCCCCGCAGTTCGATGTACAGTATGCTATATATATACTATATATATATGATATCTTTTATGTGAGACATGGATATTCAGGATATGTTTATGTGTTCATGGATTAGCAGTGTTACTTGCGAAACCCTAGAGTAGTTGTTGCACCCACACACGCACACACACTTGCATACATTCATTCTTTTACCTGTACGTATATGGGGATATGTACACACACACACACACTTGGGTATGTGACTATGTATATATATATATATATATATACGTATACATATACATGGATTATGAGGATAGTACTTGGGATTGGAGATGAGTCAATGAGATTGGGCTTGAGGCCGTGAGATCGGTGATGTAACATGGTTCGTATTTGAGATACGACATGATGGTTTAGCGGGTACTTTTGGCGTGTTGTTTTCATACACACGCATGCATATACATATGTGGTATCAGTATTGTACTAGACGTAGATCATTACCCCGGATCATGATATTTTATAAAGAGGATACCAGATGAATAATGTGATAGATGTGACATTTGACCCGTACCCAGATTTGGGATGCCGTACGACGGATTTACCGTACGAGCTATATTGATGATAGATCCGCTCTCTTAACTCGAGAATGTCATATTGTATTAGGGTATCGTATGGGATACTATTGAGGCGGGATCACCGACTATTATATCTATATATGTATCGACTCAGATGTTAGGCGGCTTCCTTACCTTTCGATCAGCCTTTTAGTTTAGCCCGGTAGTTTACTTGTAAATGATAGATTAGATTCGAGTCATACATATTTCAAAACTAACGAATTGTGAGTATTTTTAAAGACAGGCCAAGGGTTCCTATGGATATTTCAAAGGACGTACATTTTCTTAAAAACACCGTAGTCCCTATTTTCTAAACATACGTTTCACATTATTTCAAATGGCAAAACCGCACGACTCATACTTAGACATATGTAGATTCGTTATCTTTGTATTTGATATTCAGCTCCCGCATATTCTTGCTGCTCGCATCGCATTGCATGTTTATATTGTGTTTTCATATGTTAATATTGAAATCATGGGGTCAGGACACCAACACCATTACTGATGATGCGTATGTTCCACATACACTTACTTGCTGGCTCACACACATCATCGGTAATTGCCATGTCACGTACACTTTAGAGAATATTATTTCATTGACATAGCTTGTTAGATGATAGTTTTGACATGATATTAGTGTACTTGCCTTATATGCCAGTTTAGACATTGCAGTTATTACTTGCTACTTCATGCATATTATTATTCACTGTTTACTCGCTATTGATGATTGGATTTCAGATTTTCATGAGATTTCCTGGAATTGGGAGAAAACCGCAAGAATATATATAAACTTCTCTCTCTCTCTCTCTCTTTTTAAAATGAAAAGTGCGGTTTTCTCGTGATGTATGAGTCGTCCACCATGAGTTTTCATGATTGCTGTTGGATTTCGAGATCCAATTCGAGAACTTGGATGAACTGTCTCGGGTACATGATAGGACCCGTATGGTACCCCGGGGCAAGAAGCTCGAGTTGTATTCGATGAGCCTGGGAGGGGAGCACTACCAACCGGTGATATTATTTAGACTCGTCGGTTATCCGAAGGATACCGACCGGAGTCATGAGATGGTTTAGGCTGATCCATTCTGCCGGAGCCCGCGAGCGGATCTCGCAGATGATACGGATGCCTGAGATATTGATATTTGAGATTTGAGATTTGAGATGTTGAGATTTGAGATTTGAGACACCGAGATATTGAGATTTGATGATACAGGTCAGTCCGGGAAGCCGGAGCCTGAGATATTGGGATTTATGTTTTGTGTCGATGCTTGATACAGATTTCTCAGTTGATTTCATTGATGATTACTCGATTTATATACATACCGATATCTCATTAAAAATAGAAAATAGTTGTCTCACTCATTTCATTACCTTACATTCATACCTCATGCATATGATATATTGCTACCTGAGGCACCGACACGAGCACTGGGATTACACTTATGTATAGACGTTTACCCTTGCCATCTTTTTATGCTTCAGACTTATCATTTTGAGGTTACATATATATATTGATCGTATGACCTAGGATTGCGTCATACATACGATTTCTGCTCTGTGATGTTTTCTACTCACGAGTTGGCAACTCACCCCCGTTGTGCCACAGTTTCTTGCAGGTTTGCCGTACAGGTTTCGTTACGACTTGCTGGCACACTGCTTTCTTTCCGGGTGATTTGCTTGGTAGGTGGGTTCACTTGTATCGTGACCACCATTGTACTTTATTTATTCATTGTATCTAGTAAACTCCATCAACCAGACATGTATTTATTTCAGACTTAGAGACTAGAGTTTTTTATTCTTTCAACCTTAGAGTCGCGCGTTGTATTATTATGCATTTCATGCTGTTTTGAGTTTCCTTTTCAGTTTTGATCTTCGCCCTTCGGCGTTGTATATTATATTACTTGCGTGGTTGTGACCGTCGATTGACGAAGAGCTAGCTCCCGCTTGGGGATGCATTTTTTCATTCATGTATATATTTATCTTGTTGTACCCCGTTCGGGGCCAGTATTTTCAAAGAAAACTCTGCCGAAATTTTCAGAAAAGACTTGATATTTTAAAAACGCATAATTCGGCTTATGCTATTAAAACCCCTTCTTTAAAAACCAGTTTTCCTTCATTTATTATTTAAAATGGTTTTAGATTTTCTGGGCTTTTGGCTTACTTGAATTAGATGGGGTCCTATAGACTTCATATGATTCAAGAGCCAGTCGCGTGCCATTTTGGGTTGTGACAAAGTTGGTATCAGAGCGCTAGATTAACCTTGGTTTGAGTCTAGGTTTGACCATGTGGAGCCAAGGGCGTTGTATATATACGGAATCTAGGTTTGACCATACGAAACTTAGACTTAGTCGAGGGGGTATTAGACCCGAACATTCATCGCATAGGTTGACCTTGGTTGATGGAGTAGGTGACTTAAGGAGAGTGACGTACCGTGTGTATGTTCCGCGGCATACTTACGATACGCTACTCCGCTTATGAAACCTTAGGATGTACATTTCCTTGCACAACATTATATTCATTCATGATCTATCCTCATCGATATCGGTTTTTGATTTTGCTGCCACGATTACACGGGCAGAGAGAGCTACGGCTAGAGTTGAGGTCAGCACGAGCTCGTCACGAATGAAGACTGACCAGGGTGTGATTCCAGGGATACGATTGCATAGAGAGGCGTCGTTTTATTGTGTTTTCGCGCCATGAGCGTTGATGGATCGTTGTTATAAGATTTCTCGGACGTACAGATTTGCACCAGAGGATTGAGCCACTGATAGAGGCCAGCCAGAATATGATGACCATTGATGTATCGCTTATTCATGATGATTGAGGCACTGTTCATCGTACAGATAAATGAGCCAGTTGTTGCTGCGAACGACGATATATTGCCCCAGATGTTGGAGCTATTGCAGTACGAGTTGTACTTAGAGATATGATAGAAAGTCGCTAGTCACCCGAGGATGAATGACTAGGACATGTGATTCGTTCACTTACCCTGATGCGAGGTCATCAGATAGATTGATTCCAACTAGAGACGACTTCACGCCGGTATGTTGAGAGTCGATAGAGGTGATCGAATGTCAGAAACCCATATTCCAAGTTTAAAGTATTCGGAAAGACATGCAAGCAATTCTATGGACCCTCTAGAAGAATGAAACCCTAACTCGACATAATGACCGTGTGAAAGCCTTTGAACCTTGGGGTTTCCGGCAGTTCTGCGGTGCCATTAGTGAGGCTTGGGTTTGCCCTTCTACGGCTGGTCCACCGATGCTGTGGTATGTACTCAATATTATTAAACCGTACCCAAGATGTTGAGCGCTTGGGGGATTATGAGGTTTTGATGAATCGATCGAATGGTTCGACTTCTTTCGGATGCTATGTAGTGGGATGCATTGCTTGGGAGACTCCAGATACGAGTATAGCCGTTGGAGCGCAGTCCATGCAGCCACGATGAGACGAGTCCAAAGCAGTCAACAGTAGAGAAAAATGGAGTAAGAGGTTCGTACGAGATCTTGATGAGATGAAGTTCCACTCCGCCGACATCAGAGATGTGATACGCATGCAGAGGCGTTGTATATGGATATATCTTCCAGAAGGAGTCGCGATGTGTATGCAGCCGTTCCGAAACAAGAAACAAATTTAGTAAAGGATGATAACTGTTGGGCAGTTCGGCAGAAACGAGATTTGGTAGAGACTTCGACAGAATCTTTTTGGAATAATGTACGAGAAGACTTGGACCCAGGAGCGGTCATATTGTGCACACTCAGCAGGCCAGAGTTCGGCACCGTCGACGAGACATGTTACGAGTGACCACGACAGTTGGACAGAGATTCTTTAGAGGATGTGCTTGAGCGGGACTATTCCGCCATACTTGATTCCGGTATTTTGGGCAATCTATTCGCAGGATTGAGTTTTGATGACTGAGTTTCATGATATTTGTTTTCGTGCACTATGGTTGCACCTACTGGGTATTTGTATTTTGTGCATAGTTATTGCACTTGAGATAGGCTTTATATGCTGTTGCGTTGATTTATGATTTGTGCACAGTTATTGCACCTGATATCGTTTTTGTGCCTTGGCTACACATGCTTATGACTTCATGGATTTCATACAGTTGGGTTGATTTTGTGCTTATGGTACGCACACGATTTGGTTTTTGCACTCGGTATAGTTCACATATACTTGCAGTGCAGTGATACGTATTTTGTGCACTACAGCTGCACAGGACTTCGATTTGATGTTATTTGAGGTATTGATTTTGACTTCATGCTTAGGGCATGCATATGATTTGACTAATGCTTACGACATAGTTTTCATGCACTTTTGGTGTTTTGATTAGATTTTGTGCACGCTGATGCACATGGTTGTGAGATTTGATACTACGGTATACCTGATTTGGATTTGAGATGTATTGAATACCGTCGATTTCGATTGCGGTACTCGATATTTGTTTTGTGCACCTTGTGCACCTGATTGGATTTTTGCGCATACTTGACGCGCTTGGATTGGATTTTGCGCATGTTCGCCGCTTGATATTGGATTTCGTGATTTCGTACATGTTGGATGCACATGATTTGGATTTTATTCGTGCATGATGGATGCACCTGATTTGGATCTTCACGCATGTTGGGCGCATGATTTGAGATGCGATTTTGGTGCACACCAGATGCACTAAATCGGGATTCTTGGTGAATATTAGATGCACCTGATTTTACTGTCAGGCACACCGTTGCCTCTGACAGGTGTTTCATGCACACCCGTTGCACTTAAATGTTGTTTCTGTGCACATATACGGCACATTCATGGATTTTGATTTCCTTGCGCACCGGATGCACGTAGCATTCATATGCACATTTTGGGATTGATTTCTTATGGAGCAGTACGTTTTTATGATATTTACTATTGATATAGTAGCTGGGCAGGGCTAGTCAGAGAACAGTACCTGAATATATTTTTGCATGCATTGATAGTTATCGAAGGGATTTCCAAAAAGGGAGCTATACTCTCAGTATTTACCTACGTGTCTGAGATGACATGAAACGTTTAAAACAAGAAACCCTTCTAAATTGTTTTCAAAACGGCGGTACGTGCATGTAAACAAAGGATATATATATATATATATATATATATATATATATATATATATATATATATATAGTTATTTTCTTACTAGAGACGTCCGCCACTGTGCAGTGTTATGCGCATCGCACAACGACTTAAAACGGTCTGGCATACATTTTCTTCAGGTCTTGATATGTATAGTGTTGATGTATATCATGTTGATTTCGTTTGGATTTGACCTTGGTGTTTTCACCATGACTCCGATGATTGCGGAATGCTTGACGGAGTTTTGTTTTTGAGCTATTTACTCATTGTTCATGCGCATGCATTGCGCCACTGTGCCTTATGTATTTATGATTTCGGAGCCCCGGCGACTTGGACTTTTTATTGAAATGTTTTAATATTGAGGGGTTTAAATTTAAATTCGGAGACTGAATTTCTTTAAGAGGGGAAGATTGTAACATTTCAAAAATAAAATAAAATATTATTTTTGGGAATTTTTGTAATTAAATAATAAAATATTGAATATTTTAATAAAGCGGTGTAATTTAATACCGATAAATCGGGAAAAATTTGGAAAATTATGGAAATTACTGAAAAGAGGATGCTTTATGTGTTTCATGCAAATTATGAAAGTTTATGATTTATTTGACACTATTTTTGTGCTAATCACGATTAAAAATCGCTAATCGGACTTTAAGCGTGTTTTGTGCACATGTCATTTTTTTAGCACTTGTTACATTTTCTTCATGGCCTTCTCTTCATTTTTTTGGCATGGTTGTTGTTTTATTTGAGAAGAAAAGAAAAGGAAAGGAAAAAGAAAAGAATAGAAAATGTTGCATAGTGAAGGGTATGGACAAGAAAGAGAAGGAGAGGGTGAGGGGGGTCAACCTTGGTCTTGGTCTTTGTTTCATTCACCATCTTAATCATTATTCTTTCCCTCTTCAGCTCATGGTAGCACCCTATCTCCACCTCCTCTTCATCCTCCCAAAACATCATCAAAACAACACCAAAACCCCATTCCCACTTCACAAAAATTGTGCACAAGCTCTCAAGCTCCACTTTGGACCAAGAAAAATCACATTTTGGTGCTGTAGGGGATTCTTGGGTCCCAAATGAGGTAATCCTTTCACAATTTGTAACACCTTAGAATGTGATTAGTGGCTAATTATACTATAATGTGTGGTTTTTAGTAAAAAGGTTACCAAAACGATTTTCAAATATTTTATCAAAATTTATGAATATTTTATTAGAATTTAATTAGGCTTGCACACACTTGTGCATGTAAACTAGGGTTAAGTTTAGGGTTAAACCATGTTTAGACAAACATGGTGGACTAACCCATTTTATTAAGCTAATTTGAATTTATTAAGTGTATTAGTTTATCTTTTTAAAATAAAAATGATTTGTGTTATGAGGGTTGACTTGAGTTGGAGAGAGAGAGAGCATGATGGGGTGAGCCATGCTTAGCAATTAATGAGGAGAGAGAGAGAGGGGGGTTGACTCTCATCTCTTTTGTTTTCAAATCAATTATTTTCCCCCACTCATTCTCACTTCTCTCTCACTCACACACACACATGAGCAGCAGCTGCAGCAGAAGCAGCAGCAACACTTGCAGCAGCAGCAGCATCTGGAGCAGCAGCAGCAACATCACCAACAGCAACATCAGCAACACCAACAACAGCAACATCAACAACACATCAACATCAACAGCAACAGCAAGCAGCAGCTGCAGCAGAACACCCCCTTCTCTTCTTCTTCTCCTCCTTCTTCCTGCATCCTAGGATCTACTGGGGTATATTTTTTTTAAACTCAACTCCTTTCTTTACTTGCATGTGGTTACTTTAGCTTCGGTTAGTGATTAATGTGGTTTTAGTGCTAGTTTTGTGATTTAAGTGGGGTTTAAGCTAAGTTAGGGTTATTATAGCTTAATGAAACTAATTAAGTGTTAGTATTGTTGTTTAAACCTAGTAGTATCACTAGATTTAGCTAAGTCACCTTAAAGTCGCAAAATTTGAACTTTTAAAATACGGTTTTGAGGCAAGTTGTAGGATATATGAGATCTGCTACAACCATGTTTATTTTCTAGCTTAGCAAACATGTTCAGAATAGTATGCAGGCCTTACTGAGTGTTGTGTTGATTTTCGAGCCCACCCCCTTCCGAAAAATCCGGCGACCTCCCTTGTAATTTTGGCATCGCCGTCCCCTAGTGTTTTGGGTGTTGGTGCTTTGTGTAGCGGTGTCTGAGAGTGTTTCTCTGTGTTTGGTATTGTTTGGGTTTTGGGTTTTAGCAGTGGGAGAAATCTATGATAGTTTAGTTAGTTTTAGTGTTCTAAAACGTTTTTTAACTAAAACTTTATGATACATAGAATCTGCTGTATCTAGGATAGTAATTTTGGGAAGTAAACATATACAATAGTCTATACTTTGTGTTAGGATTATAGTGTAGAAACCTGGATCCCATTCACCTAGATTTGGCCGATATGACCCCTATGGTGGCCGGCCCAATTGTTTGGGAATTTATTGAGTTTTTGCAGGCAGTTGTCTGTAGGTTTTGTGATAGGTTTGGTCTTATTTGATTTTCTTTTTTTTGCTCCAGATTAAATCTGGGACCTGTTACCTATTTTTTAGCGTAGCGGGACTTGCGCGATACGTGCGCTTTGAGTGGGTTTGGTGTTGTTGTGTGTTACAGCGTGTCGCGTTGGTTTTTGGCGTATGTACACACGTTACGTATACACACGCGTTTAGTTCGCGACGCGAGTTTCTCGTTTAGTTTTAATATCGCGTTTTGCAGGATTTTAGTTTATGTGTATTCTTTGTGTAATTTCTAGGTTCGCAGGTGGGTACGTCAGATGCCGCAAAGAAAGGGAAGCAAGTAGTCGGCTACACCTAGCACGAGACCACAGCGAGTAGATTTAACATCTACGGGGAAATCGCCCGTGTGGCGTTAAATGTCAGGGCTTGATAGGATATTGTAGTCACATATATATATTTATATGTATATTGCTTGTGCACATGTATTATTGTAGCGTACCCATTTTTGTTGCATATAGAAATAGTAGCTATGTAACACCGCACTGTCACTAACGGTTCAAGTTGCAAGGGCACTATTTTTTTGTTACACCCATACCGTTAGTGATTGCGATGACACTCGCACTATAGGATTGCTATGAACCATACATCATTTTGATTACCGCATCATTGATTAGACATGATTCTGTCGCATATTGCGCACATACACATTGTATATCCATATTGGTGCACACATACATTGATATATCCATATTGTGCACATACACATTATATATCCATATTGGTGCACACATATATTGATATATCCATATTACGCACATACACATTGTATATCTATATTGGTGCACACATACATTGATATATTCATGCTTGCACGCATACACATTGTATATTCATACTGGTGCACACATACATGCGTATATATCCACTTACACATCCATACCTATATACATACATATTTCACATACATGGATGATACTGGCTCTGATTTCTAGAAAATAGGAACCGCATGAGATATTTTCAAAACCGGATTCATTTAAAAGAGTGGTTTTCCTTTTTTACTCTTAGTGGCATACGACACATTGCATGGATTTACGCATTGAGTTTTGGATTTTCTTTGATTTCTGGATTTGAGAACTGTGGTATTATTTTAAGAAAATGTGCACTGTTTTGAAAACCCGATTTCTCTTGATATGATATTTCAGAGCGTCCACCATGCGTTTTCTTGGTTCTGAGTCGTGTGACATGTGAACCTGAATCGAGGAGCTGGATGAGGCCGATTGCGGGTACATGGTGGACCCGGTATGGTACCCCGGGGCAAGAAAGGGATGCTGTGTATACAGACGGTGAGCCTGGCAGAGGGACTACTACCTACCGGTGATTAGTTGGACCTGGCGGTTATCCGGAGGATACTGACCAGAGTCGAGAGATGGATATGGGCCGACCCGTACTGCTGGGGCTGGGGGCCGATTCCGCAGATGGAGCCCGTGGGCCGATCCAGACTGACGGAGCCCGATATATGAAGATTTTCGTGTCGCTGCTGGACACGAGTATTTCATGATGTTTTTTGGTGCCGATGTTGGGCACCCCGCTTCTATGAGATATACGGGATCGAGGGCCGTATAGAGTGACGGCGCTTGAGTTATCGGGATTTTGGGGTGTTTTTGATAGACACCGGGGTTTTCCACGTTGATGATCCGTGTAGATGATATTTTATCCTATGCTCAGCATTCCCTGTTATGCATTTCATCATGTAGTCGTAGTACCTGATAGAGTACTTTGCATGATTATTGCGTACCCATCTCATCATATAGATGCTATTAGATTGCACTTGTTATGCATGATTATTGCGTACCAAGCTCATCATATAGATGTTATCTGTTTGCACATGTTAGAGTATCGCAATACGTACATACTCGTGATTACCTTTATATGTTATCTACTATTCACGAGTTGGCAACTCACCCCCGTTGTGCCACAGTGTTTGCAGGTCGACCCTCAGAGTAGTTGCGGCAGGGCTACTTCCTTGTATCTTTTTGCTACGGATACCACTGCAGTTGGCGTGTGAGCCCTTTGCTTATAGGTAGGTTTTTGCGGTATCCGTTTAGTTTCCATTTGTACATTCTATTGTATCTAGTACTCTTCATCTACCATTTCATGTATTGACTTAGAGACCAGTTGTGAGGACGATGTATATTATTTTATACTCTGGTGTCGAGCTCGTGTGAGTCGACTTTATTTATGCAGTTTCATATTTTATGTTGTTTTACTTATATTGTCCATTTCTTCGCTACGGCGTCATATATTATTATTGTAGTGGTTGTTTTCACCGTTGGGCATGATTGCTCCCGTTTGGGGATGCTTTATTCTTATTATATGCCATTTTTACTTATATCATGTCTTGTACCCGTTTTCGGGGCCAGTTTTTACAAAGGAGGTACTGCCGAAATCTTTAAGAAAATAACAAACTTTAATGATTTTTACTCGAGTTTTCTAAATGTTTTTAAACCAATGTTTTCAACACTCACTACTTTTAATGGTTTTGATTTCTGGGTTTCGGCTTACTTAATCGCGTTACGCCTATAGACGTTACATGGTTAAGTGCCGGTTACGGGCCGAACTTCGGGTCGTGACCAAGTTTGTATCAGAGCGTAGGTTTTACCTTTCGGAGTGTAGGATGACCTTGGTATGATGGAGTAGGTAGCTGAAGCAGAGTGGTGTAGTGTGTGTATGTTTCACGGCATACTCACGGCACGGTACTCCGCCTAAGTGACCTTAGGACTTATTGATTGAAATTCCTTCATTATTATATGCATTCTCGTGATTCGATTTCCGTATCCTTATCGAATCCTATTCTCTTTTCAGCCATTATGCCGCCAAAGACTATGAGGGCACGGAGAACGGCCGCGAGAGACGAGATTAGAGTTGACTCGTCTGAGACGAGGACTGACCCGGGCAGTACACCCGTTGTACCAGAGCAGACTGTTCCTCCTTCGACAGATCAGACCGCCATGCTAGGGGCCGGTATGCAGGAGATGCGCCAGATGATAGGGTCGTTAGTCAAGACGCTTCGAGCGCAGCGACCAGAGGTAGTTCCACCCGTTACGGGGACCGCAATGGTACCTACAGTTCAGGCAGTTGCACCTGCAGCTACATAGGTTATCACAGTATCGCTATCAGAGTTTATGAGGCTGAAGCCTCCGGTCTGTAAGGTTAGTATAGCACCCTATGAAGAGTTTTGAGGCATCACATGACCCAAAGTTTTAATTTTTAAGGTGCTAAACTAACATGCAAAGGATAGATCCTAGAAAATTAGGGTTTACTAAACATTAAGCTAACAAAAGTTAGGGTTTGAAGGCTACAACCTTTGTAGCTCCCGTTTTTGCTTCGCTCCTTAGGCTCTTTGGTGTTGAAACGAGGTCCTCTTGAACTCCCCTTGTGTCCACGATGATCCACCGCGGAGATCTCCGTCCAAGCTCGCTACTTTGTAGAATCGAAGTAAACACTCTAATCAAGTTGGCTAGACTTGAGTAGAATGGTGTTGTGGCTTTGGATCTCACTTCAAAAACCTTTCTTTTGTTGTATTTCACTCACTAGAAAAGAAGTAGAGAGGAGAAGATGAAGGAGGATGAAAATGGTGGCTATTTCTTTTCAAGAGATAAAATGATAACCATAAGGTTAAGCCTTCAAAAGAAAATAAATATCACTATATATATTTATTCCTTCTTGACTCCAACCATGATTAAATGATAGATGATTAATTTAACTTGGGTTTAGAATGATAAAGGAAAGGATAACCATGGTTTAGTGGTGGGTGAGAATGGTTAGGTTAAAAGAAGCATGTAGAAACTAGCATAATTATCCTTTCCTTTTCATTTTCTTTTTAAATCCATAATCAAATAATAATCCACTAAATAATCAATGGTGTGAGTCTTGCATTGCCACCATTTCCATATATAATCAACCATGATGGTTTGATGTATGTATGTGTACATGTATGCACATCTACATGTGCATGAAACTAGAAAAGAAGAAAGAAACATATGCATGCATGCATACATCCATCAAACCCTAGAAAAGTTTTAAGTGAGAAAACTAATGGTTAAATGATAAATCAACACTTGATTTATCAATCCGGTCATATCTCATATGACCCTACCAAAAGCAGTTCACCCGATCAATGTTCGGTATCATATACGCACATTTCAATCGGGTGCATGCGCATATCGCATATGCACACCACAACGTTTCGCCTGGACTGAGCAACTCCTTTGTGGGACTCTAAGACTCGTCAATACGCCGGCAGAGGGTAATGATCATATCAAGTGCCCTCAAGCCGCAAGCGGTCAGCTAAACGTAACGGCCACCCGGGTATTGAGCGATCAGAAGACAACAAGCGAACCTGCTACAACTCCCGTCGAGCCATCCGGCAACACTACCGTACAGTCCGGTCTCTTCGTCAGATACGCTGCATATCGAGCCTAGGGATGGTGACGTCGACCCTAATAACTCAATAAGTCGTGTCGATGAATGGTCTATAACAGATCGAGAAACTACTGATAACACTTATCAGCAAATCTCAGCAGCCCTGGCCAGGGACTTGCTGTTATAACCAGTCGGGCACTGCACAGCATCAACTCCCAATACCGGGAGAGACGAAACCCCTCCTATCGCTCATCTTCTTCGTATGTCTCGGGACTGTACCCAACGGCCACCTGTTTGCACGACTCAGTAGAGCCGTGGTAGGGTGGCAATCAAAGTGCAGTGGGAGAACACACAAGACTCCATGACGATCTCGGGTCTACAGACTAACCTGTACCAGTGTCACCTGAGAACTGCTATCCGACGATAGATATAATTCCATATAGGAGTTCTCGGCGAGTCCGTCCAGTGTACCCAGTCACCACTGAGCACCCGTATATGATCTTGATGTCAAACATCGATGAATGTGGGAACATCCATCGCCCATCACATGGGTCTAGTATCATATACGCTAGTCTACTCTGGTATATCGATGCCCCGTCTCGATACACCTCCGACTAGGGACATTTCAGGATATGCTTATAGACTACAGATGTCCCACTAGTACGATCTCCATCATAATCAGAGTAGTCAAGCCGATATCCTCAGGGCTTTATCAGCATGTTTGAATGAATAAAAACATGATCAAATAAACATGTCAGATAAAGAATAACCAGATAGCATACTATCATGTCGAGCAAGAATGCAAACTGAATATATATACATGTATAAATACATCCACTATCACATAATGGCCTCTAGGGCATACATATATCCAACAATCTCCCACTTGCACTAAGGCCAGTTATTGGCGTATCTTATACCCAACATCTTAAAAAGTCGCTCATGCTGCGGCTGAGGGAGGGCCTTGGTGAATGGATCCGCGGCGTTGTTCTTTGTGTCAACTCTCTTAATCTCGATCTCGCGGCGATCTACAATCTCCCGGATCAAATGAAAGCGCCTCAGGATGTGTCTGGACCGCTGATGGGATCTGGGCTCCTTGGCTAACGCCATCGCCCCATTATTGTCACAATACAAAGGTATTGGATCAATAATGGTTGGAACTACTCCTAGCTCCGAGACGAACTTCTTCATCCAGACGGCTTCCTTGGCGGCATCATTTGCAGCAATGTACTCAGCTTCCATCGTAGAGTCTGCAACGGTATCCTGTTTGGAACTCTTCCAACTTACCGCCCCTCCATTGAGGGTAAACACAAACCCTGAGATAGATTTGCTGTCATCCTTATCGCTCTGGAAGCTCGAATCGGTAAAGGCCTCCATTTGGAGATCTTTATTACCATACACCAAGAACAATTCTTTAGTCCTTCGCAAGTACTTAAGAATGTTCTTCACAGCTGTCCAGTGGTTCTTCCCTGGGTTGGATTGATACCTGCTTACAACACTAAGTGCATAAGCTACATCTGGGCGTGTACATAACATCGCATACATTATAGATCCTACTGCCGAAGCATAAGGTATAATGCTCATGCGAGCTCTCTCTTCATCGGTCTTTGGACAAGAATCCTTGGAGAGAGTGACTCCATGGCAAGCGGGTAAGGCACCCCGCTTGGAGTCTTCCATACTATAAACCTCTTTAGGATGGTGTTGATGTACCTGGTTTGGGACAGTCCCAATAACTTTTTGGATCTATCCCTATAGATCCTTATGCCCAGGATGTATGTGGCATCACCCAGGTCCTTCATGGAGAACCTCAGTGATAAGAATGATTTGACCGACTGTAGCATAGGAATATCATTTCCTATCAGAAGAATGTCATCCACGTATAATACGAGGAATGTGACAGCTCTTCCTACAGCCTTCCTATAAACACAAGGTTCATCTGGATTTTTGATGAAATCAAACTCTTTGATAACATCATCGAAACAGATGTTCCAACTCCGAGATGCCTGCTTTAACCCATATATGGATTTAAGCAATCTACATGCTTTCTCGCTGCTCCCACTGTCAATGAAGCCCTCTGGCTGATCCATATAAACACATTCTTCTAAATCTCCATTTAGAAATGCTGTTTTAACGTCCATCTGCCAGATTTCATAGTCGTAGTGAGCAGCAATAGCAAGTAGGATCCGAATAGATTTAAGCATGGCTACGGGCGAAAAGGTTTCGTCATAGTCCAAACCTGGTCTTTGACGAAAACCTTTCGCCACAAGTCTTGCCTTATAGGTCTCTACCTGCCCATCCACACCAATCTTTCTTTTAAAGATCCATTTGCACCCTACAGGTTTTACCCCAGGGGGTACAACGTCCAAAGTCCATACTTTGTTGGTGTACATAGACTCCATTTCGGATCTCATGGCATCCAGCCACTTCACAGAGTCACCACTCGTGATAGCTTGCTGAAAACTGGTAGGATCATCATCTTCCATGATACAGTCTTCTCTGTCACCATCAATGAGGAAACCGTAGTACCTCTCCGGTGGGCGAGAAGTCCTACCAGACCTACGGAGTGGCCGAGGTTCTTCAGTTTCTGTTGCAACAGTCGGTTCAACCAAATCGTCATTTGTAGTTTGTGTCTCCAGAACCTCTTCTAGATCTACCACCTTGCCATCATCTCTATCTGTGAAAAACTCTTTTTCCAAGAATGTGGCATACTGAGGAACAAATACTTTTTGTTCCTCTTTGTGGTAGAACAGATACCCATAAGAATTCTTTGGATATCCCACAAAGTTACACATGACTGACCGTGTCTCGAGTTTGTCCGGATTCTGCTTTTTAACATAGGTCGGGCAACCCCAAATCTTAATTCTTTTAAGAGATGGTCTCTTCCCATTCCATATCTCATATGGCGTGGTAGATACGGCTTTGGTTGGAATCCTGTTTAGCAGAAACGCTGCAGTCTCCAATGCATGCCCCCAAAACGAGACTGGTAACTCAGCGTCACTCATCATGGACCGGACCATATCCAATAGGGTCCTATTCCGTCGTTCTGACACACCGTTGTGCTGTGGTGTGTAAGGCGGAGTGAGCTGAGAGAGAATCCCATTCTCTTTTAGGAAGTTTGCAAATTCTGTACTGAGATACTCTCCACCTCGATCTGATCGAAGCATCTTAATACTCAAGCCGGTTTGTTTTTCTACTTCTTGTTTATATTCAATGAATTTCTCGAAAGCTTCGGAGTTGTGCTTTAATAAAAATACATGACCGAATCTTGAGAAATCATCGGTGAATGTAATGAAGTATGAAAAACCGCCTCTAGCCTGTGTAGACATAGGCCCACATACATCACTATGTATGAGGCCCAGGAGTTGAGTAGCTCTTTCTCCGTGTCCGGTAAACGGAGTTTTGGTCATTTTACCCTTGATACAAGACTGGCAAGTCGCATAAGATTTATATTCAAAAGGATTTAAATATCCATTTTTGTGTAACTTGTTTAGTCTTGTTTCGTTAATATGACCAAGTCTACAGTGCCAAAGAAAAGCTTCATTTAATTCTGAAAGTTTTCTTTTATTAGTGTGTTGTATACTGAAAACTGTGTGTTGATTTAGGACATATATTCCGTTATTAAGTGTACCATACCCAACCAACATTTGATTTAGGTGAATGTTCATAACATTGTTCTGCAACACAAAATTATATCCTTCATTGTCCAACAAAGAAACGGATATTATATTACATAGCATATCAGGTACAAAATAACATGGATTCAAAATCAAAATACATCCAGATGGCAACCCCAAGTGATACTCTCCCACTGCGACTGTATGTACATTGGAACCATTTCCAACGCGGAGAGTATGGTCACCTGTCCTCAAAACCTTGCTATTTCTCAGCCCCTGCATAGAATTGCAAATGTGAGAACCTGAACCGGTATCCAATACCCAGGAAGCAGAGTTTATAGAAAAACAGTTTTCAGTCACAAACGCACCTGAAGCAGAAGCATCACCATGCTTCTTCTTGAGATTTAGGTACTCCGTGCAATTGCGCTTCCAATGTCCTGTCTTGTGGCAATGAAAACACTCGCCTTTCCCTGGGTCTCCAGCCGTAGACTTTCCCTTTCCCTTCACCTTTTTGACTCCGCCCTTAGGATTAGTGGGTTTCTTCTTTTTCTTTCCCTTGGCCTTAGCTTTTGGGCGAGAAGAAGAAGACTGTCCAATGGTCATAACGGGAGTCTTTGCTGACTTCATAGTGCTCTCTGCACTCCTTAACATATTAAGGAGTTCAGGGAGGTCCTTCTCCATGCCATGCATGTTGAAGTTCACTATGAACTGAGCAAAGGTGGAGGGGAGGGACTGCAGAATAATATCTATATATTGTTCATTGTCCATTGTCCATCCAAGGTCCTCAAGCTCTTCTATAAGAGCTATCATCTTCAACACATGGTCTCCTACTGGCGTGCCAGGGGCCATTCGCATGTGAAACAGTTTCCTTGATGCTTCGTATCGTAATACGCGGGACTGCTCCCCATACAACTCCTTTGTATGGAGCAGTATCCCGTGAATGTCCATGTCCTCGTGCTGCTTTTGATGTGTGTTGTCCATCGATGCAAGCGCGAGGCATTTTGCCGTGACACAGTCAGCGTCCCATATCTTGCGGACTTCTATGTCCGCAACTGAAGATTTTGGGCCTGGGACGGGCGGGGCTGAAGCCGTGAGGACATATGATACTTTATCATAAGTCAAGGCGATCTTCAGATTCCTTAGCCAGTCTTTATAGTTGGTCCCATTCAGTTTGTTTTTATCTAGTAGAAGCTTAAGTCCAGTCATTGGTATCTGCCATTAAGAGAGAGAAAAGAATACACTCAGCGAAAGCTCTTGCATAGATTAGATTGGTTTATTATCTTGTCTAATCGATGTTTCCCACTGCTTTTTATCAAGTTTTTCTTTCAAACCTTAAAAAGAAAAACTAGCCAGGATTAATTACAGTCTACAACTTCGCTAACCGTTCAGCCAGGCCAGTGTCGGTACTTTGAGGGAGGTTCCCCGTGCTTTCGCACGGACCTAATTAGAGTAAACCTCGTTTTCCCAGAGGCAGAGCCCCGTTAACACCTTTCTAGTCACCTAATGAGTTAGCTAATTGTAAACTGTAAAACTCTCCTAGGAGCAACTATTGCCCACAGTGGGATCGGGATCCAACCATCACATGGAAGGTATGCAATCTCATTGCAAATTTCAACACTTGAAATTCCCGATGTAATTTTTACCCCTAGCACTTATGACCTTAACTATGGTCAACAAATCATAAGTACCAGTCAAGTTCTACCTGTCATTTCTTGATCAATTAGACCCACCCATATGACCCTTAACTATGGTCAACAAAGTCGCATGAATGTCCTAATTAATCTGCATCATATGCATTGTAGGAAGACATCACTTAGCTACCGTACACTACGCCTTAACTAAAGTCAACAAACGTAGCACGAATACTAAGTACTCTACTTCCTAAAATGACGGAGGGTTGCGAATGATTTTTAAGAAAATCTTTAACGCTTTGAACTTGATATCGTTGTAGAATCAAACAGTTTTTCAAAAGGAGTGGCTTAAGCTCCGCAGTTTTGAAATGTAGCTTTTTCATAAATAGCCGAGTAGTTTTTAAATCCGATTCTACAACATCTTTTTAGGTTTATTTTCTTTACATTAATCACATTAATGTAATCCCATCATTTAAGTCCTAAAGCCAATCACAGAAAAGAAACGAAAATAACACGTACGCTTATGCCATCCGCATTCGCCGCAATGTTCCGTTATGCACCGTTAGGTTACTTAACTAACGGCATACCGGGACGGGACTAGCGCGGATGTAAAACATAAGCAACGTCTACTATATATCATATATAATAAGCCATTCGTCTCAGATATCACAGAACACAGGCAGCAGAAATATAGATATAACGTGGGATATACTAGGACGTCCGTATTTAATATTTAGCCAGAATAGAAAATACGGATTCCATAGTCGCGATGAATAGCCAAGCCCACACCCTGGACCCCTACGAGAGCAGCAAGTGACCCTACCAATCCTGGAGTTTAGGAGACCCGGTCTCGACTCCTCGAGATGGCCTCCCACTGAACCCCAGAACCCGGTCACCTGTGCTCCCCTCCTTGGGTCCATCCTAATACGGAAAAGTAAATAATATACAACACTGGTGACTCAACCGCAACCTGGAAGTGCCCCAAATAAAAGAATATTACATCACATTTGAATTTACATGAATGAAAATATAAAATTCTCATCTCACAAAAACCCCCCGGCTATTCGATCGCGACAATCCTGCACATCATATCTCAGCAACACATAATATCACATATCATCAACGTAAGTAAGTATGCGTACCCCAATTGTCGTTGATGTATAGCAACGAAACCGGCGATATCAAACATACTACACTTACGGTCACAGAAAAGAAAGTGTAAAACTACAATATTTGGAATCCAGATTCCCTTTATACATCATAAATGCGAAATATCACATATTTCGTATTTCATGCCTACACTATATGAATTCCACATATTGTATCACATTCCAGATAAACAGACAGTATTAAAGTTTTCGAACGAACTATCAAGCACCCAAGATTCACTAAAGCTCAACACTTGAGCAGGGTTCAAAAAATTCGGAGTGTGACACAGTAGCGGCGGTCCAGCCGTAGAAGGGTCAAGCCAACGCCTCACATGTGGCACGCCGTACTGCCCCAAACCCTAGGGTTCAAAGGGCAGTTCGAGACGGTCACATAATCGAGTTAAGGTTTGTTGTCTTCTAGAGGGACCACCGCAAAAAGACTTGCACGCATCTCCAAACCATTTAAACCCCGTGAATATTGAGTAAATGATATTCGTTCAAACACTTCAATACTTTCTAGTTTACCCGGAAAAGAAAGCGAAATGAAAATTCCGATCGAAACCACGAGTCTAAAAACATCTCCAGAATTTTTCAACAGCAGATTCAGATTAAATATACTCAAAATATACTGTAACAGGTAAAGAAAATTACTGTGCTAAAAATTATCAAAGAGCCCCTTATATGGCCGCGGATGCGCGGCCTAAGCTTGCTTATGCCGCGCTTCCGCGGCCCAAAGTACTGTTCATGGGGTCGTATTTTCCAGATTGTCTTATTTTTACCTGCTATATTTTTTGAGAATTTTTAATTCTGAAAAAGGTCAGTTTTTAAAAAATTTCCAGAGAGCACCTTTAAAAATCGTATTTTTGTTTCGATCGGACTTTTTACTTCGCAAAAAGGTCGCCTAATGTTCTAGGTTGGCTCTGATACCAATGTAAGGTTAGTATAGCACCCTATGAAGAGTTTTGAAGTATCACATGACCCAAAGTTTTAATTTTTAAGGTGCTAAACTAACATGCAAAGGATAGATCCTAGAAAATTAGGGTTTACTAAACATTAAGCTAACAAAAGTTAGGGTTTGAAGGCTACAACCTTTGTAGCTCCCGTTTTTGCTTCGCTCCTTAGGCTCTTTGGTGTTGAAACGAGGTCCTCTTGAACTCCCCTTGTGTCCACGATGATCCACCGCGGAGATCTCCGTCCAAGCTCGCTACTTTGTAGAATCGAAGTAAACACTCTAATCAAGTTGGCTAGACTTGAGTAGAATGGTGTTGTGGCTTTGGATCTCACTTCAAAAACCTTTCTTTTGTTGTATTTCACTCACTAGAAAAGAAGTAGAGAGGAGAAGATGAAGGAGGATGAAAATGGTGGCTATTTCTTTTCAAGAGATAAAATGATAACCATAAGGTTAAGCCTTCAAAAGAAAATAAATATCACTATATATATTTATTCCTTCTTGACTCCAACCATGATTAAATGATAGATGATTAATTTAACTTGGGTTTAGAATGATAAAGGAAAGGATAACCATGGTTTAGTGGTGGGTGAGAATGGTTAGGTTAAAAGAAGCATGTAGAAACTAGCATAATTATCCTTTCCTTTTCATTTTCTTTTTAAATCCATAATCAAATAATAATCCACTAAATAATCAATGGTGTGAGTCTTGCATTGCCACCATTTCCATATATAATCAACCATGATGGTTTGATGTATGTATGTGTACATGTATGCACATCTACATGTGCATGAAACTAGAAAAGAAGAAAGAAACATATGCATGCATGCATACATCCATCAAACCCTAGAAAAGTTTTAAGTGAGAAAACTAATGGTTAAATGATAAATCAACACTTGATTTATCAATCCGGTCATATCTCATATGACCCTACCAAAAGCAGTTCACCCGATCAATGTTCGGTATCATATACGCACATTTCAATCGGGTGCATGCGCATATCGCATATGCACACCACAACGTTTCGCCTGGACTGAGCAACTCCTTTGTGGGACTCTAAGACTCGTCAATACGCCGGCAGAGGGTAATGATCATATCAAGTGCCCTCAAGCCGCAAGCGGTCAGCTAAACGTAACGGCCACCCGGGTATTGAGCGATCAGAAGACAACAAGCGAACCTGCTACAACTCCCGTCGAGCCATCCGGCAACACTACCGTACAGTCCGGTCTCTTCGTCAGATACGCTGCATATCGAGCCTAGGGATGGTGACGTCGACCCTAATAACTCAATAAGTCGTGTCGATGAATGGTCTATAACAGATCGAGAAACTACTGATAACACTTATCAGCAAATCTCAGCAGCCCTGGCCAGGGACTTGCTGTTATAACCAGTCGGGCACTGCACAGCATCAACTCCCAATACCGGGAGAGACGAAACCCCTCCTATCGCTCATCGTCTTCGTATGTCTCGGGACTGTACCCAACGGCCACCTGTTTGCACGCCTCAGTAGAGCCGTGGTAGGGTGGCAATCAAAGTGCAGTGGGAGAACACACAAGACTCCATGACGATCTCGGGTCTACAGACTAACCTGTACCAGTGTCACCTGAGAACTGCTATCCGACGATAGATATAATTCCATATAGGAGTTCTCGGCAAGTCCGTCCAGTGTACCCAGTCACCACTGAGCACCCGTATATGATCTTGATGTCAAACATCGATGAATGTGGGAACATCCATCGCCCATCACATGGGTCTAGTATCATATACGCTAGTCTACTCTGGTATATCGATGCCCCGTCTCGATACACCTCCGACTAGGGACATTTCAGGATATGCTTATAGACTATAGATGTCCCACTAGTACGATCTCCATCATAATCAGAGTAGTCAAGCCGATATCCTCAGGGCTTTATCAGCATGTATGAATGAATAAAAGCATGATCAAATAAACATGTCAGATAAAGAATAACCAGATAGCATACTATCATGTCGAGCAAGAATGCAAACTGAATATATATACATGTATAAATACATCCACTATCACATAATGGCCTCTAGGGCATACATATATCCAACACGGTCTTCACAGGCACCGATGTAGCCGAGGACCCACAATCATTTATCGATAGGATGGCCCGGATATTTCGTTCACTCAGATGCTCAGATGCGAAATGGGTGGAGTTCGTGAACTTTCGCCTGTAAGGTCTTGCGCAGAAGTGGTGCGAGTCGGTAGAGAAGGGCAGAGCAGCAGGTCTTCCTCCTATGACCTGGACTGAGTTTGTGACGGTGTTTCTAGCCTGTTTCCTTCCCCAGAGTTCAGGGATGCCCGAGTGCGCAGGTTTGAGTCAATACGCTAGACGCCGGATATGACGGTGGCAGAGTATGATGTGCAGTTCACCGAGCTATCTGTTTATGCCCCATATTTAGTGGCTACTGAGGAGATGCGAATCAAGAGGTTTGTTCAAGGCTTGCTGAACCTACTGTTTCTTGCGATCAGCGCACAGCATTGCGAGATTTATGCAGCAGCTGTAGACGCAGCCCTATTAGTCGAGGAGCGCCTTGCTGAGACTTCGGTAGTTCCAGGGCCGAAGAGAGTTCGTACAGATACGTCAGCACAGAGACAGTCGTTTAGGCACCGCGACAGGTTCCGTTCAGGTACGGGGGGTAGAGGAGGCTCGAGACGACGTCAGCTATTCAGCTCTTATCCCCAGGAGGGTCAGCCGGCACCATCTAGATGTTTCCGGTGCGGGAGTACTTATCATCGTGTGCGAGATTGTCCAGAGCCACGTGAGGGCGAGACAGCCATACCACATGTCATGTTTCCACCTTCTCCACCCCAGAGGGCGTTGCCTATTGTACCTACTGCTGCTCCGCGTCAGACTCATGTACAGAGAGGTCGTGGTCGCGGAGGGTTTGCTCATAGAGGACGAGGTGGCCGAGGCAGAGGACAGCCAGCTGCCGGCAGGGGATAGCCAGTTGCTAGTAGGGGACCGCCAGTCGCAGGTAAAGGACAGGCACGGGTATTCGCTTTGACGCATCAGGACGCGCAGGCGTCCAATGCAGTGGTCTCAGGTACGCTTTTAGTATGTTCTGTTGATGCACACGTATTGTTTGATCCGGGATCACGCACTCGTACGTTTCCACACACTTCGTGCCGAGTTTGGGTAGAGAGTCCGGTTTGCTTGATCAGCCGCTTGCTGTGACCATTCCTGTGGTCGAGTCGTTTATTGCTAGACACGTATTCCGATCATGTGTTGTCCGTATTGGCGAGAGAGAGTTGCCTGTCGACTTGATCCTTCTTGAGATGTTGGACTTCGACGTTCTTCTGGGCATGGATTGGTTAGCCACGTGCTATGCGTCTGTGGACTGCCGCGAGAAGACAGTTAGGTTTTGTTTTCCTGGCGAGTCGGTTTTTGTTGTGCAGGGGGACCGTGGTGCCGCCCCTCACAGTTTGATTTCTTCTCTTCGCGTTGGACAGCTTTTGAGGAAGGGATGTCAGGGATTTCTAGCCTATGTTTGCGATACTAGAGCTACAAAGGTTCTGTTGGACCAGGTCCCGATTGTTAGTGAGTTCTGTTGGAGATAGTGCCCTCAGAGTCAATTATTAGGTCACAGGTACGTGATTGTAATGATTGAGGGAGGACCTATCCCGGTAGGACAGTCTTACTCGAGATGATAGTATGCTATCTGGTTTACCTTTATCATCGTGTACTGTTTTAGGTGACCTGACACGTCGCTATTACACGTTGATAGAGCCCCTAGGATTCTTGCTTGACCACCAGCAGTATGAGGGCGATCATATAAGTGGGAGCTGGGGGTCTATAAGCTTATCCTTAAAAGGTCCCTAGTCGTGGGAGTTTCGAGACTGGGCATCGATACTCCATTAGTAGACTAGTGTATACAGTCGAGACCCCGACGAGGGGCGGTGGCCGGTCTCACAAGCCACTGGTGTCAGTTGAATCACCTAAGATGTATACAGGTGCTCATTGGGTTATGAGTACACCGGACAGGACTCGCCGGGAACATGCTAGTTGGTCATATACCAGACGTCAGATGGCAGTTCCCTGGTGACATGTGTGCAGGTTAGTTCATCGACCTGGGGATCGTCATTTGTCTCGTGTGAGTTCCCACTGTACTTTGATTACTACCCTACCACGGCTCAAAGGAGTCGTGCAAACAGGTTTTAGTTGGGTACAGTCTCGAGCCACATGGAGGCAGTGAGCGTATCTTCAGGGGTTCGTCTCTCCCGGTATTGGGGGTGAGGTCGTGCTGTGTCTAGGAGAGCCATTACACAAAGTCCTTGGCCAAGGCAAGGAGATTTACTGATAGGTATTCCAGTAGTATCTCAGGGTGTTCTGGGCTACACTCCGACACGACTTGTACCGCTTTTGGGGGTCTGACTTTTACCAACCCCCTAGGCCCGCCATGCGATACTCATAGACGAACGGACCGGACTGCACGGATATTGTCACTGACAGGCTCAGTAGGGAGTCAGGCTGAGTTCGCTCACAGACGTCCCTTTTGGTCAATACCTGGTAGCCCGTTATGTATTGGCTTATACCTCTAACGTGCTAGTGGTTAAATCCACAACCAAGGTGTTGACGAGTCTTTAGAGTCCCCCACATTCAGTTACTCAGCTTTCGGGCGAAAGGTTGTAGAGGCCGTATGGAGATATGGCAAGGTCCGATCAGATACGTGCGGTATTGCACGGATCAGGATCGGACAGTCTGTACTATAGGCCGTATGGTTATATGGCAGGGTTCGATCAGATACGTGCGGTATTGCACGGATCAGGATCGAACAGATATTACTAGCCGGCTTTGGTATAAGCCGGATTCTAGTATAGTACAGTGGAGATTTTGTCTCATTGCATTTGTATTTCGGTCGAAATACAGATGCGGGTGTGTATGCACAGTATCGGGGTTTTCCCGTAATTTATTACGGGACCAGTTTTCTGGAGTTGCCAGTTTGCTTTCCGTTTCGGCCAATTTCCATTGTTCCGTTCATTGGCCGAAGTTTGGTGGAGGAGGGTTTATTTGCATTGTTGCAAATAAGCTATTGTGGAGGGGGGTCTTTGTATATTTGTATCATGATGGTTTTCATGATGGGTGCCATCCTTTGACCTTGCTTGACTTGTATCTTCATGATGGCATGACCTTTTGAGTCATCATGTTTGATGGATGGTTTTTGGTGTGTTGGTTTTTCTAGTCATCATTTCTACACATCATGACTTGACCTCTCCCTTGTATGATGGTTCCTTCCCCCCTTGCTTTTTCTCTCTCCAATCACACATGAACAAAGGGGGGCCGGCCACTATTGGTGGGATAAGAAAAATGCTTCATTTGTAGTGTGGAGAAAATATATGATACTCTCATTCTTTTGAATGCTAGTTTTTTCCCTTCACCTCTCTCCAAGTTCTTCTTCCTCCACAAATGGCAACTCCACTACCCCAAAAAGAGACACAAGCTCACTACATATTCTACAACGAACCTTGGGCACGTCGAGTAGCCGGCTTCGTGCCCGAGTTGCCTCGGCATTGAGGTGGGAGCCCGTAAACGATGTAGGCAACGTGGTGCACTTCCGGCGACGAGGAGGAGACGGACGGAGATCCCGCGAGGAGATCGGATTGGAGATGAAGACCGGAGGACTTGGATCGTCGGTATATCTCTTTCCCATCTTCTTGTTAGCTTAGACTTGTTAATGGTAACGATCCGGGTGTTTAGTGCGCGGTGGTGCCGGTTTGCTAAGTCCGCAAAATTAAAGTTATTCACCGTTTCCGCATTCCGGCGTCGGATTGACGGCCGGGGCGCCGCCGTGCACTTACAGTGGTATCAGAGCCTCGCCATTAACTTAGTCTAGCTTGGTGTAATGTGTTTTTCAGTTCCGATCGATCGAAATGTCCGAAAACCCAAATACACCCACGACAGTTTCTGTTGAATTTTTTCAGTCTCCAAAAATTTTTCAGGTTGCATAAAAGTACTGTGCTCGAAGATCTAAGACCAGTGGAGAAATTCGAGACACTGATTTTCCCATCGGAGCGCGGAAGCGCGGCAAGTACCCACTTATTGCCGCTCTTCCGCCGCCGTAGTTATTGAACAGTGTGTGGAAATTTTCCAGTAGGCCTCTGGGGTTAAATTTGGGTTTCTGGAACATTAATTTTAGGCCCATATTTTCTGTAACTGCTACAGTATTGTTTTGGGGCCCACTTGTTAATTTTTGATCGATCGGATATTTTAAACACATTTTTCACAGTATTTACATTATATCTGCGACCGTGAATGTCACTCGATCGGTAAATCCTGTCTAACTGCTATAGCCCGGTTAGACGGATTTGCGAACGTGACTTTCACGTTGATGTTCTATGTATTTGCTGTGTTGTTGCGGATCGGTCGTAGGGATAGCCTGGATGCAATGCTAGTACAGCTGTGGTGGTATTATGTACATTTGATTTTGCGGGGCGAGCGTCCGACATGTGGACTGTCGTCACTGCCTGTTTGTATTATTATTTTGGGGCACGACCTGGTTGCGGTCGATGTACCCGTTGTATGTATATTTTACTTTCTGTACTAGGATTGCCCCGCGGAGGGGTGCACGGATAGCCGGGTTCTAGAGGGCAACAAGCCCGCATCTCATGGCATTGAGACGGAGGGGGCTTCACTCTAGGATTGGCGGGCTATTCGCCGCACTCGTAGGGGGTACAGGTTGACCCAGGAGGGGTGCCCAAGTTACCGGATTCCGTGAAGTGCTGGGTGGTCCATTCACGGTGCTGAAGGGGGCTGCCTCGCTTCAGGTTTTGGCGGGTGACTTGCCGCGCCCGTAGGGGTCTAGGATTTCATTGCACAGGCTATCCACACGACCAGGGGAACGTCGGGTTTCAGCAGTGGCTCTGTGAAACCCGGGGATCCCAGATATCTGTATTGTTTCTGTGATGCTGTACATTTCTGTGATGTTGCATTTTATTCACGCCTTGAGCGAATATAATATATTGGTATATATATTAGTAGATGTTGTTTATGTTTTTCATCCGCGCTAGTCCAGTCCCCGCTCTGTCGTTAGTTAGCTAACCTAACGGGTAATGACGGGACCCAGTGGCGAATGCGGATGACATATACGTACATCAGTATATTTTCGTTCTTTTTGGTGTGATCAATTGATGGGACTGCATTGATTCGGATCAATGCAAGTTAAAAACAAACCTAATCTGATGTTGTTGGAACACTTTTCAAAAAGCTGTTATTGCAAGGACGTTCTCTTTTGTTTTGCATCGTGGTATTCAGTTGGAATATCCTGCTCCTCAGTCGACGAGGCAAGGGCCGAGATCCCTTCACCGGGAGTGACCCCTTGGACAGAAGTTTGCGTCAGGGCATTAACTTCACTATAGCCGATTACTTTTGCTTTGCATCGCGGTATTCATTTGGAATATCCTGCACCCCATTCTACGGGGAAAGAACCGAGATCCCTTCACCGGGAGTGACCTCTTTAGCAACGGTTTTCGTCACTATATTTTCAAAAAGCTATCCGTTCCTTCAACGATATCAAGTTCATTACGTTAAAGGTTTTCGCCAGAAACCATTCGTAGCCCTCCGTCGTTTCATATGGGTGGTCAATAGTATTCAAGCTGTGTTTGTTGGCCTTAGTCAATGCACAGTGTTTGGTAGCTGTTGGGTGTTCATATGCTGCATAGATAGATGCGTTGGTTTGGGACAGTCGTATAGCCTTGTTGGCCCTAGTCAAGGGCTTGTACGGGTGGATTCAAATCAACCTGGATAATGACGGGTAGAACTTGACATGTGACTTATGATTTGTTGGCCTTAGTCAAGGTCATAAGAGCATGGGGTAAAAATCACATCGGGAGTTTCAAAAGAACTGAAACTTGCCAGATATGCGCATACCTTCTGGAGTGTGATAGCGTGAGCGGATTCCGTCACGTTATCATGCAATGATAGTTGGATCCCGATTCCCACTGATGAGTTAGTTTACTCCTCGGGTGACCCCGACTAATTCTTCTTTCAGGTTTGGAGGAGAATTTGAGGTACAGTGGGAGGATTCCAGATTAGATAAATTGGTGACCATTCTGATCTAGGTTAGAGTGCACGCTGAGTGTTTCTTTTCTCTCTCTCTTTGGCAGCGACCATTGACCCGACCCTAAGACTATGACTCAGTGACCAAGTTGACCGAACCTTCTTAAACACCGGCTTTTGGATTGTCAGAGTTGCGAACCTCATTGCCACTCCTACTTTTACCCTTTTCTCCAGGACACCACGTATTACTACGAACGTCCACTTCCATTGGACAAAACAATCGTATGGTTAGATACGAACTCGAAGGGATTTATTCGAGGATGGTTTCCGGTTCTGGAGAAAACGGATAGGATTATTCAGTTGTCTTTTCCTTTTACCCTCTCTCAGGTTACGAGTACTCCTTGGTTTAGGGGTAGTACACCTATTACGCAAATTGGATTGTCTTCTTCCAAACCTTAGGCTGGTGCCGACCGGTAGGGAATGAAGAAAACCAATTAGCATAACGATGGTGTGCAGAAGGTATTAAGTTAAGACAAAGCAAGGGATTAGTAAGAGGGCAAAGTAAATTGCAACAGATATTCACGACCAAACCAGGTATTTCATTACCACTCCCAAATCACCTTTGTATTTCTCCAGAACACTCCGTGTCACTACGAAGATCCACAGTTTATTGGATACTCCATCGTATGGTTATATACGAACTCGAAAGGAACTTGTTCCAGTTCGGGGATGGATTCTGGTTCAGGAGAAATAGGAATAATGTTTATTCGGTTGTCTTTTATCTTCACCCTCTCTCATTGCGAGTGTTCCTAGGATTGGGACAGTACACCCATTATGCTTATTGGATAGTCTTCTTCCAAACCATAGGCTGGTGCCGAACGGTAGGGAAGGAAGAAAACCATTTGGCCTAAAGGGGTGTACAGAAGGTAAAGACTAAAGACATATGAAGGGATTTGGAGAGGTGGCAAAGAATTACACGGTTACAGTTGTGAATCTGGATAATGGAAGAGGCATTACTAGGAATACCAGAATACCCCATCGGAACATTTCAATGTTTCAGTTTCACTGTGTAATGTTAAAGGAAAACTGATTTCCCGATTAGATACTTACTCCAGGGTATGTATTTACCAGGTACGATTCTCACATCTGTATGGTTTTACAGATGATGAGTGGGAGTAAGTTATTGGGAATTGGGTGATTTTCCTCATTATATCGGGATTCGTTGTAATCAGTGATATTTGAGGAAATCACCTGGGCTGTTTGCCGGTCGGCAAATATTTGGTTTTGAATATCCGCTGTTATGCACCAATTTCAAATTGATATATCTGTACGTCTATTTTCATAGAGTGAGATATACATTTCTGAAATTATGTCTAGGACATTTACCTATATCAGTGGATGGTTAGGTAAGGAGCATTAAACAGCGGTGTAATTCTTCTTAACCATAAGTACAGTTTTCAACCTACGACATACAGTGAATGGGTTATCAGACTCAAGGGACTTATACAAAGGATTGTATGTTGTCCAGGGTCCATTAGGACAGAGGGGTAGGTCCTCTTACTATATTCGGTTTACTTATGACTTCTCTAGTTTTTAGACAGGTGTTTCGTGGAAACACAGGGTCCGAATTTTGAGAAGTTACAGGTATTTGAATAGAGTAGAGAACCAGGTATAGCAAGTATCGGGATTCTTCAAAGAGATCGAAGATGTAGATACTTGTGTATGGTATTCAGTTGATAGTAATGATAAAGAGAACTTGCTTCTCTTTCAGGTTACTCATAATTGGAAGCATTCCTAAGTTGAGTAACGCTGATCGGCCTCCTTCCATTTAGTTGACATGCACTGGAGACAGCTGCATGATTTGAATCTGGTTCAATTAAATCAGTGCCTCTGGTCCTATATTTGATATAGAACAGTTCGTATCTTAACGATGTTAAGGTACGGGGAGTTGTCCGGTTTATGCTTAAAACCAGACACTGGACAACTCAAGGCACGTTTCAGTAATGACTGTTTGTGGGTTGACCCAGGCTATGACGCGGGTTGACTTTCTACCATCTGGATGGACGATAGCAATATCGTTCTAGACTCGCCACAGTTTTAATAAAAATGGATTTTTTTTCAGAAAACAGTAGTGGGAGTATGGTAGAACTGGAAGTGATTCCAGAACCACAAACGATTACTGAAGATTTGACAGGAACCTAAAGATTCAATCTGGATTGACATTCCATTGGCCACTCCGCAGATAAGGTGGGTAACTTCAGGCACCCGAGAGGTACTACCGTAGCCTCAAGGACGGTGACAGGGAAGTTCTTGTTTACCCACAATTACCATTGCTGTTGTTCCAGGGTGCGAGACCCGGCGGGAGGATGAGTATAGCGTCGTTCTAAACTAGTTTTAGAAGTGTACGTGTATATGACTCTGCCAGAGGGTTGTCGTAGTCAGTGGGAGCAGCGGAAGCATTGGTGGACAGGTAGCTTATGTCTATTTATAGACTAAAGCAAATGTAGCGGAGATAGATCATCTATTTTTGACGTGACAATCATAGGTTTGACTTCATCAGAATAGGGGATGGATCTATTGAGAAGGTAGTAGGGTGTGATATCCTGGTATTTGGATGATATACACAGAGTAGGAAAAGAAACTCCTACACTACGATCGGTTATACTTTGGTCGTCACACAGTTGTTTCTCCACAAAGGAAATGGATGTTATATCAGACATACTGGTTACTAGATCTATGGTCTTAGATCTAGATTTGGGTGGTTTCCCAATCAGGGTACTTGACAGCATTCTAAGAGTATTTAGGATGGACGACTCCTGGCACGGTAGTGTACCTGCAGGTAATGGAGTCACCCTCTCCAAAGGTGTCTTACAGACTAAAGGGGAGAGGGACGGGCATGATTGGCAGATAACTTGCTCAGGCAATTGAGTCAATCGTGAGATGTCAAGTACCACACCAGATGTTGTTCTTGCACTAGATGCAATAAGTTGACATTAATCCAATCCTGGAGAAACAGTCGGAAGCAGTTTTAGAACATAAGTGGATGTTCTAGGGAGATGATAACGACAGCCTCATTCAGGAGACAGTTATCATTCCAGGCTTCCAAGGTGACATGGACGACAAGGAGGTTGTCAGAGTTATAGTTTTCCTTCTGATGAGGGGCAGTATTTTGGACAGGTGGTCCAAGGCAATACTGAGGGAGGCATGGCGCGCAGGACACTGATTAAGTTCAGTTGTCAATACAGTCTAAGAAGTTTGGATTTGGAGTTCATTTATGAGCTAGGTCCCATCAGACATCCAGACATATTCTGAGACAGGTATTGCTCTTTTCGGGAGATGGCTTTCTCCGCGAACTTGAGATATAGAGAGACATAGAAAGAAACAACTAAGCGGATCCACTCACTGAGGCTATTCCTCGAACGCAATAGTTCCGCAAACGAGCTTTGTGAGACTGACTAGTAGAGGAGTTGGATGTTCGGTATCACACGGGCTGTGAGTATGCGACATCGCAATAATTAGCCTTGAGTGCAAGTGGGAGATTGTTGGAGATAGTGCCCTCAGAGTCAATTATTAGGTCACAGGTACGTGATTGTAATGATTGAGGGAGGACCTATCCCGGTAGGACAGTCTTACTCGAGATGATAGTATGCTATCTGGTTTACCTTTATCATCGTGTACTGTTTTAGGTGACCTGACACGTCGCTATTACACGTTGATAGAGCCCCTAGGATTCTTGCTTGACCACCAGCAGTATGAGGGCGATCATATAAGTGGGAGCTGGGGGTCTATAAGCTTATCCTTAAAAGGTCCCTAGTCGTGGGAGTTTCGAGACTGGGCATCGATACTCCATTAGTAGACTAGTGTATACAGTCAAGACCCCGACGAGGGGCGGTGGCCGGTCTCACAAGCCACTGGTGTCAGTTGAATCACCTAAGATGTATACAGGTGCTCATTGGGTTATGAGTACACCGGACAGGACTCGCCGGGAACATGCTAGTTGGTCATATACCAGACGTCAGATGGCAGTTCCCTGGTGACATGTGTGCAGGTTAGTTCATCGACCTGGGGATCGTCATTTGTCTCGTGTGAGTTCCCACTGTACTTTGATTACTACCCTACCACGGCTCAAAGGAGTCGTGCAAACAGGTTTTAGTTGGGTACAGTCCCGAGCCACATGGA
The DNA here is from genome assembly GCA_030015575.1 of Agapanthus africanus. NCBI lineage: Eukaryota > Viridiplantae > Streptophyta > Magnoliopsida > Asparagales > Amaryllidaceae > Agapanthus > Agapanthus africanus. The sequence goes on from CM057350.1 coordinate 210,007,398, forward strand.
GGCAGTGAGCGTATCTTCAGGGGTTCGTCTCTCCCGGTATTGGGGGTGAGGTCGTGCTGTGTCTAGGAGAGCCATTACACAAAGTCCTTGGCCAAGGCAAGGAGATTTACTGGTAGGTATTCCAGTAGTATCTCAGGGTGTTCTGGGCTACACTCCGACATGACTTGTACCGCTTTTAGGGGTCTGACTTTTACCAACCCCCTAGGCCCGCCATGCGATACTCATAGACGAACGGACCGGACTGCACGGATATTGTCACTGACAGGCTCAGTAGGGAGTCAGGCTGAGTTCGCTCACAGACGTCCCTTTTGGTCAATACCTGGTAGCCCGTTATGTATTGGCTTATACCTCTAACGTGCTAGTGGTTAAATCCACAACCAAGGTGTTGACGAGTCTTTAGAGTCCCCCACATTCAGTTACTCAGCTTTCGGGCGAAAGGTTGTAGAGGCCATATGGAGATATGGCAAGGTCCGATCAGATACGTGCGGTATTGCACGGATCAGGATCGGACAGTCTGTACTATAGGCCGTATGGTTATATGGCAGGGTTCGATCAGATACGTGCGGTATTGCACGGATCAGGATCGAACAGATATTACTAGCCGGCTTTGGTATAAGCCGGATTCTAGTATAGTACAGTGGAGATTTTGTCTCATTGCATTTGTATTTCGGTCGAAATACAGATGCGGGTGTGTATGCACAGTATCGGGGTTTTCCCGTAATTTATTACGGGACCAGTTTTCTGGAGTTGCCAGTTTGCTTTCCGTTTCGGCCAATTTCCATTGTTCCGTTCATTGGCCGAATTTTGGTGGAGGAGGGTTTATTTGCATTGTTGCAAATAAGCTATTGTGGAGGGGGGTCTTTGTATATTTGTATCATGATGGTTTTCATGATGGGTGCCATCCTTTGACCTTGCTTGACTTGTATCTTCATGATGGCATGACCTTTTGAGTCATCATGTTTGATGGATGGTTTTTGGTGTGTTGGTTTTTCTAGTCATCATTTCTACACATCATGACTTGACCTCTCCCTTGTATGATGGTTCCTTCCCCCCTTGCTTTTTCTCTCTCCAATCACACATGAACAAAGGGGGGCCAGCCACTATTGGTGGGATAAGAAAAATGCTTCATTTGTAGTGTGGAGAAAATATATGATACTCTCATTCTTTTGAATGCTAGTTTTTTCCCTTCACCTCTCTCCAAGTTCTTCTTCCTCCACAAATGGCAACTCCACTACCCCAAAAAGAGACACAAGCTCACTACATATTCTACAACGAACCTTGGGCACGTCGAGTAGCCGGCTTCAAGCCCGAGTTGCCTCGGCATTGAGGTGGGAGCCCGTAAACGATGTAGGCAACGTGGTGCACTTCCGGCGACGAGGAGGAGACGGACGGAGATCCCGTGAGGAGATCGGATTGGAGATGAAGACCGGAGGACTTGGATCGTCGGTATATCTCTTTCCCATCTTCTTGTTAGCTTAGACTTGTTAATGGTAACGATCCGGGTGTTTAGTGCGCGGTGGTGCCGGTTTGCTAAGTCCGCAAAATTAAAGTTATTCACCGTTTCCGCATTCCGGCGTCGGATTGACGGCCGGGGCGCCGCCGTGCACTTACAAGTTCCCTGATGTTTTCCCTGACGAGCTTCCTGGGCTACCGCCTGAGCGCGATATTGTTTTCTGCATTGACTTGATTCCCGGCACGGGGCCTATTTCCATACCGCCTTATCGGATGGCCCCGGCGGAGCTTAGAGAGTTGAAAGGTCAGTTGCAAGATTTGCTGTATAAGGGGCTTATTCGACCTAGTGTGTCTCCTTGGGGTGCTCCAGTCCTGTTTGTCAAGAAAAATGACGGTAGTTTGCACTTGTGTATTGATTACCGCCAGCTGAATAGGGTTACCGTGCAGAACAGATATCCTTTACCATGCATCGACGACTTGTTTGACTAGCTTCAGGGTGCAGGATACTTTTCGAGGATCGACTTACGATCAGGATACCATCAGTTGTGGGTTCGACAGGAGGATATTCTGAGGACAGCTTTTCGCACGCGTTATGGCCACTATGAGTTTTTGGTGATGTCGTTCGGACTCACCAATGCCCCAGCAACGTTTATGGTTTTGATGAACCGCGTCTTCAGGCCGTATCTTGATCTGTTCATCATCGTATTCATTGACGACATTTTGGTGTATTCCCGAAGCCGAGAGGAGCACGAGCAGCACCTGCAGATCATATTGTAGACTTTGAGGGAGCACCAACTGTTCGCAAAATTCTCCAAGTGCGCGTTTTGGCTTGACAGCGTAGATTTCTTGGGTAATGTGATTACACGAGATGGTATATGTGTGGACCCGAAGAAGATCGAGGCCGTTCAGCATTGGTCCAGACCGACATCAGTTACGGAGATCCGCAGTTTCGTAGGCCTGGCTGGCTACTACCGACGATTTGTATAGGACTTCTCCCGTATTGCTGCACCGTTGACCGGGTTGACCCGGAAGGGAGTCCCTTTTGATTGGACGGAGGTGTGCGAGCATAGCTTTCAGCAGTTGTAGACTCGTTTAACTACGGCGCCGGTGTTATCATTGCCTTCAGGATCGGGTGGATTTGTGGTCTATTATGACGCTTCTCGAGTGGGCTAGGGTGCGTATTGATGCAGCACGACAGGGCAATCGTGTATGCTTCTCGGCAGCTGAAGTAACACGAACAAAACTACCCCACTCACGATTTGGAGATGGCTGCAGTGGTCTTTGCACTCAGGATCTGGAGAAATTACCTTTACGGCGAGTCGTGCCAGATATTCACTGATCACAAGGGCTTGAAGTACATATTTCAGCAGCGAGACCTGAATCTTAGACAGCGCCGTTGGATGGAGTTAGTGAAGGACTACGATTGTGAGATCCTTTACTACCCGGGTAAGGCAAATGTAGTGGCAGATACTTTGAGTAGGAGGCCCGGGGGTAGTCTATCTTGTTTGAGCGCAGTGCAGAGGCAGTCGTCGGCAGATTGGCAGATTTTATGCGACAGCCGAGTGCAGTTTGAGTTCACTCCGATCGGGGGACAGCTTGCGCATGTTCGTGCACGCCCACAGTTGCTTGACCGTATACATGAGGAAAAGTACAGTGATGACTGTTGTTCAGAGATCATAGCACAGATTGGCCAGGGCAGATTTTCTGAGTTCGTGATCGATGATCAGAGGATACTACGATTTGGGGCGAGACTGTACGTACCAGATGCTGAGGGACTGCGGCGTGAGATTCTTGAGGAGGCACATCGATCGGTGTACAGCGTTCATCCGGGTTCCACCAAGATGTACCATGATATGAGAGATGTTTACTGGTGGGACGGAATGAAGAGGGACGTCACAGACTTCGTGTCGAGATGCCTGACTTGTCAGCAAGTCAAGGCCGAGCACCAGAGGCCTGCGGGAGAGCTACAGCCATTACCCATTCCGGAGTAGAAATGGGAGCAGATTTCTATGGACTTCATTGTGGGTCTACCCAGGACTAGTCGAGGGTATGACTCCATTTGGGTGATCGTGGATCGATTGACAAAAGCGGCTCACTTCCTGCCGGTGAAGAAGACTTTTGGATTTGCTCAGTATCCCCAGATATACATCGACGAGATCGTATGACTGCATGATGTCCCGACATGTATCGTGTCAGACCGAGGCACCTAGTTTACCAGCCGACTATGGCAGAGGCTTCAGGAGGCTTTAGGCACCCGCTTGAGTTCAGCACAGCATTTCGTCCGCAGACCGACGGCCAGTCAGAGCGGACTATTCAGACTTTCGAGGACATGCTTCGAGCGTGCGTTTTAGACTTTGGTGGTAGCTGGGATCATCATTTACCCTTGGTGAAGTTCTCCTACAACAACAGCTTCTAGGATACTATTCAGATGGCACCTTTCGAGGCCTTGTATGGGAGGAGATGTAGATCGCCCGTCTTTTGGACAGAGCTCAGCGAGAGCAGCATTTCGGGGCCATAGATTGTCGAGGAGACGACCGCGAAGATCCAGTTGATTCGAGATCGGATGAGAGCGGCCCAGAGCAGGCAGAAATCATATGCTGACAGACGCCGGCGCAGATTAGAGTTCGCAGTTGGCGATCATGTTTTTCTGAGGGTCTCTCCAATGAAGGGCGTGATGAGATTTGGACGGAAAGGGAAGCTTAGCCCCAGATTTATAGGTCCCTTCGAATCCTCGAGCGTGTGGGTGCAGTTGCATATCATTTGGCTCTTCCACCCGACTTTCCGGATGTTCACCCCGTATTCCACGTGTCGATGCTTCGCAGATATCTGCATGACCCTTCTCACATGATTCAGCATCAGGCCGTTCAGCCCGAGCGCGATCTTTCGTTCACCGAGCAGCCAGTAGTGATATTGGACCGGTAGGTGAAGAAACTTCGATCAAAAGTCTTGCCATCTGTGAAGGTGCTTTGGCGCAGCCCAAATGATGAAGAGATCACTTGGGAGGCCGAGGGCGAGTTGCGGAAGAAATTTCCTCATCTCTTTGAAGGCACGCGTAGCTATATTTTTAAATTCGGGGACGAATTTCTTTAAGGGAGAAGATTGTAACACCTTAGAATGTGATTAGTGGCTAATTATACTATAATGTGTGGTTTTCAGTAAAAAGGTTACTAAAACGATTTTCAAATATTTTATCAAAATTTATGAATATTTTATTAGAATTTAATTAGGCTTGCACACACTTGTGCATGTAAACTAGGGTTAAGTTTAGGGTTAAACCATGTTTAGACAACCATGATGGACTAACCCATTTTATTAAGCTAATTTGAATTTATTAAGTGTATTAGTTTTTCTTTTTAAAATAAAAATGATTTGTGTTTTGAGGGTTGACTTGAGTTGGAGAGAGAGAGAGAGCATGATGGGGTGAGCCATGCTTAGCAATTAATGAGGAGAGAGAGAGGGGGGTTGACTCTCATCTCTTTTATTTTCAAATCAATTATTTTCCTCCATTCATTTTCACTTCTCTCTCACTCACACACACACACACATCAGCAGCAGCTGCAGCAGAAGCAGCAGCAACACTTGCAGCAGCAGCAGCATCTGGAGCAGCAGCACCAACATCAACAACAACAACATCAGCAACACCAAAAACAGCAACATCATCAACACCAACAACAGCAACAGCAAGCAGCAGCTGCAGCAGAACACCCCCTTCTCTTCTTCTTCTCCTCCTTCTTCTTGCATCCTAGGATCTAGTGGGGTATTTTTTTTTAAACTCAACTCCCTTCTTTGCTTGCATGTGGTTAATTTAGTTTCGGTTAGTGATTAATGTGGTTTTAGTGCTAGTTTTGTGATTTAAGTGGGGTTTAAGCTAAGTTAGGGTTATTATAGCTTAATGAACCTAATTAAGGGTTAGTATTACTGTTTAAACCTAGTAGTATCACTAGATTTAGCTAAGTCACCTTAAAGTCGCAAAATTTGAACTTTTAAAATACGGTTTTGAGACAAGTTGTAGAATATATGAGATCTGCTACAACCATGTTTATTTTCTAGCTTAGCAAACATGTTCAGAATAGTATGCAGGCTGTAGGGTTACTAGGCACACACAAGAGGTTCCACAAGGCATCTACCATGCCAAATTCAAATTTTTATGTGCCGAGAAACCTTAATCATGATCGTTAACTAGAAGTTAAGGCGAAAAGAAAAGCAGGCAAACTACTTTGCTAACAAGTGAATGGAAATACAACCTTTGTAGATCCGGTCCTCGACTTCTTTAGCTCCGTGTTGACGTCCCTCCGCTGCGATCATCGGGATCCCAGACTCTAGCGATGGTTTCGTCGGAGAAATGAGCGGGCTAGGTCATTGACTTCGAGGCCGAAGATGATCTACGTCGGGGAGACTCAAACTCAAGCTATTCCTTCACTTGGTCAAAAACTTTGTGAAGAGAACACCCTATACTACATGGCAAGTAGTAGAGAATGAAGAAATAGGAAGTGGGTTCACTTTAGAATTGGATTTCTCACTCTTTTTCTCATGGCACCATTGGAGCTAGCAAGCTTTTGTGAGCTTGATGAAGGAGAAGAAGAAGAAAAGCATTAAAAGAATAATATGAAACTTATCCTTTTAATCATGGAACCATGGTTGAGTTAAGCCCTCATGCTCAACTCATGTAAAGAATTAACCAAAGCATTAGGTTAAGGGTTGGGTTAACTAATATCTTGAACAAATGACAAAAGAGTTGACTTTGTCAATGTTTATCAAGCTTCATGAAGCTTGATAACTTTGACCAAAGTCTTAATATTTTGTTATTTGTTAGGAAAATAGTAAACCCTAATTTAACCTTGATTTGGTTCAAGTCTCATACACATAACTTGTTTGTATCATCAAGCATGATACAAACATGTACACTTGCATATATCACATATAAATAATGTGCACATTCAAGTGGAAAAATCAATCTTAAGTGAACCAATACTAGTTAATGTAAAGTAATATATCAAATATATAATTATACATTAAATTATTAAATCAACACTTGATTTAACGATCCGGTCATATCGCATATAACCAACTAATATCAAGTGTATCAATGTATCGAATCAACACTTGATTCGGTAACCCGGCTATATCACATATAACCGACTGATGATACAAATCGCGAGAATAGAATACAGTATCACATACTGGTATTATTCTCGGTCCCGCACATATATAATATGCGCTCCTATTTCGTTTCGCTTGAGCCAGGAAACCCCTGTGTAGGACTCTAAAGACTCGTCAATACGCCGGCAGTAGGTGATGATCATATCAAACACCCACAAGCCGCAAGCGGTCTGCTAAACGTAACGGCCACCCGGGTATTGAGCGATCAGAAGATCAACGAGCAAGCCCGCTCACACTCCTGTGAATCCAACTAGTAACACTTACCGTACAGTCCGGTCTGTTCGTCTGATATGTCGCATATCTCGCCTAGGGGTGGTAAACGTCAGACCCCAATAACTCGATAAGTCGTGTCGATATGAGGCTCATAACGGGTCGAGAAACTACTGGTAACACTTACCAGTAAATCCCTAAAGCAGCCTTGGCCAAGGACTTCCTGTTATAGCCAATCGAGCACTGCGCAACATCAACTCCCTATACCGGGAGAGACGAAACCCCTCCTATCGCTCATTGCCTCCATGTGATTCGGGACTGTACCCAAAAGCCACCTTTTTGCACGCCCTCTTGGACGTGGTATGATGGAAATCAAAGCACGGTGGGAATCACACAAGACTCTATGACGATCTCGGGTCTACAGACTAACCTGTACCAGTGTCACCAGAGAACTGCCATCTGACTTAAGGTATAATACCATCTGGGAGTTCTCGGCGAGTCCGTCCAGTGTACCCAGTCTCCACTGAGCACCCGTATATCATCTCTGATGTCAAACACCAATGGATATGGGATCATCCATAGCCCATCTATATGGGTCGAGAAGCTACACGCTAGTCTACTCTGGTATATCGATGCCCCGTCTCGATACACCTACGACTAGGGACTTTGAAGGATGTACTTATGGACTACCACGTCCCCACTAGTATGATCCGCATCATAGTCCAGGTAGTCAGGTACACATCCTAAGGGCTTTACCAACATGTAACAGAGAGACAATCAGTGTACACGTTAAGGTAAAGAGTAACCAGATAGCTTACTATCATATCGAGCAAGAAAGTCATCCCTATATATGTCCAAGCATCCACTACAATATACATCCTATGTATAGTAATGGCCTCTAGGGCATACATATAACTAAAAATCTCCCACTTGCACTAGGGCCTTCTGATAGCAGTGGTTGTAGTATCTCATACTCAACCATCCCATAAAAGTCTCTCTCTGGGAAAAGGCTTTTGTGGGTGGATCCGTCGTGTTGTCCTCTGAGTCTGCTCTCCTAACCTCGATCCCATGGAGATCAACCATCTCCATGATCAGGTGATACTGCCTTAGAATATGTCTGGATCACTGATGGGATGGGCGTTCCTTGGCATAAGCCACAACTCCATTTTCACACAATGGGAGGAACGAAGTTCATCTCATGAACTATTATACACCCAGACTGCCTCTTTGGTAGCATCTTTGGTAGCGATGTATCCGGCCTTTATCGTCTAGTATGCCACGGTATCTAGCTTGGAACTCTTCCAACATACCGTCCCTTTATTGAGGGTAAAGACAATGCCTGCGACTGACATTCAGTCGTCCTAATCACCCTGGAACCTTTCCAGTGATTCTTCCCAGGATCATTTGATACCATCTCACTACAACTAGTGAGTATCCTAACATCCAATTAGATCTATCTCATAGATCCAATAACCCAGGATTTAGTAGGTATCACTTTGATCCTATATGGAGAATCCTTGTGATAAGCGGAGATTGACCGAGCGTAGCATAAGAAACTTCTTCCTTATCAAGAGTATGTCATCCACGTACTCTACGAGGATCACCACCATACTCCCTACTACCTTTTTGTATATACAAGGTTCATCTACCATTTTGATGATGTCAAACTCTTTGACTACCACATCAAAAGAGATGTTCCAACTCCGCGATGCCTGCTTTATCACATAAAACATCTTGCACACGTTTCCGCTGCTCCCACTGTCTACGAAGCCCTCTGACTGTGTACTTATAGACTCTCTCTTCTAAATCTTTATTTAGAAAAGCAGTCATGACACCCAACTGCCAGATATCGTAGTCATGGTATGTAGCCGTGGCAAGTAGGATCTGGATGGACTTAAGCATAGGTACTTAGAAAAGGTTTCATTATAATCCATAGCTGGTCAATGATGTAAACCTTTAACAAGTCTAGCTTTGAAAGTCTCAACTTTTCCATGTACACCAAGTAATCTTCTCAAGATATACTTGCTCCTGATGGGGATTTAACCCTTCAGATAAAGCAACCAAAGTCCATACTTTGTTGGTGTATAAGGATTCCATCTCAGATCGATAAGCATCCATCCATTCTTACAGAGTCCTACTCCTGATGGCCAGCTCGAAACTAGTTGGGTCATCATCTCATGATGCAATCCTCGCTCCCACTGTCATAAAGAAACCGAAGTATCTCTCAGGTGGGTGAGGAACCCTACTAGATCGGCGGAGAGGCTGAGGTTCGTTGGTTGCTATTGAATCCTTTAGTTCTACCAAATCAGCAGTTGCAGTTTGTATAGCTGAAACTCTTTCCAGTTCTACTTCATGTCCACTTATTTCTTCATAAGAAATTCCCTTTCACAAAGGTGGCATGCTGAGAAATAAAACATTTTTGTTCCTCGGTTAGGTAGAAGATATTCCCTTACGTATGCTTGGGATATCCAACAAACTTCTACAGTACTGACTTTGCCTCGAGCTTGTCCGGATTTTTCCTTTTAGACATAAGCCGGACAACCCCAAATCTTAACTATCTTAAGATATGGGCTCTTCCCTTTCCATATCTCATATGAAGTGGTAGGCAACTGATTTGATTTGAACTCTATTCAATAGGTATGCAGCTTCTCAAGTGCATAACTCCCAAAAGGAAAATGGGAAACTCAGTAATACTCATCATAGAGCACACCATATCATATAGGGTGCTATTGCTCCGCCCCGATATACCATCATGCTATGGTGTATACGGAGGAGTAATGCTGAGAGAGAATCTCATTCTCCTTTAGAATAGTCCAGGAATTCCGTGCTCAAGTATTCTCCTCCTTGATCACATCAAAGGACATAATACTTATACCCGTATTTTGGTTCTCTACTTCTAACTTATATTCCGTGAATATCTCAAAAGGTTCGGACTTGTGTTTCAACAGGAACATATGTCTGAATCTAGAGAGATTATCAGAAAATGTAATGAAGTATAAGGAACCGGTCTTGGCATGTATAGACAGGGGACTTTCATACATCAGCATGTATCAATCCCAAAAGTTCACTAACTCTTTCTCTGTTTCCAATAAACAGAGCTATGGTCATCTTATCTTTGTGACATGACTGGCAAGTTTCACAAGATGTAAATTCAAACTGATTTAAATATGCATCTAAAATGTAACTTCAGCCAGTCGGGTCCCATTGATATGACCTAGTCTACAATGCCACAAGAAGGATTCGTTCATTTTTGAACTCTTCCTCTTGTGTGTGTTCTGTACATTAAGAACTGTAGTTTGATTTAGAACATTAATGCTTTTAGATAACGTGCCTGAACCGATCAACTCTTGATATAGGAAATGTTCAAAACATTATCCAATCAATACAAAATTATATCCTTCTTTATCTAAATAAAGAGACTGATATGATTTTGTATATCAGGTTCGGTATCTAATAACATTTGTTCAGAATCAATGTATTTTGGTAATACAGGGTGACAGTGACCAACAGACTTGGCTGCAACACTTGCACCGTTTTCTGCCTCATGAAACTTATCACCCGTTCTCAGTTCTCCACCTTTCTGTAGCCCATGTAACAAATTACATATATGGGATCCTGATCCGGTATCAAATACCCAGGATGCAGAGGATACTGAAAAACAATTCTTTGTAATGAACACACCGGAAGAAGATGCATCATCATGCACTTTCTTCGTTTGGATGGCACGGGAAATCTGGTATTCCCCAATTTCCTGCTCTGTCTTATAACAATTATAAGTTGGAGCGGGACCAACGTTCCCCAGCTCAGTATAACAAGCAGGTTCAGTCAATGTATCCGTATTATTATCTTGATTAAGGCGTGACATGGTCGCTACCTGGAGAGAGAGAGAGAAGAAAACACTCTGCGTGCGCTCTTGCAAGATCAGATTGGTTACTATTTTATCTAATCAGGATGGCTCCCACTGTTTTTATCAAATCTTCCTTCAAACCCTAAAAGGAAAGACTAGCCGGGATTAATTACACGCTACAAGTTCGCCAATCTTTCAGCCAGGCCAGTGTCAGTACTTTGAGGGAGGTTCCCCGTGCTTTCGCACGGACCTAATTAAAGTAAACCTCGTTTTCCCAGAGACATAACCCCGTTGACACCTTTCTAGAGACCTACTTGATCGGCTAATTGTAATGTGTAAAACTCTCCTAGGAGTAACAATTACTCGCAGTGGGTATCGGGATCCAACTATCTCATAGAAGGTATGCAATCTCATTGCAAATTTCAACACTTGAAATTCCCAATAATATTTTACCCCTAGCGTTCTATGACCTTGACGAATGCCAAACAACCCATAGTCCACTTGTCAAGTTCAACCCGTACATTTCTTGATTGAATTAAACCCACCCGCACGATCCTTGACGAATGCCAAACAACGCCGTACGAATACCCTAATCCAATCTGCATCATATGCATAAGAAGATAAATACTAGTTAGCTACCGTACACTACGTCTTGATGAATGCCAAACTACCGCAGCACGAATACTAAGTAGTACTTATCTGAAATGACGGAGGGCTACGACAGGTTTTTAAGAAAACCTTTTGCGTAATGAACTTGTAAGCCCGCGGGGGCGCCCCGGCCGTCGATCCGACGCCGGAAACGCGGAAAACAAAAACTTTGCGAACTTTGCAAAACGGCACCGCCGCGGACTTTTCACCCGGATCGGGCCATTAACCTAACTAGCTAGCAAAAAGAAAAGAGTAGAGATGCTATACCAAACGATCCGTGTCCTTCGGTCTTCGTCTCCACTCCGATCTCCCGCGGATCTCCGTCACCTCCTCGCTCGTCGAAAAGGGCACCACGTAGCCGGAATGTTTTACGGGCTCCCGCCTCTTGACCGAGGCAACTCGGGCGCGAAGTTGGCTAGCCGACGCGTCCAAGGCTTGCTATAGAATAATGTAGTGAGTTGTCTCTTGGGGTTTATGAAGTTGCCTTGATATTTGGAGGAAAGGAATGAGCTTGAGAGAAGGAAAAAATGGAGCTCTCAATTTTTCAAGATATGAAAAATGAAGATAATGTTTTCACCCCCTCTCCCTAGCCCAAAGTGGCCGGCCCTCTCAAGGATGAAAAATAGATTGGAGAGAGAAAAAACAATTCTCCAAGAATTATCAAGTGAAAAAGAAATGATAAATCAAAATGAAAATGGTCACAACCATTTCCTTTCACAAACCATCATATGAAAAGCCAAGAAGAGACCAATAAGGAATCTCATGATGAAGCAAGTCTCATCATAAGCAACATATGCAAGAAAGCCCCCACAAAAGAGTTATTTGCAAATTGCAAATAACCCCCTCCAACAAGAAAGTCCGGCCGAGAAGGAATGAAGGAAAACCGGCCGGAACGGAATGCAAACTGGCAACTTCAGAAAACTGATCCCGTAATAAATTACAGGAAAACCCCACTACTGCAAATACATGCCCGCATTTGTATTCGCACTGAACACAAATGCAAAGAGACAAAACTACACTATCTAATACTAGTATCCGGCTTAAGCCAAAGCCGGCTAGTAAAAACCGTCCGATCATAATCCGTGCAATACCGCACGTATCTGATCGAACCCTGCCATATCTCCATACGGCCTCTACAGCGTTTCGCCCGAAACTTGAGTAACTGTCTGTGTGGTGGACTCTAAAGACTCGTCAATACAATGGCTGTGGATTCAACCACTAGCACGTCAGAGGTATTAGCCATACGTGACGGGCCACCAGCTATCGACCAAAAGGGACGTCGATGAGCGAACTCATCCTGACACCCTACTGAGCCTGTCAGTGACGATATCCGTACAGTCCGGTCCGTTCGTCTATGAGTATCGCATGGCGGGCCTAGGGGGTTGGTAAAAGTCAGACCCCCAAAAGCGGTACAAGTCGTGTCGGAGTGTAGCCCAGAACACCCTGAGATACTACTGGAATACCTACCAGCAAATCTCCTGCCTTGGCCAAGGACTTTTCATGTTCTGGCTCTCCTAGACACAGCACGACCTCACCCCCAATACCGGGAGAGACGAACCCCTGCAGATCCGCTCACTGCCTCCATGTGGCTCGGGACTGTACCCAACTAAAACCTGTTTGCACGACTCCTTTGAGCCGTGGTAGGGTAGTAATCAAAGTACAGTGGGAACTCACACGAGACAAATGACGATCCCAGGTCGATGAACTAACCTGTACACATGTCACCTGGGAACTGCTATCTGACGTCTGGTATATCCCAACTAGCAGGTTCCCGGCGAGTCCTGTCCGGTGTACTCATAACCCAATGAGCACCTGTATACATCTTAGGTGAACCAACTGACACCAGTGGCTTGTGAGACCGGCCACCGCCCCTCGTCGGGGTCTCGACTGTATACACTAGTCTACTCTGGAGAAACGATGCCCTGTCTCGAATCTCCCACGACTAGGGACCTTTTAAGGATATGCTTGTAGACTCCCAGCTCCCACTTATATGATCGCCCTCATACTGCTGGTGGTCAAGCAAGAATCCAAGGGGCTTTATCAACGTGTAATAGCAACTCGAAAGGTCACCTAAAGCAGTACACGATGATAAAGATAAACCAGATAGCATACTATCATCTCGAGTAAGACTGTCCTACCGGGATAGGTCCTCCCCTCAATCATTGCAATCACGTGCCTGTGACCCAATAATTGACTCTGAGGGCACTATCTCCAACAATCTCCCACTTGCACTCGAGGCTAATTATTGCGATGTCGCATACTCACAGCCCGTGTGATACCGAACACCCAACTCCTCTACTAGTCAGTCTCACAAAGCTCGTTTGCGAAACTATCGCGTTCGAGGAATAGCCTCAGTGAGTGGATCCGCTTAGATGTTTCTTTCTATGTCTCTCTATATCCCATGTTCGCGGAGAAAGCTATCTCCCGAAATGAGCAATACCTGTCTTAGAATGTCTGGATGTCTGATGGGACCTAGCTCATAAGTGAACTCCAAATCCAAACTTCTTAGACTGTATCGACAACTGAACTTAATCAGTGTCCTGTGCCATGCCTTCCCTCAGTTTCCACCTGGACCACCTGTCCAAAATACTGCCCCTCGTTAGAGGGAAAACTATAACTCTGACAGCCACTCTGCCATCCAGGTCACCTTGGAAGCCTGGAATGATAACCGTCTCGTAAAGGAGGCTGCCGTTATCATATCCCTAGAACATCAACTTATGTTCTAAAACTGCTTCCGACTGTTTCTCCAGGATTGGATCAATATCAACTTATTGCACCTACTGCAAGAACAACATCTGGTGTGGTACTTGACATCTCATGATTGACTCAGTTGCCTAAGCAAGTGATCTGTCAATTATGCGTGTCCCTCTCCCCTTTAGTCTGTAAGACACCTTTAGAGAGGGTGACTCCATTACCTGCAGGTACACTACCGTGCCAGGAGTCGTCCATTCTAAATACTCATAGAATGCGGTCAAAGTACCCAGATTGGGAAACCACCCAAATCTAGATCTAAAACCATAGATCTAGTAACCAGAATGTCTGATATAATCCAAGTCCTATGTGGAGAAACCACTGTGTGACGACCAAAGTATAACCGATTGTAGTATAGGAATATCACTTCCTACTCTGTGTATGTCATCAAATACCAGGACATCACACCCTACTACCTTCTCAACAGATCCATCTCCTATTCTGATGAAGTCAAACCTATGACTGTCATATCAGAAATAGATGATCTATCTCCGCTATATCTGCTCTAGTCTATAAATAGACATAAGCCTGATATCCACCAATGCTTCCGCTGCTCCCACTGACTACGACAACCCTCTGGCAGAGTCATATACACGTACGCTTCTAAAGCAAGTTTAGAACGACGCTATACTCATCCCTCCGCCGGGTCTCGCAGCCTGGAACAGCAGCAATGGCAAGTGTGGGTAAACAAGAACCTCTCTGCCACCGTCCTTGAGCATACCGAAGTACCTCTCGAGTGCCTGAGGTTACCCACCTTATCTGCGGATTGGCCAATGGAATGTCAAACCAGATTGAATCTTTAGGTTCTTATTAAATCTTCAGTAATCGTTTGTGGTTCTGGAATCACTTCCAGTTCTACCATACTCCCACTACTGTTTTCTGAAAAAATCCATTTTTGATAAAACTGTGGCGAGTTAAGAACAATATCACTATTGATCTTCCAGATGGTAGAAAGTCAACCCTCGTCATAGCCCGGGTCAACCCACAAACAGCCACTACTGAAACGTGCCTTGAGTTGTCCAGAGTCTGGTTTTAAGCATAAGCCGGACAACTCCCCGTATCTTAACAATGTCAAGATATGAACTGTTCTATATCCAAGAAACAGAGGCACTGATTTAATTGAACCAGATTCAAATCATGCAGCTGTCTCCAGTGCATGTCAAGTAAATGGAAGAGAGGCCGATCAGCGTTACTCAACTTAGGAGTACTTCCAATTATGAGTAACCTGAAAGAGAAGCTAGTTCTCTTAATCATTACTATCAACTGAATACCATTCACAAGTATCTACATCTTCGATCTCCTTGAAGAATCCCGATACTTGCAACACCTGGTTCTCTACTTTATTCATATACCTATAACTCCTCAAAACTTAGACCCTGTGTTTCTACGAAACACATGTCTAAGTACTAGAGAAGTCATAAGTAAACAGAACATAGTACGAGGACCAACCCCTCCGTCCTAATGGACACTGGACAATATACAATACTCTGTATAAGTCCGCTGAGTCTAACAACTCATTCACTGTGTGTCGTAGGTCGAAAACTGTACTTATGGTTAAGAAGAATTACACCGCTGTTTAATGCTCCTTACCTAACCATCCACTGGTATAGGTAAATGTCATAGACATAATTTCATAAAGGTATATCTCACTCTATGAAAATAGACGTACAGATATATCAATTTGAAATTGGTGCATAACAGCGGATATTCAAAACCAAAAATTTGCCGACCGGCAAACAACCCAGGTGACTTCCTCAAATATCACCGATTACAACGAATCCCGATATAATGAGGATGGTCACCTAATTCCCAATAACTTACTCCCACTCATCATCTGTAAAACCATACAGATGTGAGAATCCAACCTGGTAAATACATACCCTGAAGTAAGTGTCTAATCGGGAAATCAGTTTTCTTTTAACTGTACACAGTGAAACTGAAACATTGAAATGTTTCGATGGGGTATCCTGGTATTCTTAGTAATGCCTCTTCCATTATCCAGATTCACAACTATAACTGTATAATTCTTTGCCACCTCTCCAAATCCCTTTACATGTCTTTAGTCATTACCTTCTGTACACCCCTTTAGGCCAAATGGTTTTCTTCCTTCCCTACCGTTCGGCACCAGCCTATGGTTTGGAAGAAGACTATCCAAAAAGCATAATGGGTGTACTGTCCTAATCCGAGGAGCACTCGCAATGCGAGAGAAGGTGAGGATAAAAGACAACCGAATGTACTTAATTCATAGGTGATTTAGGATTGACAAAGAAGTATATGGTTTGGTCGTGAATAGCAGTCGCAATTTACTTTGCCCTCTTACTAATCCCTTGCTTTGTCTGAACTTAATACCTTCTGTACACCGTTTAGGCTAATTGGCTTTCTTCATTCCCCACCGTTCGGCACCAGCCTAAGGTTTGGAAGAAGACTATCCAATTTGCATAATAGGTGTACTATCTCCTAAACCAAGGAGTGCTCGCAACCTGAGAGAAGGTAAAAGGTAAAGACAACTGAATAGTCCTATTCGTTTTCTCCAGAACCGGAAACCATCCTCGAAGTCCTTCGAGTTCGTATATAACCATACGATGGTTTTGTCCAATGGAAGTGGACGTTCGTAGTAATACGGGGTGTCCCGGAGAAAAGAGTAAAAGTAGGAGTGGCAAAGAGGTCTGCAACTCTGACAATCCAAAAGCCAGTGTTAAGAAGGTTCGGACAACTTGGTCACTGAGTCATAGTCTAGGGTCGGGTCAATGGTCGCTACCAGAGAGAGAGAGAAAAGAAACACTCAGCGTGCACTCTAACCTAGATCAGAATGGTTACCAATTTATCTAATCTGGAAACCTCCCACTGTAACGTCAAATTCTTCCCCAAACCTGAAAGAAGAATTAGCCGGGATAACCCGAGGAGTAAACCAACTCATCAGTGGGAATCGGGATCCAACTCTCATCGCATGATAACGTGACGGAATCCGCTCACGTTATCACACTCCAGAAGGTATGCGCATATCTGGCAAGTTTCAGTACTTTTGAAACTCCCGATGTGGATTTCTGCCCCATGCTCTTATGACCTTGACGAAGGTCAACAAATCATAAGTCACATGTCAAGTTCTACCCGTCATTATCCAGGTTAATTTGAATCCACCCGTACAAGCCCTTGACGAAGGTCAACAAGGCTATACGACTGTCCCAAACCAACGCATCTATCTATGCAGCAGAAAGGTAACAAGCAGCTACCATACACTATGCCTTGACGAAGGTCAACAAACACAGCATGAATACTACGTGCTACCCGTCTGAAACGACGGAGGGCTACGAATGGTTTCTGGCGAAAACCTTTAACGTAAAGAACTTGATATCGTTGAAGGAACTGATAGCTTTTTAGAAAATATAGTGACGACAACCTTTGCTAAAGAGGTCACTCCCGGTGAAGGGATCTCGGCTCTTTCCCCGTAGAATGAGGTGCAGGATATTCCAACTGAATACCACGGTGCAAAGCAAAAGTAATCGGCTATAGTGAAGTTAATGCCCTGACGCAAACTTTTGTCCAAGGGGTCACTCCCGGTGAAGGGATCTCGGCCCTTGCCTCGTCGACTGAGGAGCAGGATATTCCAACTGAATACCACTGTGCAAAACAAAAGAGAACGCCCTTGCAATAACAGCTTTTTGAAAAGGTGTTCCAACAACATCAGATTAGGTTTGTTTAACTTGCATTGATCCGAATCAACGCAGTCCCATCAATTGATCACACCAATAAAGAACGAAAATATACTGACGTACGTATATGCCATCCGCATTCGCCACTGGGTCCCGTCATCACTCGTTAGGTTAGCTAACTAACGACAGAGCGGGGACTGGACTAGCGCGGATGAAAAACATATACAACATCTACTAATATATATATAATATATAATTTTCGCTCAAGGCGTGATAGAAGCAACACAGAAATGTATAGCAACACAGATCAATACAGATATCTGGGATCCCCGGGTTTCACAGAGCCGCTGAAACCCGATGTTCCCCTGGTCGTGTGGATAGCCTGTGCAATGAAATCCTAGACCCCTACGGGCGCGGCAAGTCACCCGCCAAAACCTGAAGCGAGGCAGCCCCCTTCAACGACGTGAATGGACCACCCAGCACTTCACGGAATCCGGTAACTTGGGCACCCCTCCTGGGTCAGCCTGTACCCCCTACGAGTGCGGCGAATAGCCCGCCAATTCTAGAGTGAAGCCCCCTCCGTCTCAATGCCATGAGATGCGGGCTTGTTGCCCTCTAGAACCCGGCTATCCGTGCACCCCTCCGCGGGGTAATCCTAGTACAGAAAGTAAAATATACATACAACGGGTACATCGACCGCAACCAGGTCGTGCCCCAAAAGAATAATACAAACTGGCAGTGACGGCAGTCCACATGTCGGACGCTCGCCCCGCAATATCAATTGTACATAAAAAACAGAACTGTACTATATTGCAACCAGGCTATCCCCCACGACCGATCCGCAACAACACAGTACAATCACAGAACATCAACGTGAAAGTCACGTTCGCAAATCCGTCTAAAAGGGCTATAGCAGATAGACTGGATTTACCGATCGAGTGACATTCACGGTCGCAGATATAATGTAAAAACTGTGAACTAGCATGTTTAAAAATATCCGATCGAACAAATTTATCAAAGTGGGCCCCAAATACTACTGTAGCACTTACAGAAAAACTGGGCCCAAATAAAATATCCCAAAAGCCCTATTTCTATACCACAAGCTTACTGGGAAAATTTGGTGCCACAATTCCTCTTATCCGCCGCGCAAGAGCGGCCAAACCAGGGTTTTGGCCGCGCTTCCGCGGTGGAACTGAGGAATTAGTGGATCGTATTTTCCCAGATTCCTTATAATTGCTTGTACATTCCTCTGCAACAACCTGAAAAATTTTAGGAGCTCAAAAAATTTCAACAGAGAACACATGTGCACAAAAATACGGTTTTTGGGGATTTTGTTCGATCGGGTTCTAAACGCGCTAGAGCAAGCTAGGCAAGGTTAATGGCGTGGCTCTGATACCATTGTAAGCCCGCGGGGGCGCCCCGGCCGTCGATCCGACGCCGGAAACGCGGAAAACAAAAACTTTGCGAACTTTGCAAAACGGCACCGCCGCGGACTTTTCACCCGGATCGGGCCATTAACCTAACTAGCTAGCAAAAAGAAAAGAGTAGAGATGCTATACCAAACGATCCGTGTCCTTCGGTCTTCGTCTCCACTCCGATCTCCCGCGGATCTCCGTCACCTCCTCGCTCGTCGAAAAGGGCACCACGTAGCCGGAATGTTTTACGGGCTCCCGCCTCTTGACCGAGGCAACTCGGGCGCGAAGTTGGCTAGCCGACGCGTCCAAGGCTTGCTATAGAATAATGTAGTGAGTTGTCTCTTGGGGTTTATGAAGTTGCCTTGATATTTGGAGGAAAGGAATGAGCTTGAGAGAAGGAAAAAATGGAGCTCTCAATTTTTCAAGATATGAAAAATGAAGATAATGTTTTCACCCCCTCTCCCTAGCCCAAAGTGGCCGGCCCTCTCAAGGATGAAAAATAGATTGGAGAGAGAAAAAACAATTCTCCAAGAATTATCAAGTGAAAAAGAAATGATAAATCAAAATGAAAATGGTCACAACCATTTCCTTTCACAAACCATCATATGAAAAGCCAAGAAGAGACCAATAAGGAATCTCATGATGAAGCAAGTCTCATCATAAGCAACATATGCAAGAAAGCCCCCACAAAAGAGTTATTTGCAAATTGCAAATAACCCCCTCCAACAAGAAAGTCCGGCCGAGAAGGAATGAAGGAAAACCGGCCGGAACGGAATGCAAACTGGCAACTTCAGAAAACTGATCCCGTAATAAATTACAGGAAAACCCCACTACTGCAAATACATGCCCGCATTTGTATTCGCACTGAACACAAATGCAAAGAGACAAAACTACACTATCTAATACTAGTATCCGGCTTAAGCCAAAGCCGGCTAGTAAAAACCGTCCGATCATAATCCGTGCAATACCGCACGTATCTGATCGAACCCTGCCATATCTCCATACGGCCTCTACAGCGTTTCGCCCGAAACTTGAGTAACTGTCTGTGTGGTGGACTCTAAAGACTCGTCAATACAATGGCTGTGGATTCAACCACTAGCACGTCAGAGGTATTAGCCATACGTGACGGGCCACCAGCTATCGACCAAAAGGGACGTCGATGAGCGAACTCATCCTGACACCCTACTGAGCCTGTCAGTGACGATATCCGTACAGTCCGGTCCGTTCGTCTATGAGTATCGCATGGCGGGCCTAGGGGGTTGGTAAAAGTCAGACCCCCAAAAGCGGTACAAGTCGTGTCGGAGTGTAGCCCAGAACACCCTGAGATACTACTGGAATACCTACCAGCAAATCTCCTGCCTTGGCCAAGGACTTTTCATGTTCTGGCTCTCCTAGACACAGCACGACCTCACCCCCAATACCGGGAGAGACGAACCCCTGCAGATCCGCTCACTGCCTCCATGTGGCTCGGGACTGTACCCAACTAAAACCTGTTTGCACGACTCCTTTGAGCCGTGGTAGGGTAGTAATCAAAGTACAGTGGGAACTCACACGAGACAAATGACGATCCCAGGTCGATGAACTAACCTGTACACATGTCACCTGGGAACTGCTATCTGACGTCTGGTATATCCCAACTAGCAGGTTCCCGGCGAGTCCTGTCCGGTGTACTCATAACCCAATGAGCACCTGTATACATCTTAGGTGAACCAACTGACACCAGTGGCTTGTGAGACCGGCCACCGCCCCTCGTCGGGGTCTCGACTGTATACACTAGTCTACTCTGGAGAAACGATGCCCTGTCTCGAATCTCCCACGACTAGGGACCTTTTAAGGATATGCTTGTAGACTCCCAGCTCCCACTTATATGATCGCCCTCATACTGCTGGTGGTCAAGCAAGAATCCAAGGGGCTTTATCAACGTGTAATAGCAACTCGAAAGGTCACCTAAAGCAGTACACGATGATAAAGATAAACCAGATAGCATACTATCATCTCGAGTAAGACTGTCCTACCGGGATAGGTCCTCCCCTCAATCATTGCAATCACGTGCCTGTGACCCAATAATTGACTCTGAGGGCACTATCTCCAACAGAACTTGATATCGTTGTAGAATCAAATGATTTTAAAATGGAGTGTTTTTGAGGCTTTTCTAGTTTTGCTAAAGAGGTCACTCCCGGTGAAGGGATCGTCGGCTCTTTCCTCATCGAATAAGGTGCAGGATATATCATATATACCTCTGTGCAAAGCAAAAACTATAGAAGCAATCAAAAGACAAACCGAGTGGTGTAGCATCTGCCAGTTATTGCTAAAGGGGTCACTCCCGGTGAAGGGATCTCGGCCCTTTCCTTATCGAATAAGGTGCAGGATATTCTACAAGGAACACCACGAAGCAAAGCAAGAACTGTAGCTACCTGTTTTTGAAAATTCGATTCCACAACATCTTTTAGGTTTCTTTTCTTTTATTAATCATATTAATGAAGTCCCATCATTTAAATCACCTAAACATCACAGATAAATACGACGTACACTTATGCCATCCGCATCCGCCTCGATGTCCCCTCGTGCACCGTTAGGTTAGGTAACTAACGGCAGAGCGGGGCAGGGATAGCGCGGGTGTAAAACATAAGTAACGCCTATATAATATATCATATATACTATATACAGTATTTATTACAGAACATCAAATGATCACATCACAGATATCGCAGCAGAAGAAACATATGAAACATTGGATATACTAGGACGTTCGTGTTTTCAATACGAGCCAGTATAAAACACGGATTCAACGGTCGCGATGAATAGCCAAACCCACACCCCTAGACCCCTACGAGAGTGGCAAGCAACCCTACCAATTCTAGAGTTAGGAGACCCGGACTCGACTCCTCGAGTTCGTCTCCCACTGGACTCTAGAACCCGGTTATTTGTGCTCTCCTCCTTGGGTCTATCCTAGTGCGGAAAAGTAAATAATATACAAATGGTGACATCTTCCGCAACCTGGAAGTGCCCCGATAAAAGAATATTACATACAAGTTTTTACATGAATGAAAATGAAAAACACTCATCTCACATAAAAAAAACCCGGCTATTCAAAACGCGACGATCCAATATAACATATCCAGCAACACATAACATCACATGTCATCAACGTATGTAAATGTTCGCATCCCAATTGTCATTGACATATAGCAACGAAACCGGCGATATCACATATTACACTTACAGTCACAGAAAAGAAAGTGTAAAACTACAACAGTTGGAATCCGCAACCATTTTAGACATCATATGCCTAACCAAATGAATTCCTTAGACATCGCATGCCTAACAATTATAAACCCTGCATTTTAGTCTCTATATCGAAAACACTTTTCAATATCTAGTTGGGCAATTCAACACGATTCCTGATATACTGATCGAATGCTCGTCGCAAACTTTAGTAGACGGCCGCACCCCCGGATGCCGTCAACGAAGTGCACTAAGGCGGAACTCCGCTGCCGCGAGCACCCAAACGGATGCTTTTGGCTACGGGGTTCTCCTATAGTCACTTGGTCGGGGCTATGGGGCATGGCTGTCTATTAAGTTTTTACCCGGCGAGTATCCGCGTACGTTACGTGATTGCGACGGACTTTTGATCGCATCAAAATTCCGTGGCAACCAATCAATCGAGACTAAACTGCTACGTTTATAACATTCATACAGTTATCTCATAACTACTTGTGGATTCCAAATATTGTATCACATTCCAGATAAATAGAAAATGTTAAACTTTCCGATCGAACAAACAAACACCCAAGTTTTCCCGAAACAGCTCAATACATGAAATAAGTTTAAAACATCCACTTCATGCCACAGTACCAACGGTCCAGCCGTAGAAGGGTCAAGCCAACGCCTCACATATGGCACGCCGTACTGCCCCAAACCCTAAGGTTCAAAGGGCAGTTCAAGACGGTCACATAATCGAGTTAAGGTTTGTTGTCTTCTAGAGGGTCCATCGCGTTACTTGCACTACTTAGAACGTTCTTAAACTACGGAAAGATCCAACACTTGGAAATTTCCCAACAGGGGAAAAATTGGGTATTTATATCCGGTCGAACTTTTTAACATATTCTAAATTATCCGGAAAAACACAGACAAAGTTAAAGATTCCGATCGAATCGTCGAACTCCCAATACAACCCAGAAAACTCAACACTTGAGTATACATTAAAAATTTCCAGAAGATTCAGTAAACTAATAAGGAAGTTACTGTGCAGAAATAAAGTATCAATGTGACGGTACGGCCGTGGAACCGCTGCACGAGCCATGCTCGTGCCGCGTTTCCGCGGTGCCTTAATCGAATTAGGCACTCGTTTTGCACAGTAACTCCTAAAAAAGCCTGCTGATTTTTCTGCATATTTTTAATTTGGAAAAAACCACAGTTTTGAAAAATGTACAGAGAAGGGTTTTGGATTAGGGTTTCGGGTTCGATCGGACTTCTAACTTCGTCTACACTTCGCCTAAAGCTCTAGCTAGGCTCTGATACCACTGTAGGGTTACTAGGCACAAACAAGAGGTTCCACAAGGCATCTACCATGCCAAATTCAAATTTTTATGTGCCGAGATACCCTAATCATGATCATTAACTAGAAGTTAAGGCGAAAAGAAAAGCAAGCAAACTACTTGCTAACAAGTGAATGGAAATACAAGCTTTGTAGATCCGGTCCTCCACTTCTTTAGCTCCGTGTTGATGTCCCTCCGCTACGATCATCGGGATCCCGGACTCTAGCGATGGTTTCGTCGGAGAAATGAGCGGGCTAGGTCGTTGACTTCGAGGCCGAAGATGATTTATGTCGGGGAGACTCAAACTCAAGCTATTCCTTCACTTGGTCAAAAACTTTGTGAAGAGAACACCCTATACTACATGGCAAGTAGTAGAGAATGAAGAAATAGGAAGTGGGTTCACTTTAGAATTGGATTTCTCACTCTTTTTCTCATGGCACCATTGGAGCTAGCAAGCTTTTGTGAGCTTGATGAAGGAGAAGAAGAAGAAAAGCATTAAAAGAATAATATGAAACTTATCCTTTTAATCATGGCACCATGGTTGAGTTAAGCCCTCATGCTTAACTCATGTAGAAAATTAACCAAAGTATTAGGTTAAGGGTTGGGTTAACTAATATCTTGAACAAATGACAAAAGAGTTGACTTTGTCAATGTTTATCAAGTTTCATGAAGCTTGATAACTTTGACCAAAGTCTTACTCTTTTGTTATTTTTAGGAAAATAGTAAACCCTAATTTAACCTTAATTTGGTTCAAGTCTCATACACACAACTTGTTTGTATCATCAAGCATGATACAAACATGTACACTTGCATATATCACATATAAACAATGTGCACATTCAAGTGAGAAAATCAATCTTAAGTGAACCAATACTAGTTAATGTAAAGTAATATATCAAATATATAATTATACATTAAATCATTAAATCAACACTTGATTTAACGATCCGGTCATATCGCATATAACCAACTAATATCAAGTGTATCAATGTATCGAATCAACACTTGATTCGGTAACCAGGCTATATCACATATAACCGAATGATGATACAAATCGCGAGAATAGAATACAGTATCACATACTAGTATTATTCTCGGTCCTGCACATATCTCATATGCGCTCCTATTTCGTTTCGCTTGAGCCAGGAAACCCCTGTGTAGGACTCTAAAGACTCGTCAATACACCGGCAGTAGGTGATGATCATATCAAACACCCACAAGCCGCAAGCGGTCTGCTAAACGTAACGGCCACCCGGATATTGAGCGATCAGAAGATCAACGAGCAAGCCCACTCACACTCCTGTGAATCCAACCAGTAACACTTACCGTACAGTCCGGTCTGTTCGTCTGATATGTCGCATATCTCACCTAGGGGTGGTAAACGTCAGACCCCAATAACTCGATAAGTCGTGTCGATATGAGGCTCATAACGGGTCGAGAAACTACTGGTAACACTTACCAGTAAATCCCTAAAGCAGCCTTGGCCAAGGACTTCCTGTTATAGCCAATCGAACACTGCGCAACATCAACTCCCTATACCGGGAGAGACGAAACCCCTCCTATCGCTCATTGCCTCCATGTGATTCGGGATTGTACCCAAAAGCCACCTTTTTGCACGCCCTCTTGGACGTGGTATGATGGAAATCAAAGCACAGTGGGAATCACACAAGACTCTATGACGATCTCGGGTCTACAGACTAACCTGTACCAGTGTCACCAGAGAACTGCCATCTGACGTAAGGTATAATACCATCTGGAAGTTCTCGGTGAGTCCGTCCAGTGTACCCAGTCTCCACTGAGCACCCGTATATCATCTCTGATGTCAAACACCAATGGATATGGGATCATCCATCGCCCATCTATATGGGTCGAGAAGCTACACGCTAGTCTACTCTGGTATATCGATGCCCCGTCTCGATACACCCACGACTAGGGACTTTGAAGGATGTACTTATGGACTACCACGTCCCTACTAGTATGATCCGCATCATAGTCCAGGTAGTCAAGTACACATCCTAAGGGCTTTACCAACATGTAACAGAGAGACAATCAGTGTACACGTTAAGGTAAAGAGTAACCAGATAGCATACTATCATATCGAGCAAGAAAGTCATCCCTATATATGTCCAAGCATCCACTACAATATACATCCTATGTATAGTAATGGCCTCTAGGGCATACATATAACTAACACAGGCCTTACTGAGTGTTGTGTTGATTTTCTAGCCCACCCTCTTCCCAAAAATCCGGCGACCTCCTTTGTAATTCCGGCGTCGCCGACCCCCCTGGTGTTGTAAGTGTACGGTAGCGCCCCGGCCGTCTTTTCGAGGCCAAAATGCGGAAACGAAACTTTTTCAAAACTAGAAACCGGCGCTATCGTATGCTTAAAACCCGGATCGAACCATTAACCTACGACTAGCTATCTAGAGAGAGGGTTGGAAAGCTATACCGATCGATCCGTGTCCTTCGGTCTTTGGCCACCATCCCAAGCTCCTCGCGGCATATCCGGTCTTGATCTCTTCGTCGGAAAGGGCACCACATCATCGATTCTTTTTGTGGGCTCCCGCTTCATCCGAAGCAACTCGGGCACGAAGTGTGCTAGCCGACGTGTCCAAGGTGTTGTAGAGAATGTTTGTGATCACTTTGTCTCTAGCATCCATTGCTTGGATGGAGGTTGAAGGTGTTGCCATTAATGGAGGCAATGAGCTAGAGGAAGAAGGAGGAGGAGAAGCTTTCTCTTTTCTTTTCTTTTGTTGTTGTATCATATGATAAAGAGAGAGTATGAGATAATAATATAAGAGCTCACCTCCTCATGGAAGCCCCCCTCTCTCTCTCTTCTCATTATATCAACACAAAAACATCATATAATGTGACATTAACACATAAAAAGAGATCATGAGTCACTAATGTGTCCATGTCACACTTAATGCATGTCATGATGAATTCTAGCTCATTATTTCTAAATGCAAACATTAATCCAAATGTTTGCAACAATAAAAAGATACAGCAACATCTAAAGTAAACTCGTGATGGATCACAAGGATACCCCTCACCTGTATATACATACTTGCACCCGCATTATGACTGAATGCGAATGCGATGAGACTAAAGTAATCCAACAAATCTAATATTAGGATCCGGCTTAAATCAAAGTCCACTAGTATGATCCGTCCGATCATGATCCGTGCAATACCGCACGTATATGATCGAACCCTTCCATATATCATACGGCCTCTACAACATTTCGCCCGAAACTTGAGAAACAGTCTGTGGGGGACTCTAAAGACTCATCAATACTTTGGCTGTGGTTTTAACCACTAGCACGTCAGGGGTACTAGCTGTACGTAACGGGCTACCAGGTATTGACCAAAAGGGAGGTCGATGAGCGAACTCATCCTGACACCCTACTGAGCCTGTCAGTGACAATATCCGTACAGTCCAGTCCGTTCGTCTATGAGCATCGCATGGCGGGCCTAGGGAGTTGGTAAAAGTCAGACACCCAAAAGCGGTATAAGTCGTGTCGGAGTGTAGCCCAGAACACCCTGAGATACTACTGGAATACCTACCAGTAAATCTCCTACCTTGGCCAAGGATTTCGTGTAATGGCTCTCCTAGACACAGCGCGACCTCACCCCTAATACCGGGAGAGACGAAACCCCTGCCGATCCGCTCACTGTCTCCATGTGGCTCGGGACTGTACCCAACTAAAACCTGTTTGCATGACTCCTTTGAGCCGTGGTAGGGTAGTAATCAAAGCAAAGTTGGAACTCACACGAGACAAATGACGATCTCAGGTCGATGAACTAACCTGTACACATGTCACCAGGAAACTGCTATCTGACGTTAGGTATAATACCAACTAGCTTGTTCCCTGCGAGTCCTGTCCCGTGTACTCATAACCCAATGAGCACCTGTATACATCTTAGGTGAACCAACTGACACCAAAGGTTTGTGAGGCCGGCCACCGCCCCTCATCAGGGTCTCGACTGTATACACTAGTCTACTCCGGAGTATCGATGCCCTGTCTCGAAAACTCCCACGACTAGGGACCACTTTAAGGATGTGCTTATAGACCCCAGCTCCCACGTATATGATCGCCATCATACTGCTGGCCGTCAAGCATGAATCCTAAGGGCTCTACCAACGTGTAATAGTGACCTGTAAGGTCACCTAAAGCAGTACACGATGATAAAGATAAACCAGATAGCATACTATCATCTTGAGTAAGACTGTCCTACCGGCATAAGTCCTTCCTCAATCATTGCAATCACGTGCCTGTGATCCAATAATTGACTCTGAGGGCACTATATCCAACAATGTCACGACCCGCGGAGTACGGAACGTGACCGGCACTTAGATTAGGAAACGTCTCAAGGCGTCCGAAAAATAAGTAAGCCGAAGCCCAAAAGTCAAAACCCGATTAAGAAATAGAGTGAAGGAAAACCAATTTACTTAAAGTAGTTTATTCCATTAAATCACATCAAGTCTTTTAAAACAATTTCCCTTTTTCAAAAAGTTCCGGCAGAGTCTCCTTTATAAAACAAGTTCCCAAACGGGTATAAACAGGAATATAAATGAATAACATGTATATGGCATCCCCAAGCGGGAGCTAGCTCTTCACCTCAAGGCGGCCACAAATCCCACGCAATGTAAAATAGCAACGTGCATAAATAAGCATGAAAGCATAAGTAAAATAACATGTCGACCCCAAATAACATAAAATCCACAAGTCTCACAACCTCGCCTCTAGGTCAATATACAGTAATCCAAATAAACTGGTACAGCTGAAATAGTAGCAGATGGAGTACTCTGGATACAATAAATATATATAAGGTGGTACAAAATGATAACATAACCCACCTATGAGTAAAAGCCTCGAGTCCAGGCAAAAAGAGCAAAATGAGCAAAAGTGTCCGCCGCTACAGTGCTGACGGAACGGACCTGCAGAAAAGCTGTGGCACAACGGGGGTGAGTTGCCAGCTCGTGAGTAATAAATAACATCTACAAAGGCTATTGCATGCATGCACACAAGTATCCTAGCATCTCTAAAACAGGTATGGCTGGATGTACTAGCAGGTATGTATGCCACATAAATCAACTGTGATCTCAATATGTATATATAAGAATCATTCTATCTCTTTTTGTTTTGAAACTCTTTTTAAATATCAGCATAATACTCATAGAATCAACAAAATCCGTGTCCAAATCTCATATATCCATGTCACAGTATCTCTGGTCTCAGCTGTCCGGCTGACCCATCTCAAATATCAATATCTCATCATCTCGCGGCCCCGGTCGGTATCCTCTGGATATCCGCCGTGCCAAATGAAGTCACCGGTAGGTAATCCGTCCCTTGCCAGGCTCAACGCCATCTCCTGCGATCCTCTTGTCCCGGGGTACCTTACCGGGCCCACCATGTACCCGTGATGGTTCCTCCACTACTCGAAACGGATCTCGAAAACCACAGCAAACTCATGGTGGACGACACTTTACATCACCAGAAAACCGCAACTTTTTATATTTTAAAAGATAATAAGTTTGTAAATCTTGCGGCTTTCCCCCGAAATCTAGAAATATCATAAAATCCTAAGAAATCATCATGGGTGCATATGTCAATGATAATGAATGCATATAGTATCAATGTTCAAGTTGCAATGTATGAATTATCACTAGGCATGAACAAAGATATAATGATGCATATGCACGAGAATAGAAATTCTATGATTTCATTCTAAAGATTTATTGCAATAGCACAGGTCTAAGCATCAATTATTAACATGTTTTCGATTATAAGTTATCTAGTGTCGTGACATGGCAATTACCAGGGGTGTGTGTACACATGAAAAGTGCTCGTGCTGCATAATAAACCCTGGTAATGGTGCATGTGTCCTACGGAATGTGTTTGCACATGTATGTATAGCATATTGATCCTGATTGTAGCAAATATCATGCAAGTATTATGATTCCTAATGTCACCAGCAATTTTAAGTCTACTAAATCTAACGGGCGACTTGCGCCATCCAAACGATCGTCCCCCGTAGATGTTAAATCTACTCACCCGTGATCCCGCGCTAGGTGTGTCCGACCACCTGCTTTCCTTTCTCCGCGGCGCTCGAAGTTCCCGCCTGCGAACCTAGAATTTACATAAAACAACACATAAGCTAAGATATTGCAAAAACGCTATATTAAACCAAACGACAAACTCGCGTCGCGAACTAAGCACGTGCATATACGTATCGTGAGTGCATACGCCAAAACCCAACGCGACACGCTGTGGCACGCAGCGATGCGCTGGGACACACAGCAAACCAACTCGACACGTATCGTACGTGTCGCGCAAACCCCGCTACGCTAAAAATAGGTAGCAGGCCCCAGATTTCATCTGGAACAAAACAAGGGAAAATAAGCAGGACCAAACCCATACCCATACCTACAGACACCTACCCAACAAAACCCAAGGCTTTCCACCAGGGGATGGCCGGCGGCAATGGGGGTCAGGCCGGCCCAAAACCGGCGAGAGGGGCCTAGGCTTCTACCCTAACATCCTAACACTATATACAGTCTAGTGTACATGTTTGCTAGCTAAGATTTCTACCCTAGATACAGCAGATCCTACGTATCCTAAAGCCTTGTTTTTAAAACGCTAAAAAGCATCAGGTTTGCAAAGATGAGGCGTTTGTGAAACTAGGTGAAACTATAAAGGTCAAGTGATACCAACAACAATATTGGAGCTAAGCTAACCTTAAAAACCCTAATCTACCCTAGTTTTCCAACCAAACCACCACAACTTGCCAAAAGTCCATAAAAATCACAACGAAGTTCACCAACTCCCCCAGATTTTACCAACCATAGAAACTTAAAAACTAAAAAATACCACACACAGCCAAAGACTTACCTGAACCACCCAGCACAGCACTACACCCCAACTCACAGGGAGGGCTGGCGTCGCCGGAAACACAAGAGCGGGCCGCCGGTTTTAAAGGGGTAAAACCGGCCCCAAACCCTACACACCACTCCTACCAACCTGCACAACATTCTGTAGGTGCTTGCTAAACTAAAAACTGATCAGGGTTAAAGCAGATCTCAAATATCCTAAAAAGTCCATATGAAAAGCTAGGTTGCACCAGTTGCAAAGATCGGGTATTTTAAACGAAACCTGGGACAATTCCTACTTTAACTGGCCTTAAATACACTTAAACAAGCTAAACTATCAATCCAAACCATCGCTTGGCTAAACCTCACTCCAAACACTAAAACTAGCACTAAACTATACTAAAAACACTAACTAAACTAAATTAACTTCAGCTTAAACAACCAAGCAAACAAGTTTTAGATATATACCTCAAAAGAATCCTAGTTCGAAGGAGAAGAGGAGAAGAAAAGAAGGTCTTGTTGCTGCTGCTGCTGAGCTGCTACCACTCCAAGTGCTGTTGCTGCTGCAATGTGCTGTTGCTGCTGTTATTACTGATGAAGTTATTGCTGTTGTTATTGCTAATGCTGCTGCTTGTTGCTGTATTGCAGTGGGTGTTGTTGTTATGTGTGGTGCTGGTATGGTGTTGTGTGCTGATGCTATGGGTTATGCAGTTTATTGCAGCTGATTTGGGCTGGTGTGGCTGTTGATAATGATGGTGATGCTGCTGGTGTAGTTGATGTTTTTGATGGTGCTGCTGCTGATGCAGCTACAGCTGTGCTGGTTATGTATTGGGCTGATGTGTGAGCCGAATTTAGGCTGATGTGTGAGCTGAATTTAGGCCGATGTGTGAGCTGAAATTGGGCTGCTGATGTTGGTTTTGATGGCTGATGATGTGTTGCTGCTGTGGCTGTTGTAGCTGCTGAAGCTATGGGTTTATGTAGCTATTGTTGATGGTCTTGTTGGAGCTGATGTTGAAGATGGTGTTGCTTCAGCTGCTGATGCTGATGCTTGCTGGTACTGTGGTATTGGTGAAGTGTGTGTGAGTGAGAGGGATGTAAGTGAGAAGAGTTTGAGAGGTAAGTAAAAGTTTTGAAAGGAATGGAGTGTGACACAATCCTAGAGCCACCATTCTCTCACTCTCATTAAATGCTACATGACACCCATCATAATCTCCCTCTCTCTTACCACAAGTCAACCTTGAACCCTAATCCAATTTTTTTTACAAGACTAAACCCTTAATTAATCTAATTAGCTTAACCAAGTGGGTTAGGCCACCATGGTTGTTTAAACATGGTTAACCCACAAGCTCACCTAAACATGGAAACCCTAGACTTAAACCACATTAACATGCACAAGTGTGTGCAGTCAAGATAAAATTCTAATAAAATGTCCATAAAACTAGATAAATTGTTAGAAACCCGTTTTGGTAAATTTTTTACCAAAAGCCCCACATTAACACACAAGTACTACTAAACGCAAACTCAGGTGTTACAGTCTTCCCCCCTTAAGAAAATTCATCCCCGAATTTTAAAATATAGAACTACGCGTACCTTCAAAAAGATGAGGGAATTTCTTCCGCATCTCTCCCTCGGCCTCCCAAGTGATCTCCTCACCATTCGGGTTGCACCAAAGAACCTTCACCGACGGCAGGACCTTTGATCGAAGTTTCTTCACCTGTCGATCCAATATCTCCACTGGCTGCACGGTGAATGAAAGGTCGGGCTCAAGCTGAACGGTCTGGTGTTGAATCGTGTGGGAAGGGTCATGAAGATATCGGCGTAGCATCAAACACGTGGAAGACGGGGTGAACATCTGAAAAGCTGGGTGGAAGAGCTAAAATGATATGCAACTACGCCGACACGCTCGAGGATATCGAAGGGACCCACAAATCTGGGGCTAAGCTTTCCCTTTCGCCCAAATCGCATCACGCCCTTCATCGGAGAGACCCTCAGAAAGACATGATCGCCAACTGCGAACTCTAATCTGCGACGGCGCCTTTTCTGCATACGATTTCTGCCTGCTCTAGCCGCTCTCATCCGCTCTCGAATCAACTGTACTTTCTCGGTCATCTCCTGCACGATCTGCGGGCCCAAAAAATACTGCTCTTGCTCAGCTCGGTCCAACAGACGGGCGATCTATATCTCCTCCCATACAAAGCCTCGAAAGGTGCCATCTGAATAGTGTCCCTGAAAGCTGTTGTTGTAGGAGAACTCTACTAATGGTAAATGACGATCCCCAGCTACTGCCGAAGTCCAAAACGCACGCTCTGAGTATCTCCTCGAGAGTCTGAATGGTCTGCCTCTGACTGTCCCGTCGGTCTGCGGATGAAATGCTGTACTAAAAACTCAAACGAGTGCCTAATGCCTCCTGAAGTCTCTGCCATAGTCGGCTGGTAAAACTGGGTGCCTCGATCTGATACGATTACAAGTCGGTACGCCATGCAACCCGCACTATCTCGTCGATTTAAAGCTGGGCATACTGGGGCAAAACTGAAAGTGGTCTTCACTGGCAGGAAGTGAGCCGCTTTCGTCAATCGATCCACGATCACCCAAATGGAGTCGTACCCTCGACTGGTCCCTGGGGTAGACCCACAACAAAGTCCATCGAAATCTGCTCCCATTTCCACTCCGGAAATGGGCAAAGGCTTGCAACTCTCCTGCTGGTCTCTGGTGCTCGGCCTTGACTTGCTGACAAGTCAGGCATCTTGATACGAAGTCTGTGACGTCCTTCATCCCGTCCTACCAGTAGACATCTCTCAAATTGCGATACATCTTGGTGGAACCCGGATGAACGCTGTATGTAGATCTATGCGCCTCCCCAAGAATCTCACGTCGCAGTCCCTCCGAATCTGGTACGCACAATCGAGTTCCCAAATCGTAGTACTCCCTGATCGTTCGATTCACGAACTCGAAATCTCTGCCCTGCCTAATCTGCTCCATGATCTCTAAAAGACGGTCATCACTGGGCTGTGCCTCTCGAATGCGGTCAAGTAACTGCGGACTGTGCACGAACATGCGCAAGCTTTTCCTCCTGTCGGAGTGAACTCGAACTCAACTCGGCTGTCGCATAAAATCTGCCAATCTGCTGACGACTGCCTCTGTACTGTGCTCAGACACGATAGACTACCCCCGGGCTTCCTGCTCGAAGCATCCGCCACTACATTAGCCTTGCCCGGGTGGTACAAGATCTCACAGTCATAGTCTTTCACCAGCTCCATCCAACGACGCTGTCTGAGATTCAGGTCTCGCTGCTGAAATATATACTTTAAGCTCTTGTGATCAGTGAATATCTGGCACGACTCGCCGTATATGTAATGTCGCCAGATCTTAAGTGCAAAGACCACTGCAGCCATCTCTAAATCGTGAGTGGGGTAGTTTCTATTCATGCTTCTTCAACTGCTGAGAAGCATACGCGATCACCCTGTCATGCTGCATCAATACGCATCCTAGCCCCACCCGTGAAGCGTCACAATAAACCACGAATCCGCCTGATCCTGAAGGCAATGATAATAGCGGCGCCGTAGTCAAACAAGTCTGTAGCTGCTGAAAATTGTGCTCGCACTCTTCCGTCCAAACGAAAAGAACTCCCTTCCGGGTCAAAACCGGTCAAAGGTGCAGCAATACGGGAGGAAATCCTGAACGAATCGCCTGTAGTATCCCGCCAGGCCTAGAAAACCGTGGATCTCCGTAACTGATGTTGGTCCGGGCCACTGCTGAAACAGCCTCGATCTTCTTCGGGTCCATACATATACCATCTCTCGTAATCACGTGACCCAAGAAAACCAACGCTGTTCAACCAGAATGCACACTTGGAAAATTTTGCAAAAAAGCTGATGCTCCCTCAGAGTCCTGTAAGGTAATCCGCAAGTGCTGTTCGTGCTCCTCTCGGCTCCGGGAATACACCAAAATATCATCAATGAACACTATGATGAATAAGTCAAGATACGACCTGAATGTATGGTTCATCAAATCCATGAATGCAGCTGGGGCATTGGTGAGTCCGAACGACATCACCAGAAACTCATAGTGGCCATAGCGCGTACGGAAAGCTGTCTTCGGTATATCCTCCTGTTGAACTCGTAGCTAATGGTATCCTGATCGTAAGTCGATCCTCGAAAAATATCCTGCCCCTGAAGCTGGTCGAACAAATCATCGATGCGTGGCAAGGGATATCTGTTCCGCACGGTGACTTTGTTCAGCTGGCAGTAGTCGTACACAAGCGCAAAACTTTCGTCCTTCTTCTTGACAAACAGGACCGGAGCACCCCATGGAGAAACGCTGTGTCGAATAAGTCCCTTATCTAACAAATCTTGCTGCTGAACCTTCAACTCTCTAAGCTCCGTCGGGACCATCCGATAAGGCGGTATAGAAAATAGGCCCCGAGCCGGGAATCAAATCAATACAGAACTCAACGTCGCGCTCAGGCGGCAATCCTGGCAGCTCATCAGGGAAAACATCGGGGAACTCACATACAATCGGAACCTGGTCCAATGGAACATCTGTAGCTCTAGTATCATATACATAGGCTAGAAATCCCCGACATCCCTTCCTCAACAGCTGATCAGCGCGGAGGGGAGAAATCAGCATGTGAGGGGTGGCACCACGGTCCCCCTGCACAACAAAAGTCGGCTCGTCGGGAAAACAAAATCTAACCGTCTTCTCCCAGCAATCCACAGACGTATAGCACGTGGCTAACCAATCCATGCCCAAAAGAACGTCGAAGTCCAACATCTCAAGCAGGATCAAGTCGACAGGCAGCTCTCTCTCGCCAATACGGACAATACAGGATCGGAACACGTGCCTAGCAACAAATGACTCTCCCTCAGGAGTGGTCACAACAAGCGGCTAATCAAGTAAACCGGACTTTCTACCCAGACTCGGCACGAAGTGTGTGGAAACGTACGAGTGCGTAGATCCGGAATCAAACAACACGTGTGCATGAACAGAACATACTGATAGGGTACCTGTGTCAATGCAAATACTCGGGCCTGACCCCCACCAATAGCTGGCTGACCTTGGCCTCGGCCTCTGCCTCCTCGTCCTCTCTGGATAGGTCTGCCGCGTCCATGGCCTCTGGGTGCACCTAACTGGCGTGGAGCATCTCCTGTGGCAAGAAGTAGAGCTCTCTGAGGAGGGGGTGGTGATGGTGGTAAGGTCACATGTGGAACTGCCGCTGCTCCCTGTCGCCTCGCCGGGCAGTCTCTGATACGGTGGTGTGGATTCCCGAACCAAAAACATCCTGGCAACGCCGGCTGTCCCTGTGGATATGAACCATACAGCTGACCTCGTCCAAACCCCCTGCCAGCCCTATCTTTCGGAAAGAATCTGGTATGCTGCCTCTGATCTGGCGTGCCGGTACGAATCCTCTTCAGCCCGGAAACGGTCGAAGTCGCTGAAATACGTGCCTCCATCTGCAACGCCGTATCCATAGTAGCTGAATAAGTGTCGAAATGCTGGGCGCCAATGGCAAGATATAGCTGGGCATCAAGTCCCTGTACGAACCTCTTCGCCTTCTTCTCTTCAGTATCCACCAAATACGGAGCATATCTGGATAACTACGTGAACTGGACGTCATACTCAGACACCGTCATCCCTGGGGTCTTGATCAAGGCCTCAAAACTACGAGCTCTGGCGTCATGAATGCTCTCCGGAAGAAAACGGGCTAAAAATACCGCTGTGAACTCAGTCCAAATCATAGGCGGTAGGCCTGCAGCTCGACCTCTCAAGACTGACTCCCACCATGTCTGTGCAAGGACCTCTAGACGGAAACTCGCAAGCTCCACCCATCGTTCGTCAGAACATCTCAGCGATCTGCAAATCCTGGCTAAACTGTCAAGGAACGTCTGCGGGTCCTCTGCTGCATCGGTGCCCGTGAAGACTGAAGGTCTTAGCCTCATGAAATCCAGCAGCGATACTGGGATGCCACGGTAGTAGGAGTAGGAGTAGGTATCATGGTCGTCTATGATGTAGTAGGTACGTCCTCCGGCCTCGGTGCACGACTGGCCGCTACTAAGGATCCCACCATCTATCGTAACACTTGCATACCTCCCACCATCTGTCGCAGCTCCTCCATACCCGACTCAAGCCTATCCATACGGCCTGGGGAAGGTGGATTAGTCTGTCCCTGCGGAGTAGGCATGCCACCCTGCTCAGTCCTCATCTCGGACGAGCCAGCTCGAATCTCATCTCGGGCGGCAGCCCTCTGCGGCATCGTAGCCCTCTGCGGCATAGTGACTGGTACAGGAAACAGGACAGTAAGAACGGTGCGATAGAATCATAGGATACACGGAATTGAAGAAGGAATTTCAAGCAAGTATATCCTTAAGTCACCTAGGCGGAGTATCGTATCGCAAGTATGCCGCGGACATACGCACTCTACGCTACCCTGCTTAAGTCACTTACTCCATCTATTAAGGGTCATCCTACACTCGGAAAGGTAAAACCTATTGCTCTGATACCAACTTTGTCACGACCCGCGGAGTACGGAACGTGACCGGCACTTAGATTACGAAACGTCTCAAGGCGTTCGAAAAATAAGTAAGCCGAAGCCCAGAAGTCAAAACCCGATTAAGAAATAGAGTGAAGGAAAACCAATTTACTTAAAGCAGTTTATTCCATTAAATCACATCAAGTCTTTTAAAACAACTTCCCTTTTTCAAAAAGTTCCGGCAGAGTCTCCTTTGTAAAACAAGTCCCCAAACGGGTACAAACAGGAATATAAATGATTAACATGTATATGGCATCCCCAAGAGGGAGCTAGCTCTTCGCCTCAAGGCGGTCACAAATCCCACGCAATGTAAAATAGCAACGTGCATAAATAAGCATGAAAGAATAAGTAAAATAACATGTCGACTCAAGTGAGCTCGACCCCAAATAACATAAAATCCACAAGTCTCACAACCCCGCCTCTAGGTCAATATACAGTAATCCAAATAAACTGGTACAGCTGAAATAGTAGTAGATGGAGTACTCTGGATACAATAAATATATATAAGGTGGTACAAAATGATAACATAACCCACCTATGAGCAAAAGCCTCGAGTCCAGGCAAAAAGAGCAAAATGAGCAAAAGTGTCCGCCGCTACAGTGCTAACGGAACGGATCTGCAGAAAAGCTGTGGCACAACGGGGGTGAGTTGCCAGCTCGTGAGTAATAAATAATATCTACAAAGGCTATCGCATGCATGCACACAAGTATCCTAGCATCTCTAAAATAGGTATGGCTGGATGTACTAGTAGGTATGTATGCCACATAAATCAACTGTGATCTCAATATGTATATATAAGAATCATTCTATCTCTTTTTGTTTTGAAACTCTTTTTAAATATTAGCATAATACTCATAGAATCAACAAAATCCGTGTCCAGCAACGACACCTCAAAAATGTCTCAAATCTCATATATCCATGTCATAGTATCTCTGGCCTCAGCCGTCCGGCTGACCCATCTCAAATATCAATATCTCATCATCTTGCGGCCCCAGTCGGTATCCTCTGGATATCCGCCGTGCCAAAGGAAGTCACCGGTAGGTAATCCGTCCCCTGCCAGGCTCAACGCCATCTCCTGCGATCCTCTTGCCCCGGGGTACCTTACCGGGCCCACCATGTACCCATGACGGTTCCTCCACTCCTCGAAATGGATCTCGAAAACCACAGCAAACTCATGGTGGACGACACTTTACATCACCAAAAAACCGCAACTTTTTATATTTTAAAGGATAATAAGTTTGTAAATCTTGCGGCTCTCCCCCGAAATCCAGAAATATCATAAAATCTTAAGAAATCATCATGGGTGCATATGTCAATGATAATGAATGCATATGGTATCAATGTTCAAGTTGCAATGTATGATTTATCACTAGGCATGAACAAAGATATAATGATGCATATGTACGAGAATAGCAATTCTATGATTTCAATTTAAAGATTTATTGCAATAGCACAGGTCTAAGCATCACTTAGTAGCATGTTTCCGATTATAAGTTATCTGGTGTCGTGACATGGCAATTACCAGGGGTGTGTATGTAAGTCCGCGTTGCCCACCCCGGTACTTGCGGGGAGGCGGAAAACGGAATAAAAATCGAATTTTTATGAGCTTAGGCAACATGGACTAGACAAAGAAGGATCTTTGCTAAACAAAAACAAGCTAAAGCTAACTAGAAACTAGCTAAGTGCTAGAAAGGTTATACCTTGGGCTTTATGTCCTTCTTTCCTTGCTCCTTGGAGTGGTGGAAGGAGGTCACCTTAGTCGTCTTCTCACGTCGAAGAAAGATCCACCCGAAAGCCTCGACCTTTGGCTTCAACTCCAAGCTAGAAGTAACTAGGGTGCAAGAAGTGCTAATACTTGAACCCTAGATGAGAGTAGAGATTATCAAGAGAGGGTTTTTCTCAAGCTCAAGTGTTTCTCAACACATGAGAGGGGAGAGCTTGAGGGAGAGGAAGAACAAGAGAGAGAATGTGAATAATAGAATGAGAGAATAATATGAAGCATTCTCTCATATATGTGAATTATTGTAATTAGATAATTAGTGAGATAATTGTCATGGCTAAATCAAGACATGACCATTATCATTTCATTTTTAATGCAAATTGCAAGGATCGAAGAGCATCTTCCAAATGAAATGATGATGGTCAAAGTGTCAACCAAGGTCAACAAGTCAAGAAGGTCAAATGGTCAACAACCATAACCATGCACAATTATTAAACTAATATCAATTAACAATAATACACACATAAGCATTAGGGTTAATAAAATGACAATAGTCATTAACCCTAATCAAAGTCCTCTCCCTCTGTCTCAAGCAACTGTGCATACGCACCCGTATTCGTGATCCGAGGAACACGAATACAATGAGAAAAACCAATCCCAAATCATATACTAGGATCCGGCTTAAACCAAAGCCCGCTAGTATAAGCTGTCCGGACAGCAAACGTGCACAAGTGCGCGGATGTGAACGAACCCTGTCGCAAAACCATGCGACCTCTACTCATTTTGCCTAAAGGCGAATAGCTCTCTGTATGGGACTCTAAAGACTCGACACTACGCTGGCAGTGGGTTTAACGACAGACCGCAAGCGGCACTAGCTGTACATAACGGTCCCCAGGTAGATGTCGACAAGAAGACTGACGAGGTGAACCCCATCTGAACTCCTACTGAGCCTGTATGTGACAATCTCCGTACAGTCCGGTCTGTTCGTCTGATACATCGCATGGTGGGCCTAGGGGCGGAGAACGTCAGTCCCCTAATAGCGGTACAAGTCGTGTCGGAGTGTAGCCCAGAACACCTTGAGATAACACTGGAAACCTACCAGTATATCTCGCTTGTCTTGGCCAGGGACTACTCGTGTAATGGCTCTCCTGGACACAGCGCGATGTCAACCCCCAATACCGGGAGAGACGAATCCTGTCTAACCGTCACTGCCTCCAAGTGCTTCGGGGCTGCACCCAAAAACTACCTGTTTGCACGACTCCTTTGAGCCGTGGTAGGGTAGTAATCAAAGTGCAGTGGGAACACAC
Organism: Agapanthus africanus; assembly: GCA_030015575.1. Taxonomy (NCBI): domain Eukaryota; kingdom Viridiplantae; phylum Streptophyta; class Magnoliopsida; order Asparagales; family Amaryllidaceae; genus Agapanthus; species Agapanthus africanus. The sequence goes on from CM057350.1 coordinate 210,047,495, forward strand.
TCGAGGCGAAGTGACAGTGTCAAGTCAGCGGACTAAGCTGTACTCATGTCACCTGGGAACTGATAACTGACGATAGGTATAATACCAACCAACAGTTCCCGACGAGTCCTGTCCAGTGTACTCGTAACCTAACGAGCACCCGCATGCTATCTCAAGTACGACGTACTGACGGCTGTGGGACAGACCGTCTCCCACGCTGGGACGAGAAGCGCATACGCTAGTCTACTCCGGAGTATCGATGCCCTGTCTCGATAGTCCAACGACTAGGGATCTGTATAAGGATGTGCTTATAGATCACCCAGCTCCCACGAGTGTGAGCGCCATCACAACGCTGGTAATCAAGCAAAGATCCTAAGGGCTCTACTAATATGTATATCAGCGATATGCTAAAAGAAACACATGCACATATTAAAGCAGAGACAAACCAAGTGGCACACTACCATTTCGAGCAAGATTGTATATACAACTGTGAATATCCCAAGCTTCCATCAAGTAATATACAAACTAGTATGATACAGTAATGGCCTCTAGGGCATATACACTAACAATCTCCCACTTGCACTAAGGCCATGTACTGGCGTATCGAAGACCTATCATCTCGATCAGCCGCTCGAACATGAATGGATCTGCTGTGTTATCTTCTGAAGCAACCCTCCGAACCTCGATCTCCTGGCGATCCACGATCTCCCTGATCAGGTGATATCGCCTTAAGATGTGTCTGGATTTCTCAAGGGACCTGGCTTCCTTCGCTAAAGCTATAGCCCCGTTGTTGTCGCAATACAGAGGTATTGGGTCAACAATGGACGGAACCACCTGAAGTTCTCTCAAGAACTTCCTCATCCAGACAGCTTCTTTTGCGGCATCAGATGCAGCGATGTATTCCGCTTCCATAGTTGAGTCAGCAACGGTTTCCTGTTTGGAGCTCTTCCAACACACCGCCCCTCCATTGAGGGTGAAGACAAAACCCGATATGGACTTGGAATCATCCTTGTCACTCTGGAAGCTGGAGTCAGCAAAGGCCTCAATCTGGAGGTCTTTTCTGCCATACACCAAGAACATCTCCTTAGTCCTTCTCAGGTACTTGAGAATGTTCTTTACTGCTATCCAATGTTTCTCCCCAGGGTTTGACTGATACCTGCTTACCACACTCAGTGCATAAGCCACATCCGGTCTGGTACACAACATCGCATACATTATAGAGTCTACCGCAGAAGCGTAGGGTATAATAGACATGCGATCCCTCTCCAAATCAGTCTTGGGAGACATCTCTTTGGAGAGGGTGATCCCGTGACAAGCCGGTAGATTACCGTGCTTGGAATCTTCCATACTGAATCTCTTCAGTATGGTGTCGATGTACCTGGACTGTGAAAGTCCTAATATCCTCTTGGATCTGTCACGGTAGATCCGGATACCCAGAATGTATGAGGCATCACCCAGGTCTTTCATGGAGAACCTGTGTGACAAGAACCCCTTGACAGATTGTAGCATAGGAATGTCATTTCCTATTAAGAGAATGTCATCCACGTATAAAACGAGGAATACTACAGTTCTCGCTACAAATCTACAATAGATGCATGGTTCATCTGGATTTTTGATAAAGCCAAATTCCTTGACCGTCTCATCAAAACAGATGTTCCAACTCCGCGATGCCTGCTTTAGTCCATAAATGGACTTAAGCAACTTGCACACCTTTCCGCTGCTCCCACTCTGAATGAAACCCTCTGGCTGGTCCATATAGACACACTCCTCTAAATGTCCATTTAGAAAAGCTGTCTTTACGTCCATTTGCCAAATCTCATAATCGTGGAAGGCAGCAATGGCAAGAAGGATCCGAATGGATTTCAGCATAGCTACTGGAGAAAAGGTTTCGTCATAGTCCAAACCAGGTCTTTGACGAAAACCTTTTGCAACCAGTCTAGCTTTATAGGTCTCAACCTGTCCATCTACACCAATCTTCCTTTTGAAGATCCACTTGCATCCTACGGGTTTTACCCTATCTGGAGCAATGTCCAACGTCCATACTTTGTTGGTGTACATGGACTCCATCTCGGTCCGCATTGCATCCAGCCATTTTACCGAGTCGACGCTCTGAATGGCTTGCTGGAAGCTAGTAGGCTCATCAAGGTCTATGATGCAATCCTCTCTATCCCCGTCAATGAGAAAACCGTAGTATCTCTCGGGCGAATGAGACTGCCTACTACTCCTGCGGAGTGGCGTGGGAATGTCTTGATCTTTCGAACCCTCTGGTTCTACTAAGCTTTAGTAATAGCTCATGGTTCTGGAATTTCTTCCAGTTCTATTGCGCTCCCACTTATTTCTTTTTCTAAGAACTGATGTTCCAGAAAATGGGCATTACGAGAAACAAGGACTTTTTGTTCCTCTGCGTAATAGAAAAGATACCCCCTGGAGTTCTTTGGGTATCCCACAAACTTGCACAGTACTGAGCGTGCCTCGAGCTTGTCCGTATACTGCTTTTTGACATAAGCTGGACATCCCCAAATCTTCAGGTATTGAAGATAGGGTTTCTTCCCACTCCATAACTCATATGGTGTGGTAGGCACAGTCTTAGTGGGAACTCGGTTCAAAAGGTATGCAGCTGATTCTAGCGCATATCCCCAGAACGATCGCGGCAACTCAGTATTACTTATCATGGACCGTACCATATCCAATAGGGTTCGGTTCCGTCTCTCCGATACACCGTTATGTTGCGGAGTGTATGGAGGAGTAAGCTGAGAGAGAATTCCATTCTCTTTTAAGTAACCCAGGAACTCGGCACTCAAGTATTCACCACCTCGATCAGATCTCAGTGCCTTGATACTTTTGCCTGTTTGTTTTTCTACTTCATTCTTATATTCCTGGAACTTTTCAAAAGCTTCGGATTTATGTTTCATCAAGAAGACATGTCCGAACCTTGAGAAATCATCCGTAAAAGTAATGAAGTAAGAATAACCGCTTCGTGCATGTGTAGACATTGGACCGCACACGTCGCTGTGTACGAGTCCCAAGAGCTCGCTCGCTCTCACTCCGTGTCCAGTGAACGGAGTCTTTGTCATCTTTCCTTTGAGACAGGATTGACAAGTTGCATACGATTGATATTCGAACGAATCCAAATATCCTTCTGCATGTAACTTAGTCAACCTTCTCTCATTGATGTGACCCAGTCTACAATGCCATAAGAAAGTTTTATCGATTTCTGGAGACTTTCTTTTGTGTGTATTCTGGACATTGAAAATCTGTGGCTGGTTTAATACGTATATACCGTTGTTCAATGTACCTGACCCAATCAAAACTTGATTAAGGTGAATGTTCACTACATTACTTACAAATGCAAATTCATAACCTTCTTTAAATAATAAAGATACAGAAATGATATTACAGGTTGCATTTGGTACATAATAACAACTACGTAAAACCAAAAAGTGTCCATCCGACAATCCCAGGTGATAGTCCCCCACGGCCTCAGCATCCATGCTAGCACCGTTTGCAACTCTGAGGGTCATGTCACCTGCCTTCAAAACTCTACGCTTTCTCAACGCCTGCAAAGAATTACAGATATGAGATCCTGATCCGGTATCCAATACCTAGGATGTAGAGTTTATTGATAGACAGTTTTCAATAACATACACACCTGAAGCTGAAGCTGCAACTCGCTTCAAATCCTGTGTTCTGGCCTTCCAAGCCTTGCAATCCTGTTTCCATTGACCACTTTTGTGACAATAGAAGCATTCTTCCTTCCCCACCATCTTTCCTGCTATCTTTGTTGCTTTTCCTTTTCCCTTCGTATCCACTTTACCGACACCGCCTCTTGGTTTGGCGGGGGCTTTCTTCTTCTTGCCCTTGGCTTTCGCCCTGGACCGAGAAGAGGAAGATCCTCCTACAAACAAAGTGGATGTCTCCCTACCCTTCTGTAGGGTGCCCTCAGCGCTCCTCAACATGTTCAGAAGTTCAGAAAGTTCAACCTCCTTTCCTTGCATGTTGAAGTTAAGAATAAACTAGGCGTAAGTGGAAGGAAGGGACTGGAGAATCAAATCAGTATAGAGTTCATTCTCCAACGTGGTCCCAAGGTCCGCGAGCTCCTCTATGTAGCCAATCATCTTAAGCACGTGTTCCGCTACCGATGATCCGACGGCCAACCTTGCCGAAAATAACTTCTTCGACACTTCGTATCTTGCGATACGGGACTGCTCTCCATACAGTTCTTTTGTATGAAGAAATATGGACTCTAGGTCCATATTCTCGTGCCTCCTCTGATGTTCGTTGTCCATCGAGGCTAGTACGAGGCATCTGGCCTTCGCGCAATCTATTTCCCAGGTCTTGTAGATTTCCCTATCTACGGCACTGGTTTTGGGACCTGGGACAGGGGGAGCTTTGGTGGTAAGGACATACCCCAACTTGTCGTAAATGATTGCCATCTTGACATTCCTGAGCCAATCTTTGTAGTTTGGCCCTGTCAATATGTTTTTATCTAGTAATAACTTAAGTCCGGTCATGTTGAATGGTCGCTGCAATTAGGAGAGAGAAAAGAAACACTTTAGCATGATGCTCTTGCAAGTTTAGAGTGGTTTTTAATTTGTCTAAACTGGATGGCTCCCACTGTCTCTCGAATGCCTTCTCAAACCGTAAAGAAAGGATTAGTCAGGATCAATCTCACCGTACAATACTTGCTTAACCGTTCAGCCAGGCCAGTGTCGGTACTTCGAGGGAGGTTTTCCAACGCTTTTGCGAAGTTTCTTAATTAAGTAACCTCTTTTCCCTGTGGGCGTAGCCCCGCTAACACCTTTCTAGACACCTACTAAGTTTATAGCATTGATCGTTAAGTGAGAGTTTTCCCGAGGAGTAGCATATACTCACAGTAGGATCGAGATCCAAATATCATCGCGTGATAAAACTGAAGGAATCCTACCAGAATTATCACACTCCAAATGGTATGCAGCGCTAGCAAGTTTCAGTACTTATGAAACTCCCGATGTGGATTTTTGCCCCATGCTCTTATGACCTTGGCGTGAGGTCAAAATGTCATAAGTCACATGTCAAGTTCTTCCCATCATTATCCCGGTTAATTTGAACCCACCCGTACCTACCCTTGACGTAGGCCAAAATGGCAGTACGACTGTCTCAAACCAACGCATTCTATCTATGCAACAGATAAATATCCGGCAGCTACCAATCACTATGCCTTGGCGTGAGGTCAAAAAACATAGCTTGAATACTACCGAATATTTAACTGAAATGATGGAGGGCTACGGATGGTTTTGGCGAAACCGTGAATGTAGTGAACTTGATATAATCGATGGAACAAGATAGCTTTTAAAAAGAGTGGTTCAAGCTCCGCGTTTAAAAGTTTAGTTTTGAAAAGAACCGAGTGGTTTTCAAAGTGTTCCAATCGACTTTTACTTGGTTTATTTTCTTGCATTAGTTCTTTTAATGCGTCCCATCATTTAACCCTACCATTGCAGAAAACAACCAAAATATGACGTACGCTTATGCCATTCGCATTCGCCACGGGGCCCCGTCATCACCCGTTAGGTTACTTAACTAACGACAGAGCGGGGGCTGGGCTAGTACGGCTGTAAAACATAAGCAACGCCTAAATAGTTATCATATATAAATATATAGCAATGATAGACATTACAGATCACAGATGAATACATTGGATATACTAGGAATCCGCAACCCGTTCGAGCCTGCAACGAAAAGCGGATTACACGGTCGCGGTGAGTAGCTAATACCCCACCCAAGACCCCTACGGGTGCGGCAAACTACCCGCCAAGTACCCGAAGCGAAGCAACCTCCCTCACCACCGTGAGTAGGCCACTCGGCACTTCGAGATACCCGGTAGTTTGTGCACCCCCTCCATGGGTCTATCCTAGGAGCAAAAACAGTAAAAAGAATTATATAATGACGGATACAACCCCGACCCGGTTGTGTGGCCAAACAAATAATAATATTACATCAATTTACATATTACAATGAATGAAAGAAAAAGCAACACTCATCTCACATCCACCCCGGCTATTCACCCGCGACAATCCAACCCATTCATATACACATACCATCATCAATCACAGATCACAGATATGTATAACCCCGACTAATCGACATATAGCGATTAGCCGACGTTCAATACATATAAACATCACAGATATAACCTTTTAGTCAAAGTGTATTGAAGTTCGGAAAAAAATACAGATTTATAGGCCCCCAAAAACAAATTTCTATTCTGGAAAATCTGGGCACATATAAACTATCTTAAAAATCCTAAAACCAAGCAAGAAATACACTGCACCAAACTCGACCCAGTGAAGAGCCAAGACGGCCGCGGTTGCGCGGCAATAGCTTGCTATTGCCGCGGAACCGCGGCTCTTTGGTCGAATCACTGGATCGTTTTTGGTGGCTTTCTTTAAAAAACCCTGAGATGATTTTTGGAGTATGACAAATTTTATTTTGAACAGAAAAAAAAATAACAGAAACTTAGGGTTTTGAAAACTCGGTTTTTTGATTTTTCCGATTCGAACTTCGATACACTCTGCTACCTAGCTAGTTTATGTTTAGTTAGGCTCTGATACCACTGTAAGTCCACGTTGCCCATCCCGGTACTTGCGGGGAGGCGGAAAACGGAATAAAAATCGAATTTTTATGAGCTTAGGCAACATGGACTAGACAAAGAAGGATCTTTGCTAAACAAAAACAAGCTAAAGCTAACTAGAAACTAGCTAAGTGCTAGAAAGGTTATACCTTGGGCTTTATGTCCTTCTCTCCTTGCTCCTTGGAGTGGTGGAAGGAGGTCACCTTAGTCGTCTTCTCACGTCGAAGAAAGATCCACCCGAAAGCCTCGACCTTTGGCTTCAACTCCAAGCTAGAAGTAACTAGGGTGCAAGAAGTGCTAATACTTGAACCCTAGATGAGAGTAGAGATTATCAAGAGAGGGTTTTTCTCAAGCTCAAGTGTTTCTCAACACATGAGAGTGGAGAGCTTGAGGGAGAGGAAGAACAAGAGAGAGAATGTGAATAATAGAATGAGAGAATAATATGAAGCATTCTCTCATATATGTGAATTATTGTAATTAGATAATTAGTGAGATAATTGTCATGGCTAAATCAAGACATGACCATTATCATTTCATTTTTAATGCAAATTGCAAGGATCAAAGAGCATCTTCCAAATGAAATGATGATGGTCAAAGTGTCAACCAAGGTCAACAAGTCAAGAAGGTCAAATGGTCAACAACCATAACCATGCACAATTATTAAACTAATATCAATTAACAATAATACACACATAAGCATTAGGGTTAATAAAATGACAATAGTCATTAACCCTAATCAAAGTCCTCTCCCACTGTCTCAAGCAACTGTGCATACGCACCCGTATTCGTGATCCGAGGAACACGAATACAATGAGAAAAACCAATCCCAAATCATATACTAGGATCCGGCTTAAACCAAAGCCCGCTAATATAAGCTGTCCGGACAGCAAACGTGCACAAGTGCGCGGATGTGAACGAACCCTGTCGCAAAACCATGCGACCTCTACTCATTTTGCCTAAAAGCGAATAGCTCTCTGTGTGGGACTCTAAAGACTCGACACTACGCTGGCAGTGGGTTTAACCACAGACCGCAAGCGGCACTAGCTGTACGTAACGGTCCCCAGGTAGATGTCGACAAGAAGACTGACGAGGTGAACCCCATCTGAACTCCTACTGAGCCTGTATGTGACAATCTCCATACAGTCCGGTCTGTTCGTCTGATACATCGCATGGCGGGCCTAGGGGGGCGGAGAACGTCAGTCCCATAATAGCGGCACAAGTCGTGTCGGAGTGTAGCCCAGAACACCCTGAGATAACACTGGAAACCTACCAGTATATCTCGCTTGCCCTGGCCAGGGACTACTCGTGTAATGGCTCTCCTGGACACAGCGCGATGTCAACCCCCAATACCGGGAGAGACGAATCCTGTCTAACCGTCACTGCCTCCAAGTGCTTCGGGACTGCACCCAAAAACTACCTGTTTGCACGACTCCTTTGAGCCGTGGTAGGGTAATAATCAAAGTGCAATGGGAACACACTCGAGGCGAAGTGACAGTGTCAAGTCAGCGGACTAAGCTGTACTCATGTCACCTGGGAACTGATAACTGACGATAGGTATAATACCAACCAACAGTTCCCGACGAGTCCTGTCCAGTGTACTCGTAACCTAACGAGCACCCGCATACTATCTCAAGTACGACGTACTGACGGCTGTGGGACAGACCGTCTCCCACGCTGGGATGAGAAGCGCATACGCTAGTCTACTCCGGAGTATCGATGCCCTGTCTCGATAGTCCAATGACTAGGGACCTGTATAAGGATGTGCTTATAGATCACCCTGCTCCCACGAGTGTGAGCGCCATCACAACGCCGGTAATCAAGCAAAGATCCTAAGGGCTCTACTAATATGTATATCAGTGATATGCTAAAAGAAACACATGCACATATTAAAGTAGAGACAAACCAAGTAGCATACTACCATTTCGAGCAAGATTGTATATACAACTGTGAATATCCTAAGCTTCCATCAAGTAATATACAAACTAGTATGATACAGTAATGGCCTCTAGGGCATATACACTAAAAGTGTGTATACATGAAAAGTGCTCGTGCTGCATAATAAACCCTGGTAATGGTGCATGTGTCCTACGGAATGAGTTTGCACATGTATGTATAGCATATTGATCCTGCTTGTAGCAAATATCATGCAAGTATTATGATTCCTAATGTCACCAGCAATTCTAAGTCTACTAAATCTAACGGGCGACTTGCGCCATCCAAATGATCGTCCCCCGTAGATGTTAAATCTACTCACCCGTGATCCCGCACTAGATGTGTCCAACCACCTGCTTTCCTTTCTCCGCGGTGCTCGAAGTTCCCGCCTGCGAACCTAGAATTTGAAAGGTTAGCCTAGCACCTCATGAAGGGTTTAGAAGCATCACATGTACCAAAGGTGGAGTCTTTAGGGTGCTAAGTTAACAAACATCGGATCGTTCCTAGAAAATTAGGGTTTCTAAAACTTGCATATCATCATATGAAAGAAAAGCTAGGGTTTAGAGAGTACAACCTTTGTAGCTCCATACGCTAGACTCTTCGGCTACTTGGGGTTTGAAAAAGCTCCGCTTGAACTCCTCTAGGTCACCGATGATCCATCCGGAGTCCGCTTTGTCCAAGCTTGCAACTTCACCCGATCAAGAGAACGAAATGAAGCTAACACTCCAAACAAGTGGGCTAGACTTGTGTAGAATGGTGTTGTGGTTCTCTTTCTCACTTCAAAATCCTAACTTGATGAGTATTATGCTCACTTGAAAAATCTAGAGAGCAATGGAAGAAGGAGGAAGAAGATGGTGGCCCTTTTTTTTGAATAAGAGAAGGAACAACCTCTAGTTGAAAAATAGAAAATATATCTTTATATATTTTTTATCTCTCATCTCAAACCATGGTTGAATCATTATTGAACTTGAGTTAAAACCCAAAAGGAAAAGTAATCCATGGTTAAATGGTGGGTGAGCATGGTTAGGTCAAGAAGCGTGGAGAAAGCTTCCATGTATTATCCTTTCCTTTTCTTTTGTTTTAAATCAAATTCAATAATAATATATATAAATAAAACCATGGTGTGAGTCTTATATTGCTACCATTTTCTTTGTATAAGCAACCATGATAGATGATGTATGTATGTATGTATGTATACACATCCATATGTGCATGAAACTAGAAAGAAAGAAAAACATACATGCATGCATACATCCATCCAACACAAGAAAGGATTTCTCGTGAGAAACTAATGGTTAAATGATAAATCAACACTTGATTTATCAATCTGGCCATATCACATACGACCCTAACTAAAAGTAAGCCGCCCGATCAATATACGGTATCCTATACACGTATTTTAATCGGGTCCATGCACATATCGCATACGCACACCACAACGTTTCGCTTGGACTAGGTAACTCCATTGTGGGACTCTAAGACTCGTCAATACGCCGGCAGTGGGTGATGATCATATCAAGCACCCCCAAGCCGCAAGCGGTCAGCTAAACGTAACAGCCACCCGGGTATTGAGCGATCAGAAGAGAACAAGCGAACCTGCTACAACTCCCGTCAAGCCAACAGGCAACACTTCCCGTACAGTCCGGTCTCCTCGTCTGATATGTCGCATATCAAGTCTAGGGGTGGTAAACGTCAGACCCCAAAAACCGATAATTCGTGCCGATGTGAGGCTCATAACGGTTCGAGAAACTACTGGTAACACTTACCAGCAAATCTCTGAATCATCCCTGGCCAGGGACTTCCCTGTTACGGTCAATCGAGTACAGCGCAACATCAACCCCCAATACCGGGAGAGATGAAACCCCTCCTATCGCTCATTGCCTCCATGTGACTCGGGACTGTACCCAAAAACCACCGTTTCGCACGCCCTCATGGACGTGGTAAGGTGGAAATCAAAGCACAGTGGGAATCACACAAGACTCTATGACGATCTCGGGTCTACAGACTAACCTGCACAAGTGTCACCTGAGAACTGCCATCTGACGTGAGGTATAATACCATCTGGGAGTTCTCGGCGAGTCCGTCCAGTGTACCCAGTCTCCACTGAGCACCCGTATACCATCTCTGATGTCAAACACCAATGGATATGGGATCATCCATCGCCCATCTCATGGGTCGAGAAGCGTATACGCTAGTCTACTCTGGTATATCGATGCCCTGTCTCGATACACCCACGACTAGGGACCTTGAAGGATATACTTATGGACTACCATGTCCCCACTAGTATGATCCGCATCATAGTCCAGGTAGTCAAGTACACATCCTAAGGGCTTTACCAACATGTAACCATAAGACAGTATAAAGAGACAAGTATACATGTTAAGATAAAGAGCAACCAGATAGCATACTATCATATCGAGCAAGAAAGTCATCTCTATATATGTCCAAGCATCCAATATAATATACATCATCTGTACAATACTGGCCTCTAGGGCATACATACAACTAACAATCTCCCACTTGCACTAGGGCCAGCTGCTGTAGTATCGCATACCGAGCATCCCGAAGATTCTCTCAAACTGTATCTGGGGAATGGCCTTCGTGAGTGGATCCGTTGTGTTGTTCTTCGTGTCAACCCTCCTAATCTTGATCTCCCGGCGATCAACTATCTCCCGGATCAGGTGATACCGCCTCAGAATATGCCTGGATCGCTGATGGGACCTGGGTTCCTTAGCCAAAGCCACCTCTCCATTGTTATCGCAATACAAAGGTATTGGATGCTCAATGGATGGAACCACTTCCAAGTTCAGTAATGAACTTCTTGATCCAGACAGCCTCTTTGGCAGCATCGTTGGCAGCGATGTATTGAGCCTCCATCGTCGAGTCTGCCACCGTTTCCTGCTTAGAACTCTTCCAGCTAACCGCCCCTCCGTAAAGGGTAAAGACAAATCCCGACTGCGACTTAGAGTCATCCTTATCACTCTGGAAGCTCGAATCAGTAAAGGACTCCACTTGGAGTTCTCCGTTACCATACACCAAGAGCATCTCTTTAGTCCTCCGTAAGTACTTGAGAATGCTCTTCACAGTTGTCCAGTGACTCTCTCCAGGATCAGCTTGATACCTGCTCACTACACTTAGTGAGTATGCTACATCGGATCTGGTACATAGCATCGCATACATGATAGAGCCTACAGCCGAAGCATAGGGTATCCCTTGCATGCGAGCTCTTTCCAAATCAGTCTTAGGAGACATCTCTTTGGAGAGAGTGACTCCAGAGATCGTGGGTAAGTTCCCACGCTTGGATTCTTCCATACTAAACCTCTTTAGTATGGTGTCAATGTACCTGGATTGGGACAATCCCAATATCCGTTTGGACCTATCTCTATAGATCCTAATTCCCAATATGCAGGAGGCATCACCAAGATCTTTCATTGAGAATCTTTGTGATAAGAAGAGCTTGACCGATTGCAGCATAGGAATATCATTTCCTATCAAGAGTATGTCGTCCATGTACAATACAAGGAAGACAATCTTACTCTCTGTCACCTTCTTGTAGATACAAGGTTCATCTACGTTTTTGAAGAAATCAAACTCTTTGATAACGACGTCAAAGTAGATGTTCCAACTCCGCGATGCTTGCTTTAATCCATAAATGGATTTAAGCAGCTTGCACACCTTCCCGCTGCTCCCACTGTCTACGAAGCCCTCTGGCTGAGTCATGTACACGCACTCTTCTAAATCACCGTTTAGAAAGGCGGTCTTAATATCCATTTTCCAGATTTCGTAGTCATGATATGCAGCGATGGCAAGCATGATCCGGATGGATTTAAGCATAGCCACTGGAGAAAAGGTTTCATCATAGTCCACACCTGGTCTTTGACGAAAACCCTTTGCAACAAGTCTAGCTTTGAAAGTCTCCACTTTCCCATCTACACCAAGTTTTTTCTTGAAGATCCACTTGCTCCCAATGGGTTTTACCCCTTCAGGAGCAACTTCCAAAGTCCATACTTTGTTGGTGTACATGGATTCCATCTCAGACCGCATTGCATCCAGCCATTTCACTGAGTCCTTACTCGTGATGGTCTGCTCGAAGCTAGTTGGGTCATCATCTTCCATGATGCAATCCTCGCTTCCACCATCAATGAGAAAACCATAGTATCTCTCAGGCGGATGAGAAACCCTGCTAGATCGGCGGAGCGGCTGGGGTTCGTCAGGTACTACTGAATCCTCTGGTTCTACCAAGTCTTCTTTTATAGTTTGTGTCGCTGGAACCTCTTCCAGTTCTACCTCAATGCCACTTGTCTGTTTCATAAGAAAACCTTTTTCTAAGAAAGTAGCATGTCGAGAAATAAACACCTTTTGTTCCTCGGGGTGGTAGAAGATATACCCTTGTGAATTTTTGGGATATCCTATAAACTTACATAAGACTGATCTTGCCTCGAGTTTATCCGGATTTTGTCTTTTGACATAGGCTGGACACCCCCATATCTTAATGTAATTAAGATGTGGTCTCTTCCCTTTCCATATCTCATATGGAGTGGTAGGCACTGATTTAGTAGGAACTCTATTCAATAGGTCCATGGCTGTCTCAAGCGCATATCCCCAGAAGGAAATAGGTAACTCGGCTGTATTCATCATTGAGCGCACCATATCTAATACGGTGCGGTTTCTCCGTTCCGATACACCGTTGTGCTGTGGTGTATAAGGAGGAGTGAGCTGTGAGAGAATCCCATTCGTTTTTAGATAATCCAGAAAATCATTGCTCAAGTATTCTCCTCTTCGATCAGATCGAAGGATCTTAATACTTTTGCCCGATTTCGTAGTCATGATATGGTCGCTACCTGGAGAGAGAGAGAAGAAAACACTTTAGCGTATGCTCTTGCAAGATCAGATTGGTTATTATTTTATCTAATCAGGATGGCTCCCACTGTTTTTTATCAAATCTTCCTTCAAACCCTAAAAGGAAAGACTAGCTGGGATTAATTACACCCTATAACTTTGCTGATCTTTTAGCCAGGCCAGTGTCGGTACTTTGAGGGAGGTTCCCCGTGCTTTCGCACGGACCTAATTAAAGTAAACCTCGTTTTCCCAGAGGCGTAACCCCGTTGACACCTTTCTAGACACCTACTTGATCGGCTAATTGTCCTGTGTAAAACTCTCCCAGGAGTAACAATTACTCGCAGTGGGTATCGGGATGCAACTATCTCATAGAAGGTATGCAATCTCATTGCAAATCTCAACACTTGAAATTCCCGATAGTATTTTGCCCCTAGCATACTATGACCTTGACGCATGCCAAACAACCCATAGTCCGCTAGTCAAGTTCAACCCGTACAATTCGTGATTGAATTAAACCCACCTGTACGACCCTTGACGCATGCCAAACAACGCCGTACGAATACCCTAATCCAATCGCATCTCATGCTACAGATAAGTAATAATCAGCTACCGTACACTACGCCTTGACGCATGCCAAACAACCGCAGTACGAATACTAAATATTACTTATCTGAATTGACGGAGGGCTACGCAGGTTTTTCTGAAAACGATGAGCGCAATGAACTTGATATCGTTGTAGAATCAAGTGAAGTTTTGAAATGGAGTGATTTTGAGGCTTTTCTAGTTTTGCTAAAGGGGTCACTCCCGGTGAAGGGATCGTCGGCCCTTTCCTCGTCGAATAAGGTGCGGGATATATCATATATATCACTGTGCAAAGCGAAACTCTAAAAGCAGTCAAAAATGTCAAACCGAGTGTTGTAGCATCTGCCAGTTTTGCTAAAGAGGTCACTCCCGGTGAAGGGATCTCGGCTCTTTCCCCATCGAATAAGGTGCAGGGTATATCATATATACCGCTATGCAAAGCAAAACTGTAGCTACCCTTTTAAAAATTTAATTCTACAACATCTTTTAGGTTTCTTTTCTTTCATTAATCACATTAATGAAGTCCCGTCATTTAAGTCACTTATACATCACAGATAAATACGACGTACACTTATCCCATCCGCATTTGCCTCGATGTCCCCTCGTGCACCGTTAGGTTAGCTAACTAACGACAGAGCAGGGCAGGGCTAGTGCGGGTGTAAAACATAAGTAACGTCTATATAATATATCATATATACTATATACTGTATACATCACAACATATCAAATGATCACATCACAGATATCGCAGCAGAAACATAGATATAATGTAGGATATACTAGGACGTCCGTGTTTAGTATTTAGCCAATAATAGAAAATACGGATTCCACAGTCACGATGAATAGCCAATCCCACACCCTGGACCCCTACGAGAGCGGCAAGTGACCCTACCAATTCTGGAGTTTAGGAGACCCGGTCTCGACTCCTCGAGATGGCCTCCCACTGAACCCCAGAACCCGGTCACCTGTGCTCCCTTCCTTGGGTCCATCCTAATGCGGAAAAGTAAATAATATACAACACAGGTGGAATCAACCTCAACCCGGAAGTGCCCCAAATAAAAGAATATTACATTATATTTGAATTTACATGAATGAAAATATAAAACTCTCATCTCACATAAAACCCCCCGGCTATTCAATCGCGACAATCCTGCACATCATATCTCAGCAACAAATAATATCACATATCATCAACGTAAGTAAGTATGCGTACCCCAATTGTCATTGATGTATAGCAACGAAACCGGCGATATCGTCATACTACACTTACGGTCACAGAAAAGAAAGTGTAAAACTGCAATATCTGGAATCCACATTCTCCTTAGACATCATAAATGCGAAATATCACATACCTCGTATTTCATGTCTTATAATATGAATTCCACACATTGCATCACAGTCCAGATAATTAGACAGTATTAAAGTTTTCGAACGAACGATCAAATACCCAAGATTCACTAAAGCTCAACACTTGAGCGGAGTTCAAAAACCGGAGTGTGACACAGTAGTAGCGGTCCAACCGTAGAAGGGTCAAGACAACGCCTCACATGTGGCACGCCGTACTGCCCCAAACCCTAAGGTTCAAAGGGCAGTTCAAGACGGTCACATAATCGAGTTAAGGTTTGTTGTCTTCTAGAGGGACCACCACAAAACTTGCACGTATTTCTAAAATATTTACACCCCGTAAAAAGTGAGCAAACGATACTCGTTCAAACACTTCAATACTTTCTAATTTATCCGGAAAAACCACGAAATGAAAATTCCGATCGAATCGACGAGTCCAAAACCAACTCCAGAACAAACAGCACAAAATTCAGATTAAAAATACCCTAAAAAATATACAAGAACAATAAAGAATTACTGTATAAAATTTATGTAGTGATTGATGTAAATGGCCGCGGAACCGCGGCCCAAGAAAGCTTAGGCCGCGTTTCCACGGCAATATGGACTGTTCACTTTATCGAATTTTACAGAAATTCTTATATTTACCTGCTGAATTTTTTAGATATTTTTAATTCTGAAAAACATCAGTTTTGAAAAAATGTCCAGAGAGCATTCTAAAAGGCCGTATTTCGGTTCGATCGGAGTTTTAACTTCATAAAATTGTCGCCTAATGTTCTAGGTCGGCTCTGGTACCAATGAAAGGTTAGCCTAGCACCTCATGAAGGGTTTGGAAGCATCACATGTACCAAAGGTGGAGTCTTTAGGGTGCTAAGTTAACAAACATCGGATCGTTCCTAGAAAATTAGGGTTTCTAAAACTTGCATATCATCATATAAAAGAAAAGCTAGGGTTTAGAGAGTACAACCTTTGTAGCTCCCTACGCTAGACTCCTCGTCTACTTGGGGTTTGAAAAAGCTCCACTTGAACTCCTCTAGGTCACCGATGATCCACCCGGAGTCCGCTTTGTCCAAGCTTGCAACTTCACCCGATCAAGAGAACGAAATGAAGCTAACACTCCAAACAAGTGGGCTAGACTTGTGTAGAATGGTGTTGTGGTTCTCTTTCTCACTTCAAAATCCTAACTTGATGAGTATTATGTAGGGTTCCTAAGCACCCTAATGAGGTCTCACAAGACATCGAACATGCCATAATAAAATTTTACGGGTGCCGAGAGACCCGACTACGGATCGTTTGCTAGATTTCTAGGCGAAAAAGCTAACTAGTTAACACTTAACTATGAGATACGGAAATACAACCTTTGTAGATCCGGTGCTCCACCTCCATAGCTCTGCAACGAAGTCGTCTCCGCTGTCCAAAAAGAATCCGGGCTCTAGTGTCGGCTTCGTCGGAGAAATGGCGAGCTAGGTCGTCGATGTCCATGCCGAAGATGATCTACGTCGAGGCATCGATAGATCAAGCTCCACCTTCACCTAGCTTTGAAAACTTGTGAAGGAAACACACTCTACTACTTGGCAAGAGGTAGAGGATGAAGAAATAGGAAGTGGGTAGACTTTAGAATTGGATTTCTCACTCATTTCATCAATCCACCATTGATGCAATTGTAAGTCCATATTGCGACCCCCGGTGCTTACGGGGAGGCGGAAACGGTATAAAAAAACGAATTTTTATCGCAAGAGGCAACATGGACTAAACAAGGTCGGGATCGTTGTCTAAACTAAAACTAGTATACAAGCTAAAGAGAGTTAGCTACTATGGAAGATGGTTATACCTAAACTTGAACTCCTTCTTCTTCAAACCTTGTAGAGGTTGATGGTTCTCTTTTCGTCGCCTTCTCCCGTCGAAGATGGATCCACCTCGAAGGTTCGACCTTTGGGCTCTTCCTCGATCTTTGAGTGAACTAGGGTTTCCGGCTTGCTAAACCTTCATCCTAGAATGAGTAGAGAGTGATTAGGGTTTGCTTTTCTTTTTAAAGAGAAGGATTCTCAACACATGAGAAGGTTTCTCTTTGCTAGAGGAAGAAGAAGATGAAATGAGGAGAGAGAGAGGTTATGATAGAATGAGCTCAATTATTTCTTTCTTGCAACCATATTGCAAAAGAAAAGAATTATCTAAATGATAATAATTGAAATAAGAATAGTTGATGGTAATTTTGGAATGACCACTATCATGCTTCTTTAAATGAAGTGTAAGCATGAATCAAGGAGGATCTTTCAAAGCATGATGGTGGTCAATGGTCAACAAGTCAACCAAGGTCAACAAGTCAACTAAAAATCAACCATAACATAATTCTCATTTAATTACTATTATTAATAGATAATATATAAATCCATTAGGGTTTGGAAAATGATAACTGTCAACTGTGCATACGCACCCGATCCGAAACCCTAATGAAAAACCTCATTCTCCGCCTCAAGCAACTGTGCATACACACCTGCATTCTCGTTCCGAGGAACAAGAATACCAAGAGATAAAAGCAACCCTAAAACATATACCAGTATCTGGCTCAAACCAGAGCCTGCCAGTATAATCCGTCCGGACTCCAAACGTGCACAAGTGCGCGGATGAGAACGAACCCTGTCGCAAAACCATGCGACCTCTACTCTGTTTTGCCCAGAGGCGAATACCCTCTGTGTGGGACTCTAAAGACTCGACACTACGCTGGCAGTGGGTTTAACCACAGACCGCAAGCGGCACTAGCTGTGCGTAACGGTCCCCAGGTAGATGCCGACAAGAAGGCTGACGAGGTGAAACCCCATCTGAACTACTACCGAGTCTGAATGTGACATTCTCCGTACAGTCCGGTCTGTTCGTCTGATACATCGCATGGCGGGCCTAGGGGGCGGTAAAACGTCAGTCCCCCAATAGCGGTACAAGTCGTGTCGGAGTGAAGCCCAAAACACCCTGAGATAACACTGGAAACCTACCAGTATATCTCGCTTGCCCTGGCCAGGGACTACTCGTGTAATGGCTCTCCTAGACACAGCGCGATGTCAACCCCCAATACCGGGAGAGACGAATCCTGTCTAACCGTCACTGCCTCCAAGTGCTTCGGGACTGCACCCAACCACCACCTGTTTGCACGACTCCTTTGAGCCGTGGTAGGGTAGTGATCAAAGTGCAGTGGGAACACACTCGAGGCGAAGTGTCAGTGTCAAGTCAGCGGACTAAGCTGTACTCATGTCACCTGGGAACTGATAACTGTTGGTGTATATGCCCTAGAGGCCATTACTGTATCATACTAGTATGTATATTACTTGATGGAAGCTTGGGATATTCACAGTTGTACAGACAATCTTGCTCAATATAGTAGTATGCTACTTGGTTTGTCTCTGCTTTAATGTGTACATGTGTGTTTATTTATATCACCTATACGCATTAGTAGAGCCCTTAGGATCTTTGCTTGATTACCGGCGTTGTGATGGCGATCACACTCGTGGGGGCTGGGTAATCTACAAGCACATCCTTATACACGTCCCTGGTCGTGGGAGTATCGAGATAGGGCATCGATGCTCCGGAGTAGACTAGCGTATGCGCTTCTCATCCCAGCACGGGAGACGGTCTGTCCCACAGCCGTCAGTACGTCGTACTTGAGATAGTATGCGGGTGCTCGTTGGGTTACGAGTACACTGGACAGGACTCGTCGGGAACTGATGGTTGGTATTATACCTATCGTCAGTTATCAGTTCCCAGGTGACATGAGTACAGCTTAGTCCGCTGACTTGACACTGTCACTTCGCCTCGAGTGTGTTCCCACTGTTCTTTGATTACTACTATACCACGGCTCTACTGAGTCATGCAAACAGGTAGTAGTTGGGAGCAGTCCCGAAGCACTTGGAGGCAGTGACGGTTAGACAGGATTCGTCTCTCCCGGTATTGGGGTTGACATCGCGCTGTGTCTAGGAGAGCCATTACACAAGTAGTCCCTGGCCAGGGCAAGCGAGATGTACTAGTAGGTTCCAGTGTTATCTCAGGGTGTATTGGGCTTCACTCCGACACGACTTGTACCGCTATTAGGGGACTGACGTTTACCGCCCCCCTAGGCCCGCCATGCGATGTATCAGACGAACAGACCGGACTGTACGGAGAATGTCACATTCAGACTCAGTAGGAGTTCAGATGGGGTTTCACCTCATCGGCCTTCTTATCGACATCTACCTGGGGACCGTTACGTACAGCTAGTGCCGCTTGCGGTCTGTGGTTAAACCTACTGCCAGCGTAGTGTCGAGTCTTTAGAGTCCCACACAGAGAGTTTCCCTGCACTGAGCGAAACGTGTAGAGGCCGTATGGTTTTACGGCAGGGCTGCGATCACTTACGTACACTTGTGTGCGTATGGGTTTCGGGCAGGCAGTACTAGTAGGCTTTGGTTTAAGCCGGATCCTAGTATTGCACGGATGGATTTGTTTTGTCTTCTGCGCATCCGCATTCTATGGAATATGGATGCAGGTGTGTATGCACAGTTTTCAGGAGCGATGAAGGAGGAGGTGCCTCATTAGGGTTTTGGCAGTTGGTTCGGCCAAAACCGCTATGTGGCAGGCTCATTAGGGTTTTGACAGTTGATTTGGTCAAAACCATTATGAGCCGCGAACATCATTTACTAATCCTATTAGTGATAATCTTATGATGGCTAATTGCATTGACCATTTGACCCCGTTGACCTCTCTTGACTTTGTTGACCGGTTGACCGGGTTGACCATTGACTTTCAAGAGGGTTCTACACTTTTCTTTTCTTTTCCATTTTCTTTTGGATTATGATAATGGTCATTTCAAAGTAGCCATCAACTTTATCTTGATGGAATTGGTAATGATGTTGTTTTGCATTATTTGCAACCATGGTCTTTTTTTTTTGGATGATAAGATTATTCTCTTTCTCTCTCTTGGAAAAGAGAAGCTCCATGGTTGCAAGAAAACCTCCTTCTTCTTCCTCCTCTTGATTTCTCCTTTGATCTCATGTGTTGAGAGAAAAAGGTTTTCACTTGACAAACACATCCATACATCTTCTCTACACAACCTAGGGCTTCTAGATTAGCTATCTCCTTGCCCTAGTTACCTCGGCTTGAGGTGGAGCTCGGTGTACATCTCTCGGGTGGATCGTCTTCGACTCAAGGAGGCCGCGGAGGTGACCGAAGTCCGGATCAACCATTGAGCAAGCGATGAGAAGAACAACAAGAAGAGTAGAACTTCAAAGAAGAACAACAACAAGAAGAGAAGGAGTTCAAGTTGAGGTATAACCCCTAACCGAGTAGATACATCTCTTGTTAGGTTGCTAGTTTATAGTTTAGCAAAGATCCGGCTTTTACGGTCCATGTTACAAAGCTTAGAAAAATTTTTGATTTACCGTTTCCGCAACCCCGAAAGTACCGGGAGAGGTAACGTGGACCTAACAGTGGTATCAGAGCCTAACTAAACATAAACTAGCTTGGTAGTAAAGTGTATCGAAGTTCGAAACGGAAAAATCGAAAAAAAAAACCAAGTTATGAAAACCTGAGTTTCTGTTAATTTTTTTTCTCGTCAAAACAAAATTTATTATAGTCCAAAAATCATCTCAGGGTTTTTGGAAGAAACCCACCAAAAACGAGACAGCAACTCTACCAGAGCGCCGCGCTTCCGCGGCAATAGCAAGCTATTGCCGCGGAAGCGCGGCCAACTTGGTGAGTTACTGTGTCGTCTTTGGTTCAGTATGTTTCTTACATGGTTTTAGGATTTTTCAGATATATTATATGTGCCCAGATTTTCCAGAATACAAATTTGTTTTTGGGGGCCTATAATTCCGTATTTTTTTTCGAACTTCAATATACTTTGACTATAAAGGTTATATCTATGATGTTTGCATGTATTGAACGTCGGCTAATCGCTATAAGACGATTAGTCGGGGTTATACATGATCTGTGTTTGATATTGGAATGTGTATATGAATGTGTTGGACTGTCGCGGGTGAATAGCCGGGGTGGATGTGAGATGAGCTTTTGTTTTCTTTTATTCATTGTAAATGTAAATTGATGTAATAATATTATTTGTTTGGCCGCACAACCGGGTCGGGGTTGTAGCCGTCATTGTATAATTCTTTTTACTGTTTTTGCCCCTAGGATAGACCCATGGAGGGGGTGCACAAACTGCCGAGTACTTGGCGGGTAGTTTGCCGCACCCGTAGGGGTCTTGGGTGGGGTATTTGGCTATTCACCGCGACCGTGTTATCCGCTTTTCGTTCCAGGCTCGAAAGGATTGCGGATTGCTAGTATATCCAATGTATTCATCTGTGATCTGTAATGTCTATCATTGCTTTACTATTTAGGCGTTGCTTATGTTTTACAGCCGCGCTAGCCCAGCCCCCGCTCTGTCGTTAGTTAAGTAACCTAACGAGTGATGACGGGACCCCGTGGCGAATGCGAATGGCATAAGCGTACGTCATATTTTGGTTGTTTTCTGCAATGGTAGGATTAAATGATGGGACGCATTAAAAGAACTAATGCAAGAATATCACACATTAAAAGAACTAATGCAAGAAAATAAACCTATAAGACGTTGTTGGAACAAGTTTTTCAAAAAGCTGTTATTGCAATGACGCTCATTTTTTGTTTTGCATCGTGGTATTCGGTTATGAATACCCAGCACCTCAGTCGACGAGGCAAGGGCCGAGATCCCTTCACCGGGAGTGACCCCTTGGACAAAAGTTTGCGTCAGGGTAATAACTTCACCATAGTCGATTATTCTTGCTTTGCATCGAGGTATTCATCTTATGAATACCCAGCACCTCACTCGACGAGGAAAGAGCCGAGATCCCTTCGCAGGGAGTGACCTCTTTAGCAAAAGTTTTCGCCACTATGATTTTCAAAAGGGTGCAATCAGGTTCCTTCAACGATATCAAGTTCATTACGTTAACGGGTTTTTCGCCAAAAACCCAGCCGTAGCCCTCCGTCGTTTCGGATTAATATTATTCAGTATTCGTGCTGCGTTTGTTGACCTAGTCAAGACGTAGTGAACGGTAGCTAAATAATATTTTTTTCTGTGGATTGCAAATGTGATTGGTTAGGACAGTCGTGCGGCCTTGTTGACCTAGTCAAGGGCACGTACGGGTGGGTCTAATGCAATCAGGATTATGACGGGTAGAACTTGTCTAACAGTTTGTGGCTTGTTGACCTAGTCAAGGTCATGAACAGTTAGGGGCAAAAACCACATCGGGAGTTTCAAAAGAACTGAAACTTGCAGATTTAGCATGCCTTCTGGAGTGTGGTGACTAGAGTGGATTCCATCTAGGTTATCACACAATGACAGTTGGATCCCGATCCCACTGATGAGTTGGTTTACTCTCGGGAGATTATTTCACTTAACGATCAATGCTATAAACCTAGTAGGTGTCAAGAAAGGTGTTAGCGGGGTTACGCCCACAGGGAAAAGAGGTTCTTTAATTAAGGAACTTCGCGAAAGCGTTGGAAAACCTCCCTCGAAGTACCGACACTAGCCTGGCTGAAAGGTTAAGCAAGAATTGTGACGTGAATTAAAACCCGGCTAGTTCTTCTTTTAATAAGGTTTTAAGAAGGATTTGAGGAAACAGTGGGAGACATCCTGGTTAGATAAATTAATAAACCAATCTAATCTTGCAAGAGCATACGCTGAGTGTTTCTTTTCTCTCTCTCCAGGCAGCAACCTTTTCACGCCCTAATCAAGATAATAAAATGTATCGCTTGACCGATCCGAATTTTTATTCGGGACTGGGGAAAGTTGGTTCAGCTCTAACTTGTGACAACAGTCATGAGTATGAGAATGGGAAAGAGGAAAGTATGGATTTCCAGGATACCCAGTTGAAGAAGAAGCATGGTTTTGCATCTACTTCAGGTGTTCTTGTAATTGAGAACTGTTTTACGGTCAGCCCTACCTCCTGGGTACTTGATACCGGATCAGGATCTCATATCTGTAATTTATTGCAGGGACTGAGAAAAAGTAGGAAAGTTGCACCGGGTGATATGTCGCTCAGAGTAGCGAACGGAGCACAAGTTAATGCGGCAGCCGTCGGTGAATATCACCTAGTATTGCCAAATGGCAAGACTATGATTTTGAACGATTGCTACTATGTACCCTCCATGGTTTGCAACATCATATCAGTTTCTTTACTTGATAAAGAAGGATATAACTTTGTTCTTGAAAAGAATATCATGAACATTTACCTTGATAAGGTACTGGTTGCAGAGGGTACACTGTTTAATGGTATCTACGTTCTAAATCAGAATACAGTTCTCAACATACAAAACACACGCAAGAGGAAGAATTCAGATATAAATGAATCCTACTTGTGGCATTGTAGACTTGGTCATATCGGAGAGAAAAGACTGAGTAAGTTGCATAAAGATGGACTCTTGAATGCGTTCGAGTTTTCATCTTATGGAACTTGTCAGTCTTGTCTCAAAGGAAAGATGACCAAATCTCCGTTCACCGGACATGGAGAAAGAGCAGCAGAGCTCTTGGGACTCGTACATAGTGATGTATATGGTCCGATGTCTATACATGCAAGGGGTGGGTTCTCGTACTTCATCACATTCACTGACGATCTCTCTAGGTTCGGATATGTGTATCTGATGAAACACAAATCTGAAGCTTTTGAGAAATTCAAGGAATTCAGAAACGAAGTAGAGAACCAGACAGGCAAAAGTATCAAGATCCTCCGGTCTGACAGGGGAGGGGAGTACTTAAGCACGGAATTCCTAGATTACTTAAAAGAGAATGGTATTCTCTCTCAGCTTACTCCTCCTTATACACCACAGCACAACGGTGTTTCGGAGCGGAGGAATCGTACCCTATTGGATATGGTTCGCTCCATGATGAGTAGTGCTGAGTTGCCTCTTTCATTTTGGGGACATGCGCTTCAGACAGCGGCATATCTATTGAATGATGTTCCGTCTAAATCTGTGCCTAAAACTCCGTTCGAGATATGGAATGGAAAGAGGCCATATCTTAAAAGATCTAAGATATGGGGTTGTCCGGCTTATGTTAAAAAGCATAAACCGGATAAACTGGAGGCACGGTCAGTTTTATGTAAGTTTGTGGGATATCCAAAGAATGGTTATGGATATCTATTCTACCACACCGAGGAACAGAAGGTGTTTGTTGCTCAGCATGCCGTTTTCTTGGAAACGGAGTTTCTTGCAAAAGAAATTAGTGGGAGCACGGTAGAATTGGAAGAAATTCAGCGACCACAAACTGAAACTGAAAGTTTGACAGAACCTCAGGATTCAATAACCCCAGACGAACCTCAGCCACTCCGCAGATCTGGTAGGGTTTCTCATCCGCCCGAGAGATACTACGGTTTTCTCATTGACGGGGATCGAGAGGATTGCATCTTGGAAGAAGATGACCCTACCAGTTTCAGGCAGGCCATTATCAGTAGGGACTCTGATAAGTGGCAGGAAGCAATGCAATCTGAAATGGAGTCCATGTACGCCAATAAAGTGTGGACCATGGATATTGCTCCACCTGGGGTAAAACCCGTTGGATGCAAATGGATCTACAAAAGGAAACTTGGTGTAGATGGGCAGGTGGAAACCTATAAAGCTAGACTCGTTGCAAAAGGTTTTCGTCAAAGACCTGGTTTGGACTATGATGAAACTTTTTCTCCGGTGGCTATGCTCAAATCCATTCGGATCCTACTTGCCATTGCTGCATTCCATGACTATGAAATCTGGCAGATGGATGTTAAAACGGCTTTCCTAAACGGTTGTTTGGAAGAGTGCGTTTACATGGATCAACCAGAAGGTTTCGTAGACAGTGGGAGCAGCGGAAAGGTGTGCAAGTTGCTTAAATCCATTTATGGATTAAAGCAGGCATCGCGGAGCTGGAACATCTGTTTTGATGAGGCAATCAAGGAATTTGATTTCATCAAGAACGAAGATGAACCCTGTGTGTATAAGAAGATTGTAGGACGAACTGTCGTGTTCCTAGTCTTGTACGTGGACGACATTCTTTTGATAGGAAATGATGTTCCTATGCTACAATCGGTCAAGCTGTTTTTGTCACAAAGGTTCTCCATGAAGGACCTGGGTGATGCCTCGTACATTCTGGGGATCAAGATCTATAGAGATAGATCCAAGAAACTATTGGGACTTTCACAGTCCAGGTACATAGAGACCGTACTAAAGAGATTTAGTATGGAGGGTTCCAAGCGCGGTAACATACCCGCATTGCACGGAATTACCCTCTCCAAGAAGATGTCTCCTAAGACTGACGAGGAGAGGGTTCGCATGAGCACTATACCCTACGCTTCGGCGGTAGGATCTATAATGTATGCGATGCTATGTACAAGACCAGATGTAGCTTACGCGTTGAGCACGGTAAGCCGGTATCAGTCAGACCCAGGGGAGGACCACTGGATAGCAGTGAAGAACATTCTCAAGTACCTGAGAAGGACTAAGGAGATGTTCCTGGTTTACGGTAATGGAGACCTCAGGGTCGAGTCCTTTACCGATTCAAGCTTCCAGAGTGACAAAGATGACAGCAAGTCTGTCTCGGGTTTTGTGTTTACCCTCAACGGAGGGGCGGTATGTTGGAGGAGTTCCAAGCAGGATACCGTCGCAGACTCGACGATGGAGGCTGAATACATTGCTGCAAGCGATGCCGCAAAAGAGGCGGTCTGGATTAAGAAGTTCATTAGTGAACTTCAGGTGGTTCCGTCCATTGTTGACCCAATACCTTTGTATTGCGATAACAATAGGGCTATAGCTTTAGCGAAGGAACCAAGGTCCCATCAGAAATCCAGGCACATCTTAAGGCGGTATCACCTGATCAGGGAGATCATTGATCGACAGGAGATCGAGGTGCGGAGAGTGGATACAAAGGACAACACTGCGGACCCATTCACAAAGGCTTTACCCCAGACTCAGTTCGAGCGGCTGATCGAGATGATAGGTCTTCGATACGCCAGTTCATGGCCTTAGTGCAAGTGGGAGATTGTTGGTGTATATGCCCTAGAGGCCATTACTGTATCATACTAGTATGTATATTACTTGATGGAAGCTTGGGATATTCACAGTTGTACAGACAATCTTGCTCAATATAGTAGTATGCTACTTGGTTTGTCTCTGCTTTAATGTGTACATGTGTGTTTATTTATATCACCTATACGCATTAGTAGAGCCCTTAGGATCTTTGCTTGATTACCGGCGTTGTGATGGCGATCACACTCGTGGGGGCTGGGTAATCTACAAGCACATCCTTATACACGTCCCTGGTCGTGGGAGTATCGAGATAGGGCATCGATGCTCCGGAGTAGACTAGCGTATGCGCTTCTCATCCCAGCACGGGAGACGGTCTGTCCCACAGCCGTCAGTACGTCGTACTTGAGATAGTATGCGGGTGCTCGTTGGGTTACGAGTACACTGGACAGGACTCGTCGGGAACTGATGGTTGGTATTATACCTATCGTCAGTTATCAGTTCCCAGGTGACATGAGTACAGCTTAGTCCGCTGACTTGACACTGTCACTTCGCCTCGAGTGTGTTCCCACTGTTCTTTGATTACTACTCTACCACGGCTCTACTGAGTCGTGCAAACAGGTAGTAGTTGGGAGCAGTCCCGAAGCACTTGGAGGCAGTGACGGTTAGACAGGATTCGTCTCTCCCGGTATTGGGGTTGACATCGCGCTGTGTCTAAGAGAGCCATTACACAAGTAGTCCCTGGCCAGGGCAAGCGAGATGTACTGGTAGGTTCCAGTGTTATCTCAGGGTGTATTGGGCTTCACTCCGACACGACTTGTACCGCTATTAGGGGACTGACGTTTACCGCCCCCCTAGGCCCGCCATGCGATGTATCAGACGAACAGACCGGACTGTACGGAGAATGTCACATTCAGACTCAGTAGGAGTTCAGATGGGGTTTCACCTCATCGGCCTTCTTATCGACATCTACCTGGGGACCGTTACGTACAGCTAGTGCCGCTTGCGGTCTGTGGTTAAACCCACTGCCAGCGTAGTGTCGAGTCTTTAGAGTCCCACACAGAGAGTTTCCCTGCACTGAGCGAAACGTGTAGAGGCCGTATGGTTTTACGGCAGGGCTGCGATCACTTACGTACACTTGTGTGCGTATGGGTTTCGGGCAGGCAGTACTAGTAGGCTTTGGTTTAAGCCGGATCCTAGTATTGCACGGATGGATTTGTTTTGTCTTCTGCGCATCCGCATTCTACGGAATATGGATGCAGGTGTGTATGCACAGTTTTCAGGAGCGATGAAGGAGGAGGTGCCTCATTAGGGTTTTGGCAGTTGGTTCGGCCAAAACCGCTATGTGGCAGGCTCATTAGGGTTTTGACAGTTGATTTGGTCAAAACCATTATGAGCCGCGAACATCATTTACTAATCCTATTAGTGATAATCTTATGATGGCTAATTGCATTGACCATTTGACCCCGTTGACCTCTCTTGACTTTGTTGACCGGTTGACCGGGTTGACCATTGACTTTCAAGAGGGTTCTACACTTTTCTTTTCTTTTCCATTTTCTTTTGGATTATGATAATGGTCATTTCAAAGTAGCCATCAACTTTATCTTGATGGAATTGGTAATGATGTTGTTTTGCATTATTTGCAACCATGGTCTTTTTTTTTTGGATGATAAGATTATTCTCTTTCTCTCTCTTGGAAAAGAGAAGCTCCATGGTTGCAAGAAAACCTCCTTCTTCTTCCTCCTCTTGATTTCTCCTTTGATCTCATGTGTTGAGAGAAAAAGGTTTTCACTTGACAAACACATCCATACATCTTCTCTACACAACCTAGGGCTTCTAGATTAGCTATCTCCTTGCCCTAGTTACCTCGGCTTGAGGTGGAGCTCGGTGTACATCTCTCGGGTGGATCGTCTTCGACTCAAGGAGGCCGCGGAGGTGACCGAAGTCCGGATCAACCATTGAGCAAGCGATGAGAAGAACAACAAGAAGAGTAGAACTTCAAAGAAGAACAACAACAAGAAGAGAAGGAGTTCAAGTTGAGGTATAACCCCTAACCGAGTAGATACATCTCTTGTTAGGTTGCTAGTTTATAGTTTAGCAAAGATCCGGCTTTTACGGTCCATGTTACAAAGCTTAGAAAAATTTTTGATTTACCGTTTCCGCAACCCCGAAAGTACCGGGAGAGGTAACATGGACCTAACAATAACTGACGATAGGTATAATACCAACCTGTCAGTTCCCGACGAGTCCTGTCCAGTGTACTCGTAACCCAACGAGCACCCGTATACTATCTCCAGTACGACGTACTGATGGCTGTGGGACAGACCATCTCCCACACTGGGATGAGAAGCGCATACGCTAGTCTACTCCGGAGTATCGATGCCCTGTCTCGGTAGTCCTACGACTAGGGACCTGTATAAGGATGTGCCTATAGATTACCCAGCCCCCACTAGTGTGACTGCCATCACAACGCTGGTAATCAAGCAAAGATCCTAAGGGCTCCACTAATGCGTATAAGTGATATACTGAAATAAACACAAGTACACATTGAAGTTGAAACAAACCAAGTAGCATACTACTATATTGAGCAAGATTGTTTATACAAGGTGAATATCCCAAGCTTCCATTAAGTAATATACAAACTAGTATGATACAGTAATGGCCTCTAGGGCATATACACTAACAATCTCCCACTTGCACTAAGGCCATGTACTGGCGTATCGAAGACCTATCATCTCGATCTGCCGCTCGAACTGAGTCTGGGGTAGGGCCTTGGTGAATGGATCTGCAGTGTTCTCTTCTGAAGCAACCCTCCGAACCTCGATCTCCTTGCGATCCACGATCTCCCTGATCAGGTGATACCGCCTCAAGATGTGCCTGGATCTCTGATGGGACCTGGGTTCCTTTGCTAAAGCTATAGCCCCGTTGTTGTCGCAATACAGAGGTACTGGGTCAACAATTGATGGAACCACCTGAAGTTCTTTTAAGAACTTCCTTATCCAGATAGCTTCTTTTGCGGCATCAGATGCAGCGATGTATTCCGCTTCCATAGTCGAGTCTGCAACGGTTTCCTGTTTGGAACTCTTCCAACACACCGCCCCTCCATTGAGGGTAAAGACAAAACCCGACATGGACTTGGAATCATCCTTGTCACTCTGGAAGCTGGAGTCAGCAAAGGCCTCAATCTGGAGGTCTTTTCCGCCATACACCAAGAACATCTCCTTTGTCCTCCTCAGGTACTTGAGAATGTTCTTTACCGCTATCCAATGTTTCTCCCCAGGGTTTGACTGATACCGGCTTACTACACTCAGTGCATAAGCTACATCCGGTCTGGTACACAACATCGCATACATTATAGAGCCTACCGCAGAAGCGTAGGGTATAATAGACATGCGATCCCTCTCCAAATCAGTCTTGGGAGACATCTCTTTAGAGAGGGTGATCCCGTGACAAGCCGGTAGGTTACCGCGCTTGGAATCTTCCATACTGAATCTTTTCAGTACGGTGTCGATGTACCTGGACTGTGAAAGTCCTAATATCCTCTTGGATCTATCACGATGGATCCGGATCCCCAGGATGTAAGAGGCATCACCCAGGTCTTTCATGGAGAACCTGTGTGACAAGAAACCCTTGACAGATTGTAGCATAGGAATGTCATTTCCTATTAAGAGAATGTCATCCACGTATAAAACAAGGAATACCACAGTTCTCGCTACAAATCTACTATAGATGCATGGTTCATCTGGATTTTTGATAAAGTCAAATTCCTTGACCGTCTCATCAAAACAGATGTTCCAACTCCGCGATGCCTGCTTCAGTCCATAGATGGACTTAAGCAACTTGCACACCTTTCCGCTGCTCCCACTCTGAATGAAACCCTCTGGCTGATCCATATAGACACACTCCTCTAAATTTCCATTTAGAAAAGCGGTTTTTACGTCCATCTGCCAAATCTCATAATCGTGGAAGGCAGCAATGGCAAGAAGGATCCGAATGGATTTCAGCATAGCCACTGGAGAAAAGGTTTCGTCATAGTCCAAGCCAGGTCTTTGACGGAAACCCTTTGCTACAAGTCTAGCTTTATAGGTCTCAACCTGTCCATCTACACCAATCTTCCTTTTGAAGATCCACTTGCATCCTACGGGTTTTACCCCGTCTGGAGCAATGTCCAACGTCCATACTTTGTTGGTGTACATGGACTCCATTTCGGTCCGCATTGCATCCAGCCATTTTACCGAGTCAACGCTCTGAACGGCCTGCTGGAAGCTAGTAGGCTCATCATAGTCTATGATGCAATCCTCTCTATCCCCGTCTATGAGAAAACCGTAGTATCTCTCGGGCGGATGAGACTGCCTACTACTTCTGCGGAGCGGCATAGGAATGTCCTGTTCATTTGAACCCTCTGGTTCCATTAAGCTTTCAGTAATAGTCTGTGGTTCTGGAATTTCTTCCAGTTCTATTGCGCTCCCACTTACTTCTTTTTCTAAGAACTGATGTTCCAGAAAATGGGCATTACGAGAAACAAGGACTTTTTGCTCCTCTGCGTAATAGAAAAGATACCCCCTGGAGTTCTTTGGGTATCCCACAAACTTGCACAGTACTGAGCGCGCCTCGAGCTTGTCCGTATGCTGCTTTTTGACATAAGCTGGACATCCCCAAATCTTCAGGTACTGAAGATAGGGTTTCTTCCCACTCCATAACTCATATGGTGTGGTAGGCACAGTCTTAGTAGGAACTCGGTTCAATAGGTATGCAGCTGTTTCTAGCGCATACCCCCAGAATGATCGCGGTAACTCAGCGTTACTCATCATGGACCGTACCATATCCAATAGGGTCCGATTCCGTCTCTCCGATACACCGTTATGTTGCGGGGTGTATGGAGGAGTAAGCTGAGAGAGAATCCCATTCTCTTTTAAGTAATTCAGGAACTCGGCACTTAAGTATTCTCCACCTCGATCCGATCTTAGAATCTTGATACTTTTGCCGGTTTGTTTTTCTACTTCATTCTTAAATTCCTGGAATTTTTCAAAAGATTCTGACTTATGTTTCATTAAGAAGACATAACCGTATCTTGAAAAATCATCCGTAAAAGTAATGAAGTAAGAATAACCGCTTCGCGCATGTGTAGACATTGGACCGCACACGTCGCTGTGTACGAGTCCCAAGAGCTCGCTCGCTCTTACTCCGTGTCCAGTGAACGGAGTCTTTGTCATCTTTCCTTTGAGACAGGATTGACAAGTGGCATACGATTGATATTCGAACGGATCCAAATATCCTTCTGTATGTAACTTAGTCAACCTTCTCTCATTGATGTGACCCAGTCTACAATGCCATAAGAAAGTCTGATTGATATCTGGAGACTTTCTTTTGTGTGTATTCTGGACATTGAAAATCTGTGGTTGGTTTAATACGTATATACCATTGCTCAATGTACCTGACCCAATCAGAACTTGATTAAGGTGAATGTTAACGACATTACTTACAAACGCAAATTCATAACCTTCTTTAGAAACCAAAGATACAGAAATGATATTACAAGTTGCGTTGGGTACAAAAAAGCAATTACGCAAAACCAAAACATGCCCATCTGACATTCCCAGGTGATAGTCCCCTACGGCTTTAGCATCCATGCTAGCTCCGTTCGCAACTCTGAGGGTCATGTCACCTGCCTTCAAAACCCTACGGTTTCTCAACGCCTGCAAAGAATTACAGATATGAGATCCTGATCCGGTATCCAATACCCAGGAAGTAGAGTTTATAGAAAGACAGTTTTCAATAACATACACACCTGAAGCTGAAGCCGCAACCTGCTTCAGTTCCTGTGTCCTGGCTTTCCAAGCCCTGCAATCTTTCTTCCAGTGTCCACTCTTGTGACAATAGAAGCATTCCTCTTTACCAATAAGCTTCCCCGCTATCTTTGTTGCCTTTTCCTTTCCCTTCGTACCCACTTTACTAACACCGCCCCTTGGTTTGGCGGGGGCTTTCCTCTTCTTTCCCTTGGCTTTCGCCTTGGACCTAGAAGAAGAAGATCCTCCTACAAACAAAGTGGATGTATCCCTACCCTTCTGTAGGGTGCCCTCTGCGCTCCTCAGCAGGTTGAGGAGTTCTGAAAGTTCAACTTCCTTTTCTTGCAAGTTGAAATTCAGTATGAACTGGGCGTAAGTGGATGGAAGGGACTGGAGAATTATATCCGTATAAAGTTCACTGTCCAACGTGGTCCCAAGTTCCGCGAGCTCCTCAGTGTAGCCAATCATCTTAAGCACGTGGTCCGCTACTGATGATCCGACGGCCAACTTAGTCGAAAATAACTTCTTCGACACTTCGTATCTTGCGATACGAGACTGCTCTCCATACAGTTCTTTTGTATGAAGAAATATGGATTCCAAATCCATATTCTCGTGCCTCCTCTGATGGTCGTTGTCCATCGAGGCAAGTACGAGGCATCTGGCCTTCGCGCTGTCAATCTCCCAAGTCTTACGGATTTCCTTATCCGCGACGCTGGAGGTGGGACCTGGGACGGGGGGAGCTTTGGTGGTAAGAAGATACCCCAGCTTGTCGTAAGAGATTGCCAATTTGACATTCCTGAGCCAATCTTTGTAGTTTGGCCCTGTCAATATGTTTTTATCTAGAAGTAACTTAAGTCCAGTCATTTCGATTTGGTTGCTGCAGGGGGAGAGAAGAAACACTTAGCACGATGCTCTTGCAAGTTTAGAATGGTTTTTAATTTGTCTAAACAGGATGGCTCCCACTGTCTCTCGAATCCCTCCTCAAACCACAAAGGAAGAATTAGCCGGGATCAATCCCACCGTACAATACTTGCTTAACCGTTCAGCCAGGCCAGTGTCGGTACTTCGAGGGAGGTTTTCCAACGCTTTCGCGAAGTTCCTTAATTAAATAACCTCTTTTCCCTGGGGGCGTAGCCCCGCTAACACCTTTCTAGGCACCTACTAGGTTTATAGCATTGATCGTTTAGTGAGAAATTTCCCGAGGAGTAGCATATACTCACAGTAGGATCGGGATCCAAATATCATTGCGTGACGAAAATGAAGGAATCCTACCATAATCATCACACTCCAAATGGTATGCAAATCTAGCAAGTTTCAGTACTTATGAAACTCCCGATGTGGATTTTTGCCCCATGCTCTTATGACCTTGGCGTGAGGTCAAAATGTCATAAGTCACATGTCAAGTTCTTCCCATCATTATCCCGGTTGATTTGAATCCACCCGTACCTACCCTTGACGTAGGCCAAAATGGTGGTACGACTGTCTCAAAACAACGCATTCTATCTATGCAACAGATAAATATCCGGCAGCTACCAATCACTATGCCTTGGCGTGAGGTCAAAATACATAGCTTGAATACTACCGTATATTTAACTGAAATGATGGAGGGCTACGAATGGTTTTGGCGAAACCGTGAACGTAGTGAACTTGATATAATCGATGGAACGAAATAGCTTTTAGAAGGAGTGGCTCAAGCTCCGCATTTAAAAGTTAGTTTTGAAAAGAACCGAGTGGTTTTTCGAAAGTGTTCCATCGACTTAAAATTGGTTTATTATCTTGCATTAGTTCTTTTAATGCGTGATATTCTTGCATTAGTTCTTTTAATGCGTCCCATCATTTAATTCCTACCATTGCAGAAAACAACCAAAATATGACGTACGCTTATGCCATTCGCATTCGCCACGGGGTCCCGTCATCACCCGTTAGGTTACTTAACTAACGACAGAGCGGGGGCTGGGCTAGCGCGGCTGTAAAACATAAGCAACGCCTAAATAGAAAGCAATGATAGACATTTCAGATCACAGATGAATACATTGGATATACTAGCAATCCGCAATCCTTTCGAGCCTGAAACGAAAAGCGGATAACACGGTCGCGGTGAATAGCCAAATACCCCACCCAAGACCCCTACGGGTGCGGCAAACTACCCACCAAGTACTCGGCAGTTTGTGCACCCCTCCATGGGTCTATCCTAGGAGCATAAACAGTAAAAAGAATTATACAATGACGGCTACAACCCCGACCCGGTTGTGCGGCCAAACAAATAATATTATTACATCAATTTACATTTACAATGAATGAAAGAAAAACAAAAGCTCATCTCACATCCACCCCGGCTATTCACCCGCGACAGTCCAACACATTCATATACACATTCCAGCACATTACAGATCATGTATAACCCCGACTAATCGACTTATAGCGATTAGCCGACGTTCAATACATGCAAACATCACAGATATAACCAACATAGCTAAAGTGCAGTGAAGTTCGGAAAAAAAATACGGAATTATAGGACCCCAAAAGTGAATTTCTGTTCTGGAAAATCTGGGCACATATAATATATTTTAAAAATCCCAAAATCCCACCAGAAGAACACTGCACGAAAAACGATGCAACGATGAAAACAACCTGCGGCGGTTCCGCGGCCTAATGAACAGGTGAGGCCGCGGAAGCGCGGCTCTTTGGAAGAATTATGCTATCGTTTTTGGTGGGTGTTCTTAGAAAACCCTGAGACGAATTTACAAGTATAAAGTTTTTCATTTTGAGCAGAAAAAAATTCAACAGAAACTTAGGGTTTTGGTTTTCCGGTTTTGCGATTTTTCGGTTCCGAACTTCGTTACACTTCACTACCAAGCTAGTTTAAGTTTAGTTAGGCTCTGATACCACTGTAAGTCCATATTGCGACCCCCGGTGCTTACGGGGAGGCGGAAACGGTATAAAAAAATGAATTTTTATCGCAAGAGGCAACATGGACTAAACAAGGTCGGGATCGTTGTCTAAACTAAAACTAGTATACAAGCTAAAGAGAGTTAGCTACTATGGAAGATGGTTATACCTAAACTTGAACTCCTTCTTCTTCAAACCTTGTAGAGGTTGATGGTTCTCTTTTCGTCGCCTTCTCCCGTCGAAGATGGATCCACCTCGAAGGTTCGACCTTTGGGCTCTTCCTCGATCTTTGAGTGAACTAGGGTTTCCGGCTTGCTAAACCTTCATCCTAGAATGAGTAGAGAGTGATTAGGGTTTGCTTTTCTTTTTAAAGAGAAGGATTCTCAACACATGAGAAGGTTTCTCTTTGCTAGAGGAAGAAGAAGATGAAATGAGGAGAGAGAGAGGTTATGATAGAATGAGCTCAATTATTTCTTTCTTGCAACCATATTGCAAAAGAAAAGAATTATCTAAATGATAATAATTGAAATAAGAATAGTTGATGGTAATTTTGGAATGACCACTATCATGCTTCTTTAAATGAAGTGTAAGCATGAATCAAGGAGGATCTTTCAAAGCATGATGGTGGTCAATGGTCAACAAGTCAACCAAGGTCAACAAGTCAACTAAAAATCAACCATAACATAATTCTCATTTAATTACTATTATTAATAGATAATATATAAATCCATTAGGGTTTGGAAAATGATAACTGTCAACTGTGCATACGCACCCGATCCGAAACCCTAATGAAAAACCTCATTCTCCGCCTCAAGCAACTGTGCATACACACCTGCATTCTCGTTCCGAGGAACAAGAATACCAAGAGATAAAAGCAACCCTAAAACATATACCAGTATCTGGCTCAAACCAGAGCCTGCCAGTATAATCCGTCCGGACTCCAAACGTGCACAAGTGCGCGGATGAGAACGAACCCTGTCGCAAAACCATGCGACCTCTACTCTGTTTTGCCCAGAGGCGAATACCCTCTGTGTGGGACTCTAAAGACTCGACACTACGCTGGCAGTGGGTTTAACCACAGACCGCAAGCGGCACTAGCTGTGCGTAACGGTCCCCAGGTAGATGCCGACAAGAAGGCTGACGAGGTGAAACCCCATCTGAACTCCTACCAAGTCTGAATGTGACATTCTCCGTACAGTCCGGTCTGTTCGTCTGATACATCGCATGGCGGGCCTAGGGGGCGGTAAAACGTCAGTCCCCCAATAGCGGTACAAGTCGTGTCGGAGTGAAGCCCAAAACACCCTGAGATAACACTGGAAACCTACCAGTATATCTCGCTTGCCCTGGCCAGGGACTACTCGTGTAATGGCTCTCCTAGACACAGCGCGATGTCAACCCCCAATACCGGGAGAGACGAATCCTGTCTAACCGTCACTGCCTCCAAGTGCTTCGGGACTGCACCCAACCACCACCTGTTTGCACGACTCCTTTGAGCCGTGGTAGGGTAGTGATCAAAGTGCAGTGGGAACACACTCGAGGCGAAGTGTCAGTGTCAAGTCAGCGGACTAAGCTGTACTCATGTCACCTGGGAACTGATAACTGACGATAGGTATAATACCAACCTGTCAGTTCCCGACGAGTCCTGTCCAGTGTACTCGTAACCCAACGAGCACCCGTATACTATCTCCAGTACGACGTACTGATGGCTGTGGGACAGACCATCTCCCACACTGGGATGAGAAGCGCATACGCTAGTCTACTCCGGAGTATCGATGCCCTGTCTCGATAGTCCTACGACTAGGGACCTGTATAAGGATGTGCCTATAGATTACCCAGCCCCCACTAGTGTGACTGCCATCACAACGCTGGTAATCAAGCAAAGATCCTAAGGGCTCCACTAATGCGTATAAGTGATATACTGAAATAAACACAAGTACACATTGAAGTAGAAACAAACCAAGTAGCATACTACTATATTGAGCAAGATTGTTTATACAAGGTGAATATCCCAAGCTTCCATTAAGTAATATACAAACTAGTATGATACAGTAATGGCCTCTAGGGCATATACACTAACAGCAATCAAGCTTTTTCAAGTGAAGAAAAGAATGAAGAAGAAGAAGCTTGTTATGATAAGAATTAATTTAATTAGAAAAGAAACTCATTCTTATCATAACATGACCATGGTTAGTTGTAGAGAGTGAACTAGGGTTAGTGGAGTGGTAAGGGTTAAGCATGAGACAAAATGGTTAACTAAGTCAAAGCTTCATGAAGATTCATGAACAAAACAAAATAGCAACCATTTTTCCCTTTTTGCTTTTAATTTTCTTTTCCAAATGAATAACTAATAAATAAATAAATGAAAAAGAAAACATAACCCTAACCATTCACAACCATGGTTTAATCTTTACACTTAACCAATTTAGCATGCATCATCAAACATGATACAATCATGTGCACAAAATCATATCGCATATATAATGCGCACACTCGAGTGAGAAAATCCATTTTAAAGTGAACCGATACTAGTTAATGAAAAGTAATATATTAAATATATAATTATACATTAAATCATTAAATCAACACTTGATTTAACGATCCGGTCATATCGCATATAACCGACTAGTATCCAATGTATCAGCTGATCGAATCAATCCTTGATTCGATAACTAGGTTATATCACATATAACCATTCGATACATTCATCGCGAGAATCGAATACAGTATCACATACTGGTATCATTCTCGGTCCCGCACATATCTCATATGCGCTCCTATTTCGTTTCGCTTGAGCCAGGAAACCTCTGTGTAGGACTCTAAAGACTCGTCAATACGCCGACAGCAGATGATGATCATATCAAACATCCACAAGCCGCAAGCGGTCTGCTAAACATAACGGCCACCCGGGTATTGAGCGATCAGAAGATCGACGAGCAAGCCCGCTCACACTCTAGTGAATCCAACCAGTAACACTACCGTACAGTCCGGTCTGATCGACTGATATGTCGCATATCTCGCCTAGGGGTGGTAAACGTCAGACCCCAATAGCTCGATAAGTCGTGTCGATATGAGGTCTATAACTGTTCGAGAAAATACTGGTAACACTTACCAGTAAATCTCAGCAACCCTGGCTAGGGATTTCCTGTTATAGCCAATCGAACACAGCGCAACATCAACCCCCTATACCGGGAGAGACGAATCCCCTCCTATCGCTCATTGCCTCCATGTGACTCGGGACTGTACCCAAAAACCACCGTTTTGCACGCCCTCTTGGACGTGGTAAGATGGAAATCAAAGCACAGTGGGAACCACACAAGACTCTATGACGATCTCGGGTCAACAGACTACTCTGTACCAGTGTCACCAGAGAACTGCCATCTGACGTGAGGTATAATACCATCTGGGAGTTCTCGGCGAGTCCGTCCAGTGTACCCAGTCTCTACTGAGCACCCGTATATCATCTCTGATGTCAAACACCAATGGATATGGGATCATCCATCGCCCATCTGTATGGGTCGAGAAGGTACACGCTAGTCTACTCTGGTATATCGATGCCCCGTCTCGATACACCCACGACTAGGGACTTTGAAGGATGTACTTATGGACTACCATGTCCCCACTAGTATGATCCGCATCATAGTCCAGGTAGTCAAGCACACATCCTAAGGGCTTTACCAACATGTAACAGAGAGATAATCAGTATACACGTTAAGGTAAAGTGTAACCAGATAGCATACTATCATGTCGAGCAAGAAAGTCCTCCCTATATACGTCCTAGCATCCACTACAATATACATCCAATGTACAGTAATGGCCTCTAGGGCATACATATAACTAACAATCTCCCACTTGCACTAGGGCCATCTGTAGCAGTGGTTGTAGTATCTCATACTCAACCATCCCATAAAAGTCTCTCTCTGGGAGAAGGCCTTTCGTGAGTGGATCTGCTGTGTTTGTCCTCTGAGTCTACTCTTCTAACCTCGATCCCTTGGAGATCTACCATCTCCATGATCAAGTGATACTGCCTTAGAATATGTCTGGATCACTGATGGGACGGACGTTCCTTGGCATAAGCCACAACTCCATTGTCATACAATGGGAGGAACATAGTTCATCTCATGAACCAATATACACCCAAACATCCTCTTTGGTAGCATCTTAAGTAGCGATGTATCCTGCCTTTATCGTCTAGTATGTCACGGTATCTAGCTTGGAACTCTTCCAACATACCGTCCCTTTACTGAGGGTAAAGACAATGCCTGCGACTGACATTCAGTCGTCCTTATCACCCTGGAACACTTCCAGTGATTCTCCCCTGGATCGATTGATACCATCTCACTACAACTAGTGAGAATCCTAACATCCAATTAAATCTATCTCATAGATCCAAAACTCAGGATTTAGGAGGTATCATTTTGATCCTATGTGGAGAATCATTGTGACAGACGGAGATTGATCGAGCGTAGCATAAGAAAACTCCTTTCTTATCAAGAGTATGTCATCCACGTACTCTACGAGGATCACCACCATACTCCCTACTACCTTTTTGTTTATACAAGGTTCATCTACCATTTTGATGATATCAAACTCTTTGACTACTTCATCAAAACAGATGTTCCAACTTCGCGATGCCTACTTTATCCTATAAAACATCTTGCACACGTTTCCGCTGCTCCCACTGTCTACGAAGCCCTCTGGCTGTGTACTTATAGACGCTCTCTTCCAAATCATCATTTAGAAAAGCAGTCACGACACCCAACCACCAGATATCGTAGTCATGGTATGTAGCCGTGGTAAGTAGGATCTGGATGGACTTAAGCATAGATCCTTAGAAAAGGTTTCATCATAATCCACGCCTGGTCAATGACGAAAACCTTTAACAAGTCTAGCTTTGAAAGTTTCAACTTTTGCATGTACACCAAGTAATCTTCTCAAGATATACTTGCTCCTGATGGGGATTTAACCCTTCAGATATAGCAGCTAAAGTCCATACTTTGCTGGTGTATAAGGATTCCATCTCAGATCGCTAAGCATCCAGCCATTCTTACAGAGTCTCACTCCTGATGGCCAGCTCGAAACTTGTTGGGTCATCATCTCATGATGCAATCCTCACTCCCACTGTCATAGAGAAACAGAAGTATCTCTCAGGTGGGTGAGGAACCCTACTAGATCGGCGGAGAGGCTGAGGTTCATTGGTAACTATTGAATCCTTTGGTTCTCTCAAACCATCAGCTGCAGTTTGTATAGCTGGAACATTTCCAGTTTTACATAACAGTCCTTGCCTTGAGCTTGTCCGGATTTTGCTTTTAGACATAGCCCGGACAACCCCAAATCTTAACCAACTTAAGATATGGGCTCTTCCCTTTCCATATCACATATGAAGCGGTAGGCAACTGATTTGATTTGAACCCTATTCAATAGGTATGCATCTTCTCAAGTGCATAACTCCCAAAAAGAAATAGGTAACTCAGTAGTACTCATCATAGAGCACACCATATCAAATAGGATGTATCTTCTCCGCCCCGATATACCATCGTGCTATGGTGTATACAGAGGAGTAATGCTGAGAGAGAATCTCATTCTCCTTTAGAATAGTCCAGGATTTCCGTGCTCAAGTATTCTCCTCCTTGATCTCATCATAGGACATAATACTTATACCTGTATTCTGGTTCTCTACTTCTCGCTTATATTCTGTGAATATCTCAAAAGGTTCGGACTTGTGTTTCAACAGGAACATAGGTCTGAATCTCGAAAGATCATCAGAGAATGTAATGAAGTAAAAAGAACCGGTCTTGGCATGTGTAGACAGGGGACCTACATACATCAACATGTATCATCCCAAGAGTTTACTAACTCTTTCTCTGTTTCTAGTAAACGGAGCTATGGTCATCTTATCTTTGTGACATGACTGGCGAGTTTCACAAGATGTAAGTTCAAACTAATTTAAATATGCATCTTTATGTAACTCCAGCTAGTCGGGTCACATTGATATGACCTAGTCTACAATGCCTCAAGAAGGATTCGTTCATTTCTGAACTCTTCCTCTTGTGTGTGTTCTGTATACTAAAGAACTGTAGTTTGATTTAGAACATTAATGCTTTTAGATAACGTGCCTGAACCGATCAACTTTTGATATAGGAAATGTTCAAAACATTATCCAACAATACAAAATTTTATCATTTCTTTACTAATAAAGAGACTGATATGATTTTGTATATCAGGTTCGGTATCTAATAACATTCGTTCAGAATCAATGTATTGTAATACAGGGTGACAGTGACCAACAGACTTGGCTGCAACTCTTGCCCCGTTTTCTGCCTCATGAAACTTATCACCCGTTCTCAGTTCTCTACCTTTCTGTAGCCCTATGTAACAGATTACATATCTGGGATCCTGATCTGGTATCACATAACCAGGACGTAAAGGATACTGAGAAACAGTCCTGTATAATGAACACACCCGAAGATGATGCATCATCATGCACTCTCTTCGTTTGGGCGGCACGGGAAATCTGGTATTCCCCAAAATTCTTGCTCTGTCATATAACAATTATAAGTTGGAGCGGGACCAATGTTCCCCAGCTCAGTATAACAAGCGGGTTCGGTCAATAATCCGTATTATTATCTTGATTAAGGCGTGATATGGTCGCTACCTGGAGAGAGAGAGAAGAAAACACTCAGCGTGCGCTCTGTCAAGAATAGATTGGTTATAATTTTATCTAATCAGGATGGCTCCCACTGCTTTTTATCAAATCTTCCTTCAAACCCTAAAAGGAAAGACTAGCCGGGATTAATTACACACTACAAGTTCGCCAATCTTTCAGCCAGGCCAGTGTCGGTACTTTGAGGGAGGTCCCCCGTGCTTTCGCACGAACCTAATTAATGTAAACCTCGTTTTCCCAGAGGCGTAACCTCGTTGACACCTTTCTAGACACCTACTTGATCGGCTAATTGTAATGTATAAAACTCTCCCAGGAGTAACTCTTACTCGCAGCGGGTATCGGGATCCAACTATCTCATAGAAGGTATGCAATCTCATTGCAAATTTCAACACTTGAAATTCCCGATAATATTTTGCCCCGAACGATCTATGACTTTGACAAGGTCAACAAACCATAGACCGCAAGTCAAGTTCTACCCGTCATTTCTTGATTGAATCAAACCCACCCGCACGACCCTTGACAAGGTCAACAAGGCCGCACGACTACCCTAACCCAATCTGCATCATATGCATAAGCAGATAAATACTGGTTAGCTACCACACACTGCGCCTTGACAAGGTCAACAAACGCAGCACGAATACTAAACAGGATTTATCTGAAATGACGGAGGGCTACGACAGGTTTTTCTGAAAACCTATTGCGTAATGAAACTTGATATCGTTGTAGAATCAAATGATTTTAAAAATGGAGTGCTTTTGAGGCTTTTCTAGTTTTGCTAAAGGAGTCACTCCCGGTGAAGGGATCGTCGGTCCTTTCCTCGTCGAATGAGGTGCGGGATATATCACATATATCACTGTGCAAAGCGAAACTCTTAAAAGCAATCAAAAGACAAACCGAGTGTGTAGCATCTGCCAGTTATTGCTAAAGGAGTCACTCCCGGTGAAGGGATCTCGGTCCTTTCCTTATCGAATAAGGTGCAGGATATATCACATATACCGCTGTGCAAAGCAAGAACTGTAGCTACCTGTTTTATTTTGAAATTCAATTCTACAACATCTTAGGTTTCTTTTTATTTCATTAATCACATTAATGAAGTCCCATCATTTAAGTACCTAAACATCACAGATAAATACGACGTACACTTATGCCATCCGCATTCGCCTCGATGTCCCCTCGTGCACCGTTAGGTTAGGTAACTAACGGCAGAGCGGGGCAGGGCTAGCGTGGGTGTAAAACATAAGTAACGCCTATA
This sequence comes from Agapanthus africanus, assembly GCA_030015575.1. Classification (NCBI taxonomy): domain Eukaryota; kingdom Viridiplantae; phylum Streptophyta; class Magnoliopsida; order Asparagales; family Amaryllidaceae; genus Agapanthus; species Agapanthus africanus. The sequence continues at coordinate 210,090,343 of CM057350.1, forward strand.
TAATATTTCATATATACTATATACTGTATCTATCATAGAACATCACATGATCACATCACAGATATCGCAGCAGAAGAATTATATGAAATATTGGATATACTAGGACGTCCGTGTTTTCAATACGAGCCAGTATAAAACACGGATTCCACGGTCGTGATGAATAGCCAAACCCACACCCCTAGACCCCTACGAGAGCGGCAAGCAACCCTACCAATTCTGGAGTTAGGAGACCCGGACTCGACTCCTCGAGTTGGTCTCCCACTGGACCCCAGAACCCGGTTACTTGTGCCCTCCTCCTTGGGTCTATCCTAGTGCGGAAAAGTAAATAATATACAAACGGTGACTACTTCCGCAACCTGGAAGCGCCCCAATAAAAGAATATTACATACAAGTTTTTACATGAATGAAAATGAAAAACACTCATCTCACATAAAAAACCCCGGCTATTCAAACACGACGATCCAATATAACATATCCAGCAACACATAACATCACATGTCATCAACGTAAGTAAATGTGCGCATCCCAATTGTCGTTGACATATAGCAACGAAACCGGCGATATCACATATTACACTTACGGTCACAGAAAAGAAAGTGTAAAACTACAACAGTTGGAATCCGCAACCACCTCAGACATCGCATGCCTGATCAAATGAATTCTTTAGACATCGTATGCCTAACAATTATAAACCCCGCATTTTAGTCTCAAAATCGAAAACACTTTTCAATATCAAGTCGGGCAATTCAACAAGATTCCCGACATCCTGATCGAATGCTCGTCGCAAACTTCAGTAGACGGCTGCACCCCCGATACCGTCGACAAAGTGCACCAAGGCGGAACACCGCTACCGCGAGCACCCGGACGGATGCTTTCGGCGACGGGGTTCTCCTACAGTCACTTGGTCGGGGCTATGGAGTGAGGCTGTCTATTAAGTTTACCCGGCGAGTATCCGCGTACGCTACGTGATTGCGACGGACTTTTGATCATATCAAAATTCCGTGGCAACCGATCAAGTGAGACTAAAGTGCTACGTTTATAACATTCATTCAGTTATCACATAACTATTGTGAATTCCAATTATTGTATCCCATTCCAGATAATTAGAAAATGTTAAACTTTCCGATTGAACATTCGAACACCCAAGTTTTCCCGATACAGATCAACACATGAAATAAGTCTAACAATATTCAGTTCGTGCCTCAGTACCGACGGTCCAGCCGTAGAAGGGTCAAGCCAACGCCTCACATGTGGCACGCCGTACTGCCCCAAACCCGAAGGTTCAAAGGGCAGTTCAAGACGGTCACATAATCGAGTTAAGGTTTGTTGTCTTCTAGAGGGTCCATCGCGTTACTTGCACTACTTAGAACGTCGTTAAACTACGGAAAAATCCAACACTTGGAAATTTCCCGACAGGGGAAAAATTGGGTATTTATATCCGGTCGAACTTTTTAACATATTCTAAAAACTATCCGGAAAGCCACACAGACAAAATTTGATACCCCGATCGAAACACCGAATCCCCAAAACAACCCCTGAAAAATCAACTCTGGATTAAATATTAAAAATTCCCAGAAAAACCAGCACTGACTAATATTGATTATGGTGCAAATTTTGATGAACAATAGGACAAAACCGCCGCGGATCCGCCGCACGAGCCATGCTCGTGCCGCGGATCCGCGCCTTTAACATGGAATTACGTCATCAAAATTCACCGTAACTCTTATATTTCCCTGCTGATTTTTTTACCAATTTTTAATCTGGAAAAATCCCAGTTTTTATAAAAAGGACAGAGAGCATTTTGGGTTTGGGTTTTCGGGTTCGTTCGGGTTTCAAAATCCGTCTGGACTTCGCCTAAGGCTCTAGCTAGTCTCTGATACCACTGTAGGGTTCCTAGGCACCCTAATGAGGTCTCACAAGGCATCGAACATGCCATAATAAAATTTTACGGGTGCCGAGAGACCCGACTACGGATCGTTTGCTAGATTTCTAGGCGAAAAAGCTAACTAGTTAACACTTAACTATGAGATACGGAAATACAACCTTTGTAGATCCGGTGCTCCACCTCCATAGCTCCGCAACGAAGTCGTCTCCGCTGTCCAAAAAGAATCCGGGCTCTAGTGTCGGCTTCGTCGGAGAAATGGCGAGCTAGGTCGTCGATGTCCATGCCGAAGATGATCTACGTCGAGGCATCGATAGATCAAGCTCCACCTTCACCTAGCTTTGAAAACTTGTGAAGGAAACACACTCTACTACTTGGCAAGAGGTAGAGGATGAAGAAATAGGAAGTGGGTAGACTTTAGAATTGGATTTCTCACTCATTTCATCAATCCACCATTGATGCAATCAAGCTTTTTCAAGTGAAGAAAAGAATGAAGAAGAAGAAGCTTGTTATGATAAGAATTAATTTAATTAGAAAAGAAACTCATTCTTATCATAACATGACCATGGTTAGTTGTAAAGAGTGAACTAGGGTTAGTGGAGTGGTAAGGGTTAAGCATGAGACAAAATGGTTAACTAAGTCAAAGCTTCATGAAGATTCATGAACAAAACAAAATAGCAACCATTTTTCCCTTTTTGCTTTTAATTTTCTTTTCCAAATGAATAACTAATAAATAAATAAATGAAAAAGAAAACATAACCCTAACCATTCACAACCATGGTTTAATCTTTACACTTAACCAATTTAGCATGCATCATCAAACATGATACAATCATGTGCACAAAATCATATCGCATATATAATGCGCACACTCGAGTGAGAAAATCCATTTTAAAGTGAACCGATACTAGTTAATGAAAAGTAATATATCAAATATATAATTATACATTAAATCATTAAATCAACACTTGATTTAACGATCCGGTCATATCGCATATAACCGACTAGTATCCAATGTATCAGCTGATCGAATCAATCCTTGATTCGATAACTAGGTTATATCACATATAACCATTCGATACATTCATCGCGAGAATCGAATACAGTATCACATACTGGTATCATTCTCGGTCCCGCACATATCTCATATGCGCTCCTATTTCGTTTCGCTTGAGCCAGGAAACCTCTGTGTAGGACTCTAAAGACTCGTCAATACGCCGGCAGCAGATGATGATCATATCAAACATCCACAAGCCGCAAGCGGTCTGCTAAACGTAACGGCCACCCGGGTATTGAGCGATCAGAAGATCGACGAGCAAGCCCGCTCACACTCTAGTGAATCCAACCAGTAACACTACCGTACAGTCCGGTCTGATCGACTGATATGTCGCATATCTCGCCTAGGGGTGGTAAACGTCAGACCCCAATAGCTCGATAAGTCGTGTCGATATGAGGTCTATAACTGTTCGAGAAACTACTGGTAACACTTACCAGTAAATCTCAGCAACCCTGGCCAGGGATTTCCTGTTATAGCCAATCGAACACAGCGCAACATCAACCCCCTATACCTGGAGAGACGAATCCCCTCCTATCGCTCATTGCCTCCATATGACTCGGGACTGTACCCAAAAACCACCGTTTTGCACGCCCTCTTGGATGTGGTAAGATGGAAATCAAAGCACAGTGGGAACCACACAAGACTCTATGACGATCTCGGGTCAACAGACTACTCTGTACCAGTGTCACCAGAGAACTGCCATCTGACGTGAGGTATAATACCATCTGGGAGTTCTCGGCGAGTCCGTCCAGTGTACCCAGTCTCTACTGAGCACCCGTATATCATCTCTGATGTCAAACACCAATGGATATGGGATCATCCATCGCCCATCTGTATGGGTCGAGAAGGTACACGCTAGTCTACTCTGGTATATCGATGCCCCGTCTCGATACACCCACGACTAGGGACTTTGAAGGATGTACTTATGGACTACCATGTCCCCACTAGTATGATCCACATCATAGTCCAGGTAGTCAAGCACACATCCTAAGGGCTTTACCAACATGTAACAGAGAGACAATCAGTATACACGTTAAGGTAAAGTGTAACCAGATAGCATACTATCATGTCGAGCAAGAAAGTCCTCCCTATATACGTCCTAGCATCCACTACAATATACATCCAATGTACAGTAATGGCCTCTAGGGAATACATATAACTAACATATTATGCTCACTTGAAAAATCTAAAGAGCAATGGAAGAAGGAGGAAGAAGATGGTGGCCCTTTTTTTTGAATAAGAGAAGGAAAAACCTCTAGTTGAAAAATAGAAAATATATCTTTATATATTTTTTATCTCTCATCTCAAACCATGGTTGAATCATTATTGAACTTGAGTTAAAACCCAAAAGGAAAAGTGATCCATGGTTAAATGGTGGGTGAGCATGGTTAGGTCAAGAAAAGTGGAGAAAGCTTCCATGAATTATCCTTTCCTTTTCTTTTGTTTTAAATCAAATTCAATAATAATATATATAAATAAAACCATGGTGTGAGTCTTATATTGCCACCATTTTCTTTGTATAAGCAACCATGATAGATGATGTATGTATGTATGTATGTATGTATACACATCCATATGTGCATGAAACTAGAAAGAAAGAAAAACATACATGCATGCATACATCCATCCAACACAAGAAAGGATTTCTAGTGAGAAACTAATGGTTAAATGATAAATCAACACTTGATTTATCAATCCGTCCATATCACATACGACCCTAACCAAAAGCAAGCTGCCCGATCAATATACGGTATCCTATACACGCATTTTAATCGGGTCCACGCGCATATCGCATACGCGCACCACAACGTTTCGCCTGGACTAGGTAACTCCATTGTGGGACTCTATGACTCGTCAATATGCCGGCAGTGGGTGATGATCATATCAAGCACCCCCAAGCCGTAAGCGGTCAGCTAAACGTAACGGCCACCATGGTATTGAGCTATCAGAAGAGAATAAGCGAACCTGCTACAACTCCCGTCGAGCCAACAGGCAACACTTCCCGTACAGTCCGGTCTCCTCGTCTGATATGTCGCATATCAAGTCTAGGGGTGGTAAATGTCAGACCCCAATAACCGATAATTCATGCCGATGTGAGGCTCATAACGGGTCAAGAAACTACTGGTAACACTTACCAGCAAATCTCTGAATCAGCCCTGGCCAGGGACTTCCCTGTTACGGCCAATCGAGTACAGCGCAACATCAACCCCCAATACCGGGAGAGATGAAACCCCTCCTATCGCTCATTGCCTCCATGTGACTCAGGACTGTATCCAAAAACCACCGTTTTGCACGCCCTCATGGACGTGGTAAGGTGGAAATCAAAGCACAGTGGGAATCATACAAGACTCTATGACGATCTCGGGTCTACAGACTAACCTGCACAAGTGTCACCTGAGAACTGCCATCTGACGTGAGGTATAATACCATCTGGGAGTTCTCGGCGAGTTCGTCCAGTGTACCCAGTCTCCACTGAGCACCCGTATACCATCTCTGATGTCAAACACCAATGGATATGGGATCATCCATCGCCCATCTCATGGGTCGAGAAGCGTATACGCTAGTCTACTCTGGTATATCGATGCCCTGTCTCGATACACCCACGACTAGGGACCTTGAAGGATGTACTTATGGACTACCATGCCCCCACTAGTATGATCCACATCATAGTCCAGGTAGTCAAGTACACATCCTAAGGGCTTTACCAACATGTAACCATAAGACTGTATAAAGAGACAAGTATACATGTTAAGATAAAGAGCAACCAGATAGCATACTATCATATCGAGCAAGAAAGTCATCTCTATATATGTCCAAGCATCCAATATAATATACATCATCTGTACAATACTGGCCTCTAGGGCATACATACAACTAACATAATTTACATAAAACAACATATAAGCTAAGATATTGCAAAAATGCTATATTATAACCAAACGACAAACTCGCGTCGCGAAGCACGTGCGTATACGTATCGTGAGTGCATACGCCAAAACCCAACGCGACACGCTATGGTACGCAGCGATGTGCTGGGACACACAGCAAACCAACTCGACACGTATCGTACGTGTCGCGTAAACCCCGCTACGCTAAAAATAAGTAACAGGCCCAAGATTTCATATGGAACAAAACAAGGGAAAATAAGTAAGACCAAACCCATACCCATACCTACAGACACCTACCCAACAAAACCCAAGGCTTTCTACCAGGGGATGGCCAGCGGCAATGGGGGTCAGGCCGGCCCAAAACCGGCGAGAGGGGTCTAGGCTTCTACCCTAACATCCTAACACTATATACAGTCTAGTGTATATGTTTGCTAGCTAAGATTTCTACCCTAGATACAGCAGATCCTGCGTATCCTAAAGCCTTGTTTTTAAAACGCTAAAAAGCACCAGGTTTGCAAAGATGAGGCGTTTGTGAAACTAGGTGAAACTATAAGGGTCAAGTGATACCAACAGCAATATTGGAGCTAAGCTAACCTTAAAACCCCTAATCTACCCTTGTTTTCCAACTAAACCACCACAACTTGCCAAAAGTCCATAAAAATCACAACGAAGTTCACCAACTCCCCCAGATTTTACCAACCATAGAAACTTAAAAACTAAACAATACCACACACAGCCAAAGACTTACCTGAACCACCTAGCACAGCACTACACCCCAACTCACAGGGGGGCCGGCGTCGCCGGAAACACAAGAGGGGGCCGCCGGTTTTAATAGGGTAAAACCGGCCCCAAACCCTACACACCACTCCTACCAGCCTGCACAACATTCTGTAGGTGTTTGCTAAACTAAAAACTGATCAGGGTTAAAGCAGATCTCAGATATCCCAAAAAGTCTATATGAAAAGCTAGGTTGCACCAGTTGCAAAGATCGGGTATTTTAAACGAAACCTGGGACAATTCCTACTTTAACTGGCCTTAAATACACTTAGACAAGCTAAACTATCAATCCAAACCATCGCTTGGCTAAACCTCACTCAAAACACCAAAACTAGCACTAAACTATACTAAAAACACTAACTAAACTAAATTAACTTCTGCTTGAACAACCAAGCAAACAAGTTTTAGATATATACCTCAAAAGAATCCTAGTTCAAAGGAGTAGAGGAGAAGAAGAGAAGGTCTTGTTGCTGCTGCTGCTGAGCTGCTACCACTCCAAGTGCTGTTGCTGCTTTTATTGCTGATGAAGTTGTTGCTGTTGTTATTGCTGATGCTGCTGCTTGTTGTTGTATTGCAGTGGGTGTTGTTGTTATGTGTGGTGCTGGTGTGGTGTTGTGTGCTGATGATATGGGTTATGTAGTTTATTGTAGCTGATTTGGGCTCGTGTGGCTGTTGATAATGATGGTGATGCTGCTGGTGTAGCTGATGTTGTTGATGGTGCTGCTGCTGATGCAGCTACAGCTGTGCTGGTGATGTATTGGGCTGATGTGTGAGCTGAATTTAGGCTGATGTGTGAGCTGTATTTAGGCTGATGTGTGAGCTGAAATTGGGCTGCTGATGTTGGTTTTGATGGCTGATGATGTGTTGCTGCTGTGGCTGTTGTAGCTGCTGAAGCTATAGGGTTATGTAGCTATTGTTGATGGTCATGTTGGAGCTGATGTTGAAGATGGTGTTGCTTCAGTTGCTGATGCTGATGCTTGCTGGTACTGTGGTATTGGTGAAGTGTGTTTGAGTGAGAGGGATGTGAGTGAGAAGAGTTTGAGAGGTAAGTAAAAGTTTTGAAAGGAATGGAGTGTGACAAAATCCTAGAGCCACCATTCTCTCACTCTCATTAAATGCTACATGACACCCATCATAATCTCCCTCTCTCTTACCACAAGTCAACCTTAAACCTTAATCCAATTTTTTTTACAAGACTAAACCCTTAATTAATCTAATTAGCTTAACCAAGTAGGTTAGGCCACCATGGTTGTTTAAACATGGTTAACCCACAAGCTCACCTAAATATGGAAACCCTAGACTTAAACTACATTAACATGCACAAGTGTGTGCAGTCAAGATAAAATTCTAATAAAATGTCCATAAAACTAGATAAATTGTTAGAAACCCGTTTTGGTAAACTTTTTACCAAAAGCCCAACATTAACACACAAGTACAACTAAATGCAAACTGAGGTGTTACAAACAATCTCCCACTTGCACTCAAGGCTAATTATTGCGATGTCGCATACTCACAGCCCGTGTGATACCGAACACCCAACTCCTCTACTAATCAGTCTCACAAAGCCCGTTTGCGAAACTATTGCGTTCGAGGAATAGCCTCAGTGAGTGGATCCGCCCTGATGTTTCTTTCTATGTCTCTCTTTATCTCAAGTTCGTAGAGAAAGCCATCTTCCGAAATGAGCAATACCTGTCTTAGAATATGTCTGGATATCTGATGGGACCTAGCTCATAAATGAACTCCAAATCCAAACTTCTTAGACTGTATCGTCAACTGAACTTAATCAGTATCCTGCGCCATGCCTCCCTCAGTATCCCCTTGGACCACCTGTCCAAAATACTGCCCCTCGTCAGAGGGTAAACTATAACTCTGACAGTCATTCTGTCATCCAGGTCACCTTGGATGCCTGGAATGATAACTGTCTCCAGAAGGAGGTTGCCGTTATCATATCCGTAGAACATCCACTTATGTTCTAAAACTGCTTCCAAATGTTTCTCCAGGATTGGATTAACATCTGAACTTATTGCAGCTAGTGCAAAAGCAACATCTGGTGTGGTACTTGACATCTCATGATTGACCCAATTGCCTAAGCAAGTGGTATGCCAATCATGTACATCCCTTTCCCCTTTAGTCTGTAAGACACCTTTAGAGAGGGTGACTCCATCACCTGCAGGTACACTACCATGCCTGGAGTCGTCCATTCTAAAGCACCTTTAGAATGCTATCTAAGTACCCAGATTGGGAAACTACCCAAATCTATATCTAAAACCATAGATCTAGTAACCAGAATGTCTGATACAATATCCAAGTCCTATGTGGAGAAACCACTGTGTGACAACCAAAGTTTAACCGATCGTAGTATAGGAATTTCACTTCCTACTCTGTGTATGTCATCCAAATACCAGGACATCACACCCTACTACCTTCTTAACAGATCCATCCCTCATTCTGATGAAGTCAAACCTATGACTGTCACGTCAGAAATAGATGATCTATCTCCGCTATATCCGCTTTAGTCTATAAATAGACATAAGCTACTTGTCCACTATGCTTCCGCTGCTCCCACTGACTACGACAACCCTCTGGAAGAATAATATACACGTGCATTTCTAAAACTAGTTTAGAACGATGCTATACTCATCCTTCTGCCGGGTCTCACAGTCTGGAACAACAGCAATGGCAAGTCTGGGTAAACAAGAACCTCCCTGTCACCGTCCTTGAGGCTACCGGAGTACCTCTCGGGTACCTGAGGTTGCCCACAATATCTGCGGAGTGGCCAATGGAATGTCAAACCAGATTGAATCTTTAGGTTCTTATCAAATTTTCAGTAATCGTTTGCGGTTCTGGAATCACTTCCAGTTCTACCATACTCCCACTACTGTTTTCTGAAAAAATACATTTTACTAAAACTGTGGCGAGTCAAGAACAATATCACTATTGATCTTCCAGATGGTAGAAAGTCAACCCTCGTCATAGCCCGGGTCAACCCACAAACAGCCATTACAGAAACGTGCCTTGAGTTATCCAGAGTCTGGTTTTAAGCATAAGCCGGACAACTCCCCGTACCTTAACATCGATAAGATATGAACCGTTCTATATCCAATATAGAAACAGAGGCACTGAATTAATTGGAACCAGATTCAAGTCATGCAGCTGTCTCCAGTGCATGTCAACTAAATGGAGGGAGGCCGATCAGCGTTACTCAACTTAGGAGTGCTACCAATTATGAGTGACCAGAAAGAGAAGCAAGTTCTCATAATCATTACTATCAACTGAATACCATACACAAGTATCTACATCTTCGATCACCTTGAAGAATCCTGATACTTGCAACGCCTGGTTCTCTACTTTATTCTTATACCTATAACTTCTCAAAACTATGACCTTGTGTTTCTACGAAACACCTGTCTAAGAACTAAAGAAGTCATAAGCAAATAGAATATAGTACGAGTACCAACCCCTCTGTCCTAATGGACACTAGACAACATACAATACTCTGTATAAGTCCCCTGAGTCTAACAACTCATACCCTGTGTGTTGTAGGTTGAAAACTGTACTTATGGTTAAGAAGAATTACACCGCTGTTTAATGCTCCTTACCTAACCATCCACTGATATAGATAAATGTCATAGACATAATTTCAAAAAGTTATATCTCACTCTATAAAAATAGACGTACAGATATATCAATTTGAAATTGGTGCATAACAACGGATATTCAAAACCAAATATTTTGCCGTCCGGCAAACAACCCAGGCGATTTCCTCAAATATCACCAATTACAACGAATCCCGATATAATGAGGATAATCACCTAATTCCCAATAACTTACTTCCACTCATCATCTGCAAAACCTTACAGATGTGTGAATCATACCTGGTAAATACATACCCTGGAGCAAGTGTCTAATTGGGAAATCAATTTTCTATTAACAATGCACAGTGAAACTGAAACATGTGAATGTTTCGAAGGGGTATCCGGGTATTCCTAATAATGCCTCTTCCATTATCAGATTCACAACTGTAACCGTATATTTCTTTGCCATCTCTCCAAATCCCTTTATATGTCTTTAGTCATTACCTTTTGTACACCATCTTTAGGCTAAATGGTTTTCTTCCTTCCCTACCGTTCGGCACCAGCCTATGGTTTGGAAGAAGACTATCCAATAAGCGTAATAGGTGTACTGTCCTAATCCTAGGAGCACTCGCAACCTGAGAGAAAGTGAAGATTAAAGACAACTGAATAAACCTTATTCCTATTTCTCCTGAACCAGAATCCATCCCCGAACTGGAACAAGTTCCTTCGAGTTCGTATATAACCATACGATGGAGTATCCAATAAACTGTGGATCTTCGTAGTGATACAGGGTGTTCCGGAGAAATACAAAGGTAAAGTAGGAGTGGCGATGAAATACATGGTTTGGTCGTGAATAGCAGTCGCAATTTACTTTGCCCTCTTACTAATCCCTTTATTTGTCTTTACTTAATACCTTCTGTACACCTTTTAGGCTAAATGGTTTTCTTCATTCCCTACCGTTCGGCACTTGCCTATGGTTTGGATGAAGACTATCCAATAAGCGTAATAGGTGTACTGTCCTAATCCAAGGAACACTCGCAAGCTGAGAGAAGGTAAAAGGAAAAGACAACTGAATAGTCCTATTCGTTTTCTCCAGAACCGGAAACCATCCTCGAATAAGTTCCTTCGAGTTCGTATATAACCATACGATGGTTTTATCCAATGGAAGTGGATGTTCGTAGTAATACGGGGTGTTCTGGAGAAAAAGGTAAAAGTAGGAGTGGCAATGAGGTATGCAACTCAGACAATCCAAAAGCCAGTGTTTTAAGAAGGTTCGGTTAACTTGGTCACTGAGTCATAGTCAAGGGTCGGGTCATGGTCGCTGCCAAAGAGAGAGAGAAAAGAAACACTCAGCGTGCATTCTAACCTAGATCAGAATGGTTATCACTTTATCTAATCACGATACCTCCCACTGTAACCTCAAATTCTCCTCCAAACCTGAAAGAAGAATTAGTCGGGATCACCCGAGGAGTAAACCAACTCATCAGTGGGAATCGGGATCTAACTATCATCGAATGATAACATGATGGAATCCACTCACGTTATCACACTCCAGAAGGTATGCTCATATCTGGCAAATTTCAGTTTCTTTAGAAACTCCCGATGTGATTTTTACCCCATGCTCTTATGACCTTGACGAAGGTCAACAAATCACAAGTCACATGTCAAGTTCTACCCGTCATTGTCCAAGTTAATTTGAACCCACGCGTATAAGCCCTTAACGAAGGCCAACAAGGCTATACGACTGTCCCAAACCAACGCATCTATCTATGCAGCAGAAAGGCAACAAGCAGCTACCATTCACTATGCCTTGACGAATGTCAACAAACATAGCATGAATACTAAGTGCTACCCGTCTGAAATGACGGAGGGATTTGAATGGTTTTTGGCGAAAAACCTTTAACGTAATGAACTTGATATCATTGAAGGAACCGGATAGCTTTTTATAAAAATATAGTGACGAAAACCTTTGCTAAAGAGGTCACTCCCGGTGAAGGGATCTCGGCTCTTTCCCCGTAGAATGAGGTGCAGGATATTCCAACTGAATACCATGATGCAAAGCAAAAAGGCAATCGGCTATAGTGAAGTTATTACCCTAACGCAAACTTCTGTCCAAGGGGTCACTCCCGGTGAAGGGATCTCGGCCCTTGCCTCGTCGACTGAGGTGCAGGATATTCCAACTGAATACCACTGTGCAAAACAAAAGAAAACGTCCTTGCAATAACAGCTTTTTGAAAAATGTTCCAACAACATCAGAATAGGTTTGTTTAGCTTGCATTGATCCAAATCAATGCAGTCCTATCAATTGATCACACCACAAAAGAACGAAAATATGATGTACGTATATGCCATCCGCATTCGCCACTGGGTCCCATCATCACCCGTTAGGTTACTTAACTAACGACAGAGCGGGGACTGGACTAGTGCGGATGCAAAATATATACAACATCTACTAGTATATATATCAATATATAATATTCGCTCAAGGCGAGATAAAATGCAACATCACAGAAATGTAATAAGCATCACAGAACAATACAGATAATCTGGGATCCCCGGGTTTCATAGAGCCGCTACTGAAACCCGACGTTCCCCTGGTCGTGTGGATAGCCTGTGCAATGAAATCCTAGACCCCTACGGGCGCAGCAAGTTACCTGCCAAAACCTGAAGCGAGGCAGCCCCCTTCAACAAAGTGAATGGACCACCCAGCACTTCACGGAATCCGGTAACTTGAGCACCCCTCCTTGGGTCAACCTGTACCCCCTACGAGTGCGGCGAATAGCTCGGCAATTCTAGAGTGAAGCCCCCTACGTCTTAAAGCCAAGAGATGCGGGCCCATTGCCCTCTAGAACCCGGCTATCCGTGCACTCCACCTTGGGGTAATCCTAGTACAGAAAGTAAAATATACAACGGGTACATCGACCTCAGCCCGGTCGTGCCCCAAAAGAATAATATACAAACAGACAGTGACGGCTGTCCACATGTCGGACGCTCGCTCCGCAATATCAAATGTACAAATACAACCAAACGGTACTAACATTGCATCCAGGCTATCCACCAAGACAAATCCGCAACATCACAGCACAACACAGAACATCAACATGAATATCACGTTCGCAAATCCGTCTAAAAGGGCTATAGCAATTAGACAGGATTTACCAATCAAATGACATTCACGGTCGCAGATATAATATAAGTACTGTAAACTAATGTATTTAAAATTCCGGTCGACAAAACATCCCGAATTGGGCCCCAAGTACAATTCCAGCACTCAAAATAATCTGGGCCAAAAATATATATCACAAAAATTATATTTCCATGAAATAAAGCCCCATAAAATATTTGGGTTACTGTAGCCCAAAAAGGGCCGCGGAAGGACCGCCAAATGCGACATTTCGCGGCAGTTCCGCCGCGGAATTTTGGAGTTATGTCTCCAAACTTTTTCTGTAGCTTTATTTATGCCTGCATTTATTTTTAAGATGCCTAAAATATTTTTTTGACCAACTTTGAAAATCGACAGCAAGCATACTGAAATGGAAATATGATTCGGAAATTTCGATCGATCGATTATTTAAACGCTTTAGAACAAGATAGTAAAGTTTAATGGCGTGGCTCTGATACCATGTAAGTGTACGGTAGCGCCCCGACCGTCTTTCCGCGGCCAAAATGCGGAAACGAAACTTTTTCAAAACTAGAAACCGGCGCTATCGTTTGCTTAAAACCCGGATCAAACCATTAACCTACGACTAGCTATCTAGAGAGAGGGTTGGAAAGCTATACCGATCGATCCGTGTCTTTCGGTCTTTGGCCACCATCCCAAGCTCCTCACGGCATATCCGGTTTTGATCTCTTCGTCGGAAAGGGCACCACATCATCGATTCTTTTTCCGGGCTCCCGCTTCATCCGAAGCAACTCGGGCACGAAGTGTGCTAGCCGACGTGTCCAAGGTGTTGTAGAGAATGTTTGTGATCACTTTGTCTCTAGCATCCATTGCTTGGATGGAGGTTGAATGTGTTGCCATTAATGGAGGCAATGAGCTAGAGGAAGAAGAAGGAGGATAAAGAGAGAGTATGAGATAATAATATAAGAGCTCACCTCCTCATGGAAGCCCCCCTCTCTCTCTCTTCTCATTATATCAACACAAAAACATCATATAATGTGACATTAACACATAAAAAGAGACCATGATTCACTAATGTGTCCATGTCACACTTAATGCATGTCGTGATGAATTCTAGCTCATTATTTCTAAATGCAAACATTAATCCAAATGTTTGCAACAATAAAAAGATACAGCAACATATAAAATAAAATCGTGACAGATCACAAGGATACCCCTCACCTGTATATACATACCTGCACCCGCATTACGACTGAATACGAATGCGATGAGACTAAAGTAATCCAACAAATCTAATACTAGGATCCGGCTTAAACCAAAGCCCACTAGTATGATCCGTCCGATCATGATCCGTGCAATACCGCACGTATATGATCGAACCCTTCCATATATCATACGGCCTCTACAACGTTTCGCCCGAAACTTGAGAAACAGTCTGTGGGGGACTCTAAAGACTCGTCAATACTTTGGCTGGGGATTTAACCACTAGAACGTCAGAGGTACTAGCTGTACGTAACGGGCCACCAGGTATTGAACAAAAGGGAGGTCGATGAGCCAACTCATCCTGATACCCTACTGAGCCTGTCAGTGACAATATCTGTACAGTCCGGTCCGTTCGTCTATGAGCATCGCATGGCGGGCCTAGGGGGTTGGTAAAAGTCAAACCCTCAAAAGCGGTACAAGTCGTGTCGGATTGTAGCCCAGAACACCCTGAGATACTCCTGGAATACCTACCAGTAAATCTCCTGCCTTGGCAAAGGACTTCGTGTAATGGCACTCCTAGACACAGCGCGACCTCACCCCCAATACCGGGAGAGACGAAACCCCTGCCGATCCGCTCACCGCCTCCATGTGGCTCGGGACTGTACCCAACTAAAACCTGTTTGCATGACTCCTTTGAGCCATGGTAGGGTAGTAATCAAAGCACAGTAGGAACTCACACGAGACAAATGACGATCTCAGGTCGATGAACTAACCTGTACACATGTCACCAGGGAACTGCTATCTGACGTCAGGTATAATACCAACTAGCATGTTCCCGGCGAGTCCTGTCCGGTGTACTCATAACCCATGAGCACCTGTAAACATCTTAGGTGAACCAACTGACACCAATGGCTTGTGGGACCGGCCACCGCCCCTCGTCGGGGTCTCGACTGTATACACTAGTCTACTCCGGAGTATCGATGCCCTGTCTCGAAAACTCCCACGACTAGGGACCACTTTAAGGATGTGGTTATAGACCCCAGCTCCCACGTATATGATCGCCATCATACTGCTGGCCGTCAAGCAAGAATCCTAAGGGCTCTACCAACGTGTAATAGCGACCTGTAAGGTCACCTAAAGCAGTACACGATGATAAAGATAAACCAGATAGCATACTATCATCTTGAGTAAGACTGTCCCACCGTCATAAGTCCTCCCTCAATCATTGCAATCACGTGCTTGCGATCCAATAATTGACTCTGAGGGCACTATATCCAACAGGTGTTTCGGGTGTTGGTGCTTTGTGTAGGGGTGTCTGAGAGTGTTTCTCTGTGTTTGGTATTGATTGGTTTTGGGTTTTAGCAGTGGGAGAAATCTGGGATAGTTTAGTTAGTTTTAGCGTTTGAAAATATTTTTTTAACTAAAACTTTATGATACAAAGAATCTGTTGTATCTATGATAGTAATTTTGGGAAGCAAACATATACAATAGGCTATACTTTGTGTTAGGATTATAGTGTAGAAACCTGGACCCCATTCACCTGGATTTGGCCGATATGACCCCTATGGTGGCCGGCCCAATTGTTTGGGAATTTATTGAGTTTTTGCAGGTAGTTGTCTGTAGGTTTTGTGATAGGTTTGGTCTTGTTTGATTTTCATTTTTTTTGCTCCAGATTAAATCTGGGACCTGTTACCTATTTTTTAGTATAGCGGGACTTGCGCGATACGTGCGCTATGAGTGGGTTTGGTGTTGCTGTATGCCACAGCGTGTCGCGTTGGTTTTTGGCGTATGCACACACGTTACGTATACACACGCGTTTAGTTCGCGACGCGAGTTTCTCGTTTAGTTTTAATATCACGTTTTGCAGGATTTTAGCTTATGTGTATTCTTTGTGTAATTTCTAGGTTCGCAGGCAGGTACGTCGGACGCCGCAAAGAAAGGGAAGCAAGTAGTCGGCTACACCTAGCACGAGACCACAGTGAGTAGATTTAACATCTACGGGGAAATCGCCCGTATGGCGTTAAATGTCAGGGCTTGATAGGATACTGTAGTCATATATATATATATATATATATATATATATATATATATATATATATATATATGTATATTGCTTGTGCACATGTATTATTGTAGCGTACCCATTTTTGTTGCATATAGAAATAATAGCTGTGTAACACCGCACTGTCACTAACGGTTCAAGCTGCACGAGCACAATTTGTATGTTACACCCACACTGTTAGTGATTGCCATGACACTCGCACTATAGGATTGCTACGAACCATACATCATTTTGATTACCGCATCATTGATTTGACATGATTCTGTCGCATATTGCGCACATACACATTGTATATCCATATTGGTGCACACATACATTGATATATCCATATTGCGCACATACACATTGTATATCCATATTGGTGCACACATACATTGATATATCCATATTGTGCACATACACATTGTATATCCATATTGGTGCACACATATTTTGATATATCCATATTGCGCACATACACATTGTATATCTATATTGGTGCACACATACATTGATATATTCATGCTTGCACACATACACATTGTATATTCATACTGGTGCACATATACATGCGTATGTATCCACTTGCACATCCATACCTATATACATACATATTTCACAGACATGGATGATACTGGCTCTGATTTCTAGAAAAAGGGAACCGCATGAGATATTTCAAAACTGGATCCATTTAAAACAGCGGTTTTCCCTTTTTACTCTTAGTGGCATACGACACATTGCATGGATTTACGCATTGAGTTTTGGATTTCCTTTGATTTCTGGATTTGAGAACCGTGGTATTATTGTAAGCAAATGTGCACTGTTTTGAAAACCTGGTTTCTCTTGATATGATATTTTAGAGCGTCCACCATGCGTTTTCTCGGTTCTGAGACGTGTGACATGTGAACCCGAATCGAGGAGCTGGATGAGGCCGATTGCGGGTACATGGTGGACCTGGTATGGTACCCCGGGGCAAGAAAGGGATGCTGTGTATATAGACGGTGAGCCTGGCAGAGGGACTACTACCTACCGGTGAATGGTTGGACCTGGCGGTTATCTGGAGGATACTAACCATAGTCGAGAGATGGATATGGGCCGACCCGTACTGCTGGGGCCGATGGCCGATTCCGCAGGCCGATCCGGACTGATGGAGCCCGATATATGAGGATTTGCGTGTCGCTGCTGGACACGAGTATTTCATGATGTTTTTGGGTGCCGATGTTGGGCACCCCATTTCTATGAGATTTACGGGATCAAGGGACGTATAGAGTGACGGCGCCTGAGTTATCGGGATTTTGGGGTGTTTTTGGTAGACACCGGGGTTTTCCACGTTGATGATCCGTGTAGATGATATTTTATCCCATGCTCAGCATTCCCTGTTATGCATTGCATCATGTAGTCGTAGTACCTGATAGAGTACTTTGCATGATTATTGCGTACCCAGCTCATCATATAGATGTTATTAGATTGCACTTGTTATGCATGATTATTGCGTACCCAGCTCATCATATAGATGTTATCTGTTTGCACATGTTAGAGTATCGCAGTACGTGGATACTCGCGATTACCTTTATATGTTATCTACTATTCACGAGTTGGCAACTCACCCCCATTGTGCAACAGTGTTTGCAGGTCGACCCTCAGAGTAGTTGCGGCAGGGCTACTTTCTTGTATCTTTTTGCTACGGATACCACTGCAGTTGGCGTGTGAGCCATTTGCTTATAGGTGGGTTTTTGCGGTATCCGTTTAGTTTCCATTTGTACATTCTATTGTGTCTAGTACTCTCCATCTACCATTTCATGTATTGACTTAGAGACCAGTTGTGAGGACGATGTATATTATTTTGTACTCTGGTGTCGAGCTTATGTGAGCCGACTTTATTTATGAAGTTTCATCTTTTATGTTGTTTTACTTATATTGTCCATTTCTTCGCTACGGCGTCGTATATTATTATTGTGGTGGTTGTTTCCGCCGTTGGGCGTGATTGCTCCCGTTTGGAGATGCTTTATTCTTATTATATGCCCTTTTTACTTATATCATGTCTTGTACCCGTTTTCGGGGCCAGTTTTTACAAAGGAGGTGCTGCCGAAATCTTTAAGAAAATAACTACTTAAATGATTTTTACTCGAGTTTTCTAAATGTTTTTAAACCAATGTTTTCAACACTCACTACTTTTAATAGTTTTGATTTCTGGGTTTCGGCTTACTTAGTCGCGTTACGCCTGTAGACGTTACGTGGTTAAGTACCGGTTACGGGCCGAACTTCGGGTTGTGACACAATTAGTGTAGTGATTCGTATGCTTAAGCCTCTTTTCGAGTTTAAAATCGATTTGGCGAAGTTTAGTGCACTTTGGACATTACTAGAGAGGGTTAGGGTTTAAGTTGAGTTTGTGTGGTGAACTTGAGTGTATTGAGTGACCTTAAACCCCCCATGGTGTTCCAAACCCAGAACTTACACTAGATAAAACCTGAAACCCAATTTTCTGAAAAACAATAACTTGTTATATCGGTTTGTGAAGTATTAGAGGGTGCAGAGAAATCTGGGATGACCTGGGGTATCTTCAAGACAAGCAAACAACTTTAGGAGATTAGATTGACTACCAGGAGACCACCCTATGAACACCACACCCCAACTCCCCTCAAGAACCGAGGTGGCCGGATTCAGCAAGGGAGTGGCCGGCCACTTGGTGATGGGATGTGTCCAGGTTATTCCAGTAGCTCATATGTACCCTATACATCACCCCAGAGTTGTTTGTGCACCTTGGTTTCACCTTAAACAAAATCTGGAGCATGTTTTCAATGTTGCTGCCTTATGTTTTGCGTTGTTTTCAAATCTAAGTTTTGATATTTGTGTTTGTGCTCGGTTACTTGACATTTGTACGTCTATCTCGAGTGTTATTTGGTTGAGTTGCGAGATGCAAACCATAGGTTCTAACCTATAGGCTTTTAAGCGTATCGTTTTGGTTTTCGTGTGTCGTTTCGTCTTCGAATTTGATTTTAACGCGATACGATATGTAATGATGTGTAGGTACCCCATGAAGACTTCGAGACGACAAGCAAGCGCGTGGCGACGTCGGCATTGGCAAACGAAGATCAGGTGAGTAGATATATATCTACGGGGGAAGTCGGGTGGATGGCTTATAGCAACCCCGCAGTTCGATATACAGTATGCTATATATATACTATATATATATGATATCTTTTATGTGAGACATGGATATTCAGGATATGGTTATGTGTTCATGGATTAGTAGTGTTACTTGAGAAACCCTAGAGTAGTTGTTGCACCCACACACGCATGCACACTTGCATACATTCATTCTTTTAGCTGTGCGTATATGGGGATATGTATATATATATATACACACTTGGGTATGGGACTATGTATGTATGTATGTATATGTATATATATATATATATATACATATACATATACACGGATTATGAGGATAGTACTTTGGATTGGAGATGAGTTGATGAGATTGGGCTTGAGGCCGTGAGATCGGTGATGTGACATGGTTCGTATTTAAGATACGACATGATGGTTTAGCGGGTCCTTTTAGCGTGGTGTTTTCATACACACGCAAGCATATACATATGTGGTATCAGTATTGTACTAGACGTAGATCAGTATACCGGATCATGATATTTGATAAAGAGGATACCAGATGAATAATGTGATAGATGTGACATTTGACCCGTACCCAGATTTGGGATGCCGTACGACGAATTTACCGTACGAGCTATATTGATGATAGATCCGCACTCTTGACTCGAGGATGTTATATTGTATTAGGGTATCGTATGGGATACTATTGAGGCGGGATCACCGACTATTATATCTATATATGTATCGACTTAGATGTTAGGTGGCTTCCTTACCTATCGATAAGCCTTTTAGTTTAGCCCGGTAGTTTACGTGTAAATGATAGATTAGATTTGAGTCATACCTATTTCAAAACTAACGAATCGTGAGTATTTTTAAAGACAGGCCAAGGGTTTCTACGGATATTTCAAAGGACGTACATTTTCTTAAAAACACCGTAGTCCCTATTTCCTAAATACACGATTCACATTATTTCAAATGGCAAAACTGTACGACTCATACTTAGACATATGTAGATTCGTTATCTTTGTATTTGATATTCAGCTCTCGCATATTCTTGCTGCTCGTATCGCATTGCATGTTTATATTGTGTTTTCATATGTTAATATTGAAATCATGGGGTCAGGACACCAGCACCATTACTGATGATATGTATGTTCCACATATACTTACTTGCCGGCTCACACACATCACCATCGGTAATTGCCATGTCATGTACATTTTAGAGAATATTATTTCATTGACATAGCTTGTTAGCTGATAGTTTCGACATGATATTAGTGTACTTGCCTTATATGCCAGTTTAGACATTGCAATTATTACTTGCTACTTCATGCATATTATTATTCACTGTTTACTCGCTATTGATGATTGGATTTCGGATTTTCATGAGATTTCCTAGATTTGGGAGAAAACCGCAAGAATATATATAAACTTCTCTCTCTCTCTCTCTCTTTAAAATGAAAAGTGCGGTTTTCTCGTGATGTATGAGTCGTCCACCATGCGTTTTCATGATTGCTGTTGGATTTCGAGACCCGATTCAAGGAGTTGGATGAACCGTCTCGGGTACATGGTAGGCCCGGTATCGTACCCCGGGACAAGAAGCTCGAGTTGTATTCGATGAGCCTGGCAGGGGAGCACTACCTACCGGTGATATTATTTGGACTCGTCGGTTATCCGGAGGATACCCACCGGAGTCATGAGATGGTTTAGGCTGATCCGTTCTGCTGGAGCACGCGGGCCGATCCCACAGATGATACGGATGCCTGTGATATTGATATTTGAGATTTGAGATATTGAGATTTGAGATTTGAGATATTGAGATTTGAGATTTGAGACATCGAGATATTGAGATTTGATGATACAGGTCAGTCCGGGCAGCCGGAGCCTGAGATATTGAGATATTGGGATTTATGTTTTGTGTCGATGCTTGACACGGATTTCTCAGTTGATTTCATTGATGATTACTTGATTTATATACATACAGATATCTCATTAAAAATAGAAAATAGTTGTCTCACTCATTTCATTACCTTACATTCATACCTCATACATATGATATATTGCTACCTGAGACATTGACACGAGCACTGGGATTACACTTATATATAGACGTTTACCCTTGCCACCTTTTTATGCTTCAGACTTATCATTTTGAGGTTATATATATATATATATATATATATATATTGATCGTATGATTGCGTTATACATACGATTTCTGCTCTGTGATGTTTTCTACTCATGAGTTGGCAACTCACCCCCGTTGTGCCACAGTTTCTTGCAGGTTTGCCGTACGGTTTCGTTACGGCTTGCTAGCACGCTGCTTCCTTTCCGGGTGATTTGCTTGGTAGGTGGGTTCACTTGTATCATGGCCACCATTGTACTTTATTTATTCATTGTATCAAGTAAACTCCATCAACCAGACATGTATTTATTTCAGACTTAGAGACTAGAGTTGTTTATTCTTTTGACCTTAGAGTCGTGCGTTGTATTATTATGATTTTCATGCTGTTTTGAGTTTCCTTTTCAATTTTGATCCTAGCCCTTCGGCGTTGTATATTATATTTCTTGCGTGGTTGTGACCGTCGATTGACGAAGAGCTAGCTCCCGCTTGGGGATGCCTTTTTTTCATTCATGTATATATTTATCTTGTTGTACCCCGTTCGGGGCCAGTATTTACAAAGGAAACTCTGCCGAAATTTTCAGAAAAGAATTGATGTTTTAAAAACGCATAATTCGGCTTATGCTATTAAAACCCTTTCTTTGAAAACCAGTTTTCCTTCATTTATTATTTAAAATGGTTTTAAATTTTCTAGGCTTTTGGATTACTTGAATTAGATGGGGTCCTATAGACATCATATGATTCAAGGTCCAGTGACGTGCCATTTTAGGTCGTGACATAAAGCAGGCATCGTGGAGTTGGAACATCTGTTTTGATGTGGCAGTCAAAAAGTTTGACTTCGTCAAAAATGTAGATGAACCTTGTATATACAAGAAGGTGGCAGAGAGTGAGGTCGTCTTCCTCGTATTGTACGTGGATGATATACTTTTGATAGGAAATGATGTTCCTATGCTGCACTGTCACGACCCAAAGTTCGGCCCATGACCGGCACTTAACCACATAACGTCTACCGGCGTGACGCGACTAAGTAAGCCGAACCCAGAAATCAAAACCATTGAAAAGTAATGGGTGTTAAAACATTTGATGGAAACATTTGTTAAAACATTTAGAAAACTTTAAGTTGTTTAGTAAAATTCTTTAAAGTTCAAGTTATTATCTAAAAAAATTTTGGCAGCATTTCCTTTGTAAAAACTAGCCCCGAAATCGGGTACAAAGAAATATATGAGTAAAATGATATACAATAAGACTAAGACATCCCCAAACGGAAGCAATCACGCCCAACGGCGGAACAATCCCCAGAAATATAATATACGACGCCGTAGCGAAGAATTGAGCAGTATAAGTGAAAACAAATATCATGAAAGATAAAACTGCATAAATAAAGTCGGCTCACAACGAGCTCGACACCAGAGTACAAAATAACATACATCGTCCTCACAACTGCTCTCTAAGTCAATACATAAGTAGTAGATGGAGAGTACTAGATACAACAATGTATACAACTGGAAAATAAACAGATACCGCACAAAACCCACCTATCAGTAAAAGGGCTAGCACGCCAACTGCAGTGGTATCTGTGTCAAAAGATGCAAGAAAACAGCCTGCCACGACTACTCCGAGGAGCAACCTGCAAACACTGTGGCACAACGGGGGTGAGTTGCCAACTCGTGAATAGTAGATAACATATAAAGGTAATCGCGAGTATGCACGTACTGCGACACTCTAACATATGCCAGCAGATAATGTCTATATGATGAACTGGATACGCAATAATCATGCCTAACAGGTGCATTTTAATAATATCAAAATATATATGATGAGCAGGGTATGCAATAATCATGCAAAAGTACTCTATCCGGTACTATAACTACAGGATGAGATGTAAAATAATGAATGCTGACCATGGGATAAAATATCATCTACACGGAATGTCAACGTGGAAAAATAACCGGTGTCCATCAATACACCCAAATCCCAGTAAAACTCAGGCGCCGTCACCCTAACCGGCCCTCAAATCCTGTAAATCTCATAGAATCGTGAGTGCCCAACATCGGCACTTGAAATATCATAAAATAATCGTGTCCAGCATCGACAAGCAAATCCTCAAGTATCGGGCTCCGTCAGTTCGGATCGGCCCACGGGCTCCGTCTGCGGAATCAGCCCTTGGCCCCAGCAGTACGTATCGTCCCGTATCCATCTATCGACTCTGGTCGGTATTCTCCGGATAACCGCCAGATCCAACCAATCACCGGTAGGTAGTAGTCCCTCTGCCAGGCTCACCGTCTACTGCACAGCGATCCGTTCTCGCCCCGGGGTACCATACCGAGTCCACCATGTGTTAGTGTATATGCCTTAGAGGCCATTACTGTATCATACTAGTTTGTATATTACTTAATGGAAGCTTGGGATATTCACCTCGTATATACAATCTTGCTCAAAATAGTAGTATGCTACTTGGTTTGTTTCTACTTCAATGTGTACATGTGTTTATTTTAGTATATCGCCTATACACATTAGTGGAGCCCTTAGGATCTTTGCTTGATTACCAGCGTTGTGATGGTAGTCACACTAGTGGGGCTGGGTAATCTATAAGCACATCCTTATGCAGGTCCCTGGTCGCAGGACTATCGAGACAGGGCATCGATAATCCGGAGTAGACTAGCGCATGCGCTTCTCATCCCAGTGTGGGAGACGGTCTCTCCCACAGCCGTCGGTACGTCGTACTTGAGATAGTATGCGGGTGCTCGTTGGGTTACGAGTAAACTGGACAGGACTCGTCGGGAACTAACTAGTTGGTATTATGCCTATCGTCAGTTATCAGTTCCCAGGTGACATGAGTACAGCTTAGTCCGCTGACTTGACACTGTCACTTCGCCTCGAGTGTGTTCCTACTGGACTTTGATTACTACCCTACCACGGCTCAAAGGAGTCGTGCAAACAGGTGGTAGTTGGGTGCAGTCCCGAAGCACTTGGAGGCAGTGACGGTTAGACAGGATTCGTCTCTCCCGGTATTGGGGGTTGACATCGCGCTGTGTCTAGGAGAGCCATTACACGAGTAGTCCCTGGCCAGGGCAAACGAGATATACTGGTAGGCTTCCAGTGTTATCTCAGGGTGTTTTGGGCTTCACTCCGACACGACTTGTACCGCTATTGGGGGACTGACGTTTACCGCCCCCTAGGCCCGCCATGCGATGTATCAGACGAACAGACCGGACTGTACGGAGAATGTCACATTCAGGGTCAGTAGGAGTTCAGATGGGTTTCGCCTCGTCAGTCTTCTTGTCGGCATCTACCTGGGGACCGTTACACACAGCTAGTGCCGCTTGCGGTCTGTGGTTAAACCCACTGCCAGCGTAGTGTCGAGTCTTTAGAGTCCTACACAGAAAGCTATTCGCCTTTAGGCAAAAGAGTAGAGGTCGCATGGTTTTGCGACAGGGTTCGGTCGCATCCGTGCACTTGTGCACGTACTGTGTCCGGACAGTTTACACTAGCGGGCTTTGGTTTAAGACAGATCCTAGTGTACCTTTTGGGATTGGATTTATCCAGTATGCATTCGTGTTCCTCGGAACGCGGATGCGGATGTGTATGCACAGTTGACGGAGAGACAGAGGTAGAGGATTCTCATTAGGGTTGTTAACCGTTGACAGTTGACTATTGACTTTTTGCTCAACCCTAATGAGAATATGATATGTGATTAACAATTATATTAATTAAGTATTATGGTGACATGGTTGTTGAGGGATTGACTTTGTTGACTTGTTGACTTTTGTTGACTTGTTGACTTTGTTGACCGGTTGACTAGGCTTGACTAGTTGACCATCATGATAACTATAACTATCATTTCATGGCAAAGAGTTTTGCTTGCTTGCTCTTTTGTGCAAAATGAGTGCATGAAATGATATGGCTATGGTTGCTTAAACCATCACATAATACTTGATTGATATGAGGTGTTATGATTGTTTTGGATTATGAGAGCCAAAATGAGAAAAGTCTTCTCTCATTCTTTCATGCTCATTCTCTCTCTTGTTCTTGAGCTCTCATCTTCCTCCTCTTCCTCTTCCTCTCTTGATTCTATGGTTCACTTGTCTCATGAGTTGAGAACCAAGAACCATAGATAAAATCCCATACAAACTCTTCTCTACTCACTCTAGTTCACAAGGTTTAGCAAACCGAGTGAACTAGTTTCTTCAAAGTTCGAAGAAGGAGCCAAAGGTTGAAGCTTTCAGGTGGATCTATCTTCGGCGCAAGGAGACGACGGGGAGAAGCCGATTCGGACGACCATCGAAGCTTGAAGACGAAGGAGTTCGAGAAAAAGAAAGGTATAACCCCCTAACCGAGTAGTTAGCAACTCGTAGTTAGGTTGTTAGTTAGATGTTTAACAAAGATCCGGTTTTGAGTCCATGTTACCACCTCTATGAAAATTGTTTTTCACCAAATTCCGCATGCCCGAAAGTACCGGGAGAGGTAGCATGGACTTACAGTGGTATCAGAGCCTGGTTAAACTCTATCTAACATGTTAGCAAAGTAGCTAGAAGATCGATCAAAGAAAAAGTCGCAAAACGAACCCCGTTTTTAAAACTTTCTGTCGATTTTAAAAGTGCTGGAAATTTTTTTTGAGATACACCAAAAATCGACTTAGGGTTTTCTGAAGAAACTGCAAAAATTTGACCCCCTAACTCGATCAAAGTGCCGCGGTTCCGCGGCGGGAGCTTGCTCCCGCCGCGGAACTGCGGCCGAGTTGACTCGGTCATGGGGTTCTTCTTTGCAGTTTGCTCATAGGGGTATTTTGGGATTTTTGGAATATATATTTTCTGCCCAGATTTTCCAGAACGAAAATTTTATTTTTGGGGTCCTGAAAATCCGTATTTTTGATCGAACTTCTAAAAGACTTAAGCTGACGGGTTTTTCTGTGATGTGATATTTGTATTGAATGTCTGCTAATCGCTATATGTCGATTAGTGGGGGTTATACAAATCTGTGATCTGTAATGTTATTGGAATGTCTATATGAATTCATTGGATTGTCGTGGGTGAATAGCCGGGGGTTGTGAGATGAGTGTTTTCTTTTCTTTCAATTCATGTAAATTTGTAAATTGATGTAATAATTATTTGTATGGCCGCACAACCGGGTCGGGGTTGTAGCCGTCATTATATAATTTCATTTTACTGTTTTTGCTCCTATGATAGACCCATGGAGGGGGTGCACAAACTACCGGGTATGCCGAAGTGCCGAGTGGCCTACTCACGGAGTTGAGGGAGGTTGCTTCGCTTCGGGTACTTGGCGGGTAGTTTGCCGCACCCGTAGGGGTCTTGGGTGGGGTTTTGGCTATTCACCGCGACCGTGTAATCTGCTTTTCGTTACAGGCTCGTACGAATTGCGGATTCCTATTATATCCAATGTGTTCATCTGTGATCTGAAATGGCTATCATTGCAGTATACCTATATATGATATTATTTAGGCGTTGCTTATGTTTTACAGCCGCGCTAGCCCAGCCCCCGCTCTGTCGTTAGTTAAGTAACCTAACGGGTAATGACGGGGCCCCGTGGCGAATGCGAATGGCATAAGCGTACGTCATATTTTGGTTGTTTTCTGCAATGGTAGGATTAAATGATGGGACGCATTAAAAGAACTAATGCAAGAATATCACGTATTAAAAGAACTAATGCAAGAAAATAAACCAAGTTAAAATCGTTGGAACACTTTCGGAAAACCACTCGGTTCATTTCAAAACTAACTTTTAAATGCGAAGCTTGAGCCACTCCTTTTAAAAGCTATCTCGTTCCATCGATTATATCAAGTTCACTACGTTCACGGTTTTGCCAAAACCATTCGTAGCCCTCCATCATTTCAGTTAAATATTCGGTAGTATTCAAGCTATGTATTTTGACCTCACGCCAAGGCATAGTGCTTGGTAGCTGCCGGATATTTATCTGTTGCATAGATAGAATGCGTTGGTTTGGGACAGCCGTACTACCATTTTAGCCTACGTCAAGGGTAGGTACGGGTGGATTCAAATTAACCTGGATAATGATGGAAAGAACTTGACATGTGACTTATGACATTTTGACCTCACGCCAAGGTCATAAGAGCATGGGGCAAAAATCCACATCGGGAGTTTCAAAAGAACTGAAACTTGCTAGTGTTGCATACTATTTGGAGTGTGATGATTCTGGTAGGATTCCTTCAGTTTCGTCACGCGATGATATTTGGATCCCGATCCTACTGTGAGTATATGCTACTCCTCGGGAAATTTCTCACTTAACGATCAATGCTATAAACCAAGTAGGTGTTTAGAAAAGTGTTAGCGGGGCTACGCCCTCAGGGAAAAGAGGTTATTTAATTAAGGAACTTCGCGAAAGCGTTGGAAAACCTCCATCGAAGTACCGACACTGGCCTGGCTGAACGATTAAGCAAGTATTGTACGGTGAGATTGATCCTGACTAATTCTTCCTTTGGTTTGAGGAGGGATTCGAGAAACAGTGGGAGCCATCCTGTTTAGACAAACTAAAAACCATTCTAAACTTGCAAGAGCATCAAGCTGAGTGTTTCTTCTCTCTCCTAATTGCAGTGACCAATCGACATAACTGGACTTAAGTTACTTCTAGATAAAAACATACTGACAGGGCCAAACTACAAAGATTGGCTCAGGAATGTCAAGATGGCAATCACTTACGACAAGCTGGGGTATCTTCTTACCACCAAAGCTCTCTCTGTCCCTGGTCCCACTTTCAGCGTCGCGGATAAGGAAATCCGTAAGACTTGGGAGATTGATAGCGCGAAGGCCAAGTGCCTCGTACTTGCCTCTATGGACAATGAACATCAGAGGAGGCATGAGAATATGGACTTGGAATCCATATTTCTTCATACAAAAGAACTGTATGGAGAGCAATCTCATATCGCAAGATACGAAGCGTCGAAAAAGTTATTTTCGGCAAGGATGGCCGTCGGATCATCAGTAACAAAACACGTGCTTAAGATGATCGGCTACATTGAGAAGCTCGCGGACCTAGGGACCACATTGGAGAGTGAGCTCTATACGGACTTAGTTCTCCAGTCCCTTCCTTCCACTTACGCCCAGTTTATACTGAACTTCAACTTACAAGAAAAAGAAGTTGAACTTTCAGAGCTCCTCAACATGCTGAGGAGCGCAGAGGGCACCCTACAGAAAGGTAGGGAAACATCCACTTTGTTTGTAGGAGGATCATCTTCTTCTAGGTCCAAGGCGAAAGCCAAGGGAAAGAAGAAGAAAGCCCCCACCAAACCAAGGGGCGGTGTTAGTAAATTGGATACGAAGGGAAAAGCTAAAGCAACAAAGAAAGCGGGGAAGCTTGTGGATAAGGAAGAATGCTTCTATTGTCATAAGAAAGGACACTGGAAGAATGATTACAGGGCCTGGAAGGCCAGAACACAGGAATTGAAGCAGGTTGCAGCTTCAGCTTCGGGTGTGTATGTTATTGAAAACTGTCTTTCAATAAACTCTACTTCTTGGGTATTGGATACCGGATCAGGATCTCATATCTGTAATTCTTTGCAGGCGATGAGAAACCGTAGTGTTTTGAAAGCAGGTGACATGACCCTCAGAGTTGCGAACGGAGCTAGCATGGATGCTAAAGCCGTGGGGGACTATCACCTGGGAATGTCAGATGGACATGTTTTGGTTTTGCGTAATTGCTTTTTTGTACCCAACGCAACTTGTAATATCATTTCTGTATCTTTAGTTTCTAAAGAAGGTTATGAATTTGCGTTTGTAAGCAATGTTGTAAACATTCACCTTAATCAAGTTCTGATTGGGTCAGGTACATTGAGCAATGGTATATACGTATTAAACCAACCACAGATTTTCAATGTCCAGAATACACACAAAAGAATGTCTCCGGAAGTAAATCAGACTTTCTTGTGGCATTGTAGACTGGGTCACATCAATGAGAGAAGGTTGACGAAGTTACATACAGAAGGATATTTGAATGCGTTCGAATATCAATCGTATGCCACTTGTCAATCCTGTCTCAAAGGAAAGATAACAAAGACTTCGTTCACTGGACACGGAGTAAGAGCGAGCGAGCTCTTGGGACTCGTACACAGCGACGTGTGCGGTCCAATGTCTACACATGCGCGAAGCGGTTATTCTTACTTCATTACTTTTACGGATGACTTTTCAAGGTACGGTTATGTCTTCTTAATGAAACATAAGTCTGAAGCCTTTGGAAAATTCCAGGAATATAAGAATGAAGTAGAAAAACAGACCGGCAAAAGTATCAAGATTCTAAGATCGGATCGAGGTGGTGAATACTTGAGTGCCGAGTTCCTGGACTATTTAAAAGAGAACGGAATTCTCTCTCAGCTTACTCCTCCATACACTCCGCAACATAACGGTGTATCGGAGAGATGGAACCGCACCCTATTGGATATGGTACGGTCCATGATGAGTAACGCTGAGTTACCGCGATCATTCTGGAGGTATGCGCTAGAATCAGCTGCATACCTTTTGAACCGAGTTCCCACTAAGACTGTGCCTACCACACCTTATGAGTTATGGAGTGGGAAGAAACCCTATCTTCAATATCTGAAGATCTGGGGATGTCCAGCTTTTGTCAAAAAGCAGCATGCGGACAAACTCGAGGCACGCTCAGTACTGTGCAAGTTTGTGGGATACCCAAAGAACACCAGGGGGTATCTTTTCTACCACGCAGAGGAACAAAAAGTCCTTGTTTCTCGTAATGCCCACTTTCTAGAACACCAGTTCTTAGAAAAGGAAATTAGTGGGAGCGCAGTAGAACTGGAAGAAATTCCAGAACTATGAGCTATTACTGAAAGCTTAGTGGAACCAGAGGGTTCAAAAGAACAGGACATTCCTACGCCGCTCCGCAGGAGTAGTAGGCAGTCTCATCCGCCCGAGAGATACTACGGTTTTCTCATAGACGGGGATAGAGAGGATTGCATCATAGATTATGATGAGCCTACTAGCTTCCAGCAGGCCGTTCAGAGCGTTGACTCAGTAAAATGGCTGGATGCAATGCGGACCGAAATGGAGTCCATGTACACCAACAAAGTATGGACGTTGGACATTGCTCCAGACGGGGTAAAACCCATAGGATGCAAGTGGATCTTCAAAAGGAAGATTGGTGTAGATGGGCAGGTTGAGACCTATAAAGCTAGACTTGTTGCGAAGGGTTTTCGTCAAAGACCTGGTTTGGACTATGACGAAACCTTTTCTCCAGTAGCTATGCTGAAATCCATTCGGATCCTTCTTGCCATTGCTGCCTTCCACGATTATGAGATCTGGCAGATGGACGTAAAGACTGCTTTTCTAAATGGAAATTTAGAGGAGTGTGTCTATATGGACCAACCAGAGGGTTTCATTCAGAGTGGGAGCAGCGAAAAGGTGTGCAAGTTGCTTAAGTCCATCTATGGACTAAAGCAGGCATCACGGAGTTGGAACATCTGTTTTGATGAGACGGTCAAGGAATTTGGCTTTATCAAAAATCCAGATGAACCATGCATCTATAGTAGATTTGTAGTGAGAACTGTAGTATTCCTCGTTTTATACGTGGATGACATTCTCTTAATAGGAAATGACATTCCTATGCTACAATCTGTCAAGGGGTTCTTGTCACACAGGTTCTCCATGAAAGACCTGGGTGATGCCTCATACATCCTGGGGATCCGGATCCATCGTGATAGATCCAAGAGGATATTAGGACTTTCACAGTCCAGGTACATCGACACCATACTGAAGAGATTCAGTATGGAAGATTCCAAGCGCGGTAACCTATCGGCTTGTCACGGGATCACCCTCTCTAAAGAGATGTCTCCCAAGACTGATTTGAATAGGGATCGCATGTCTATGATACCCTACGCTTCTGCGGTAGGCTCTATAATGTATGCGATGTTG
Organism: Agapanthus africanus; assembly: GCA_030015575.1. Lineage (NCBI taxonomy): Eukaryota > Viridiplantae > Streptophyta > Magnoliopsida > Asparagales > Amaryllidaceae > Agapanthus > Agapanthus africanus. The sequence continues at coordinate 210,122,010 of CM057350.1, forward strand.
TGTACCAGACCGGATGTAGCTTATGCACTGAGTGTGGTAAGCCGGTATCAGTCAAACCCTGGGGAGAAACACTGGATAGCGGTAAAGAACATTCTCAAGTACCTGAGAAGGACTAAGGAGATGTTCTTGGTTATGGCGGAAAAGACCTCCAGATCGAGGCCTTTGCTGACTCCAGCTTCCAGAGTGACAAGGATGATTCCAAGTCCATGTCGGGTTTTGTCTTTACCCTCAATGGAGGGGCGGTGTGTTGGAAGAGTTCCAAACAGGAAACCGTTGCAGACTCGACGATGGAAGCGGAATACATCGCTGCATCTGATGCCGCAAAAGAAGCTGTCTGGATGAGGAAGTTCTTGACGGAACTTCAGGTGGTTCCGTCCATTGTTGATCCAATACCTCTGTATTGCGACAACAACGGGGCTATAGCTTTAGCGAAGGAACTCAGGTCCCATCAGAGATCCAGACACATCTTGAGGCGGTATCACCTGATCAGGGAGATCGTGGATCGCCAGGAGATCGAGGTTCGGAGAGTCGCTTCAGAAGATAACACTTCAGATCCATTCACCAAGGCCTTGCCCCAGACTCAGTTCGAGCGGCTGATCGAGATGATAGGTCTTCGATACGCCAGTACATGGCCTTAGTGCAAGTGGGAGATTGTTAGTGTATATGCCCTAGAGGCCATTACTGTATCATACTAGTTTGTATATTACTTAATTGAAGCTTGGGATATTCACCTTGTATATACAATCTTGCTCAAAATAGTAGTATGCTACTTGGTTTGTTTCTACTTCAATGTGTACATGTGTTTATTTTAGTATATCGCCTATACACATTAGTGGAGCCCTTAGGATCTTTGCTTGATTACCAGCGTTGTGATGGCAGTCACACTAGTGGGGCTGGGTAATCTATAAGCACATCCTTATGCAGGTCCCTGGTTGCAGGACTATCGAGACAGGGCATCGATACTCCGGAGTAGACTAGCGCATGCGCTTCTCATCCCAGTGTGGGAGACGGTCTATCCCACAGCAGTCGGTACGTCGTACTTGAGATAGTATGCGGGTGCTCGTTGGGTTACGAGTACACTGGACAGGACTCGTCAGGAACTGACTAGTTGGTATTATGCCTATCGTCAGTTATCAGTTCCCAGGTGACATAAGTACAGCTTAGTCCGCTGACTTGACACTGTCACTTCGCCTCGAGTGTGTTCCTACTGGACTTTGATTACTACCCTACCACGGCTCAAAGGAGTCGTGCAAACAGGTGGTAGTTGGGTGCAGTCCCGAAGCACTTGGAAGCAGTGACGGTTAGACAGGATTCGTCTCTCCCGGTATTGGGGGTTGACATCGCGCTGTGTCTAGGAGAGCCATTACACGAGTAGTCCCTGGCCAGGGCAAACGAGATATACTGGTAGGCTTCCAGTGTTATCTCAGGGTGTTTTGGGCTTCACTCCGACATGACTTGTACCGCTATTGGGGGACTGACGTTTACCGCCTCCTAGGCCCGCCATGCGATGTATCAGACGAACAGACCGGACTGTACGGAGAATGTCACATATAGGCTCAGTAGGAGTTCAGATGGGTTTCGCCTCGTCAGTCTTCTTGTCGGCATCTACCTGGGGACCGTTACGCACAGCTAGTGCCGCTTGCGGTCTGTGGTTAAACCCACTGCCAGCGTAGTGTCGAGTCTTTAGAGTCCCACAAAGAAAGCTATTCGCCTTTAGGCAAAAGAGTAGAGGTCGCATGGTTTTGCGACAGGGTTCGGTCGCATCCGTGCACTTGTGCACGTACAGTGTCCGGACAGTTTACACTAGCGGGCTTTGGTTTAAGCCAGATCCTAGTGTACCTTTTGGGATTGGATTTATCCAGTATGCATTCGTGTTCCTCGGAATGCGGATGCGGATGTGTATGCACAGTTGACGGAGAGACAGAGGTAGAGGATTCTCATAAGTGTTGTTGACCGTTGACAGTTGCTATTGACTTTTTGCTCAACCCTAATGAGAATATGATATGTGATTAACAATTATATTAATTAAGTATTATGGTGACATGGTCGTTGAGGGATTGACTTTGTTGACTTGTTGACTTTTGTTGACTTGTTGACTTTGTTGATCGGTTGACTAGGCTTGACTAGTTGACCATCATGATAACTATAGCTATCATTTCATGGCAAACACTTTTGCTTGCTTGCTCTTTTGTGCAAAATGAGTGCATGAAATGATATGGCTATGGTTGCTTAAACCATCACATAATACTTGATTGATATGAGGTGTTATGATTGTTTTGGATTATGAGAGCCAAAATGAGAAAAGTCTTCTCTCATTCTTTCATGCTCATTCTCTCTCTTGTTCTTGAGCTTTCATCTTCCTTCTCTTGCTCTCCCTCTCTTGATTCTATGGTTCACTTGTCTCATGAGTTGAGAACCAAGAACCATAGATAAAATCCCATACAAACTCTTCTCTACTCACTCTAGTTCACAAGGTTTAGCAAACCGAGTGAACTAGTTTCTTCAAAGTTCGAAGAAGGAGCCAAAGGTTGAAGCTTTCAGGTGGATCTATCTTCGGCGCAAGGAGACGACGGGGAGAAGCCGATTCGGACGACCATCGAAACTTGATGACGAATGAGTTCAAGAAAAAGAAAGGTATAACCCCCTAACCGAGTAGTTAGCAACTCGTAGTTAGGTTGTTAGTTAGATGTTTAACAAAGATCCGGTTTTGAGTCCATGTTACCACCTCTAAGAAAATCGTTTTTCACCAAATTCCGCATGCCCGAAAGTACCGGGAGAGGTAGCATGGACTTACACCATGTACCCGTAATCGGTCTCGTCCAGCTCCTCGATTCGGGTTCACATGTCACACGTCTCAGAACCGAGAAAACGCATGGTGGACGCACTGAAATTTCATATCAAGGGAAACCGGGTTTTTAAAACAGTGCGTATTTTCTTAAATAATACCCCGTTTCCCAAATCCAGAAATCATATAAATCCCAACTCAATGCGTAAATCCATGCAATGTGTCGTATGACACTAAGAGTAAAAGAAAGGGAAAACCGCTCCTTTAAAAAGATCCAGTTTTGAAAATATCTCATGCGGTCCCTTAGCTTTCAAATCATGTCAATATCATCCATGTATGTAACATATGTAAGTATATAGGTATGGATGTGCGAATGGATATGTACGCAATGTGAGTGTAGCAATGTACAAGTGCACTACTATGGATTTACGAGGTATATGTGCACAAGTATGGATATATCAATGAAGGTATGCGCTAACATGAATATACAGTGTGCATGTGCGCAAGTAGTGATATATCTGATAATATGTGAATATGAGACAAGTCATGACAATCATCAATTATGCGGAAATCGAACGATATGTAAATTGTAGCAATCCTATAGTGCAAGTGTCATGGCAATCACTAACGGTGTGAGTGTAATATACAAATAGTGCTCGTGCAGCTTTAACCGTTAGTGACAGTGCAGTGTCATATACTACCAATTCTATATGCAACAAGAAGGTATTCTACAATAGTCCATATGAACATCTACGACTAAATATCCTATTGTAAGTCCACGTTGCTCACCCCGGTTCTTACGGGAGGCGGAAACAGTATAAAAATCGATTTTTAATGCAAAGGCAACATGGACAAAAAGAAGGATCTTTGCTAAACTACAAACCAGCAAGCTACTAGAGGTTCTATCTACTATGTCATAGAGATTATACCTCACGACACCGGTCCTTCGGGTCTTCATTCCGCTGTCTAGCTCATCCATCCACGCTCCGAGGGTCGATCCGGATCTTGGTCACCTCCGCGGCCTTCTTGAGTCGAAGACGATCCACCCGAGAGATGTACTCCGAGCTCCACCTCGAGCCGAGGCAACTAGGGCAACAAGATCGCTCGTCTTGATGTCCTAGGATCTGTAGAAGAGATAGATGGAAGTGTTTGTCTATTTGGATCCTTTTTCTCTCAACACATGAGATCAAATGAATTATCAAGAGGAGGAAGAAGAAGGAGAACAACCATGGAGCTCTCTCATTTCTTTTCAAGAGAGAGAATGAGAAATGAGAAATGAATTATTGTGCTAGAGAGAATGAACCATGGTTGCAATAATACACCACTATCATCATTACTAATCTTTTCAAGATTAAGTTGATGGCAACAATTGACTTGACCATTATCATAACCAAAAAATAATAAGAAATCCAAATAATACTCTAGACCTCTCATGAAGGTCCAAGTCAACTTTGATCAAACGGTCAACAAAGTCAAGTATGGTCAAATGGTCAAAGCAATTTAGCCATCACACAATAATCACTAAAAAGATTAGTAAATAATGTCCCCGGCTCATTATGGTTTTGAGCGAACGAACTGCCAAAACCCTAATGAGTCCGCCTCATTATGGCTTCGACCGAATCAACTGTCAAAACCCTAATGAGGCACCTCCTTCCTCTTCGCTCCTCACAACTGTGCATACACACCCGCATCCGCATTCCGTAGAATGCGAATGCACAGAAGACAAAAAAAATACATCCGTGCAATACTAGAATCCGGCTTAAACCAAAGCCCAGTAGTATTGCCTGCCCGAACAGCATACGTACACAAGTGCACGTAAGTGATCGTAGCCCTGCCGTAAAACCATACGGCCTCTACACGTTTCGCTCAGTGCAGGGAAACTCTCTGTGTGGGACTCTAAAGACTCGACACTACGCTGGCAGTGGGTTTAACCACAAACCGCAAGCGGCACTAGCTGTACGTAATGGTCCCCAGGTAGATGTCGATAAGAAGGCCGATGAGGTAAACCCATCCGAACTCCTACTGAGTCTGTATGTGACAATCTCCGTACAGTCCCGTCTGTTCGTCTAAGAATATCGCATGGTGGGCAAAGGGGGGTGGTAAACGTCAGTCCCCTAATAGCGGTACAAGTCGTGTCAGAGTGTAACTCAGAACACCCTGAGATAACACTGGAAACCTACCAGTATATCTCGCTTGCCCTGGCCAGGGACTTTGTGTAATGGCTCTCCTAGACACAGCGCGATATCAACCCCCAATACCTGGAGAGACGAATCCTGTCTAACCGTCACTGCCTCCAAGTGCTTCGGGACTGCACCCAACTACTACCTGTTTGCACGACTCCTTTGACCCATGGTAGGGTAGTAATCAAAGAACAGTGGGAACACTCGAGGCGAAGTGACAGTGTCAAGTCAACGGACTAAGCTGTACTCATGTCACCTGGGAACTGATAACTGACCATAGGTATAATACCAACCAACAGTTCCCGACGAGTCCTGTCCAGTGTACTCGTAACCTAACGAGCACCCGCATACTATCTCCAGTACGACGTACTGATGGCTGTGGGACAGACCATCTCCTCTGCTGGGATGAGAAGCGTATACGCTAGTCTACTCCGGAGTATCGATGCCCTGTCTCGATAGTCCTACGACGAGGAACCTGTATAAGGATGTGCTTATAGATTACCCAGCCCCCATAAGTGTGACTGCCATCACAACGTTGGTAATCAAGCAAAGATCCTAAGGGCTCCACTAATATGTATATATAAGCGATATGCTAAAAGAAACACATGCACATATTGAAGTAGAGACAAACCAAGTAGCATACTACCATTTTGAGCAAGATTGTCTATACAACTGTGAATATCCCAAGCTTACATTAAGTAATATACAAGCTAGTATGATACAGTAATGGCCTCTAGGGCATATACACTAACAATCTCCTACTTGCACTAAGGCCATGTACTAGCGTATCGAAGACCTATCATCTCGATCAGCCGCTCGAACTGAGTCTAGGGTAGGGCCTTCGTGAGTTGATTTACAGTATTATTCTCCGAATCAACTCTCTTCACCTCGATCTCCCGGCGATCAACGATCTCCCTGATCAGGTGGTACCGCCTCAAAATGTGCCTGGACTTCTGATGGGGCCTGGGTTCCTGCGCTAAAGATATAGCGCCGTTGTTGTCGCAATACAGCGGTATTGGATCAACAATGGTAGGAACCACCTGAAGCTCCGTGAGGAACTTCTTCATCCAGACAGCTTCCTTTGCGGCATCGCAAGCAGCTATGTACTCCGCTTCCATAGTTGAGTCACCAACGGTTTCCTGCTTGGAACTCTTCCAGCAAACCGCCCCTCCATTGAGGGTAAAGACATAACCCGACATGGACTTGGAGTCATCCTTGTCACTCTAGAAGCTGGAGTCAGCAAAGGCCTCAATCTGGAGGTCTTTTCCGCCATACACCAAGAACATCTCCTTAGTCCTTCTCAGGTACTTGAGAATGTTCTTTACTGCTATCCAGTGTTTCTCCCCTGGGTCCGACTGATACCGGCTTACAACGCTCAATGCGTATGCTACATCTGGTCTGGTACATAACATCGCATACATTATAGAGCCTACCGCAGAAGCGTAGGGTATAATAGACATGCGATCCCTTTCCAAATCATTCTTGGGAGACATCTCTTTGGAGAGGGTGATCCCGTGACAAGCCGGTAAATTACCGCGCTTGGAATCTTCCATACTGAATCTTTTCAGTATGGTGTCGATGTACCTTGACTGTGAAAGTCCCAACATCCTCTTAGATCTATCACGATAGATCTGGATCCCCAGAATGTAGTTGGCATCGCCCAGGTCCTTCATGGAGAACCTCTGTGACAAGAATCCTTTGACTGAATGTAGCATAGGAATATCATTTCCTATTAGGAGAATGTCATCCACGTACAAGACGAGGAATACCACAGTTCTCCCTACAATCTTACTGTAAATGCATGGTTCATCTGGGATTTTGATAAAGTCGAATTCCTTGACAGTATCATCAAAGCAGATGTTCCAACTCCGCGATGCCTGCTTCAGTCCATAGATGGACTTGAGCAACTTGCACACTTTACCGCTGCTCCCACTCTGAATGAATCCCTCCGGCTGATCCATATAGACGCACTCTTCTAAATTTCCATTTAGGAAAGCCGTCTTTACGTCCATCTGCCAGATCTCATAATCGTGGAAGGCAGCAATGGCAAGAAGGATCCGAATGGATTTGAGCATAGCCACTGGAGAAAAGGTCTCGTCATAGTCCAAACCAGGTCATTGATGAAAACCCTTTGCTACAAGTCTAGCTTTATAGGTTTCAACCTGCCCATCTACACCAATCTTCTTTCTGAAGATCCATTTGCAGCCTACGGGTTTTACCCCTTCTGGAGCAAAGTCCAAAGTCCAAACTTTGTTGGTGTACATGGACTCCATCTCGGCCCGCATTGCATCCAGCCATTTTACCGAGTCACCGCTCTGAATGGCCTGCTGGAAGCTAGTAGGCTCACCATAGTCAATGGTGCAATCCTCTCTATCCCCGTCAATGAGAAAACCGTAGTATCTCTCGGGCGGATGAGACTGCCTACTACTCCTGCGGAGAGGCGCTGGGATGTCCGGTTCTCCTGAACCTTCTGGTTCTTCCAAGCTTTCAGTAATAGTTTGTGGTTCTGGAATTTCTTCCAGTTCTATTGCGCTCCCACTTATCTGATTTTCTAAAAATTCAGTTTCCAAGAAGTGGGCATGCTGAGAAACAAAAACCTTTTGTTCCTCTGCGGAATAGAAAAGATACCCCCTGGAGTTCTTTAGGTATCCCACAAACTTACACAGTACTGAGCGTGCCTCGAGCTTGTCCGCATGCTGCTTCTTTACAAAAGCTGGACATCCCCATATCTTAAGGTACTTAAGACAGGGTTTCTTCCCACTCCATATCTGATATGGGGTGGTAGGCACAGTCTTGGTTGGAGCTTTGTTCAAGAGATATGCAGCTGTTTCTAGTGCATAACCCCAGAAGGATCGCGGTAACTCAGCCTTACTCATCATGGAACGAACCATATCCAATAGGGTTCGATTCCGCCTTTCCGATACACCGTTGTGTTGTGGTGTGTATGGAGGAGTACGCTGATAGAGAATTCCATTCTCTTTTAAGCAGTCCAGAAACTCGGCACTCAAGTATTCACCACCTCGATCAGATCTCAGTGTCTTGATACTTTTGCCTGTTTGTTTTTCAACTTCATTCTTGTATTCTTGAAATTTCTCAAAGGCCTCGGATTTGTGCTTCATTAGGAACACATGTCCATACCTAGAGAAATCATCTGTGAAAGTAATGAAGTATGAATAACCACTTCGCGCATGTGTAAACATTGGACCACACACGTCACTGTGTATGAGTCCCAAGAGCCCGCTTGCTCTTTCTCTATGTCCAGTGAACAGAGTCTTTGTCATCTTTCCCATGAGACATGATTCACAAGTGGCATAAGACTGGTACTCGAACGGATTCAAGTATCTCTCTTTACGTAACTTTGTCAACCGTGTCTCATTAATGTGACCCAGTCTACAATGCCATAAGAAAGCCTGATTTGTTTCCGGAGACTTTCTTTTAAGTGTGTTCTGGACACTGAAGATCTGAGCTTCATTCAATAGGTATATCCCGTTTTCTAATGTACCTGACCCAATCAGAACTTGATTTAGGTGGATGTGGACCAGATCGCTTACAAAAGTAAAATCATACCCTTCCTTAGAAAGTAAGGATACAGATATGATATTACAAGTCGCATCTGGTACATAAAAACAGTTACGTAGAATCAATATCTGCCTAGTTGTCAGTCCAAGATGATATTCCCCTACGGATTCAGCATACATGCTCATTCCGTTAGCAACCCTGAGAGTCATATCACCTATCTTGATAATCCTACGGTTTCTCAGAGCCTGTAACGAATTACAGATGTGAGATCCTGATCCGGTATCCAATACTCAGGAAGTAGGGTTAACTGACATACAGTTCTCTATTACAAACACACCCGAAGCCGAAGCCACAACATGCTTCAAATTCTGGCTACTGGCTTTGTTAGCCCTGCAATCTTTCTGCCAATGTTCATTCCCGTAAGAATAGGAACGTCCCTCTTTTACTACATCCAGTCCCGAAACTTCTGCCCTTTCCTTACCTTTTACTTCCCTGGTTTCTTTCAGGGTAGAAGGTAGAGACTGTAGAATCAAGTCAGCATCTGACCCGTTCTTCAACGTGGTCTTCAGGTCCGTGAGTTCAGAATAGCTGGTCTCTGTAAGGACGTTGCCCCTTACAGATGACCCGATAGCCAACCTCGCTGGAAGCAATTCGTTCGAGGTTTCATATCTTGCGATACGAGATTGCTCTCCATATAAATCTTTGTTATGGAGGAAGATAGATTCTAAGTCCATCTTCTCGTGCCGCCTCTGGTATGCACCATCAACTGAGGCTAACACGAGGCACTTGGCTTTCGCACAGTCTTTTTCCGATGTCTTGCGGATATGAATATCCGTGACAGGGGAAACTGGACCTTAGACGGCAGGGGTTGGATCAGTCAAGAGGTGTCCCAGCTTGTCATGGGCAATGGACATCTGGACAGACCTTTACCAGTCATAACAGTCAGATTCAGTCATTTTATTATCTAGATGTAACCTATGTCTGGTCACTGGGTCGCTGCAATTAAGAGAGAGAGAAGAAAACACTTTAGCATGATGCTCTTGCAAGTTTAGATTGGTTTTTAATTTATCTAAACAGGATGGCTCCCACTGTCTCTCGAATCCCTCCTCAAACCATAAAGGAAGAATTAGTTAGGATCAATCTCACCGTACAATACTTGCTTAACCGTTCAGCCAGGCCAGTGTCGGTACTTCGAGGGAGGTTTTCCAACGCTTTCGCGAAGTTCTTTAATTAAGTAACCTCTTTTCCCTGTAGGCGTAGCCCCGCTAACACCTTTCTAGACACCTACTTGGTTTATAGTATTGATCGTTAAGTGAAAAAGTTCCCGAGGAGTAGAATATACTCACAGTAGGATCGGGATCCAAATATCATCGTGTGATAAAACCGAAGGAATCCTACCAGAATCATCACACTCCAAATGGTATGCAGCACTAGCAAGTTTCAGTTTCTTTAGAAACTCCCGATGTGTATTTTTGCCCCATGCTCTTATGACCTTGACGAAGGTCAACAAATCATAAGTCACATGTCAAGTTCTACCCGTCATTGTCCAGGTTAATTTGAACCCACCAGTATATAACCTTGACGAAGGTCAATAAGGTAATACGACTGTCCCAAACCAACGCATCTATCTATACTACATATGAACACCCAACAGGTACCAATCACTATGCCTTGACGAAGGCCAACAAACATAGCTTGAATACTATTGAATATTCATACGAAACGACGGAGGGCTACGAATGGTTTAGGCAAAACCGTGAACGTAGTGAACTTGATATAATCGAAGGAACCTTGATAGCTTTTAAAAGGAGTGGTTCAAGCTCCGCGTTTAAAAGTCGGTTTTTGAAAAGAACCGAGTGGTTTTTAAAGTGTTCCAATGACATTAACTTGGTTTATTTTCTTACATTAATTTTAATGCGTCCCATCATTTAATCCTACCATTGCAGAAAACAACGAAAATATGACGTACGTTTATGCCATACGCATTCGCCACGGGGTCCCGTCATCACCCGTTAGGTTACTTAACTAACGACAGAGTGGGGGCTGGACTAGCGCGGATGCAAAACATAAGCAACGCCTAAATAGGTATCATATATAGATATATACATTCGTCACATGCAATGATAGCCATTTCAGATCACAGATGAACACTTTGGATATACTAGGAATCCGCATTTCGTTCGAGCCTGCAACGAAAGACGGATTACACGGTCGCGGTGAATAGCCAAGCCCCACCCTAGACCCCTACGGGTGCGGCAAACTACCCGCCAAGTACCCGAAGCGAAGCAACCTCCCTCAACAACGTGAGTAGGCCAGTCGGCACTTCGAGATACCCGATAGTTTGTGCACCCCACCTTGGGTCTATCCTAGGAGCAAAAACAGTAAAAAGAAATTATACAATGGCGGCTAAAACCTCTTCCCGGATGTGCGGCCAAACAAATAATATTACATCAATTTACAAACTTTACAATGAATGAAAGAAAAAGAAACTCTCATCTCACATCCACCCGGCTATTCATCCGCGACAATCCATCGAGTTCATATACACATACCATCAACATTACAGATCACAGATATGTATAACCCCCATTAATCAACGTATAGCAATTAGCAGACGTTCAATACATATATTACATCACATATAATATCCATTAGCCAAAGTCTATGGAATATCGATCAAAATACGGATTTGTAACCACCCCAAAAATCAATTTGTTCTCTGGAAAATCTGGGTAGAAACAAACTATATTAAAAATCCCAAAACCTCCAACTAAGTACACTGCACCAAACTCGGTCCACGGCCGAGTCCACTCGGCCGCGTATCCGCGGCAAGAAGCATGTTCTTGCCGCGGAACCGCGGCGCTTTGACCGGTTCAGTGGATCGTTTTTGGTGGGTGTCTTTAGAAAACCCTGAGCCGATTTTTCATGTATGTTAAATTATTTTTTGAACAGATCTGAAAATCGGCAGAAAGCTGATTTTTACGGACGTATTTCGCGATTTTTTTCCGATCGAAATTCTAAATACTTTGCTAATAAGCTAGTTTGTGTTTAGCTAGGCTCTGATACCACTGTAAGTCCACATTGCTCACCCCGATTCTTACGGGGAGACGGAAAAGGTATAAAAATCGATTTTTAACGCAAAGGAGACATGGACTAAAAGAAGGATCTTTGCTAAACTACAAACTAGCAAGCTACTAGAGGTTCTATCTACTATGTCATAGAGATTATACCTCACGACACCGGTCCTTCGGGTCTTCATTCCGCTGTCCGGCTCGTCCATCCACGCTCCGAGGGTCGATCCGGATCTTGGTCACCTCCGCGGCCTTCTTGAGTCGAAGACGATCCACCCGAGAGATGTACTCCGAGCTCCACCTCGAGCCGAGGCAACTAGGGCAACAAGATCGCTAGCCTTGATGTCCTAGGAAGTGTAGAAGAGATAGATGGAAGTGTTTGTTTATTTGGATCCTTTTTCTCTCAACACATGAGATCAAAAGAATTATCAAGAGGAGGAAGAAGAAGGAGAACAACCATGGAGCTCTCTCATTTCTTTTAAAGAGAGAGAATGAGAATTGAGAAATGAATTATTGTGCTAGAGAGAATGAACCATGGTTGCAATAATACACCACTATTATCATTACTAATCTTTTCAAGATTAAGTTGATGGCAACAATTGACTTGACCATTATCATAACCAAAAAATAATAAGAAATCCAAAGAATACTCTAGACCTCTCATGAAGGTCCAAGTCAACTTTGGTCAAACGGTCAACAAAGTCAAGTATGGTCAAATGGTCAAAGAAATTTAGCCATCACACAATAATCACTAAAAAGATAAGTAAATAATGTCCCCGGCTCATTATGGTTTTGAGCGAACGAACTGCCAAAACCCTAATGAGTCCGCCTCATTATGGCTTCGACCGAATCAACTGTCAAAACCCTAATGAGGCACCTCCTTCCTCTTCGCTCCTCACAACTGTGCATACACACCCGCATCCGCATTCCGTAGAATGCGAATGCACAGAAGACAAAACAAATCCATCCGTGCAATACTAGAATCCGGCTTAAACCAAAGCCCACTAGTATTGCCTGCCCGAACAGCATACGCACACAAGTGCACGTAAGTGATCGTAGCCCTGCCGTAAAACCATACGGCCTCTACACGTTTCGCTCAGGGAAACTCTCTGTGTGGGACTCTAAAAACTCGACACTACGCTGGCAGTGGGTTTAACCACAGACCGCAAGTGGCACTAGCTGTACGTAACGGTCCCCAGGTAGATGTCGATAAGAAGGCCGATGAGGTAAACCCATCCGAACTCCTACTGAGCCTGTATGTGACAATCTCCGTACAGTCCGGTCTGTTCGTCTAAGAATATCGCATGGCGGGCCTAGGGGGGTGGTAAACGTCAGTCCCCTAATAGTGGTACAAGTCGTGTCGGAGTGTAGTCCAGAACACTCTGAGATAACACTGGAAACCTACCAGTATATCTCGTTTGCCCTGACCAGGGACTTTTTGTAATGGCTCTCCTTGATACAGCGTGATATCAACCCCCAAAACCGGGAGAGGCGAATCCTATCTAACCGTCACTGCCTCCAAGTGCTTCGGGACTGCACCCAACTACTACCTGTTTGCACGACTCCTTTGAGCCGTGGTAGGGTAGTAATCAAAGAACAGTGGGAACACACTCGAGGCGAAGTGACAGTGTCAAGTCAACGGACTAAACTGTACTCATGTCACCTGGGAACAGATAACTGACGATAGGTGTAATACCAACCAACAGTTCCCGACGAGTCCTGTCCAGTGTACTCGTAACCTAACGAGCACCCGCATACTATCTCCAGTACGACGTACTGATGGCTGTGGGACAGACCATCTCCCCTGCTGGGATGAGAAGCGGATACGCTAGTCTACTCCGGAGTATCGATGCCCTGTCTCGATAGTCCTACGACTAGGGACCTGTATAAGGATGTGCTTATAGATTACCCAGCCTCCACAAGTGTGACTGCCATCACAACGCTGGTAATCAAGCAAAGATCCTAAGGGCTCCACTAATATGTATATATAAGCGATATGCTAAAAGAAACACATGCACATATTGAAGTAGAGACAAACCAAGTAGCATACTACCATTTTGAGCAAGATAGTCTATATAACTGTGAATATCCCAAGCTTCAATTAAGTAATATACAAGCTACTATGATACAGTGATGGCCTCTAGGGCATATACACTAACACCTATCACGCCCTGACGCTTAACGCCATACGGGCGATTTCCCCATAGATGTTAAATCTACTCACCTGGTCGCGTGCTAAGTGTAGCCGACCACCTGCTTCCCTTTCTTTGCGGCGTCTGACGTATCCGCCTGCGAACCTGGAATTTACACAAGGAATCCATATAAGCAAATATCTCGCGAAAACACGATACCGAACTCAAACGAGAAACTCGCGTCGCGAACTAAACGCGCGTGTATACGTAACGTGTGTGCATACACCAAAATCCAACGCGACACGCTGTGGCACACAAGCGACACGCTGTGATACACAGCAAACCAACTCAACACGCATCGTACGTGTCGCGCAAGTCCCGCTACGCTAAAATATAGGTAAACGGTCCCAGATTTAATCTGGAGCAAAAACAAGAAAATCAAACAAGACCAAACCCATCACAATACCTACAGACAACTACCTGCAAAAATCCAACCAATTCTACCAAAATTGGGCCAGCCACCATAGGGGTCATATCGGCCAAAAAGGGGTGAAAAGGGTCCAGGTTTCTACACTATGATCCTAACATAATTCAAAACCTAGTGTATATGTTTGTTTATAAAAATTATAATCCCAGATTTCACCAACAGAAAAAACCTACAGACACCACTCATATCAGCACCAACACTCATCTCATCAGGGGGGCCGGCGAGGCCGGAAAATTGAAGGAGGTCACCGGATTTTTGGTGGTGGAACGGGCTCGAACTTCAACCGAACACCCTATAAAGCCTACACACCTATCAGAACATGTTTGCTAAACTAGAAAATGTTCAGAAATGCAGCAAATCTCATATATACTACACATTATCAAAACCGTATTTTAAAATTTCAAGTTTGCGACTTAAGGCGATCTAGCTAAATCTAGTGAAACTAATGGGTTCAAACAGAAATATTATCACTTAATTAGGTTCACTAGGCTATAAAAACACTAACTTAACTAAATCTTACATCAAAACACAAATCTAGCACTAATAACCACCATAACCACTAACCGAAGCATTAAACAACACATAAACTTAGCAACAAGGAGATGGGTTTAAGAAATATACCCCAACTAGATCCTAGGATGCAGGAAGAATGAGGAGAAGAAGATGATGTGTTTTCTATTGCTGCTGCTGCTTGCTACTGCTGTTGCTGCATGGAGCTACTGCTGCTGCCGGATGCTTGTGATGATGCTGTTGCTGCTTGTGTTGATGCTGTTGCTGCTTGTGCTGATGCTGCTTGTGCTGCTGCCGCTGCCTGGAGCTGCTGCTGCTGCTTGTGCTGCTGCTGCTGGGTGTTGCTGCTGCGGTTGCTTTGTTGTTGTTGTTGTTGGATGTTGCTGCTGCTGCTGCAACTTCTGCTGCTGCTGCTGCTATGGGTGTGTGTGTATGAGTGAGAGAGAGAGAAGTGAGGAAATGAGTGTTGCAAAAGAGAAAGAAATGAGTGATATGAGAGAGTCAAACCCCCTCTCTCTCACCTCATTAAATGCAAGCATGGCTCAAGCCATCATGCACTCTCTCTCTCCTAAACTCTCTCAAGTCAACCCCAAAACTAATTATATAAGGAATTTAAATTTTAAAAAAAACTAATACCCTTAATTAATTCATAAAAGCTTAAGAAGAAAGGGTTAGTCCACCATGGTTGCTAAACATGGTTTAACCCTAATTTAAACCCTAGTTTACATGCACAAGTGTGTGCAAGCATAGGAAAATTCTAATAAAATATTCATTAAATTTGATAAATGATTTGAAAATCGTTTTGGTAAACATTTTATTAAAAACCATATCTTAAAATATAATTAGCCACTAATCACATTCTAAGGTGTTACAATCTCCCCCTCTTAAAGAAATTCGTCCCCGAATTTAAAAAATATAGCTATGCGTACTTTTCAGTTGATAAAACTGCACATTTAATATGACATTTTTCCTACAATTTCTATATAATAAAAGGTGTTTATTATAATATATGATACATGTGAGGGTTTATCTATAAAAATACTATTTTCATGTGTTTATATGTTATAATTAACATTTGGTAGGAAAAAGTAAGCATATAATATCCATGCAACATTTGGCCCATTTAAATATGCTTACCTTATTAAATACCTTTGACCAATTCTTAATGGTTAAGTTAATATCTCAATAAAACAAACTCTACTAATATTATTTGTTGAGATTGTGCAGAATTTTTCAGAGCTAAAAATCAAGGGAATCAAAATTGTTAAGAGCAAACCTGCCTAATTAAGAAAGCAAACTAAGAAATCAAGTCTGGCAGCAACTACGAGAAGATTTTCAGTTCTTGAGACTCAAAAAGATAGCCATGTGTCACACAGATGAAGCCACAGAAAAACCAACAAGAGATCACAACCATTGGCCGTGGATCCACGGCCAAACCCCCAGTTGGCCGCGGATCCGCCGCATGACAGATGAATTGGCGGCTGGCACTTTTCTGTTTGGATCTTAACTACTATTCCCCAATTTAAGCAGCTAGGGTTATGGCTTTTGGAGTATAAATAAGGACCGAGAGCCCCTTGGAAAAATCATCAAGCCGACGAGATCACGAAGTCCAAGACGGCTCACGCATCCAGGCTGATCATCAACGGTTCATCTACCTCCTTAGAAGAGATCAAGAAGCAAACTAGCTTTTTGTAATCATTTTCTAAGGAATCAAAGTGTACTTGATCTTGTTGATTAATAAATGTAGTTTATTTTATTGCATTTTTATTTTCTTCATGATTTCTATCTCTTCTTATCCCAATATGCGCGAGTAATTCTTCGCTTGTTAGGGTTCATAGGATTAGGGTAGGTTAATGGATGATGAAGATCCTTAAACTCTTTTTAAGTCCTATAAAGTTTATAAACTTTATCTAAAGAATCATTAACATCCTAATCGGGCGCGCTACCAATTTATTGTTAGTCTCGACCACGATTAGAGATTAGATTAGTGATTGTTTTGGTAAAGGCTAGATATGAACGGAGTTCCGTGTCGAGATAAGGGTTAATAGTGGGATTCCTTTTCCCTCCAGAAACCCTAATCTACATGCATCACTGTCGTTCTAGTTTTAAATCTATTAAAGGATAAAAAAAAGGTAATTTTTAATTAATCATCCATAACTGCTAAATCCTAACGAACCCTACAAGCCCCTTCTTATATTAACTACATCCATAAATAATCTAGATCTATATTTTGCATTAGTGCTTAACGTAGATCTAGAAACCATTCTACAATATTCTTTATCCCTCCTCTCTTTTTCAACACATCTAAAGTAAGAGTAAAAGATTCAATGTTTCCCTGAGAACGACCCGTACTCATCTCGGTCTAACTACACGCGACACCGTTACTGATTGCTGTTACTTTAACTACAAACACACTTTTTCATACTAATCAAATGGCGCCATTGCCGGGGATACGTGCGTAATTTTTTATTCTTACTATTTGTGTTGAATTCTTATACGATCTATATCATAATCAAAACAAAACTGCAAATTGAGTATTTAACGATTATTGTGTGAATTTTGCAAGGAGATCTGAAGTCACAGACTTGAGGAAACAGGAGACAGAGACATTCTTAGAGATCCAGAGAAGTACAGGAGGCACAAAGCAAAATTTCACCACCTGATCCCTCTCTCTTACGGCGGAACCGTGGCAAAGGAGGTACATTCGCGGCGGAAATGCGGCACAACAGAGGATCTAGGGTTCCACATTTCTCTCTGGTAAGATTCTCAACTCTTTCTCTCTCCTCTCAAATCCAATAAAATCTCTTTTCTGCAGGATTCTTTGTAAAATATCGCCGCTCAAAAAAATCTTTTTGCAAAAGTTTTGTGATTGGTTTTGTTTTGCATATTTTAATACGGACTTTAAGGGGCAAAGACCAAATCCAGATTAGGTGCGGATTTCATCACCCTTCCTAAACCCCACAAATCACAAACCGAGCATCTGCATCAACTCTACATTAATTTAAAAAATATCTAGACAAGACTCTAAGGACTGTCGCGCTCAATAAAGACAGAGGAAGGTCGTGGGTAATCTATCGCTTATCCGCATTACTTTTGTGGTGTCTAGACAAGTGTGTCTAAGGCAAGTGGTTACTTAATTAGGACTACTACTTACGTAGTGGACAACCTCCCACTTACCTGGCTACAAGAGTAGTAACGAGGCGATAGAGGATTGATCCTACGGGTTGTCCTTTGGAAGTCTAGGAGCGGTCTAGAGACTGGACCTAGTTATCCTTAGTTCTAGGGTTGTTTGTGCATTTTTGTGTGATTTATCTTAAGTCCAACTTTTTCAAAACAAACCAATTTTAAATTACACACACGCTGCCACTTGCGCTAAACCCGCTTAGTGCATGCTTGGCTGGACACGGGATTCTAGTGCCCGTCTTGTCCACGTTCCTGCTATCGATTCTGAAGTTGGTGCTTCTTCATCTTCTTTTCCCCCACCACACACCACATCAACCGAGATGGACGGATTTCCATCAACTTTTCATAACACCACTCTGCCATCGCCCGCAGGTGCGCAGAATCCTCCGCGCATTTCTCTCCAAGAGAGATGCTACCCTACACGTGGTCCCCTTCCTACATGTCTTTCCAATCCACAAGCCAATGGGGAAAATTTCGAAATTAAACCCCAATTCATCAAACTGTTACCCAAATTTCACGGTCTTGAATCTGAAAACGCATATGTTTTTATCTCCAAATTCAAAAACGTATGTGCAATGATTGGCACGTCACAACTGTCTATGGATGCTCTGCGCTTACGTCTTCTCCCATTCACTTTGTGTGATTTAGCCGAGAAATGGATTTATAACACACTCGCACATTCTATTTCAACATGGGACGAATTCGTTGTAACATTCCTGAAGAAATTTTATCCCAATCATAAGACCAGCCGTGTTCGGAGCGAAATCTTCAAATTTACCCAACTTCCCAATGAACCATTTTGGAAATGTTTTGAATGGTTCAAGGATCTTCTTATCCAATGTCCTCATCACGAAATCCCTAGATGGGATCTGTGTCGAATTATCTATGAGGGTATTGATTTCACGACAAAACAGATGCTTGAAACCATGTGTCAATGTCAATTCCTATCTAAAGATGATGGTGAAGTTTGGAAATGCCTGGAAGATCTTGCTCAAAACACTTTACAATGGGAAAGTGTTAGTCACTCATCGTCTAGGGAAGGTATCAATCAGCTTGATATAATGAGAGCCGAAATGGCCGCTATACAAAGGAAACTCGACGCTATAGAAAACAGAATCTCTTCAACCTCCCTAAATCAATACACACTTCCCAAAACCATGTGTGGATGCTGTTCCGACCCATCACATTTGACGGAAGAATGTCCTTTGAATGTACCGTTTCAAGGTCACACTAATGTTGCATTTCAGCAACAACCTAGAAACGATCCTTCTTCTTCCACATATAATCAAGGTAGGAGGAATCACCCTGGTTTTGCTTGGAACCAACACCAAACTCAAAACATGGTTTCAAACCAGAATGACTTTCAAAGGGTCCCTCCACAACAGCAACCACCACAACTGAGTCAGCTCCCCTATCAACCACAAAATTTTCAAAACCTGGCCAACAACTTTGATCCTTCTTTTGCCGGTACTGCTACACCCTCTACACTCGACATGTTCATTGCACATTCCATGCGAACGAATGATATTTTAACGTCTTCTATCCAAACGTTAGTACAAAATTCTGCCTCCCATGGTGAGAGTATTAAATCGATAGAAGCACAAATCGCACAACTGACTGCTGCAATAAGCGCTAGAGAGAAAGGGAAACTTCCATTTCAACCCTTACCTGATCCTGGACCCTCGCATTATAATCATGTGAGTGCTATTTCCACGTTGATATCTGGAAGAGTGCTGGATAACCATATGGGTGAGAAGATTGATAATGATGAATTGATCATCAACACCCCGGCTTCCAATTCCACTTCCACTTATACTTCTTACCCTACTTCGTCTAGTTTACCTTCTTCCGAGCCTATTCTCCGTTTTCCCCAATGCTCAAACCCTCCACCCACTTCATTCTTTACACCCTCACAAACTTCTCCACAGATGTTGGACCCAACACTTATTGATAAAGCTCCATTTCAAGATAGGTTGAGGCCCAACAAACCTAATGCACAAATGGAGAAGATTGTGGATATGTTCAAGCAGGTTAACGTAAATATCCCTCTTCTAGATGCAATTCAACAAGTTCCGACTTATGCGAAAATCCTTAAGAACTTATGCACTGGGAAGAGGAAGACTCAAGTGCCGAAAAAAGTTTTCATGTCGAGTAATGTAAGCACAGCTTTTACACAGAATTTACCCAAGAAACGTAAGGATCCTGGCTGTCCTACAATCTCTATTTCTATTGGGGGTAAAAATATCAATCGTGCTTTACTTGATCTTGGCGCTAGTGTTAACCTGCTTCCATATTCTGTGTATGAGCAATTGGGTATCGGAGAATTGAAACCATCGCAATGCACCTTACAGATGGCAGATCGATCTATCACCCGCCCAGGGGTATGCTTGAGGATGTGTTAATAAAAGTCGGGGAGTTTATCTTCCCTGTGGACTTTATTGTTCTAGATACACAGCCTGTAGCAAACCCACGGAACCAAATTCCAGTGATTCTCGGTCGACCCTTTTTGGCTACTTCCAATGCTGTAATCAACTGCCGAAACGGCTCTATGACCCTATCCTTTGGGAAGAAATCAATTGAGCTTAACATTTACAAGTTGGGAAGTGAACCCTCCGAACTCTATGCTCATATGTGTTCTGTCGAAACAATAGATTCCGACAGCAGCGAAATTGAAGAGCTTCACGATACTGATCTCGACTCCGCTATTATATTATTGTCCGGGTCAATATCTAACGCTGAATATGGACCTTTTATGGAGTCTGAGTATCATCCCGTTCTTTCTGATGAGATTATTATTCGGGATATAGATGAAATTTTTAAAGAAATTTTCGCTGACGAACTTGCATTCTTAGAAAATATGGGTGTTGTGATGAATCAACCTCAACACAAGGAAGTTGAACCATCACAATTTCTTCCTATCAACAACAAGAATGCAAGTAATCCACCTTCATTGTTTCGCCTCTACAAACCGAGACGTAAACCCGTTCTTTACCACCTCCTATCTCCCCACTTTTTCAAATCTCTGATTTTCTACCAACCAGTACGTTTCATCGATAAAATTTTTGAATGGTTGGTGTTGACTTTTGGCCTTTGCAAGGCTTTACTTTGACCAATAATTTTAACCCCCCAAAATAATTTTAAATGCTTAATACGATTTTACTTAAGTTTGGGGGGGATATTTTGGCTCTTGAAAGAAATTTTTTAGAAGATTGTGAGCCAAAAATAAGTTTAGGGGAGGATTTCACTTTCATTATTTCTTGTCCCCTTTTTCCTCCCAAGTCTACAGGTTTTTAAGCTTAACAGGTGACATCAGTGAGGACACTGCTGTAAACAGGTTTGGGGGAGGTTTGTGCTTATTCACACATTACTTTGCATTATACTATATATAAGCACAAAAATTTTAATTTTTTTTTTGATAATGAAAGTTTGAAAGTGAAAGATTTACTTATTAAAGATAGGAATAGTTTAAGAAAAGCAAGAAAGTTAGATGTTTTCTTAAATGAAGCTGGTAATAAGTAGTTATGAGCTATTGTCCCGAGGGTTAGTAAGATGAAGGAAATTACTAATCCGAGGATAAAAATAAGCCTGAAAAATAGTTCCTATTCTGGAAGCCAAACATTTGAACGTTGATACCCTACTATACGCACTCACACACACATCTTGAAACTCGAGATAGTAGAGGATACCTTGAAATGCTCTTGTCTAAAAGCCAAAGTATGAAGAAAATAAAAGTGGAAAATAAAAGATAAAATGGTGAAAAGAAAAAAATGAACACTGGTTTTGTTATCGCCAAGGCAGCAATAAAAAAAATATAGCGACGGTGCTTTATCACCTAGTGCCTTAGACCAACTAGTTTGGGAGCCACTGCTAAGCCTTAGGTGTTGCAAGACGAGGAAATTCACCTAAATAAGCAAGCACATGAGTAATCGGTCGGTTAGTACCTCAAGAAGTATTAACGGTCGCATGAAAAATGTGTGAGCAAATTCCATCTAAATATCTATTAAAAAGTACTAAGGTAGATGGACAAGAGTATGATTACTTGAATTGAATTCTCTGAGTGTAGGGATGTCCAGTTCACACACGTAGGGGTATATGATCAATGTTTGGAAGAAAGTTAGGAATGAAAACTAAAGGCGATGTTTTATTGAGGGATAATATGATTTCTAACATTTTTTCACGACCATTAAGATAGGGCTCATAGCAACTGAAAAGCTGGTGAAGTTGAAAACTTTTATTTTCAAGTTCTTTCTTTTATAGTTCTTATCTTTATATGTAACTTTCACCATCTCTCTTTTATTATAGGATTTTGTGGGTGTAATCCACTGAAAACCTCAGGAGACAACACTCCTCCTACTAGGGACACCTAGAGGTTTAACGGCTTGTTGCACGTGCTCAGTGCAATCGTATTGCCTACGAAAGTGTGCATAGCTTTCTCCTTTCTTTTTCTCCTTCTCTTGAATAAACTAGTTTGCTCGGGACGATCAAAGATAAGTTTGGGGGTATTTGTTCAGTTGATAAAACTGCACATTTAATATGACATTTTTCCTACTATTTCTATATAATAAAAGGTGTTTATTATAATATATGATACATGTGAGGGTTTATCTATAAAAATACTATTTTCAAGTGTTTATATATTATAATTAACATTTGGTAGGAAAAAGTAAGCATATAATATCCATGTAACATTTGGCCCATTTAAATATGCTTACCTTATTAAATACCTTTGACCAATTCTTAATGGTTAAGTTAATATCTCAATAAAACAAACTCTACTAATATTATTTGTGGAGATTGTGCAGAATTTTTCAGGGCTAAAATTCAAGGGAATCAAAATTGTTAAGAGCAAACATGCCTAATTAAGAAAGCAAACTAAGAAATCAAGTCTGGCAGCAACTACGAGATGATTTTCAGTTCCTGAGATTCATAAAGATAGCCACGTGTCACACAGATGAAGCCACAGAAAAACCAACAAGAGATCACAACCATTGGCCGCGGATCC
Source organism: Agapanthus africanus (assembly GCA_030015575.1). Classification (NCBI taxonomy): domain Eukaryota; kingdom Viridiplantae; phylum Streptophyta; class Magnoliopsida; order Asparagales; family Amaryllidaceae; genus Agapanthus; species Agapanthus africanus. Next base: position 210,144,879 of record CM057350.1, read on the forward strand.
GCGGCCAAACCCCCTATTGGTCGCGGATCCGCCGCATGACAGATGAATTGGGGGCTGGCATTTTTCTTTTTGGATCTTAACTACTATTCCCCAATTTAAGCAGCTAGGGTTATGGCTTTTGGAGTATAAATAAGGACCGAGAGCCCCTTGGAAAAATCATCAAGCCGACGAGATCACGAAGTCCAAGACGGCTCACGCATCCAGGCTGATCATCAACGGTTCATCTACCTCCTTAGAAGAGATCGAGAAGCAAACTAGGTTTTTGTAATCATTTTCTAAGGAATCAAAGTGTACTTGATCTTGTTGATTAATAAATGTAGTTTATTTTATTGCATTTTTATTTTCTTCATGATTTCTATCTCTTCTTATCCCAACATGCGTGAGTAATTCTTCGCTTGTTAGGGTTCATAGGATTATGGTAGGTTAATGGATGATGAAGATCCTTAAACTCTTTTTAAGTCCTATAAAGTTTATAAACTTTATCTAAAGAATCATTAACATCCTAATCGGGCGCGCTACCAATTTATTGTTAGTCTCGATCGTGATTAGAGATTAGATTAATGATTGTTTTGGTAAAGGCTAGATACGAACGGAGTTCCGTGTCGAGATAAGGGTTAAGAGTGGGATTCCTTTTCCCTCCAGAAACCCTAATCTACATGCATCATTGTCGTTCTAGTTTTAAATCTATTAAAGGATAAAAAAGGTAATTTTTAATTAATCATCCATAACTACTAAATCCTAACGAACCCTATAAGCCCCTTCTTATATTAACTACATCCATAAATAATCTAGATCTATATTTTGCATTAGTGCTTAACGTAGATCTAGAAACCATTCTACAATATTCTTTATCCCTCCTCTCTTATTCAACACATCTAAAGTAAGAGTAAAAGATTCAACGTTTCCCTGAGGACGACCCGTACTCATCTCGGTCTAGCTACACGCGACACCGTTACTGATTGCGGTTACTTTAACTACAAACACACTTTTTCATACCAATCACGTACCTTCAAAGAGATGAGGGAATTTCTTCCGCATCTCACCCTCGGCCTCCCAAGTGATCTCTTCACCATTAGGGCTGCGCCAAAGCACCTTCACCGATGGCAAGACCTTCGATCTAAGTTTCTTCACCTGCCGGTCCAATATCACGACTAGCTGCTCGGTGAACGAAAGATCGCGCTCGAGCTGAACGGTCTGATGCTGAATCATTTGCGAAGGGTCATGTAGGTATCTGCGAAGCATCGACACGTGGAATACGGGGTGAACATTTGGGAAGTCGGGTCGAAGAGCCAAACGATATGCCACTGCGCCCACACGCTCGAGGATCTCGAAGGGACCTATGAATCTGGGGCTAAGCTTCCCCTTCCGTCCAAACCTCATCACTCCCTTTATCGGAGAGACCCTCAGAAAAACGTGATCGCCAACTGCGAACTCTAATCTGCGGCGGCGTCTGTCAGCATACGATTTCTGCCTGCTCTGAGCTGTCCTCATCCTGTCTCGAATCAGCTGTATCTTCTCGGTCGTCTCCTGAACGATCTGCGGCCCCAAAATACTGTTCTCACTGAGCTCTGTCCAACAGACGGGCGATCTACATCTCCTCCCATACAAGGCCTCAAAAGGTGCCATCTGAATAGTATCCTGGAAACTATTGTTGTAGGAGAACTCCACCAAGGGTAAATGATGATCCCAGCTACCACCAAAGTCTAAAACGCACACTTGGAGCATGTCCTCGAGAGTCTGAATAGTCCGCTCTGACTGGCCGTCGGTCTGCAGATGAAATGCTGTGCTGAAACTCAAGCGGGTGCCCAAGGCCTCCTGAAGCCTCTGCCATAGTCGGCTGGTAAACTGGGTGCCTCGGTCGGACACGATACAGGTCGGGACTCCATGCAGTCGTACAATCTCGTCGATGTATATCTGGGCATACTGAGCAAATCCGAAAGTCGTCTTCACTGGCAGGAAGTGAGCCGCTTTCGTCAAACGATCCATGATCACCCAAACGGAGTCATACCCTCATCTAGTCCTGGGTAGACCCACAATGAAGTCCATCGAAATCTGCTCCCATTTCCACTCCGGGATGGGCAACGGCTGTAGCTCTCCCGCTGGCCTCTGGTGCTCTGTCTTGACTTGCTGACAAGTCAGGCATCTCGACACGAAGTCTACGATGTCCCTCTTCATTCCGTCCCACCAGTAAACATCTCTCATATCATGATACATCTTGGTGGAACTCGAATGAACACTATACACTGACCGATGTGCCTCCTCAAGAATCTCACGCCGCGGTCCCTCAGCATCTGGTACGCACAGTCTAGTCCCAAATCGCAGTATCCCCTGATCATCGATCACGGACTCGGAAAATCTGCTATGTCCAATCTGTGCCATGATCTCTGAACAACGGTCATCACTGTACTGTGCCTCATGTATACGGTCAAGCAACTGTGGGCATTCACGAACATGCGCAAGCTATCCCCCGATCGGCGTGAACTCGAACTGCACTCGGCTGTCGCATAAAATCTGCCAATCTGCCGACGACTGTCTCTGTACTGCGCTTAAACAGGATAGACTACCCCCGGGCCTCCTGCTCAAAGCATCCGCCACTACATTAGCCTTGCCTGGGTGATACAAGATCTCGCAATCGTAGTCCTTCACTAGTTCCATCCAACGACGCTATCTAAGATTTAGGTATCGCTGCTGAAATATATACTTTAAGCTCTTTTGATCAGTGAATATCTGGCATGACTCGCCGTATAGGTAATGTCGCCAGATCTTGAATGCAAAGACCACTGCAGCCATCTCCAAATCGTGAGTGTGGTAGTTCTGTTCATGTCTCTTCAACTGCCGTGAAGCATACACGATCACCTTATCATGCTGCATCAATACGCACCCTAGCCGCACTCGAGAAGCGTCACAATAGACCACAAATCCGCCCGATCCTGAAGGCAATGATAACACTGGCACCGTAGTCAAACGAGTCCGCAACTGCTGAAAGCTATGCTCGCACTCCTCCGTCCAATCGAAAGGAACTCCCTTCTGGGTTAACTCGGTCAAAGGTGCAGCAATACGGGAGAAGTCCTGTACAAATCGCCTGTAGTAGCCGGCCAGTCCTAGAAAGCTGCGGATCTCCGTAACTGATATGGGTCTGGGCCAATACTGGACGACCTCGATCTTCTTCGGGTCCACACATATACCATCTCGTGTAATCACGTGACCCAAAAAGTCTACGCTGTCAAGCCAGAATGCGCACTTGGAGAATTTTGCGAAAAGATGGTGCTCCCTCAAAGTCTGTAGTGTGATCCGCAGGTGCTGCTCGTGCTCCTCTCGGCTCCGGGAATACACCAATATATCGTCAATGAATACGATGATGAACAAGTCCAAATACGGCCTGAAAATACGGTTCATCAAGTCCATGAACGCTGCTGGGGCATTGGTGAGTCCGAATGACATCACCAAAAACTCATAATGGCCGTAGGGCGTGCGGAAAGCTGTCCTCGGAATATCCTCCTGTCGAACCCGCAGCTGATGGTAGCCTGATCGCAAATCGATCCTTGAAAAGTATCCTGCCCCCTGAAGCTGGTCGAACAAGTCGTCGATGCGTGGCAAAGGATATCTGTTCCATACGGTAACCCTGTTCAGCTGGCGGTAGTCGATACACAAACGCAAACTGCCGTCCTTCTTCTTGACAAACAGAACCGGAGCACCCCAAGGAGAAACACTGGGTCGAATAAGTCCCTTATCCAGCAAATCTTGCGACTGACCCTTCAACACTCTAAGCTCCGCCGGGGCTATCCGATAAGGCGGTATAGAAATAGGCCCCGTGCCAGGAATCAAATCAATACAGAAAGCAATATCGCGCTCAGGCGGTAGCCCAGGAAGCTTATCAGGGAAAACATCAGGAAACTCCCAAACAATCGGAACCTGGTCCAACGGAACATCCGTAGCTCTAGTATCACAAACATAGGCTACGAATCCCTGACATCCCTTCCTCAACAGCTGTCCAGCGCGAAGAGAAGAAATCAAACTGTGAGGGGCGGCACCACAGTCCCCCTGTACAACAAAAGCCGACTCGTCGGGAAAACAAAATCTAACTGTCTTCTCACGGCAGTCTACAGACGCAAAGCGCGTGGCTAACCAATCCTTGCCTAAAAGAACGTCGAAGTCCAACATCTCAAGAAGGATCAAGTCGACAGGCAACTCTCTCTCGCCAATATGGACAATACAGGATCAGAACACGTGCCTAGCAATAAACGACTCTCCCAAAGGAGTGGTCACCAAGCGGCTGATCAAGCAAACCGGACTCTCTACCTAAACTCGGCACAAAGTGTGTGGAAACGTACGAGTGCGTGATTCGGGATCGAGCAACACGTGTGCGTCAACAGAACATACTGATAAGGTACTTGAGACTACAGCATTGAATGCCTGCGCGTCCTGATGCGTCAAAGCGAAAACCCGTGCCTGTCCTCCACCTGCGACTGGCGGTCCCCTACTATCAACTAACTGTACTCTGCCGGTAGCTGGCTATCCTCTGCCTCGGCCACCTCGGCCTCTATGAGCAAACCCTCCGCGACCACGGCCTCTCTGTGCATAAGCCTGACACGGAGCAACAGTAGGTACAATAGGCAACGCCCTATAGGGTGGAGAAGGTGGATGTGTGACATGTGGTACGACAGTCTCGCCCTCACGTGGCTCTGGGCAATCTCGAACACGATGATAAGTACCGCCGCATCGGAAACATCTAGATGGTGTTGGCTGACCCTCCTAGGGATAAGTGCTGAACAACCGGCCTCGCTCTAAATCTCTGCCACCTGCAAGGTGTCTGTCGCGGCGCCTAAATGGCTGTCTCTGCGCCGGTGTATCAGTACGAACTCTCTTCGGCTCTGGAACTACCGAAGTTTCAGCAAGGCGCTCCTCGACTAATAAGGCCGCGTCTACAGCTGCTGCATAAGTCTCGCAATGCTGTGCGCTGATCGCAAGAAACAGTGGTGTAAGCAAGCCTCAAACAAATCTCTTGGCTCACATCTCCTCAGTAGCCACTAGGTATGGGGCATAAACTAATAGCTCGGTAAATAGCACATCGTACTCTGACACTGTCATCTTTGGCGTCTGGCGTAAAGACTCGAATCTGCGTGCTCGGGCATCCCTGACACTCTGGGGAAGGAAGCGGGCTAGAAACACCGTCACAAACTCGGTCCAGGTCATAGGAGGAAGACCTGCTGCTCTGCCTTTCTCGATCGATTTACACCATTTCTGCGCAAGACCTTCCAGACGAAAGCTCGCGAACTCTACCCATCTCGCATCTGAGCATATGAGTGAACGACATATCCGGGCCATCCTATCAATGAAAGACTGTGGGTCCTCGGCTGCATCGGTGCCTGTGAAGACTGGAGGCTTCAGCCTCATAAACTCTGATAGCGATACTGTAATAACCTCCGTGGCTGCAGGGGCAACTGCCTGTACTGTAGGTACCATCGCGGTCCCCGCAACGGGTGGAACTACCTCTGGTCGCTGCGCTCGAAGTGTCTCGACTAGCGACCCTATCATCTGGCGCATCTCCTGCATACCGGCCCCTAGCATGGCGATCTGATCTGTCGTAGGAGGAACAGTCTGCTCTGGTACAACAGGTGTACTACCCAGGTCAGTCATCCTCTCGGACGAGTCAACTCGAATCTCGGCTCTCGCGGCCGCTCTCTGCGCCCTCGTTGTCTTTGGAGGCATAATCGCTGAAAAGAAAGTAGGACTCGATAAGGATACGGAAATTGAATCACAGGAATGTATACAATCATGAAGGAATTCCAATCAATAAGTCCTAAGGTCGCTTAGGCGGAGTACCATGTCGTGAGTATGCCACGGAACATACACACGCTACGCCACTCTGCTTCAGCTACCTACTCCATCATACCAGGGTCATCCTACACTCCGAAGGTAAAACCTACGCTCTGATACCAACTTTGTCACGACCCAAAGTTCGGCCCGTGACCGGCACTTAACCACGTAACGTCTACCGGCGTGATGCGACTAAGTAAGCCGAACCCAGAAATCAAAACCATTGAAAAGTATTGAGTGTTAAAACATTTGATGGAAACATTTTTTTAAAACATTTAGAAATCTTTAGGTTGTTTAGTAAAATTCTTTAAAGTTCAAGTTATTATCTAAAAAAATTTTGGCAGCATTTCCTTTGTAAAAACTAGCCCCGAAATCGGGTACAAAGTAATATATGAGTAAAATGATATACAATAAGAATAAGGCATCCCCAAACGGAAGCAATCACGCCCAACGACGAAACAATCACCACAAATATAATATACGACACCGTAGCGAAGAAATGAGCATGTTCCCCTCCGAACGGCGGCCTGCGACGTTAGGACGTCACGTGCCTGAGGTTCGGGGCAGATGCTATTTGGTTTTATCCGTCCACCTCTCCGAAGATGCCAAGTTGATTTATGGCACCGTGTATCGAAGGTTTAGACGGATGCGGCCGATGTAGCAGACTTTGTCAGATTCCCCCTCGCTTGAGGGGTTTTTGATTGTGGAGACGCTCTTCCCTGCAGGCGCAAGCCCCTGCAGTTAATTACGCTACCGCTTTGCGGTAACAACTTTCTCCTTCTCCAGAATTTCACTTCGTGTCGTGTGTGTTTGTTTTGTTTGTGGCTGCCCGTGGATTGTGTACGGAGACTGAGTAATATCGTCACCCGTAGGACGTGGATTAGTCCAAATCCGTATTTGCTTAGATTTGGGTTTGGTGTTTTTTAGTTTAAGGATGCATTAGTCGCGTTGCGACTAAGGTCAACTTAAACGTTCATCAAGGATACGCTAGTCCTGTTTTGGACTAAGATCGACCTGACGTAGTGATTGATTTAATTATTCGGCCGTCGGGACTCGTCACCTCTCTGACGTCGTTGAGGGATTACAACGACAGGCGTCAGAGGAGTTCCGAGATGTACCCTTGAACCAAAGTTGGTTTGGGATTTTATTGTTTATTTAGATGTCTAAGGACACGTTAACCGTATTTGGGGTTAAGATCAACTTAGACGGGACCGTTTAGATCCGACAAAAGAGCGTTTGGGCCCTATCGTGTCAGTTTAGGGACGTAGCGGTCCATATTCCAGTTTAGGGACGTGGTGGTCCATTATTAGTTTAGGGACGTTTCGGTCCGATATTAGTTTAGGGACGTTTCGGTCCATATTCTAGTTTAGGGACGTGGTGGTCCATTAGTTTAGGGACGTTTCGGTCCGATATTAGTTTAGGGGACGTTTCGGTCCATATTCCAGTTTAGGGACGTGGTGGTCCATTATTAGTTTAGGGACGTTTCGGTCCGATATTAGTTTAGGGACGTTTCGGTCCATATTCCAGTTTAGGGACGTGGTGGTCCATTAGTTTAGGGACGTTTCGGTCCGATATTAGTTTAGGGGACGTTTCGGTCCGATATTAGATGAGTGGTCGTTGGGACTCGTTACCTCTCTGACGTCGCTGAGGAATTACAACGACAGATGTCAGAGGAGTTCGGAGATGTACCCTCGAACCGGTCGTGACTTGGTTTATGAGGGGCATTTAATTTAAGGACTTACAGCCAGGATTGGGTTAAGTCCAATTTTTATTTTAGGCTCTGCCCGATTAGAAGAATCAATCTAAACAAGGCTCTGCCCCCTTTTATTATTTTGCAAGTATGATTTTGGGCCAGGCCCTTTTGAATAATGAGTTACAAAAAAAACTCAGAAATTCTCCACACAGGGCCTTGCCCTTTTATTTATTCTGCAATTGGGCTAGGCCCTTTTAAATAATGAGTTTCAGAAACTCAATAATTTTCTTGAGTTGGGCCAGGCCCTTTTAAATGATGAGTTGCAGGAACTCAAGAGATGTTCTGTAATTTAGTTTGGGCCAGGCCCTTTTAATGAGTTTGCAGAAACTCAGGAATTTTCCCAACAGGGCATTGCCCTTTTATTTATTCTGCAATTTAATTTGGGCCAGGCCCAAATCAAGGGGTTGCAGAAACCCTAGAAACCTTTAGGTTTAAGAACACAAGTGCATGGCACTTTTGATTTGAACAAGTTCTTGTTTTTTCCTGATCATACAGAACCAAGGGTTCATATCAAGTGCAAGGCACTATTTTTTTTTTATTCTTTTATTATTTTTTTTTTAGAACCAGGGGTTCATATCAAGTGCAAGGCACTATTTATTGTTCTTTTTATTTTTCTTATTTCTTTTCTCTTTTCAGAAATTCTACCTCTTTTCTTTGTTTCTTCTTCTCTGTTCTTAATCTTCACCAGCTCTCTTTTTTCTCAGAAGTTGATGCCTTTTTAATGAGGTCAGGGGTCTTATTTATAGTGTCCGCAAAGTTGTTGGATTTGTTAACAAAATCTTTCCTGAATTATTTTGGGAATTTTCCCACCATTGGATCAGAGATCCAAGGGTCCCTGTTTTACAGGAGAACAGAAAAGATCCACTTAAATTTTCATTCAGTTGCTGCGCAACTCACCAGTGCGTGACACGTGTCACGCATCTGTGCGCTTGCGCAGTTGCGGTTGCGCAACTGCGCAGACACGTGTCGTGCATCCGAGCGCTTGCGCGGTTGAGATTGCGCAACTGCGCAGACACGTGTCACGCATCGGTGCACTTGCGCAGTTGCAATTGCGCAACTGCGCAGACACGTGCAAGCATCTGTGCGCTTGCGCAGACACGTGTCATGTATCTGTACGCTTGCGCAGTTGCGATTGCGCAACTGCGCAGACACGTGTCACGCATCTGTGCGCTTGCGCAGTTGCGATTGCGCAACTGCGCAGACACGTGTCACGCATCTGTGCGCTTGCGCAGACACGTGTCACGCATCTGTGCGCTTGCGCAGACACGTGTCACGCATCTGTGCCCTTGCGCAGTTGTGATTGCGCAACTGCGCAGACACGTGTCACGCATCTGTGCGCTTGCGCAGCCACGTGTCGCGCTGCCATGCATTTGCGCAGTTTAAGCCTTAATTTTGTTTTCTGAAGAGCCTTGCTCTGATGGGACGCACTGTCTCGGGCGTTACGCCGCCGAATCACCTTCTGCCACGTGGCAAATTGCGCGTTGCGCACGGAAACCGAAGCGTTGCTTCAAATTTTGAATTTTCAAAATTCAGTAGAGCCTTGCTCTGATTGGGGGAAACAGAGCAGTATAAGTGAAAACAAATATCATGAAAGATAAAGCTGCATAAATAAAGTCGGCTCACAACGAGCTCGACACCAGAGTACAAAATAATATACATCGTCCTCACAACTGGTCTCTAAGTCAATACATAAGAAATAGATGGAGAGTACTAGATACAACAATGTATACAACTGGAAAATAAATAGATACTGCACAAAACCCACCTATCAGTAAAAGGGCTAGCATGCCAACTGCAGTGGTATCTGTTTCAAAAGATGCAAGAAAACAGCCTGCCGCGACTACTTCGAGGGGCAACCTGCAAACACTGTGGCACAACGGCGGTGAGTTGCCAACTCGTGAATAGTAGATAACATATAAAGGTAATCGCGAGTATGCACGTACTGCGACACTCTAATATATGCCAGCAGATAATGTCTATATGATGAACTGGATACGCAATAATCATGCCTAACAGGTGCATTTTAATAATATCAATATATATATGATGAGCAGGGTATGCAATAATCATGCAAAAGTACTCTATCCGGTACTATAACTAAAGGATGAGATGTAAAATAATGAATGCTGAGCATGGGATAAAATATCATCTACACGGAATGTCAACGTGGAAAAATAACCGGTGTCTATCAATGCACCCAAATCCCAGTAAAACTCAGGCGCCGTCACTCTAACCGGCCCTCAAATCCTATAAATCTCATAGAATCGTGAGTGCCCAACATCGGCACTCAAAATATCATAAAATAATCGTGTCCAGCATCGACACGCAAATCCTCAAGTATCGGGCTCTGTCAGTTCGGATCGGCCCACGGGCTCCGTCTGCGGAATTGGCCCTCGGCCTCGGCAGTACGCGTCGTCCCGTATCCATCTATCGACTCTGGTCGGTATCCTCCGGATAACCGCCAGGTCCAACCAATCACCGGTAGGTAGTAGTCCCTCTGCCAGGCTCACCGTCTACTGCACAGCGATCCGTTCTTGCCCTGGGGTACCATACCGGGTCCACCATGTACCCGCAATCGGCCTCGTCCAGCTCCTCGATTCGGGTTCACATGTCACACGTCTCAGAACCGAGAAAACGCATGGTGGACGCACTGAAATATCATATCAAGGGAAACCGGGTTTTTAAAACAGTGCGTATTTTCTTAAAAAATACCCCGGTTCCCAAATCCAGAAATCACATAAATCCAAACTCAATGCGTAAATCCATGCAATGTGTCGTATGACACTAAGAGTAAAAGAAAGGGAAAACCGCTCTTTTAAAAAGATCCAATTTTGAAAATATCCCATGCGGTCCCTTAGTTTTTAAATCATGTCAATATCATCCATGTATGTAACATATGTAAGTATATAGGTATGGATGTGCGAATGGATATGTACGCAATGTGAGTGTAGCAATGTACATGTGCACTAATATGGATATACGAGGTATATGTGCACAAGTATGGATATATCAATGAAGGTATGCGCTAACGTGAATATACAGTATGCATATGCGCAAGTAGTGATATATCTGATAATATGTGAATATGCGACATGTCATGACAATCATCAATGATGCGGCAATCGAACGATATGTAAATTGTAGCAATCTTATAGTGCAAGTGTCATGGCAATCACTAATGGTGTGAGTGTAACATTCAAATAGTGCTCGTGCAGCTTTAACCGTTAGTGACAGTGCAGTGTTATATACTACCAATTCTATATGCAACAAGAAGGTATGCTACAATAGTCCATATGAACATCTACGACTAAATATCTTATCGCGCCCTGACGCTTAACGCCATACGGGCGATTTCCCTGTAGATGTTAAATCTACTCACCTGGTCGCGTGCTAAGTGTAGTCGACCATCTGCTTCCCTTTCTTTGCGGGGTCCGACGTACCCGCCTGCGAACCTGGAATTTACACAAGGAATCCATATAAGCAAATATCTCGCGAAAACACGATATCGAACTCAAACGAGAAACTCGCGTCGCGAACTAAACACGCGTGTATATGTAACGTGTGTGCATACGCCAAAACCCAATGCGATACGCTGTGGCACACAGCAACACGTTGTGATACACAGCAAACCAACTCAACACGCATCGTACGTGTCGCGCAAGTCCCGCTACGCTAAAATATAGGTAAACGGTCCTATATTTAAGCTGGAGCAAAAAAAAGAAAATCAAATAAGACCAAACCCATCACAATACCTACAGACAACTACCTGCAAAAATCTAACCAATTCTACCAAAATTGGGTCGGCCACCATAGGGGTCAAATCGGCCAAAAAGGGGTAAAAAGGGTCCAGGTTTCTACACTATGATCCCAGCACATTTCATAGCCTAGTGTATATGTTTGTTTATAAAAATTATAATCCCAGATTTCACCAACAGACAAAACCTACAGACACCACTCATATCAGCACCAACACTCATCTCATCAGGGGGGCCGGCGAGGCCGGAAAATTGAGGGAGGTCACCGGATTTTTGGTGGTGGAAGGGGCTCGAACTTCAACCCAACACCCTATAAAGCCTGCACACCTATCAGAACATGTTTGCTAAACTAGAAAATGATCAGAAATGCAGCAGATCTCATATATCCTACACATTATCAAAACCGTATTTTAAAACTTCAAGTTTGTGACTTAAGACGGTCTAGCTAAATCTAGTGAAACTAATGGGTTTAAACAGCAATATTATCACTTAATTAGGTTCACTGGGCTATAAAAATTCTAACTTAACTAAATCTTACATCAAAACACAAATCTAGCACTAATAACCACCATAACCACTAACTGAAGCATTAAACAACACATAAACTTAGCAACAAGGAGTTGGGTTTAAGAAATATACCCCAACTAGATCCTAGGATGCAAGAAGAATGAGGAGAAGAAGATGATGTGTTTGCTATTGCTGCTGCTGTTTGCTACTGCTGTTGCTGCATGGAGCTGCTGCTGCTGCCTGATGCTTGTGATGATGTTGTTGCTGCTTGTGCTGATGCTGTTGCTGCTTGTGCTGATGCTACTTGTGCTGCTGCTACTGCCTGGAGCTGCTGCTGCTGCTTGTGCTGCTGCTTGCAACTGCTGCTGCTGCTTGCAACTGCTGCTGCTGTTGCTTTGTTGTTGTTGCTGTTGGATGTTACTGCTGCTGCTGCAACTTCTGCTGCTGCTGCTGATATGGGTGTGTGTGTATGAGTGAGAGAGAAGTGAGGAAATGAGTGTTGCAAAAGAGAAAGAAATGAGTGATATGAGAGAGTCAAACCCCCTCTCTCTCTCACCTCATTAAATGCAAGCATGGCTCAAGCCATCATGCACTCTCTCTCTCCTCAACTCTCTCAAGTCAACCCCAAAACTAATTATATAAGGAATTTAAATTTTAAAAAAAACTAATACCCTTAATTAATTCATAAAAGCTTAAGAAGAAAGGGTTAGTCCACCATGGTTGCTAAACATGGTTTAACCCTAATTTAAACCCTAGTTTACATGCACAAGTGTGCGCAAGCCTAGGAAAATTCTAATAAAATATTCATTAAATTTGATAAATTATTTGAAAATCGTTTTAGTAAAATTTTTTATTAAAAACCATATCTTAAAATATAATTAGCCACTAATCACATTCTAAGGTGTTACATGCACTCGGTCAAGCTCTTCTTATCACAAAGATTCTCCATGAAGGATCTGGGTGATGCCTCCTACATCCTGGGGATTAAGATCTATAGAGATAGATCTAAATGGATGCTGGGATTGTTCCAATCCAGGTAAATTGACACCATACTAAAGAGCTTTAGTATGGAGGATTCCAAGCGTGGGAATTTACCCACGATATCAAGAATCACTCTCTCCAAAAAGATGTCCCCAAAGACTGATTTGGAGAGGGCTCGCATGCAAGGTATACCCTATGCTTCGGCAGTCGGTTCTATCATGTATGCAATGTTATGTACCCGACCAGATGTAGCGTACGCACTGGGTGTTGTAAGCAAGTATCAATCAGATCCTGGGGAGAATGACTGGACAGCTGTGAAGAACATTCTTAAGTACTTGAGAAGGACTAAAGAAATGTTCTTGGTGTATGGTAATGGTGAACTCCAAGTGGAGTCCTTTACCGACTCGAGCTTCCAGAGTGATAAGGACGACTCTAAGTCTGTCTCGGGTTTTTTCTTCACCTTCAATGGAGGGGCGGTTTGTTGGAAGAGTTCCAAGCAAGAAACCGTGGCAGACTCGACGATGGAGGCTGAATACATCGCTACCAACGATGCCGCCAAAGAGGCTGTCTGGATGTGTAGGGTTCCCTAGGCGGCCGCTGGGTTTCGGGAGGGATCGTCCATGCCATTTCAAAAATTGCCGTACTAAAGAACCCTAACCCTAGAATCTTAACTAGAGATTTAGATGAAACAACATGTAAATTACTTTACATCTAAGTGAATGAGGAATATAACCTTTGTAGACCGGTCCTTCACTTCTAAAGCTCCGTGCAGTAGTCCCTTCGCTCCAAGTAGTGAACACCCGAACTCTAGTAAGGGTTCACATAAATAAATGAACAAACTTGCTCGATGTCTTCGAGGCCGAAAATGATCTACGTCGAAGAGACTCAAGCTCATGCTATCTCTTCACTAATGGTAGATTAGTGAAGCAAACACCCTAAACTAAATGGCTAATATAGTAGAGGATGATGAAGTAGGAATTTTGCTCACTTTAGATTTATTTTTCTCACAATATTTCATCACCATTTCAAAAGCTAGAAATCTTCTCATGATGAAGAAGAAGATGAAGTGGAGAAGAGAATGAAACTCATGAGGTGAGAATAGTAACCATGGGTGTGTTAGTGTCATACACTAACTCATGTAGAGACTAAACTATGGCTAAGGATAATGGTTAGGTTAATAAATATCTTAAGCAAAACAAAACTAGTGGACTAAGTCAATGGGCTAAACATGCTTCTCCAAGCTTCTAGCCATGACATAATTCCATCAATTTTGAATTGCTTGGATGAATAAAAACCCTAGGATTATCATAAGTATGGTGTGAGTCTCATACACCCATGTTTTATGTGGCATCAAGCATGACACAAATAAAATGTACATTAATATATATCACATATATACTATATGCACGCAAGTGAGAAAAAGAAATGTTTAAGTGAGCTAATATTAGTTAATGTAATTCAATATATCAAATATATAAATATACATTAAATTATTAAATCAACACTTGATTTAATAATCCGGCTATATCACATACAACTAGCTAATATCAAATGTAACAACTTATCGAATCAACACTTGATCCGATAACCCGGCTATATCACATATAACCGACCGATATCACATATCGCGAGAATAGAATACGGCATCACACACGCGCATTAATCTCGGTCCCGCACATATCACATATGTGCTCTTACTTCGTTTCGCATAAACCAGGAAACCTCTGTGTAGGACTCTAAAGGCTCGTCAATACGCCGGCAGTAGGTGATGATCATATCAAACACCCACAAGCCGTAAGCGGTCTGCTAAACGTAACGGCCACCCGGGTATTGAGTGATCAAAAGATCAACAAGAAAGTCTGCTCGTACTCCTGCGAATCCAATCAGTAACACTACCGTACAGTCCGGTCTCTTTGTCACATATGTCACATATCACAGCCTGGGGTGGTAAACGTCAGACCCCAATAACCTGATAAGTCATGCCGATGCAAGGTCCATAACGGTTCGAGAAACTACTGATAACACTTACCAATAGATCTCAGAAACCCTGGACAGGGATTTTTTGTTAGAGCCAATCAAGCATAGCGCAACATCAACCCCCAATACCGGGAGAGACGAAATCCTCTCCTATCGCTCATTGCCTCCATCTGACTCGGGACTGTACCCAAAAACCACCGTTTTGCACGATCTCTTGAACGTGGTAAGGTGGAAATAAAAGCACAGTAGGAATCATACAAAACTCTTTGACGATCTTGGGTCGACAGACTAACCTGTACCAGTATCACCAGAGAACTGCTATCTGACGATAGGTATAATACCATCTAGGAGTTCTCGGCGAGTCCGTTCAGTGTACCCAGTCTCCACTGAGCACCCGTATACCTTCTCTGATGTCAAACACCAATGGATGTGGGATCATCCATCGCCCATCATATGGGTCAAGAAGCGCATACGCTAGTCTACTCTGGAATATCGAAGCCCCATCTCGATACTCCCACGACTAGGAACTATTGAAGGATGTACTTACCGACTACCTCTGCCCCACTAGTATGATCTGCATCATAATTCTGGTAGTCAAGTACTCATCCTAAGGGCTTTATCAACATGTAATAAAGAGACAATAAGTGTACATCTTAAGATAAAGTGCAACCAGATGGCATACTATCATGTCGAGCAAGAAAGTCCTCCCTATATATATCCAAGCATCCACTACAATATACATCGCATGTACAGTAATAGTCTCTAGGGCATACATATAACTAATAGGATGAAGAAGTTCATAACCGAACTTGGTATGGTTCCGTCCATCGAGCATCCAATACCTTTGTATTTTTGAAAACAATGGAGCAGTGGCTTTGGCCAAGGAACCCAGGTCCCATCAGCGATCCAGACATATTCTGAGGCGGTATCACCTAATACGGGAGATAGTTGATCACCGGGAGATCGAGGTCAGGAGAGTTGACACGAAGAATAACACGGCGGATCCACTCATCAAGGACATACCCCAGATACAATTTGAGAGACTCTTCAGGATGTTGGGTATGAGATACTACAACAACTGGCCTTAGTGCAAGTGGGAGATTGTTAGTTATATGTATGCCCTAGAGGCAATTATTGTATATGATTGTATATTATAGTGGATGCTTGGACATATATAGAGACGACTTTCTTGCTCGACATGATAGTATGCTATCTGGTTACTCTTTATCTTAACATGTTGACTTGTATTGTGATACTGTCTTGCTCTCACATGTTGGTAAAACCCTTAGGATGTAAACTTGACTACCGGGATTATGATGCAGATCATACTAGTAGGGCCAGGGTAGTCCACAAGTTCATCCTTTAATTGTTCCTAGTCGAGGGTGTATCGAGACGGGGCATCGATATTCCGGAGTAGACTAGCGTATACGTTTCTTGACCCATATGATCGGCGATGGATGATCCTACATCCATTGGTGTTTGACATCAAAGATTGTATACATGTGCTCAGTGGAGACTGGGTACACTGAACATGACTCTCCGAGAACTCGTAGATGGTGTTATACCTAATGTCAAATAGCAGTTCTCTGGTGACACTGGTACAGGTTAGTCTGTAGACCCGAGATCGTCATAGAGTCATGTGAGATTCCTACTGTGCTTTGATTTCCACCTTACCACGTTCAAGAGAGTGTGCAAAACGGTGGTTTTTGGGTACAATCCTGAGTCACATGGAGGCAATGAGCGATAGGAGGGGATTCGTCTCTCCCAGTATTGGGGGTTGAT
This sequence comes from Agapanthus africanus, assembly GCA_030015575.1. NCBI lineage: Eukaryota > Viridiplantae > Streptophyta > Magnoliopsida > Asparagales > Amaryllidaceae > Agapanthus > Agapanthus africanus. Next base: position 210,161,451 of record CM057350.1, read on the forward strand.
GTTGCGCTGTGCTCGATTGACCATAACAGGAAGTCCCTAGCCAGGGCTGATACGGAAATTTACTGGTAAGTGTTATCAATAGTTTCTCGACCCGTTATAAGCCTCAAATCGGCACGACTTATCAAGTTACCGGGGTCTGACGTTTACCACCCCTAGACTAGATATGCGACATATCAGACGAAGAGACCGGACTGTACGGTAGTGTTACTTATTGGATTCACAGGAGTATGAGCAGGCTTGCTTGTTGATCTTCTGATCGTTCAATACCCGGATAGCCATTACGTCCATCTAGTACCGCTAACGGCTTGTGGGGGACAGATATGATCATCATCTATTGCCGGCGTATTGACGAGTCTTTAGAGTCCTATACAGAGCTTTCCTGGCTCAGGCGAAACGAAGTAGGAGCACATATGTGATATGTGCGAGACCGAGATTAATACGCGTATGTGATACCGTATTCTAATCTCGCGATATGTGATATCGGTTGGTTATATGTGATATAGCCGGGTTCTCGAATCAAGTGTTGATTCGGTAAGTTAATACAAATGATATTAGTCGGTTATATATGATATAGCCAGATTATAAAATCAAGTGTTGATTTAATAATTTAATGTATGATTATATATATTTGATATATTAATTTTTTCATTAACTAATATTAGCTCACTTAAGCATTTATTTATCCCACTTATACATTTAATATATATGTGATATATATTAAAGTATTGTTTTTTGTATCATGCTTGATGATACATTGTACATGGGTGTATGAGACTCACACCATGCTAAAAATAATTAAGGGTTTTAATTATTTAAGGTAAATACAAAATTAGATGGAAATGTGTCATGGTTGGAAGCTTGTAGTAACCATTGACTAAGTCCACTAATTTTGTTTTGCTTAAAATATTTATTAACTCAACCATTATCTTTAGCCATGGTTAAGTCTCTACATGAGTTCATATATGATATTTTCTCACACATGGTTGCTATACTCACTCTCATTCCATTCTCATCTTCATCATCTTCTTCATTCCAATTTTGCTCTCTAGTTTTTTGGAAAGTAATGAAATATAGTGAGAAAAATTATTCTAAAGTGAGCAAAAATCCTATTTCATCAACCTATACTAGATTAGCCATTTAGTTTAGGTTGTTTGCTTCATTAATTCCCAATTAGAGAAGAGGTATCATGAGTTGGAGTTTTCTCGACGTAGATCATCTTCGGCCTCGAAGACTAGATCATCTTCGGCCTCGAAGACTTTAAACAAGCTTATTCCTTTCGCCTTGTGAACTTTTACTAGAGTCCGGGAAATCACTACTTGGAGCGAAGGGACTACTACACGGGGTTTTTTAGAAGTGAAGGACCGGTCTACTAAGGTTGTATTCTTCATTCACTTAGTGTAATGTTTGATTACATGCTCGCTTACTCCTAATTTTCTAGTTAGATCCTTGGTATAGGTTGCATAGCTCTGTTTTTTAAAATTGCATACTTGATGCCCCATTAATCCTATTTAGGGCGCTATGGAACCCAACAGTTTTAGCACAGTATTTCTGTAAGTCGACGTTGTACACCCCACGAGTTGCGGGGAGACGGAAATATGAAAAACAATCTTTTTCTTTAAACTAACATCAACTAACCGTAAGGATCTTTGCTAAACTCTAACTAACATTATCATAGGAGGAATTAGCTACTATGAAAGAAGATTATACCTAATGAACCAAGTCCTTCTTCTTCGCGTTAACCACCTCCTCGTCGGTCTCCTCTTTGTAATAGAAGATCTACCCGAAAGCTACAACTCCAAGCTTTGCCTCTGACTTGAGGAAACTAGGTTACTCAAAGTGCTAATCAAAGCAACCTAGGGAATATAGAGTGTGATTAAGGATTAATAAGTCTAGCTAACCCTTGATCTCAACACATGAGAGGTTAGGGTTAGGGTTTGAAGAGAGAGAGCTTGAGGAAAGAGAAGGTGGGAGTGAGAATCCTTTTGAAATAATGATATCATTTGAATATAAGAAGCATATGATATAATTAAATGAATAACAAATAATAATGTGTCATCATGCTTCATTAATTCATATAGTGATTTATCTCATGAGTCATTTAAATCATTAATGCATCATTAACTCCATGGATGAATCACTCCATGACTCATTAATCCAATAAATGCAAATGCCACCTTAGCCTCCAAGTCATCATCCTTCTAGAAGCTTCTCGAGAATTTACGAGAACGCCCCTCCTATCCGTGAAAACACGGAAATACTTTAGACTGTATAAATCCAATAATCCGATATTAGAATCTGGCTTAAATCAAAACCGGCTAGTAAAAGCTGTCCGATCATCGTACGTGCATAAATGCACGTGCGTGTCCGAACCCTGTCGTAAAACCATACGACCTCTATATCGTTTCGCCCGAAGCAGGGAAACTCTCTGTGTGGGACTCTAAAAACTCGACTACTACACTGGCAGTGGGTTTAACCACAGACCGTAAGCGGCACTAGCTGTACGTAACAGTCCCCAGGTAGGTGTCGATAAGAAGGCCGATGAGGAAACCCATCCGAACTCCTACTGGGCCTTATGTGACAATCTCCGTATAGTCCGGTCTGTTCGTCTAGGACTATCGCATATCGGGCCTATGGGGGCGGCAAGCGTCAGTCCCCTAAAAGCGGTATAAGTCATGTCGGAGTGAAGCTCATTACACCTTGAGAAACTACTGGAAAACCTACCAGTAAATCTCGCTTGCCCTGGCCAGGGACTTTGCGTAATGGCTCTCCAGACACAGCGCGATATCAACTCCTAATACCGGGAGAGACGAATCCTGTCTAACCGCCACTGCCTCCAAGTGCTCGGGACTGCACCCAACTGCTACCTGTTTGCACGACTCTAATAAGCCGTGGTAGGGTAGCAATCTAAGAACAGTGGGACACACTCGAGGAGAAGTAGCAGTGTCAAGTCTGCGGACTATGCTGTACTCATGTCACCTGGGAACTGTTAACTGACGACGGGTATAATACCTATCAACAGTTCCCTGCGAGTCCTGTCCGGTGTACCCGTAACCCAACGAGCACCTGTATACTATCTCCAGTACGACGTACTGATGGCCGTGGGACAGACCATCTCCCCAACTGGGCTGAGAAGCGTACACACTAGTCTACTCCGGAGTATCGATGCCCTTTCTCGATAATCCTACGACTAGGGACCTGAAAAAGGATGTGCTTGTAGACTACCCAGCCCCCACTAGTGTGACTGCCATCACAACGCTGGTAGTCAAGCAAGATCCTAAGGGCTCTATTAATACGTACACACATATTAAGATAGATATAAACCAAGTAGCATACTACCATGTTTAGCAAGACTGTTAATATAACTGTGAATATCCGAAGCTTCCATTAAGTAATATACAAGCCAGTATGATACAATAATGGCCCCTAGGGCATATACACTAACAATCTCCCACTTGCACTAGGACCGTGTACTGGCATATCGAAGACCAATCATCTCGAGTAGCCTCTCGAATTGAATCTGAGGTAAGGCCTTTGTGAATGGATCAGCAGTGTTCTCCTTTGTAGCAACTCTCCGGACCTCGATCTCCCGGCGATCTATGATCTCCCTGATTAGGTGATACCGCCTTAAGATGTGTCTGGACTTCTGATGGGACCTGGGTTCCTTCGCTAAGGCTATAGCTCTGTTGTTGTCGCAATACAGCAGTATTAGATCAACAATGGTAGGAACCACCTGAAGTTTTGTTAGGAACTTCTTCATCCAGACCGCTTCTTTTGCGGTATCGCAAGCAGCAATATACTCCGCTTCCATCATCGAGTCTGCAACGGTGTCCTGCTTGGAACTCTTCCAGCACACCGCCCCTCCATTGAGGGTAAAGACATAACCTGACATGGACTTGGAGTCATCCTTGTCACTCTGGAGGCCGGAATCAGCAAAGGCCTCGAGCTTGAGGTCTTTTCCGCCGTAAACCAAGAACATCTCCTTAGTCCTTCTCAGGTACTTGAGAATGTTCTTTACTGCTATCTAGTGCTTCTCCCTTAGGTTTGACTGATACCTGCTTACCATGCTCAGTGCGTAAGCTACATCTGGTCTGGTGCACAACATTGCATACATTATAGAGCCTACCGCAGAAGAGTAGGGTATAACTGACATGCGATCCCTTTCCAAATCATTCTTGGGAGACATCTCTTTGGATAGGGTGATTCTGTGACAAGCCGGTAAATTACCGCGCTTAGAATCTTCCATACTGAATCTTTTCAGTACAGTGTTGATATACCTGGACCGTGAAAGTCCCAATATCCTCTTGGATCTATCACGATGGATCCGGATCCCCAGAATGTAAGAGGCATCACCCAGGTCTTTCATGGAGAACCTGTGTGACAAGAATCCTTTGACAGATTGTAGTATACGAATGTCATTTCCTATCAATAGAATGTCATCCACGTACAAGACGAGAAATATGACAGTTCGTGCTACAATTTTACTATATATACATGGTTCATCTGGATTTTTGATAAAGTCACATTCTTTGACCGTTTCATCAAAACAGATGTTCCAACTCCGCGATACCTGCTTTAATCCATAAATGGACTTAAGCAACTTGCACACTTTCCCGCTTCTGATTGAAGCCTTCTGGCTGATCCATATAGACGCACTCTTCTAAATTACCATTTAGAAAAGCCGTCTTTACGTCCATCTGCTAGATCTCATAATCATTGAAGGTGGCAATAGCAAGAAGGACCCGAATGGATTTGAGCATAGCTACTGGAGAAAAAGTTTCGTCATAGTCCAAACCAGGTCTTTGACGAAAACCCTTTGCATCAAATCTAGCCTTATAGGTTTCCACCTGTCCATCTACACCAATCTTTTTCTTGAAGATCCATTTGCATCCTATGGGTTTTACCCCATCTGGAGCAAGGTCCAAAGTCCATACTTTGTTGGTGTACATGGACTCCATCTCGGTCCGCATTGCATCCAGCCATCGTACCGAGTCGCCGCTCTGGATGGCCTGCTGGAAGCTAGTAGGTTCATCATCATCAATGACGCAATCCTCTTCATCCCCATCTATGAGAAAACCGTAGTATCTCTCAGGCGGATGAGACGGCCTATTACTCCTGCGGAGGGGTGCGGGAATATCCTGTTCTTCTTGAACTACTGGTTCTACCAAACTTTCAGTAGTAGTTTGTGGTTCTGGAATTTCTTCCAGTTCTATTGCGCTCCCACTTGTTTCCTTTTCTAAAAACTGATGTTCTAGAAAATGGGCATTACGAGAAACAAAAACCTTTTGTTCCTCTGCGTAATAAAAATAATATCCCCTGAAGTTCTTTGGATATCCCACAAACTTACACTGTACTGATCGTGCCTCGAGTTTGTCCGCATGCTGCTTTTTAACAAAAGCTGGACATCCCCATATCTTTAAATATTGAAGATAGGGTTTCTTCCCACTCCACATCTGATATGGCGTGGTAGGCACAGTCTTGGTAGGAGCCATGTTCAAAAGATATGCCGCTGATTCTAGCGCATAACCCCAGAAAGATCGCGGTAACTCAACATTACTCATCATGGAACGTACCATATCCAATAGGGTTCGATTCCGTCTCTCCGATACACCGTTATGCTGTGGAGTGTATGGAGGAGTAAGCTGAGAGAGAATTCCTTTCTCTTTTAGGTAACCTAGGAACTCGTCACTTAAGTATTCACCACCTCGATCAGATCTTAGTGTCTTGAAACTTTTGCCGGTTTGGTTTTCTATTTCATTCTTATATTCTTGGAATTTCTCAAAAGCCTCGGATTTATGTTTCATCAAGAAAATGAATTCGTACCTAGAGTAATCATCCGTAAAAGTAACGAAATAGGAAAAACCAGCTCTTGTATGTGTACACATTGGACCACATACATCGCTGTGTATGAGTCCTAAGAGCTCGCTCGCTCTTACTCCATGTCCAGTGAATGGAGTCTTTGTCATCTTTCCTTTGAGACATGATTGACAAGTGGCATAATATTGATATTCGAACGAATCCAAATATTTTTCTCTATGTAACTTAGTTAATCTTGTCTCATTGATGTGACCTAGTCTACAATACCATAAGAAAGCCTTATTTAAATCTGGAGACTTTCTTTTTAGTGTGTTCTGGACATTGAAAATCTGTAATTGGTTTAAGACATATATACCGTTATCTAGTGTACCGGACCCAATCAAACCATGATTAAGGTGGATGTTAACAACATCGCTTACAAACGTGAAATCATAATCTTCTTTTGATAACAACGAAACCGATATGATATTATACGTTAAACTGGGTACACAAAAACAGTTATGTAAAACCAAAATATATCTACTCATCAATCCAAGGTGATAATCCCCTACGGACACAGCTCCCACGCTAGCTCCGTTAGTAACCTGGAGGGTCATATCACCAACCTTCAGCACTCTACGGTTTCTCAGTGCCTGCAATGAATTGCATATATGAGATCCTGATCTAGTATCCAATACCCAGGAAGTAGAGTTGATTGACAGACAATTTTCAATTACAAACACACCTGAAGTCGAAGCCACAGCTTGCTTCGGTTCCTGGTTCTTGGCATTCCAAGCCTTGCAATCTTTCTTCCAGTGCCCTTTCCTATGACAGTGGAAGCACTCATCCTTTTCCACTACTGGCACCGCAATCATTTTCTTTCCCTTCACTCCCACCTTACTAACACCTCCTCTAGGTTTGGTGGCAGCCTTATTCTTCCTTCCTTTGGCCCTAGCCTTGGACCCGGAAGAAGAAGCACCGCGAACAAATATAGCGGGTGTTTCCCTTGCCTTCTGCAAGGTGCCCTCTGCACTCCTTAACATGTTAAGAAGTTCTGGAAGTTCAACTTATTTTCTTTGAATGTTGAAATTCAGAATAAACTGGGCGTAGGTGGAAGGAAGGGACTGAAGAATCAAGTCTGTATAGAGCTCGTTCTCCAAAGTCGTCCCAAGGTCTGTGAGCTCTTCTATATAGCCAATCATCTTTAGGACATGTTCTCCTACAGATGATCCGACGACCAACCTCGTCTGAAACAAGTTCTTTGAGGTCTCGTATCTTGCTATACGAGATTGCTCCCTATACAGATCCTTTGTATGGAGAAATATGGATTCAAGATCCATATCCTCGTGCCTCATCTGATGTTCATTATTCATCGAGGCAAGCACGATGCACTTGGTCTTCGCACAATCTAACTCCCAGATCTTGTGGATTTCCTTATCCGCATTACTGGATTTAGGACTAGGGACAGCAGGTGCCTTAGTGGTAAGGACATACCCCAATTTGTCATAAGTCAAAGCCATCTTGACATTCCGCACCCAATCTTTATAGTTTGGCCCAGTCAATATTTTTTTCTAGTAGTAACTTAAGTCATGTCATGTTCTGGGTCGCTGCAATTAGGAGAGAGAGAGAGAGAGAACACTTTAGCATGATGCCCTTGCAAGTTTATAGTGGTTTTTAGTTTATTTAAACTGGATGACTCCCACTGTTTCTCGAATCCCTCCTCAAACCAAAATGGAAGAACTAGCCAGGACTATTCTCACCGTACAATACTTGCTTAACCGTTCGGCCAGGCCGGTGTCGGTATTTCAAGGGAGGTTTTACGATACTTTCGCGAAGTTCCTTAATTAAATAACATCTTTTCTCTGGGGGCGTAACCCCGCTGACACCTTTCTCGGCATCTACTTGGTCTATAGCATTGATCGTTAAGTGACGAATCTCCTGATAAGTAGCGGATACTCACAGTAGGATCGGGATCCAAATATCATCGTGTGATAATGCTGAAGGAATCCTACCAACATTCATCAAACTCCAAATGGTATGCATCTCTTTGCAAATTTCAGTTTCTTTAGAAATTCCCGATATAAATTTTTGCCCCATGCTCTTATGACCTTGGCGTTCGGTCAACATGTTATAAGCCACATGTCAAGTTCTACCCATCATTATCTTGTTAATTTGAACCCATCCGTATATATCCCTGACGTAGGCTAAATGATAATACGACTGTCCCAAACTAACTCATCTATCTATGCAACAAATGAATACCCAGCAGCTACCAAACACTATGCCTTGGCGTTAGGTCAAAATACATAGCTTGAATACTACTGAATACCCAAATGAAATGACGGAGGGCTACGAATGGTTTTGGCGAAACCGTGAACGTAGTGAACTTGATATGATCGAAGGAACCTGATAGCTTTTAAAAGGAGTGGTTAAAGCTCCGCAATTTAAAAAATATCCTCTGTTTTAAAATAACCGAGTGGTTTCTTTTAAACTGTTCCAACGATTCAACTTTGGTTTATTTTCTTTGCATTAATATAAAGTGTCCCATCATTAACCTATCATTGCAGAAAACAACGAAAATATAACGTCCTTTTATGCCATCCGCATTCGCCACCGGGTCCCGTCATCACCCGTTAGGCTACTTAACTAATGACAGAGCGGGGGCTGGGCTAGCGCGGGTATAAAACATAAGTGACGTCTAAATAGCTATCATATATAGATATTGTACATTCGTCAGGCGCAATAATAGGCATTCCAGATCACAGATGAACATTATTGGATATACAAGCAATCCGCGTTTCCTTTGAGCCTGCAACGAAAGGCGGATTACACAGTTGTGATGAATAGCCATTACCCCACCCTAGACCCCTACGGGTACGGCAAACTACCCGCCAAGTACCCGAAGTGAAGCGGTCTCCCTCAACAACGTGAGTAGGCTACTAAACACTTCAAAGTACCCGGTAGTTTGTGCACCCCACCTTGGGTCTATCCTAGGAGCAAAAATCAGTAAATGAAATAATACAACGGTGGCTACAACCGCAACCTGGATGTGCCCCGCAAAAGAATATTACATAATATTACAATTTACATTGAATGAATGAATATTAAAAACCCATCTCAAACCCCGGCTAATCATCACAACGATCCAATCAAGTTCATAAACACAAACAGTAAAATCATTACAGAAATGTGCGACCCCCTGCCAACAGACATACTAGCAGTTAGGGAAGGTTTACGAACACATTATACAAATCACAGATATAATCTAATTAGCCAAACATCGTAGAATTTCGATCGAGCAAACACAATTGATTCTACTCCAAAAACTTCTCTGTGCACCTAAGACTTGAGCAGAAACATAACATTCCAGAAAGAACAAAATTAACACAGAAGAGTTACTGGGGAATTTTGGGGTGAATCGGCTTCAACTCAGCCGCGGATCCGCGGTGGATCGCTTGGATCGGCCGCGGTTCCGCGGCTGTTTGGTCGATTTAGGAACCCAAATTTCTCCAGTATTCTTATATTTTCCTGCATGTAATTTTAAGGGTCCCTGAAAAATTTTTAGACCCCGTTTTAAAATCGACAGAAACTTGGTTAATTTGATGTTTTTTCCGGTTCGTTTTGCGATCGAATTTCTAACGAATTTGCTAACAGGTTAGTTATGGTTTAGCGAGGCTCTGATACCACTGTAAGTCGACGTTGTACACCCCACGAGTTGCGGGGAGACGGAAATATGAAAAACAATCTTTTTCTTTAAACTAACATCGACTAACCGTAAGGATCTTTTTTTAAACTCTAACTAACATTATCATAGGAGGAATTAGCTACTATGAAAGAAGATTATACCTAATGAACCAAGTCCTTCTTCTCGTTAACCACCTCCTCGTCGGCCTCCTCTTTCTAATAGAAGATCCACCCGAGAGCTACAACTCCAAGCTTTGCCTCTAACTTGAGAAAACTAGGTTACTCAAAGTGCTAATCAAAGCAACCTAGGGAATATAGAGTGTGATTAGGGATTAATAAGTCTTGTTAACCCTTGATCTCAACACATGAGAGGTTAGGGTTTGGGTTTGAAGAGAGAGAGAGCTTGAGAAGAGAGAAGGTGAGAGTGAGAATCCTTTTGGAATAATGATATCATTTTAATATATGAAGCATATGATATAATTAAATGAATAACAAATAATAATGCGTCATCATGCTTCATTAATTCATATAGTGATTCATCTCATGAGTCATTTAAATCATTAATGCATCATTAACTCCATGGATGAATCACTCCATGATTCATTAATCCAATAAATGCAAATGCCACCTTAGCCTCCAAGTCATCATCCTTCTAGAACCTTCTCGAGAATTTACGAGAACGCCCCTCCTATCCGTGAAAACACGGAAATACTTTAGACTGTATAAATCCAATAATCCGATACTAGAATCTGGCTTAAACCAAAGCCGGCTAGTAAAAACTGTCCGATCATCGTACGTGCATAAATGCACGTGCGTGTCCGAACCCTGTCGTAAAACCATACGACCTCTATATCGTTTCGCCCGAAGCAGGAAAACTCTCTGTATGGGACTCTAAATACTCGACTACTACGCTGGCAGTGGGTTTAACCACAGACCGCAAGCGGCACTAGCTGTACGTAACAGTCCCCAGGTAGATGTCGATAAGAAGGCCGATGAGGAAACCCATCCGAACTCCTACTGAGCCTGATGTGACAATCTCCGTACAGTCCGGTCTGTTCGTCTAGGACTATCGCATTCGGGCCTAGGGGGCGGCAAGCGTCAGTCCCCTAAAAGCGGTATAAGTCGTGTCGGAGTGAAGCCCATTACACCTTGAGAAACTACTGGAAAACCTACCAGTAAATCTCGCTTGTCCTGGCCAGGGACTTTGCGTAATGGCTCTCCATACATAGCGCGATATCAACTCCCAATACCGGGAGAGACGAATCCTGTCTAACCGCCACTGCCTCCAAGTGCCCGGGACTGCACCCAACTGCCACCTGTTTGCACGACACTGATGAGCTGTGGTAGGGTAGCAATCTAAGAACAGTGGGACACACTCGAGGCGAAGTAGCAGTGTTAAGTCTGCGGACTATGCTGTACTCATGTCATCTGGGAACTGTTAACTGACGACGGGTATAATACCAACCAACAGTTCCCTGCGAGTCCTGTCCGGTGTACCCGTAACCCAACGAGCACCTATATACTATCTCCAGTACGACGTACTGATGGCTGTGGGACAGACCATCTCCCCAACTGGGATGAGAAGCGTACACACTAGTCTATTCCGGAGTATCGATGCCCTTTCTCGATAATCCTACGACTAGGGACCTGAAAAAGGATGTGCTTGTAGACTATCCAGCCCCCACTAGTGTGACTGCCATCACAACGCTGGTAGTCAAGCAAGATCCTAAGGGCTCTATCAATACGTACACACATATTAAGATAGATATAAACCAAATAGCATACTACCATGTTTAGCAAGACTGTTAATATAACCGTGAATATCCCAAGCTTCCATTAAGTAATATACAAGCCAGTATGATACAATAATGGCCCCTAGGGCATATACACTCACAATTTTGACGCTTGTCGGCTTCAACAAACTTTGCATAATATATGTATTTTTTATTTGAGGCAATGATTATCATTTATTACAATTTACAAGGAATTCACGGAATTAATGTCTTAATGCATCTATACATGTTTCACACCAGGTGTGTCCACTCATATTTGAGCACATAAATATACATAACATAGGATATGTAGATCTTTTATAGTGAAGAATAATACGCCACAAACTTCAAAAACAGTAAAGGCATATGCGAATTGCACATACAAGTCCTGTGTAAACATGTCAACTGTACATCATTTGCATAGGAATGCCAAGCGTCTAGACTTTATGAATTTTGTTCTCTAATATCTTTGCATCCCTGTTGAACATGACATATGTATATGTGTGGAAATCGTTGAGAAGTACTGATTTCGTGACAACAAGGCACAACAAAATAAGAACAACAATTATTTAGTATGCTACATGTTCAGCTGTTCTGTCTGATTTAAGTCACATACCATGATAGAGAGTGAACCAGAAGAGGTAACGAACAACCTATCTTTCCTCGAGTCGGTTGTTAGCGCTTGGGGAAGGCCATGGCCTGGTGGCTATGGCCTTCTTCTCCAAGTGCTCGATCTCTCTGTTGTCTTTCGAGTTCAATTTCCGTGTTGTCCTTTTGATTTTGAGTACTCCCTTGGTGTTTCCCTGTTGATATTTGAGTTGTGTAAATAAACTCTTTTCCTTCTTTGTTACGACCGAGGATATTTTCAAACAGATTCTAAGGTCTAGCAAGCATTCAGATTTTGTGGTTATTATAGGTTTTTCGTAATTATTTTCGGGATTTATTGGTGAGCTTCAGGTGGTTGCAAATCCATTTGCCATGCTTAATGCACATTTTGAAATGTGCAAGAACATTTTCCAGTTGCTTAAGCTGTTAATCTGGAGTTTAGAAGAATGTGATTAGACTTGCAAGAGTTGGGATGCAGTATTTGGCTAATAGTTTATGGAACCTGATTTTCAGCTACTGAGGGGCATTTCTTTTTCTTGCTGATTGTCTCCTCATGGATGATGATTTTTTGGCAATTAACGACTGCAACGTTGTTGTGATCGATGTGGTGGTAACATTTGTTCCATTTTGGTAACTTTATTTTTAGAAATTATGGCGATTAGAGCTAAATATACAGTTGAGATACTTTCTTTTGCAACAATTCAAGCAGCAACTTCTTAGATAGTTTAATTAACTAAAATTAAAGAACGTGTTTAAGTTATGAAGTTGAGACAAATTTTTAATAAATTTGTGGGTATCGGCCAACATAGAGACAATTTATATCCTATGTCGGTCAAGAAGTCAACTCTCCGTGATCTTGTTTTAATGATTTTCATCTTCCATCATGTTCTTATGACCTAAAGCATATTTTTATCAATTTTCATTTGAATTTGACACTCGCTAACAATTGATCTAGCACAGAAAAATGTTATATCCTCGGTTACCATTAAATTTGTAATCATCTGAGTCATAAGCAAGCTGTATCAAAATCACATAATTTTTATATGGATTAAACCAAAGACCAAGTGGCCCCCACGTTTCATTAAAAAGAGTTTTAACCAAACTACATCAAGATTAAAAGAAATTCAAGAAAAGAGAAAAAAGAAACTAAACAACAAAAAACAATTGGGAAGAACCCAACAAATCATATAATTTTTTGTGTGTATTTTTAAGAATATGTTGTTCAAAATGAACACGCTGATCATAAAAAAACAAGAAGGGACAGGGCTTTTGACCATTTAGGAAAGATTTTTGTTTTGGTTAGTTGACTCCCCACATTCCTCGATTTTTAATTTGAATTACTAATTATTTCTGTTGTTTTAACTCCTGCTCTCTTATATGTCTTCATTCTTCTTTTCTTTTTTTTCTTCAAAACTACCGGGGTACCTTGCGCAAGCGCAGGGCTACCGAAATTTCCTTATGTATATTGGAAGCAAAATGAACAACATATAAGCGACGTTTTTTCAATATAATTCCAGTAAGACGGTTGTCGCAAGCTAAAAAATTTCCACGACGAAGCTGGAATGTATTATTGAAGCTTATTTACGAAATTTTGCAATCATGACAAAATATTGAAAATGATTGTGTTCCATATAAGTTCCCGCTAGATGCCAGAAAAGAGTATGAAAAAACGAATTTTCAACATCTATATTTGAAAGCGAAATGAACAATATATTAAGCGACGATTTACCAATATAACTGCAGTAAGATGGTTGCCGTAGATTGAAAATTTTCCATGTCGAAATTAAAATTGTAATTTTCCATGACGAAATTAAAAGTGTTATTTTCCATGAGGAAATTAAAGTGTGTTATTAATGTTTATTTACGAAATTTTGCAACAATAACAAAATTTTGAATTAAGAGTCTTCCTTGTAATTATCTGTTAGATTGCAAAAAAGAGCATGAATAATTGAAGTTTCCATCCGTATATATATATATATATTCGGAAGCAAAATGAGCAGGACATTAAGCGATGATTGCCTAATGTAGCTGCAGTAAGACGGTTGTCAGTTTAAGTGTATTATTAGATTTTATTTTCAAAATTTTGAGACCGTGATTTTTTATTTGTAATTTTGAAAATAGGGTTTTTGGTATAATTTTTTGTTAGATACCTACGAAAGAACAAGAAATTTGGAAGTTAGTTCTATATAGATAGATATGTAATATAGTGAAAATGAAGGGCCTACCAACAGTTTTCCGCCGGCGGAAAAAAAAAACTTGAAATCCATACTGGCTTTCTATATGGAAAAAATAGGTAGATAAATGAGTAGATAGTTAGATGTAGAAAGAAAAAAAATAGCGTGCTTGTTGGTGGCGTGGGGCTATTTAAATTGGCAAGAAGCTTTTGAGCAGTGAAGTTTCAAAATCAGCCACAACATCAAGTATAGAATTTTTCGGTTCTTTAAAAATGTAGGTGGGCTAAATTAATCTCTGATTCGCCTCTATTTTTTCCTTCACCCTCGAACTTATGACCTTGTCATAATACTCTTACTTTTTACCAAATCATCGACCTTTTTGCAATGTCACGAGAATTTAACATTTAGCCATTTTGAGAAGTGATTCATGAGCTTGAACATATGAGTGTGGAGGGGGAGAGAGCATTTGTTTGGTCCGGTTTAATGGTAGCGGGGCATTTGGATGTGTGCTATATTGCATTGTTTAATTTGTTTAAAAATTTTTAGTTAGCACAATTTTTTCAGTACTTACTAGTTGTTTTTCCTTCATAATTCTCAAATTTTCACCTAACATAACTCTTTCTTGTGAATTTAGTTGGTTATGATTTCTGTTAGCATATGTGCCTTGGAGGCCCATGCCTCACCCAAGTGAGTAGGCAAGAGAGTCAGGTCGGATATTGGGCCAACCCTAACCAACCTAATTCTAGAATGATGTAGTACTTTATGCAACTTCATAAAAGTCTTGGACTTCATACGAGGTCTTGGAGACTTCAAGAGTCTTAAGGCTTCTACAAAGCAATGGAGGCTTCTAGGTTAAGCCTAAGGAGGTGCTCTAAACTTTATAAATAAGTATGCATACCTGCTCGTTTGCAATCATTCATGCAAGGTTTTCTACAGCACCACTACAAGGGTTTGGTAGCAACACACATGCCATATTAAAAATTATAGGATGCTAAAGAAAAGATCCTAAGGATCAAACTAGAAAAGCTAGGGTAACAAAACTAATAGTACCATCACAAGTAGTAAAAGGCTAGGGTTTGAGAATACAACCTTTGTAGCTCCCTACGCTAGACTCCTTGACCACTTGAGAGTTGAAAGAAGCTCGCTTGAGATCCTCTAGGTCCACGACAATCCACCCGGAGTCCTCTTTGTCCAAGCTTGAAACTCCACTAAATCAAGAGAAGAAGTAGAAGCCAACACTCTAAACTAATGGGCAAGAGTAGTGTAGAATGGTGATGTGGTTTGTTTTCTCACTTCAAAATCTTAATTTGATCACTCTTTTGCTCACTAATGAAAGCTAGAGAGCAAGAGAGAGGAGGAAGAAGATGATGGCAAATGAAGAGCTCAAGATAATGATAAGTATTGAGATAAGAATGAGAAAAGAAAATATATATATTTTCTTCTTCTCACTCTTAACTCTAGTTTATAAATATCTAGATATTTTCTTTTGGAGAACTAATGGCTATAGAATAAAAACTCATGGTTAAAGAGAGGTTTAGTGAAGGAATATAATAATCAACCATGAGTGATTATCCATTTCCATTTTCTTTTCCAAAAATAAATATCAACATATTTATAAGTGTGTGAGTCTTATATTGCCACCATCCATTGCATCAACAACCATAATACAAGAGTGTATGCATGTATGTGTGCATGCACATCCATATGTGCATCAATGAGAATAAATGCGTACATGCATGCATACAACAAAAGATAAGAAGGGTTTAAAGTGAAAATGCAAATGGTCAATGTTAAATCAACACTTGATTTAGCAAACCGGTCATATCTCATATGACCCGACCAATAACAAACCGTTCGATTAATATATGGTATCATATACGCGCATTTAATCGGGTCCCCGCGCATATCTCATATGCGCACCACATCGTTTCGCCTGGACTAGGTAACTCCATTGTGGGACTCTAAGACTCGTCAATACGCCGGCAGTGGGTGATGATTATATCAAACACCCCCAAGCCGCAAGAGGTCAGCTAAACGTAACGGCCATCCGGGTATTGAGCGATAAGAAGAAAATAAGTGAACCTGTAACAACTCCCGTCGAGCCAACCGGCAACACTACCGTACAGTCCGGTCTCTTCGTCAGATATGCTGCATATCGAGTCTAGGGATGGTAACGTCGACCCCAATAACACAATAAGTCGTGCCGATAAATGGTCTATAACAGATCGAGAAACTACTGATAATACTTATCGGTAAATCTCAACAGCCCTGTCTAGGGACTTACTGATATAGCCAATCGAGCACAGCACAGTATCAACTCCCAATACCAAGAGAGACGAAACCCCTCCTATCGCTCACTGTCTCCATGTGTCTCGGGACTGTACCCAAAAGCCACCTGTTTACACGACTCAGTAGAGTCGTAGTAGGATGGTAATCAAAGTACAGTGGGAGAACACACAAGTCTTTATGACGATCTCGGGTCTACAGACTAATCTGTACCAGTGTCACCTGAGAACTTCTATCCGACGATAGATATAATACCATATAGGAGTTCTCGGCGAATCCGTCCAGTGTACCCAGTCACCACTGAGCACCCGTATACGATCTCGATGTCAAACATCAATGGATGTGGGAACATCCATCGTCCATCATATGGGTCTAGTAGCATATACGCTAGTCTATTCTGGTATATCGATACCCCATCTCGATACACCTACGGCTAGAGATATTTCAGGATATGCTTATAAAGCACAGACGTCCCACTAGTATGATCTCCATCATAATCACAGTAGTCAAGCAAATATCCTCAGGGCTTTATCAACATGTGTAAATGAATAATAGCATCATCAAGTCAGCATGTCAGATAAAGAAGAACCAAATAGCATACTATCATGTCGAGCAAGAATGTATACTGAATATATATATATATATATATATATATATATATATATATATATATATATATAAATACATCCACTATCATATAATGGCCTTTAGGACATACATATATCCAACAATCTCCCACTTGCACTAAGGCCAGTTATTGGCGTATCGCATAGCCAACATCTCAAAAAGTAGCTCATGCTGCGGCCGAGGGAGGGCCTTGGTGAGTGGATCCGCAGTGTTATTCTTTGTGTCTACTCTCCTAATCACGATCTTGCAGCAATCTACAATCTCCCGGATCAAATGAAAATGCCTCAGGATGTGTCTGGACCGCTGATGGGACCTGGGTGTTGGATATATATGCCCTAGAGGCCTACATTGTATAGGATGCTTGGGATATGTATGTACATGACAGTCTTGCTTGATATGATAGTACGCTATTTGGTTTGACTTTGTCTTAACGTATGATATATTTTACTTGGTATTTATATATATATATATGTTGATAAAGCCCATAGGGTGTTTGTCTGACTACCGGCGTTGTGATGGCAATCATACTAGTGGGAGCTGGATAGTCAATAGTGTTAGTTATATGTATGCCCTAGAGGCCATTACTGTACATTGGATGTATATTGTAGTGGATGCTGGGACATATATAGGTAGGACTTTCTTGCTCGACATGATAATACGATATCTGGTTGCTCTTTATCTTAACGTGTATACTTTCTGTCTCTCTGTTACATATTGATAAAGCCCTTAGGATGTGTACTCGACTTCCAGGACTGTGATGCAGATCATACTAGTGGGGCCTGGATAGTCCATGAGTACATCCTTCAATGTTCCTAGTCGAGGGAATATCGAGACGGGGCATCGATATTCCAGAGTAGACTAGCGTATATCTTCTCGACCCATGCGATGGGCGATGGATGATCCCATATCCATTGGTGTTTGACATCAGAGATGGTATACGGGTTCTCAGTGGAGACTGGGTACACTGAACGGACTCGCCGAGAACTCCCAGATGGTATTATACCTCACGTCAGATGGCAGTTCTCAGGTGACACTGGTACAGCTTAGTCTGTTGACCCGAGATCGTCATAGAGTCTTGTGTGTCTCCCACTGTGCTTTGATTTCCACCCTACCACGGCTCTACTGAGTCGTGCAAACAGGTGGTTTTTGGGTACAGTCCCGATTTACATAGAGGCAATGAGCGATATGAGGGGATTCGTCTCTCCCGGTATTGGGGGTTGATATTGCGCTATGCTCGACTGGCCATAACAGGAAATCCCTGGCCATGGTTGCAGTGACCTACTGATAAGTGTTATCAGTAGTTTCACACATGTCATGGACTTCACGTCGGCATGACTTATCAAGCTATTGGGGTCTGACGTTTACCACCCCTAGGCGAGATATGCGACATATCAGACGAACAGACCGGACTGTACGGTAAGTGTTACTGGTTGGATTCACAGGAGTGTGAGCGGGCTTGCTCGTCGATCTTCTGATCGCTCAATACCCGGGTGGCCGTTACGTTTAGCAGACCGCTTGCGGCTTGTGGGTGTTTGATATGATCATCATCTGCTACCGGCGTATTGACGAGTCTTTAGAGTCCTACACAGAGGTTTCCAGACTCAAGCGAAACGAAATAGGAGCGCATATGAGATATGTACGGGACCGAGAATAATGCGTGTATGTGATACCGTATTCTATTCTCGCGATGAATGTATCGAATTGTTATATGCGATATAACCTAGTTATCGAATCAAGGATTGATTCGATAAGCCGATACATTGGATACTAGTCGGTTATATACGATATGACCGGATCGTTAATTCAAGTGTTGATTTAATGATTTAATGTATAATTATGTATTTGATATATTACTTTGCATTAACTAGTATTGGTTCACTTTAAATGAATTTTCTCACTTGAATTGTGCAAGTTGTATATGTGATATACATTTGTGCACATGATTGTATCATGTTTGATTATACATGTTTACTTGGTTAAGTGTAAAGAATTAAACCATGGTTAAGTTTATGATTAGGGTTTTCTTTTTTCTTACTTATTTATTTATTTATTTATTTTTGGAAAAGATGAGAAAAGAATGGTTGCTATTTTTGTTTTTAGTTGAAGATTCATGGAGCATTGACTAAGTCACCATTCTTGTCTCATGCTTAACCCTAACCATTCAAGTTAACCATAGTCCATTCTCTACAATTAACCAAGGGTTAATATATGATAAGTATTGATTTATTTATCCAATTATTCAATAACTTATCATATCTTCTTCTTCTTCTTCATCTTCTTCTTCCATGAAGAAAGCTTGCTACATCAATGGTGATTGATGAAAAAGTGTGAGAAATCCAAATCTAAAGTCTACCCACTTCCTATTTCTTCATCCTCTACCTCTTGCCAAGTAGTATAGGGTGTTTCCTTCACAAGTTTTCTTGACTTGGTGAAGTTGGAGCTTGATCTAGCGATGCCTCGACGTAGATCATCTTCGGCATCGTCGTTGATGACCTAGCCCGCTTTTTCTCCGATGAAGCCAACGCTAGAGCCCAAGATCCGATTTGTACAGCGAGGAGACTTCATCGCGGAGCCATGGAGGTGGAGGACCGGATCTACAAAGGTTTTAGCCACTTTCCTTTAGCATTTAATTCGTTTACATGCTTGCATCGCCTCATTATCTAGTTAACGATCCGTATTAGGGTTTATAGGCACCCATAAAATTTTGAATTAGCCATGTTTGATGCCTTGTAAGACTTCATTAGTGTGCCTAGGAACCCTATAGTGGTATCAGAGCCTAGCTAGAGCCTTAGGCGATGCGTAGACGGAGTTAGAAGTCCGATCGACCCGAAACCCCGATTTTAACATGCTCTCTGGACATTTTTGAAATTCGTGGATTTTTGTGAATTAAAAATATGCAGAAAAATCAGCAGGTATTCCTAAGAATTACTATGAAATTCGAGAGCATGATTCCTCTAGAGTGCGGCGGAACCGCAGCACAAGCATGGCTTGTGCGGCGGTTCCGCGGCCAAGTTGTCCCATCATCTGTTTAAATTTTCACAGTAACTCCTAGTTTTTAGTGCTGGTTTTCCTGGGAATATTTTAATATTTATTCCAGAGTTTTATTTTCTGGGTTGTATTGGGAACTCAGTGTATCGATCGGATTGTCTAATTTTGTTAGTGTGTTTTTCCGGGTATTTTAGAATATGTTAAAAAGTTCGACCGGATATAAATACCCACTTTTTCCCCTGCCGGGAAATTTCCAATTGTTGGATTTTTCCATAGTTTAACGACGTTCTAAGTAGTGCAAGTAACGCGATGGACCCTCTAGAAGACAACAAACCTTAACTCGATTATGTGACCGTCTTGAACTGCCCTTTGAACCCTCGGGTTTGGGGCAGTACGGCGTGCCACATGTGAGGCGTTGGCTTGACCCTTCTACGGCTGGACCATTGGTACTGAGGCACGAACTGAATGTTGTTAGACTTATTTCATGTGTTGAGCTGTTTCGGGAAAACTTGGGTGTTCGAATGTTCAATCGGAAAGTTTAACATTTTCTGTTTATCCAGAATGTGATACAACAATTGGAATTCACAAAAGTTATGTGATAACTGAATGAATGTTATAAACATAGCACTTTAGTCTCACTTGATCGGTTGCCACGGAATTTTGATGTGATCAAAACTCCGTCGCAATCACGTAGCGTACGCGGATACTCGCCAGGTAAACTTAATAGACAGCCTCACTCCATAGCCCCGACCAAGTGACTGTAGGAGAACCCCGTCGCCGAAAGCATCCGTTCGGGTGCTCGCGGTAGCGGTGTTCCGCCTTGGTGCACTTTGTTGACGGCGTCGGGGGTGCGGCCGTCTACTGAAGTTTGCGACGAGCATTCGATCTGTATGTCGGGAATCCTGTTGAATTGCCCGACTTGATATTGAAAAGTGTTTTCGATTTTGAGACTAAAATGCGGGGTTTATAATTGTTAGGCATGCGATGTCTAAAGAATTCATTTGGTTAGGCATGCGATGTCTAATGAGATTGCGGATTCCAACTGTTGTAGTTTTACACTTTCTTTTCTGTGACCGTAAGTGTAATATGTGATATCGCCGTTTTCGTTGCTATATGTCAACGATAATTGGGATGCGCATATTTACTTACGTTGATGACATGTGATGTTATGCGTTGCTGGATATGTTATATTGGATCGTCGTGTTTGAATAACCGGGGTTTTTTTTATGTGAGATGAGTGTTTTTCATTTTCATTCATGTAAAAACTTGTATGTAATATTCTTTTATTGGGGCACTTCCAGGTTGCGGAAGATGTCACCGTTGATGTATATTATTTACTTTTCTGCACTAGGATAGACCCAAGGAGGGGAGCACAAGTAACCGGGTTCTGGGGTCCAGTGGGAGACCAACTCGAGGAGTCGAGTCCGGGTCTCCTAACCCTAGAATTGGTAGGGTTCCTTGCCGCTCTCGTAGGGGTCTAGGGGTGTGGGATAGGCTATTCATCACGACCGTGGAATCCGTGTTTTATACTGGCTCGTATTGAAAATACGGACGTCCTAGTATATCCAATATTTCATATGTTTCTTCTGCTGTGATTTATCTGTGATGTGATCATGTGATGTTCTGTGACAGATATTATATATAGTATATATGATATATTATATAGACGTTGCTTATGTTTTACACCCGCGCTAGCCCTGCCTCGCTCTGGCGTTAGTTACCTAACCTAACGGTGCACGAGGGGACATCGAGGCGAATGCGGATGGCATAAGCGTATGTTATATTTATCTGTGATGTTTAGGTGGACTTAAATGATGGGATATTCATTAATGAGATTAATGAAAGAAAATAAACCTAATTGATGTTGTGGAATCGAATTTCAAAATAAAAACAGGTAGCTACAGTTCTTGCTTTGCATCGCGGTGTTCATTATAGAACATCCTGCACCTTATTCGATGAGGAAAGGACCGAGATCCCTTCACCGGGAGTGACTCCTTTAGCAATAACTGGCAGATGCTACAACCCTCGGTTTGTCTTTGATCGCTTCTATAGTTTCCGCTTTGCACAGTGATATATATGATATATCCCGCACCTCATTCGACGAGGAAAGGGCCGACGATCCCTTCACCGGGAGTGACCCCTTTAGCAAAACTAGAAAAGCCTCAAAAACATTCCATTTAAAAACCATTTGATTCCGCAACGAGATCAAGTTCAAAGCGTTAAAGGTTTTCACAAAAACCATTCGCAACCCTCCGTCATTCTAGGAAGTAGAGTACTTAGTATTCGTGCTGTGTTTGTTGACCATAGTCAAGGCACAGTGTACGGTAGCTAAGTGATGTCTTCCTACACCGCATATGATGCGATTAGTTAGGACAGTCGCGTGACTTTATTGACCTTAGTTAAGGGTCATGTGGGTGGGTCTAATTAATCACGAAATGACGGGTAGAACTTGACTAGTGCTTATGATTTGTTGACCATAGTTAAGGTCATAAGTGCTAGGGGTATAAAAACCATTATCGGGAGTTTCAAGTATTGAAATTTGCAATGAGATTGCATACCTTCTATGTGATAGTTGGATCCCGACACCCACTGCGAGTAATTGTTACTCCTGGGAGAGTTTTGCACTTTACAATTAGCCGATCAAGTAGGTGTCTAGAAAGGTGTCAACGGGGTTACGCCTCTGGGAAAACGAGGTTTACTGTAATTAGGTCCGTGCGAAAGCACGGGAAACCTCCCTCAAAGTACCGACACTGGCCTGGCTGAAAGATTGGCGAACTTGTAGAGTGTAATTAATCCCGGCTAGTCTTTCCTTTTAAGGTTTGAAGGAAGATTTGATAAAAACAGTAGGAGCCATCCTGATTAGATAAAATAAATAACCAATCTATTCTTGCAAGAGCGCACGCTGAGTGTTTTCTTCTCTCTCTCTCCAGATAGCGACCATATCACGCCTTGATCAAGATAATAATATGGATGTATTGACCGAACCCGCTTGTTATACTGAGCTGGGGAACGTTGGTCCCGCTCCAACTTATAATTGTTATAAGACAGAGCAGGAATTAGGGGAATACCAGGATTCCCATGCCGCCCAAACGAAGAAAGTGCATATGATGCATCTCCTTCGGGTGTGTTCATTACAAAGAACTGTTTCTCAGTATCCTCTGCATCCTGGGTATATGATACCGGATCAGGATCCCAGATATGTAATCTGTTACATAGGGCTACAAAAGGGTAGAAAAACTGAGAATGGGTGATAAGTTTCATGAAACAGAAAACGGGGCAAGTGTTGCAGCCAAGTCTGTTGGTCACTGTCACCCTGTATTACCAATACATTGATTCTGAACAAATGCTATTAGATACCGAACCTGATATACAAAATCATATCAGTCTCTTTATTAGTAAAGAAATGATACAATTTTGTATTGTTGGATAATGTTTTGAACATTTCCTATATCAAAAGTTGATCGGTTCAGGCACGTTATCTAAAAGCATTGACGTTCTAAATCAAACTACAGTTCTTAGTATACGGATCACACACAAGAGGAAGAGTTCAGAAATGAACGAATCCTTCTTGAGGCATTGTAGACTAGGTCATATCAATGCGACCCGACTGGCTGAAGTTACATTTAGATGTATATTTAAATCAGTTTGAATTTACATCTTGTGAAACTTGCCAGTCATGTCACAAAGAAAGTATGACCATAGCTCTGTTTATTGGAAATAGAGAAAGAGTTAGTGAACTCTTGGGACTGATACATGATGATGTATGTAAGGTCTCCTGTCTACACATACCAGGACTGGTTCTTTATACTTCATTATATTCTCTGATAATCTCTCAAGATTCAGTCATATGTTCCTGTTGAAACATGAGTCCGAACCTTTTGAGATATTCACAGAATATAAGTTGGAAGTAGAGAACCAAAATATGGGTATAAGTATTATGTCCTATGATGAGATCAGGGAGGAGAATACTTGTGCATGGCATTCCTGGACCATTCTAAAGGAGAATGAGATTCTCTCTCCGTATTACTCCTCTGAATACACCACAGCACAATGGTGTATCAGGGCGGAGCAATCACACAATATTAGATATGGTGTGCTCTATGATGAGTACTACTGAGTTTCCTATTTCATTTTGGGAGTTATGCGCGTGAGAAGCTGCATACCTATTGAATTAGGTTCGAATCAAATCACTGCCTACCACTTCATATGTGATATGGAAAGGGAAGAGCCCATATCTTAAGTTAGTTAAGATTTGGGATTGTCCGGCCTATGTCTAAAAGCAAAATCCGGACAGGCTCGAGGCAAGGTCTGTAATGTAGAACTGGAAAGGTTCCAGCTATACAAAACTACAGCAGATAATTTGGTAGAACCAAAGGATTCAGTAGATTCCAACGAACCTCAGCCTCTCCGCCGATCTAGTATGGTTCCTCACCCACCCGAGAGATACCTTGGTTTCTCGATGACAGTGGGAGCATGGAATGCATCATGAGATGATGACCCAACTAGATTCGAGCAGGCCATCAAGAGTAGGGACTCTGTAAGAATGGCTGGATGCTTAGCGGTCTGAGATGGAATCCATATACACCAACAAAGTATGGACTTTGGTTGCTATATCTGAAGGGTTAAATCCCCATCAGGAGCAAGTATATCTTGAGAAGGTTACTTGGTGTAGATGGAAAAGTTGAGACTTTCAAAGCTAGACTTGTTAAAGGTTTTAGTCATCAACCAGGTGTGGATAATGATGAAACCTTTTCTAGGGACTATGCTTGAGTCCATCCAGATCCTACTTGCCACGGCTACATACCATGACTACGATATCTGGTGGTTGGGTGCCATAACTACTTTTCTGAATGATGTTTTAGAAGAGTGCGTCTATAAGTACACTGCCAGAGGGCCTCGTAGACAGTGGGAGCAGCGGAAACGTGTGCAAGATGCTTTATAGGATAAAGCAGGCATCGCGGAGTTGGAACATCTGTTTTGATGGATTAGTCAAAGAAGTTGACATCATCAAAATGGTAGATGAACCTTGTATAAACAAAAAGGTAGTAGGGAGTATGGTGACGATCCTCGTAGAGTACGTGGATGATATACTCTTGTTAGGGAAGGAGTTTCCTATGTTACGCTCGATCAATCTCCGCTTATCACAATGATTTTCCATATAGGATCAAAGTGATACATATTAAATCCTAAGCTTTGGATCTATGAGATAGATCTAATTGGATGTTAGGATACTCACTAGTTGTAGTGAGATGGTATCAATCGATCCTGGGGAGAATCACTGGAAGGGTTCCAGAGTGATAAAGACGACTGAATGTCAGTCATAGGCATTGTCCTTACCCTCAGTAAAGGGACGGTATGTTGGAAGAGTTCCAAGCTAGATACCGTGACATACTAGACGATAAAGGCAGGATACATCGCTACTTAAGATGCTACCAAAGAGGCTGTTTGGGTGTATAATGGTTCATGAGATGAACTAGGTTCCTACCATTGTGTGACAATGGAAGTGTGGCTTTGGCCCGAGAACCCTGGTCCCATCAGTGACCCAGACATAATCTAAGGCAGTATCACCTGATCATGGAGATAGTTGATCTCCAGGGTGATCGAGGGAAGGAGAGCAGACTCAGAGGATAACACGGCGGATCCACTCACGAAGGCCTATTCCCAGAGAGAGACTTTTATGGGATGGTTGAGTATGTGATACTGCAACCACTGCTACAGATGGCCCTAGTGCAAGTGGGAGATTGTTAGTTATATGTATGCCCTAGAGGCCATTACTGTACATTGGATGTATATTGTAATGGATGCTGGGATATATATAGGTAGGACTTTCTTGCTCGACATGATAGTACGCTATCTGGTTGCTCTTTATCTTAACGTGTATACTTTCTGTCTCTCTGTTACATGTTGATAAAGCCCTTAGGATGTGTACTCGACTTCCAGGACTGTGATGCAGATCATACTAGTGGGGCCTGGATAGTCCATGAGTACATCCTTCAATGTTCCTAGTCGAGGGAATATCGAGACGGGGCATCGATATTCCAGAGTAGACTAGCGTATATCTTCTCGACCCATGCGATGGGCGATGGATGATCCCATATCCATTGGTGTTTGACATCAGAGATGGTATACGGGTGCTCAGTGGAGACTGGGTACACTGAACGGACTCGCCGAGAACTCCCAGATGGTATTATACCTCACGTCAGATGGCAGTTCTCAGGTGACACTGGTACAGCTTAGTCTGTTGACCCGAGATCGTCATAGAGTCTTGTGTGTCTCCCACTGTGCTTTGATTTCCACCCTACCACGGCTCTACTGAGTCGTGCAAACAGGTGGTTTTTAGGTACATTCCGATTCACATGGAGGCAATGAGCGATAGGAGGGGATTCGTCTCTCCCGGTATTGGGGGTTGATGTTGCGCTATGCTCGACTGGCCATAACAGGAAATCCCTGGCCAGGGTTGCAGTGACCTACTGGTAAGTGTTATCAGTAGTTTCACACATGTCATGGACTTCACGTCGGCATGACTTATCAAGCTATTGGGGTCTGACGTTTACCACCCCTAGGCGAGATATGCGACATATCAGACGAACAGACCGGACTGTACGGTAAGTGTTACTGGTTAGATTCACAGGAGTGTGAGCGGGCTTGCTCGTCGATCTTCTGATCGCTCAATACCCGGGTGGCCGTTACGTTTAGCAGACCGCTTGCGGCTTGTGGGTGTTTGATATGATCATCATCTGCTACCGGCGTATTGACGAGTCTTTAGAGTCCTACACAGAGGTTTCCTGACTCAAGCGAAACGAAATAGGAACGCATATGAGATATGTGCGGGACCGAGAATAATGCGTGTATGTGATACCGTATTCTATTCTCGCGATGAATGTATCGAATGGTTATATGCGATATAACCTAGTTATCGAATCAAGGATTGATTCGATAAGCCGATACATTGGATACTAGTCGGTTATATACGATATGACCGGATCGTTAATTCAAGTGTTGATTTAATGATTTAATGTATAATTATGTATTTGATATATTACTTTGCATTAACTAGTATTGGTTCACTTTAAATGGATTTTCTCACTTGAATTGTGCAAGTTGTATATGTGATATACATTTGTGCACATGATTGTATCATGTTTGATGATACATGTTTACTTGGTTAAGTGTAAAGAATTAAACCATGGTTAAGTTTATGATTAGGGTTTTCTTTTTTCTTACTTATTTATTTATTTATTTATTTTTGGAAAAGATGAGAAAAGAATGGTTGCTATTTTTGTTTTTAGTTGAAGTTTCATAGAGCATTGACTAAGTCACCATTCTTGTCTCATGCTTAACCCTAACCATTCAAGTTAACCATGGTCCATTCTCTACAATTAACCAAGGGTTAATATATGATAAGTATTGATTTATTTATCCAATTATTCAATAACTTATCATATCTTCTTCTTCTTCTTCATCTTCTTCTTCCATGAAGAAAGCTTGCTACATCAATGGTGATTGATGAAAAATTGTGAGAAATCCAAATCTTAAGTCTACCCACTTCCTATTTCTTCATCCTCTACCTCTTGCCAAGTAGTATAGGGTGTTTCCTTCACAAGTTTTCTTGACTTGGTGAAGTTGGAGCTTGATCTAGCGATGCCTCGACGTAGATCATCTTCGGCATCGTCGTCGATGACCTAGCCCGTTTTTTCTCCGATGAAGCCAACGCTAGAGCCCAAGATCCGATTTGTACAGCGAGGAGACTTCATCGCAGAG
This sequence comes from Agapanthus africanus, assembly GCA_030015575.1. NCBI lineage: Eukaryota > Viridiplantae > Streptophyta > Magnoliopsida > Asparagales > Amaryllidaceae > Agapanthus > Agapanthus africanus. The sequence continues at coordinate 210,189,142 of CM057350.1, forward strand.
CCATGGAGGTGGAGGACCGGATCTACAAAGGTTGTAGCCACTTTCCTTTAGCAGTTAACGATCCGTATTAGGGTTTGTAGGCACCCGTAAAATTTTGAATTAGCCATGTTTGATGCCTTGTAAGACTTCATTAGTGTGCCTAGGAACCCTACAAATAGGCACACCTTTAGATGTCCCTGGTTGCAGGAGTATCGAGATTGGGCATCGATACTCCGGAGTAGACTAGTGTATACATATCTAGACCCTGACGAGGGGCGATGGATTGGTCCCGCAACCATTGGTGGTGTTCACCTAAAATTGTATACAGATGCTCACTGGGTGTGAGTACACCGGATAGGACTCGCCGAGAACTGACTGGATGGTATTATACTTAATGTCAGATAGCAGTTCTCAGGTGACATGTGTGCAGATAGTCCGTTGACTTAAGGTCATCATTTGTCTCGTGTGAGTTCCCACTGTGCTTTGATTATTACCCTACCACGGCTCAAAGGAGTCGTGCAAACAGGTTTCAGTTGGGCACAGTCCCGAGCCACGTGGAGGCAGTGAGCGACTGTTAGGGATTCGTCTCTCCCGGTATAGGGAGTTGATATCGCACTGTGGTCGGTTGGTCATTACCATAAGTCCCTGGCCAGGGCTGATTGAGAATTACTGATGGAATGATCAGTAGATTCTCGGGTGGTCTTGAACCATACCGACACGACTTGTACGGTTATTAAGGGTCTGACGTCCACCACCTCCCTAGACCATACATGCGATACTCTTAGACGAACAGACCGGACTGCGTGGATATTGTCACAGACAGGCTCAGTAGGATTTTAGATGGGTTACCTCATCAAGCTTTCTTATCGACAACTACCTGGGGACCGTTACGTACAGCTAGTGCCGCTTGCGGTCTGTGGTTAAACCCACTGCCAGCGTAGTAGTTGAGTCTTTAGAGTCCCACATAGAGATTTCCCAAACCCAGGCGAAAAGATATAGAGGTCGTATGGTTTTACGACAAAGGTTCGGACGCATACGTGTTTGAACGCACGTACGACATTCGGACAGTTTTTACTAGCCGGCTTTGGTTTAAGCCAGATTCTAGTATCAGGTTATTGGATTTATACAGTCTAAAGTTTTTCCGTGTTTTCACGGATAAGAGGGGCGTTCTCGTAATTTTCCGAGAAGCTTCTAGAAGGATGTGACATGGAGGGAGAGGTGGCATTTTCATTTAATGAATTAGTGACTCATTGTGAGTGATTCATCATGTCATTAATGCATTAGTAAATGCTTAATGACTCACATAATGAATCACCCACTTGCATTAATGAAACATGATGAATAATCTCATATTATTCATTTCTTTTTAATTCATTATGTTTCATATATCTAGTGAGAAGTTTTTTCATTTTCATTATTATTATCATTATCTTCTTCTCACTCTCTCTCTTCAAGTTCTCTCTCCTTCACCAAACCTAATCCCACCCTCATGAGTTGAGAACAAGGATTAGGAAAGACTAATTATTCCATAACCTATCTCTACATCACCTTAGCTACTCTATTTAGCAACTAGAGAAACTAAGTAACCTCAAGTTTAGAGGTTATAGCTTGGATTAGGGTTCTCGGGTGGATCGTCTATCACGGAAGAAAGTCGAAAAGGACGTGGAGATCCAAAGAGGCCGTAGATAACATTAAGATGAAGGACTAGAACCGTTTGGTATAATCTCTTAACATAGTAGTTTAGAACTCTATAGCTTTTGTTAAAACTTGTTTAGCAAACGATTCATACGGTTATTCGATGTTTAATCATAGAACAAGATTGTTATTCATATTTCCGCCTCCCCATAAGTATTGGGGTGTTGAACATCGACTTACAGTGGTATCAGAGCCTAGCTAAACAGTATTTAACACATTTGCAAATTTGTATGAATTTCGAACGAAAAAACAAACCGGAAAAACCCCGATATCATGTACTTTCTGTCGAATTTTAAATGAGGTCCAAAAATTTTTCAGGGACCCTCAGAATGACCTAAATGAATGTATTAGAACACCCAAGAAAATTGGGCTCATGAATCGGCCATAGCGCCGTGGAACCGCGGCCGATCCTACCGATCCGCCGCGATTCCGCCGCGCTTTGGACGATTCATCATCCCAAGTTTCTTGTGTTGTTTCTCTGTGATATTTGGTGTTTTCTGGTAATTTTTATTTTTGCTCAGGTTTCAGATTTATAGAGAAGTATTGGAGCAAAATTAAATGTGTTTAATCGATCGAAATTATACTGTATTTGCTTGTTTGATTATATCTGTGAAATGTTTTATGTGTTCGTAAACCTCCCCTAACTGCTAGTATGTCGGTTGGCAGGGGGTTGCTCATATCTATGATGTTATATATAACTGTTTGTGTATATAAACTGTATTGGACTGTTGTGGTGATTAGCCGGGTTTATGTGATGGGTTATTGTATTAATTCATTTGATGTAAATGTAATAAGTTGTAATATTATTTTGCGGGGCACATCCAGGTTGCGGTTGTAGCCACCGTTGTATTATTTCTTTTTACTGTTTTTGCTCCTAGGATAGACCCAGGGTGGGGTGCACAAACTACCGGGTATTTTGAAGTGTTGGGGCAGACCGCTTCACTTCTGGTACTTGGCGGGTAGTTTGCCGTACCCGTAGGGGTCTGGGGTGGGAAAATGGCTATTCATCACAACTGTGTAATCCGTCTTTCATTGCAGGCTCAAAAGAAATGCGGATTGCTTGCAAATCCAATATTGTTTATCTGTGATCTGGAATGCCTATTATTGCGTCTGACGAATGTACAATATCTATATATGATAGCTATTTAGACGTCGCTTATGTTTTACACCCGCGCTAGCCCAGCCCCCGCTCTGTCGTTAGTTAAGTAACCTAACGGGTGATGACGGGACCCCGTAGCGAATGCGGATGGCATAAGAGGACGTTGTATTTTCGTTGTTATCTGTAATGATAGGTTAAAGATGGGACGCATTATTATTAATGCAAAGAAAATAAAACCTAAACTGAATCGTTGGAACAATTTCTAAAAACCACTCGGTTTTCTTGAAAAAGCAAATTTTAAATGCGGAGCTTAAACCACTCCTTTTAATAAAAGCTATCTTAGTTCCTTCGATCAAATCAAGTTCACTACGTTAACGGTTTTTTGCCAAAAACCAGCCGTAACCCTCCGTCGTTTCAAATAGACAGCACATCGTATTCATGCTATGCTTGTTGGCCTACGTCAAGGCATAGTGAATGGTAGCAGTGTGTGTGCCTATTTGTTGCATAGATAGATGCATTAGTTTAATACAGACGTACACCTTGTTGGCCTACGTCAAGGGCTTGTACGATGTATTTAAATTAATCAGGACAACGACAGGTAGAACTTGACTTGCGTCTTATGACTTGTTGGCCTACGTCAAGGTCTATAAGAGCTTGGGGTAAAAATCACATCGGGAGTTTCAAACATAAAGGAAACTTGCAGATTTAGCTTACCTTCTAGAGTGTGGTGACTAGAGTGGCTTCCATCTAGGGCATCATGCAATGATAGTTGGATCCCGATCCCACAGATGAGTAGGATTACTCTCGGGAATTTCTCTCACTTAACAATCAATGCTATAAACCAAGTAGGTGCCTAGAAAGGTGTTAGAGGGGCTACGCCTCCAGGGAAAAGAGGTTCTTTAATTAAGGAACTTCGCGAAAGCGTTGGAAAACCTCCCTCGAAGTACCAACACCAGCCTGGCTGAAAGGTTAAAGCAAGAATTGTAACGTGTGATTAAATCCTGACTAGTTCTTCTTTTAGGTTTTGAAGAAGGATTTGAGGAAACAGTGGGAGCTATCCTGTTTAGATAAAATAATAACCAATCTAAACTTGCAAGAGCATATGCTGAGTGTTTTCTTTTCTCTCTCTCTGGCAGCTACCATGACTGGACTAAAACTATTACTTGAAAAGAATATACTGACCGGGCAGAACTATAAAGATTGGCTAAGGAATGTCAATATTGCGCTGACTTATGACAAAGTTGCATATGTTACCACCGCTGTTCCTCCCCTTATCCCAGGACCAGATTCCTCAGTTGCGGACAAGGAAGTTCGTAAAACCTGGGATCTAGACTGTGAGCGAGCTAAGTGTATCGTGCTGGCGTCCATGAATAATGAACTCCAGAAACAGCACGAGAGTATGGATATTGTATCCATATTCCTCCATTGCAAGGAATTGTATGGTGAACACTCCCGTATCGCGAGGTACGAAACCTCAAGGAAACTCTTCCAGATGAGGTTAGCCCCCGGATCGCCTGTTGGAGAGTACGTCCTCAAAATGGTCACCCTCATTGAGGAACTCGCAAACCTGGGATGCGTGCTAGAGAATGATTTGTATATCGACTTGATTTTGCAGTCCCTTCCCCACACCTTCTCTCAGTTCGTGCTGAACTTCAACATGCACGAAATGGAAGCGGATCTTCCAAAGCTCCTCAATATGTTGAGGGTAGCAGAGACCTCCTTGAAAAAGGAGAAGACCCCCGTTCTGTATGTTGGCCAATCATCTTCTTCTAAATCTAAAGCGAAAGCTAAAGGGAAGAAGAAGATGAAAGCCACCAAACCGAAGGGTGGGGTCAAGAAGGTGCAGGGAACGAACAAGGCAGGAAGGGTGAAGGCAGAAAAGAACGAGTGCTTCTATTGTCACAAGCAAGGGCACTGGAAGAAGGACTGTATGGCCTTTAAAGCCAAGGACATGAAGCAAGCTGTTGCTTCTGCTTCAGGTGTGTTCGTAATCGAAAATTGTCTTTCAGTAAACTCTACTTCTTGGGTACTTGATACCGGTTCTGGTTCTCACATCTGTAATTCTTTGCAGGATCTGAGAAATAGTAGAGTACTGGGGGCAGGTGATATGACTCTCTGGATGGGCAATGGAATGCATGTAGATGCAGTTGCAATAGGAGAATATCACCTAGGGTTGAATAGTGGACACATTTTGATATTGTACAGCTGTTTTTGTATTCCCAGTATGTTGTGTAATATTATATCAGTATCTTTGTTGTCTAATAAAGGATATAATTTTGTGCTTGAAAGAAATGTCATGAACATTCTCCTAAATCAAGAATTGATTGGGTTTGGCACACTGGAAAACGGCATATACATACTTAAACAACCTCAAATTTTCAATATTCAAAACACGCGTAAAAGAAAGGCTCCAGATTCGAATCAAGCCTTCCTATGGCATTGTAGACTTGGTCATATAAATGAAACAAGGTTGACTAAGTTACATAAAGATGGATATCTAGATCCGTTTGAATATTTATCATATGCAACTTGTCAATCATGTATCAAAGGAAAAATGACCAAATCTTCGTTCACCGGACACGTAGAAAGAGCCACTGAACTCTTCGGACTAGTACACAGTGATGTATGTGGTCCGATGTCTACGCATGCACGAAGCGGTCACTCCTACTTCATAACTTTTACTGATGACTTCTCTAGGTATGGACATATATTCTTAATGAAACATAAATCCGAGGCCTTTGAGAAGTTTAAGGAGTATAAAAATGAAGTAGAGAAACAGACTGGTAAAAGCATCAAGACACTTCGATCTGATCGAGGTGGAGAATACTTAAGTACCAGTTTCCTTGAATACTTAAAAGAGAATGGAATTCTCTCTCAGCTTACTCCGTCTTATACACTTCAGCATAATGGTGTATCAGAAAGGAGGAATCGCACGCTATTAGATATGGTGCGTTCAATGATGAGTAGTGCTGAGTTGCCACTTTCCTTCTAGGGATTTGCTCTAGAATCAGCCGCATACCTATTGAATAGAGTTCCAACTAAGTCTGTACCTACCACTCCATATGAAATGTGGTGTGGGAAGAGACCATATCTCAAGTATATCAAGATATGGGGGTGTCCGGTATATGTTAAAAAGAATAATCCGGACAAGCTCGAAGCACGATCGGTTTTATGCAAGTTTGTAGGATACCCCAAGCATTCAAGGGGGTACATGGTCTACCACACTGAAGAACAAAAGGTGTTTGTCGCTCGTCACATTGTCTTCTTAGAAAGCGAATTTCTTGCAAAAGAAATTAGTGGGAGCACGGTAGAACTGGAAGAAATTCCAGAACCTCAAACTGCAACCGAAGACTTAGAAGAATCTCAGATTTCAATAGAACATGACGAACCAACGCCACTCCGCAGATCTAGTAGGCTTTCTTATCCTCCTGAAAGATACTATGGTTTTCTTCTTGATGGGGATCGAGAGGATTGCATCATCGATGATGATGAGCCTACTAGTTTTCAGCAGGCTATCACGAGTAGCGACTCAATGAAGTGGCTGGATGCAATGAGATCCGAAATGGAATCCATGTACACCAATAAAGTATGGACTTTAGAAGTTGCTCCTCCTGGGGTAAAACCAGTTGGGTGCAAATGGATCTTCAAAAAGAAGATTGGTACATTTGGACAAGTGGAAACCTACAAAGCTAGACTAGTAGCAAAAGGTTTTCGTCAAAGACCAGGATTGGACTATGATGAAACTTTTTCACCAGTAGCTATGCTTAAATCCATTCGGATCATGCTTGCCATTGCTGCCTTCCATGACTATGAACTCTGGCAAATGGATGTAAAAACAGCTTTTCTAAATGGACATCTAGAAGAAAGTGTTTACATGGATCAACCAGAAGGTTTCTTAGACAGTGGGAGCGGCGGAAGAGTGTGCAAATTGCTTAAATCCATTTATGGGTTAAAGCAAGTATCGCGGAGTTGGAACATCTGCTTTGATGAAACAGTCAAGGAATTTGACTTTATCAAAAATATAGATGAACCATGTATTTATAGGAAGATTGTAGAAGGAGCAGTAGTCTTCCTCGTTTTGTATGTCGACGACATACTACTAATAGGGAATGATATCCCTATACTACAATCAGTAAAGCTCTTCTTGTCACAGAAATTCTCCATGAAAGACTTGGGAGATGCATCATACATTCTGGGCATTAAGATCTATCGAGATAGATCTAATAGAATATTGGGACTTTCACAGTCCAGGTATATAGACACTATACTAAAGAGATTTAGTATGGAAGATTCCAAGCACGGCAATATGCCCGCTTGTCACGGAATCACCCTCTCCAAGGAGATGTCTCCAAAGACTGATGAAGAGAGGGCTTGCATGGGCATTATACCCTACGCTTCGGCGATAGGATCAATAATGTATGCGATGTTATGTACCAGACCGGATGTAGCTTACGCACTTAGTGTGGTAAGCAGGTATCAGTCTGACCCAGGTGAGAAACATTGGAGAGCGGTGAAGAACATTCTCAAGTACCTAAGAAGGACTAAGGAGATGTTCTTAATTTACGGTAATGGGGACCTCCAGGTAGAGACTTTTACCGACTCCGGCTTCCAAAGTGACAAGGATGATTCTAAATCCATTTCGGGTTTTGTGTTTACCCTCAATGGAGGGGCGGTATGTTGGAAGAGTTCCAAACAAGATACCGTCGTATACTCAACTATGGAGGCTGAGTATATAGCTGCTAGTGAAGCCGCAAAAGAGGCTGTCTGGATGAAGAAGTTCATTTCTGAACTCCAGGTGGTTCCGTCCATTGCCAATACAATACCTTTGTATTGCGATAACAATGGCGCTGTAGCTTTAGCGAAGGAACTAAGGTCCTATCAGAAATCCAGGCATATCTTAAGGCGGTTTCACCTGATCAGGGAGATCGTGGATCGTCGGGAGATCGAGATACGGAGAGTGGACACAAAAGACAACACGGCAGATCCATTCACCAAGGCCATTCCTCAAGTACAGTTCGAGAGGTTATTTGAGATGCTGGGCATGCGGTACGCCAGCAACTGGATCTGGTAGAGACAGTGGGTACTCATTGCAGCAATTATAGGCCTTAGTGCAAGTGGGAGATTGTTGGATATATATGCCCTAGAGGCCTACATTGTATAGGATGCTTGGGATATGTATGTACATGACAGTCTTGCTTGATATGATAGTACGCTATTTGGTTTGACTTTGTCTTAACGTATGATATATTTTACTTGGTATTTATATATATATATGTTGATAAAGCCCATAGGGTGTTTGTCTGACTACCGGTGTTGTGATGGCAGTCATACTAGTGGGAGCTGGATAGTCAATAGGCACACCTTTAGATGTCCCTGGTCGCAGGAGTATCGAGATTGGGCATCGAAACTCCGGAGTAGACTAGTGTATACATATCTAGACCCTGACGAGGGGTGATGGATTGGTCCCGCAACCATTGGTGGTGTTCACCTAAAATTGTATACAGATGCTCACTGGGTGTGAGTACACAGGACAGGACTCGCCGAGAACTGACTGGATTGTATTATACCTAACGTCAGATAGCAGTTCTCAGGTGACATGTGTGCAGATAGTCCGTTGACTTAAGGTCATCATTTGTCTCGTGTGAGTTCCCACTGTGCTTTGATTATTACCCTACCACGGCTCAAAAGAGTCGTGCAAACAGGTTTCAGTTGGGCACAGTCCCGAGCCACGTGGAGGCAGTGAGCGACTGTTAGGGATTCGTCTCTCCCGGTATAGGGAGTTGATATCGCACTGTGGTCGGTTGGTCATTACCATAAGTCCCTGGCCAGGGCTGATTGAGAATTACTGATGGAATGATCAGTAGATTCTCGGGTGGTCTTGAACCATACCGACACGACTTGTATGGTTATTAGGGGTCTGACGTCCACCACCTCCCTAGACCATACATGCGATACTCTTAGATGAACAGACCGGACTGCGCGGATATTGTCACAGACAGGCTCAGTAGGATTTCAGATGGGTTACCTCATCAAGCTTTCTTATCGACAACTACCTGGGGACCGTTACGTACAGCTAGTGCCGCTTGCGGTCTGTGGTTAAACCCACTGCCAGCGTAGTAGTTGAGTCTTTAGAGTCCCACATAGAGATTTCCCAAACCCAGGCGAAAAGATATAGAGGTCGTATGGTTTTACGACAAAGGTTCGTACGCATACGTGTTTGAACGCACGTACGACATTCAGACAGTTTTTACTAGCCGGCTTTGGTTTATGCCAGATTCTAGTATCAGGTTATTGGATTTATACAGCCTAAAGTTTTTCCGTGTTTTCACGGATAAGAGGGGCGTTCTCGTAATTTTCCGAGAAGCTTCTAGAAGGATGTGACATGGAGGGAGATGTGGCATTTTCATTTAATGAATTAGTGACTCATTGTGAGTGATTCATCATGTCATTAATGCATTATTAAATGCTTAATGACTCACATAATGAATCACCCACTTGCATTAATGAAACATGATGAATAATCTCATATTATTCATTTCTTTTTAATTCATTATGTTTCATATATCTAGTGAGAAGCTTTTTCATTTTCATTATTATTATCATTATCATCTTCTCACTCTCTCTCTTCAAGTTCTCTCTCCTTCACCAAACCTAATCCTACCCTCATGAGTTGAGAACAAGGATTAGGAAAGACTAATTATTCCATAACCTATCTCTACATCACTTTAGCTACTATATTTAGCAACTAGAGAAACTAAGTAACCTCAAGTTTAGAGGTTATAGCTTGGATTAGGGTTCTCGGGTGGATCGTCTATCACGGAAGAAAGCCGAAGAGGACGTGGAGATCCAAAGAGGCCGTAGATAACATTAAGATGAAGGACTAGAACCGTTTGGTATAATCTCTTAACATAGTAGTTTAGAACTCTATAGCTTTTGTTAAAACTTGTTTAGCAAACGATTCATACGGTTATTCGATGTTTAATCATAGAACAAGATTGTTATTCATATTTCCGCCTCCCCATAAGTATTGGGGTGTTGAACATCGACTTACACTGGGCTCCTTGGCTAACGCCATAGCCCTATTATTGTCACAATACAATGGTATTGGATCAATAATGGTTGGAAGTACTCCTAGCTCCGAGACGAACTTCTTCATCCAAACGGCTTCCTTAGAGGCATCATTTGCAGCAATGTACTCAGCTTCCATCGTAGAGTTTGCAACGGTGTCCTGTTTTGAACTCTTCCAACTTACCGCCCCTCCATTGAGGGTAAATACAAACCCAGAGATAGATTTGCTGTCGTCATTATCGCTCTGGATGCTCAAATCGGTAAAGGCCTCCATTTGGAGATATCCATTACCATACACCAAGAACAATTCTTTAGTCCTTCGCAATTACTTAAGAATGTTCTTCACAGCTATCCAGTGATTCTCCTCTGGGTTGGATTGATACCTGCTTACTCACTATGTGCATAAGCTACATCTGGGTGTGTACATAACATCGCATACATTATAGATCCTACTGCCGAAGCATAGGGTATAATGCTCATGCGAGCTCTCTCTTCATCGGTCTTTGGGCAAAAGTCCTTGGAGAGAGTGACTCCATGGCAAGCGGGTAAGGCACCCCGCTTGGAGTCTTCCATAATAAACCTTTTTAGGATGGTGTTAATGTATCTGGTTTGGGACAATCCCAATAACCTCTTGGATCTATCCCTATAGATCCTATTGCCCAGAATGTATGTGGCATCACCCAGGTCCTTCATGGAAAACCTTAGTGATAAGAAAGATTTGACCGACTGTAGCATAGGAATATCATTTCCTATCAGAAGAATGTCATCCACGTACAATACGAGGAATATGACAGCTCTCCCTACAGCCTTCTTATAAACACAAGGTTCATCTGGATTTTTGATAAAATCAAACTCTTTGATAACATTATCGAAACAGATGTTCCAACTCCGTGATGCCTGCTTTAATCCATAAATGGATTTAAGCAATCTACATGCTTTCCCGCTGCTCCCACTGTCAATGAAGCCCTCTGGCTGATCCATATAAACGCATTCTTCTAAATCTCCATTTAGAAATGCCGTTTTAACGTCCATCTGCCAGATTTCATAGTCGTAGTGAGCAGCAATAGCAAGTAGGATCCGAATGGATTTAAGCATGGCTACGGGAGAAAAAGTTTCGTCATGGTCCAAACCTGGTCTTTGACGAAAACCCTTCGCCATAAGTCTTGCCTTATAGGTCTCTACCTGCCCATCTACACCAATCTTTCTTTTAAAGATCCATTTGCATCCCACAGGTTTTACCCCAGGGGTCACAACGTCCAAAGTCCATACTTTGTTGGTGTACATAGACTCCATTTCAGATCTCATGGCATCCAGCCACTTCACAGAGTCTTCACTCGTGATAGTTTGCTGAAAACTGGTAGGATCATCATCCTCCATGATGCAGTCTTCTCTGTCACCATCAATGAGGAAACCGTAGTACCTCTCCGGTAGGTGAGAAGTCCTACCAGACCTACGGAGTGGTCGAGGTTCCTCAGTTTCTGTTGCAAGAGCTGGTTCAACCAAGTCGTCACTCGTAATTTGTGTTTCCAGAACTTCTTCTAGGTCTACCACACCGCCATCTGTATCATTTGTGAAAAACTCTTTTTCCAAAAACGTGGCATACTGAGAAACAAACACCTTTTGTTCTTCCTTATGGTAGAATAGATATCCATAAAAATTCTTTGGATATCCCACAAAATTACACATGACTGACCGTGTCTCGAGTTTGTCCGGATTCTGCTTTTTAACATAGGCCGGACAACCCCAAATCTTAATTCGTTTAAGAGATGGTCTCTTCCTATGCCATATCTCATATGGCGTGGTAGAGACGGTTTTAGTTGGGACCCTGTTCAGTAGAAACGCTGCAGTCTCTAATGCATGCCCCTAAAATGAGACGGGTAACTCAGCAGCACTCATCATAGAACGGACCATATCTAATAGGGTCCGATTCCGTCTTTCTGACACACCGTTGTGCTGTGGTGTGTAAGGAGGAGTGAGCTGAGAGAGAATCCCATTCTCTTTTAGGAAGTCTGCAAACTCTGTACTGAGATACTCCCCACCTCGATTTGATCGAAGCATTTTGATGCTCAAGCCGGTTTGTTTTTCTACTTCGAGTTTATATTCATTGAATTTCTCAAAAGCTTCGGACTTGTGCTTTAATAAAAATACATGACCGAATCTTGAGAAATCATCAGTGAAAGTAATGAAGTAAGAAAAACCGCCTCTAGCCTGTGTAGACATCGGCCCACATACACCACTATGTATGAGGCCTAAGAGCTCAGTAGCTCTTTCTCCGTGTCCTGTAAACGGAGTTTGGTCATTTTACCCTTGATACAAGACTGGCAAGTCGCATAAGATTTATATTCAAAACGGTTTAAATATCCATCTTTGTGTAACTTGTTTAGTCTTGTTTCATTAATATGACCAAGTCTACAGTGCCAAAGAAAAGCTTTATTTATTTCTGAAAGTTTTCTTTTATTAATGTGTTGTATGCTGAAAACTGTGTGTTGATTTAGGATGTATATCCCATTATTAAGTGTACCATACCCAACCAACATTTGATTCAGGTGAATGTTCATAACATTGTTCTCCAATACAAAATTATATCCTTCATTGTCTAACAAAGAAACGGATATTATATTACAAAGCATACTAGGTACATAATAACATGGGTTCAAAACCAATATACATCCAGACGGCAACCCCAAGTGATACTCTCCCACTGCAACTGTATGTACATTGGAACCATTTCCAACGCGGAGAGTATGGTCACCTGTCTTCAAAACCTTGCTATTTCTCAGCCCATGCATAGAATTGCAAATGTGAGAACCTGAACCGGTATCTAATACCCAGGAAGCAGAGTTTATTGAAAAACAGTTTTCTGTCACAAACACACCTGAAGCGGAAGCATCCCCATGCTTCTTTTTGAGATCCAAGTACTCCGTGCAGTTGCGCTTCCAGTGTCCTGTTTTGTGGCAGTGATAACATTCCCCTTTCCCCGATTCCCCAGCTTTGGACTTGTCTTTCCCCTTGGCCTTTTTGACTCCACCCTTAGGTTTGGTGGGTATCTTCTTCATCTTTCCCTTGGCCTTAGCCTTCGGATGAGAAGAGGAAGATTGCCCAACACTCAAAACGGGAGTTTTCACTGATTTTAGCGTGCTCTCTGCACTCCTTAACATATTAAGGAGTTCAGGTAGTTCCTTCTCCATGTTATGCATGTTGAAGTTAACTATAAATTGAGCAAAGGTGGAGGGGAGAGACTGCAGAATAATATCCGTATATTGCTCATTGTCCATTGTCCACCCAAGGTCCTCAAGCTCTTCTATGAGAGCTATCATCTTCAGAACATGGTCTCCTACTGGTGTGCCAGGGGCCATTCGCATCTGAAACAGCTTTCTGGATGCTTCGTATCTTAATACGCGAGATTGCTCTCCATACAACTCCTTTGTATGGAGGAATATGGTTTGGACGTCCATATTCTCGTGCTGCTTCTGATGTGTGTTATCCATCGATGCAAGCGTGAGGCATTTGGCCGTGGCACAGTCAGCGTCCCATGTCTTGCGGATTTCTTTATCCGCAACTGAAGATTTAGGACCTGGGATGAGCGGGGCTGGAGCCGTGAGGACATATGATACCTTATCATAAGTCAAGGCAATGTTAAGATTCCTCAGCCAGTCTTTATAATTGGTCCCATTCAGTTTATTTTTATCCAGTAGAAACTTGATTCCTGTCATTGGTATCTGCCATTAAGAGAGAGAAAAGAATACACTCAGCGAAAGCTCTTGCAAAGACCAGATTGGTTATTATCTTATCTAATCGATGTCTCCTACTTCTTTAATCAAGTTTTCTTTCAAACTTTAAAAAGAAAACTAGCCAGGATTAATAACAGTCTACAACATCGCTAACCGTTCAGCCAGGCCAGTGTCGGTACTTGAGGGAGGTTCCCCGTGCTTTCGCACGGACCTAATTAATATAAATCTCGTCTTCCCAGAAGCGTAGTCCCGTTAGCACCTTTCTAGACACCTAATGGGTTAGCTAATTGTAAACAGCAAAACTCTCCTGGGAGCAACTATTGCCCACAGTGGGATCGGGATCCAACCATCACGTGGAAGGTATGCAATCTCATTGCAAATTTCAACTATTGAAATTCACGATGTGGTTTTTACCCCTAGTACCCAGGACCTTAACTATGGTCAACAAATCATAAGCACTAGTCAAGTTCTACTCGTCATTTATTGATTAATTAGACCTACTCACATGACCCTTAACTATGGTCAACAAAGTCGCATGAATGTCCTAATTAATCTGCATCATATGCAGTGTAGGAAGATATCACTTAGCTACCGTACACTACGCCTTAACTATAGTTAAAAAACGTAGCACGATTACTAAGTACTCTACTTCCTAAAATGACGGAGGGTTGCAGATGGTTTTTAAGAAAACCTTTAACGTTTTGAACTTGATATCGTCGTAGATCAAATGGTTTTCAAAAGGACTGGCTTAAGCTCCGCAGTTTTGAAATGTAGCTTTTTCGTAAAAAGCGGAGTGGTTTTCTAATCTGATTCTACAACATCTTTTTAGGTTTATTTTCTTTACATTAATCATATTAATGTAGTCCCATCATTTAAGTCCTTAATCCAATCATAGAAAAGAAATGAAAATACAACGTACGCTTATGCTATCCGTATTCGCCACAATGTTCCGTTATGCACCATTAGGTTACTTAACTAACGGCATACTGGGACGGGACTAGCGCGGGTGTAAAACATAAGCAACGTCTATTATATATCTCATATATAATATAGAATCCGTC